>JAJLRJ010000014.1:9565008-10177508 GCA_024195265.1 Dendrophyllia cribrosa | reverse complement strand
AAACATGATTGTGTTTATTTCGGAAGATGTTAGCGAGGGGGCGGTAAATACTCTTCAGAGTGTTGGCTGGGAGACTCGTTTGGTCGAAGAAATGGACTGCAATTGGTTGGATTTGAAATTAGGGGGGAATCGGAACAGTGGATTATTTGGGAGACCACTTGGTCACAGAATAAAAGGAACACACACACGATTCCACGCGTGGAACAACACAGAATTT
The DNA here is from genome assembly GCA_024195265.1 of Dendrophyllia cribrosa. Lineage (NCBI taxonomy): Eukaryota > Metazoa > Cnidaria > Anthozoa > Scleractinia > Dendrophylliidae > Dendrophyllia > Dendrophyllia cribrosa. The sequence continues at coordinate 10,177,291 of JAJLRJ010000014.1, read as the reverse complement.
TCCAAAATTATTTATCTTGATGCTGATTATATGATGATGACTAACATTGATGAACTGTTCGACATTCCAGACGACTTTGCTGCTGTGCCATGCTCCAGACCTGGGGTGCTGGATACATGTTTTAATGCAGGGCTAATGGTGTTTAGGCCAGATTCCAATCATTATCAGGATATCATGAAACTGTGGAAAGATACCACAGAGAAGGACACCTGCCCTCATGATCAAGCATTGCTCTCCATGTACTACATGGATGCCGGTAAGTGGAAAGCACTACCTTATGCATACAACATCAGACGCATTGTCTTTAGACCTATGAAGTCATTTCACTTTGCCTGCTGTGGCCATCCGCCCAAGCCATGGTCTGCAAAGTGTAGACCAAGCAGAAAAGAAGCCGATTATTTTAAAGGACCAATCCTGACCCTTGATGACATGGCGTTAGTGTTTTGGAAGAATTGCTATGAACTCTTACAGAAATACAAGTTAGAGGATTGGTGGAGATCTACAAAGTTCTTCAAGCCAATTCAGGAGTTTGGAAATGTGCCTTATGATGCATGCTGGAAAGAAGCATCAATTAACGCATGATGCTGACTGAGCCAGTGACATTACGTGTATTTCGCTTATAATGCTGACGACCAACCTCGTTCCCAGGGGGCGGGAAGAAGAGAGACCCTGGGACCGATGCTTCTGACGTCGACCGGTGATCTCTGCCGGGAGATACGCCGATGAAGGACATGCAGACATGGACACTTTAATTTAATTTAATTTAATTTAATTTATTTTAATTTAATTTAATTTATTCCATTTCGACTGCATTAGTTGAAACAATGGTATCACACATAGAACATATATATATACATATATAAAGAAGAAAACTTAGCTAAATTACCGTGAAGAAAGAAAAAAATATATATATATTATTGCAGTGGGGAAGGACTAGAAGGGAACATACGAACCATTCGAGCTTGTCCACCCAAAAATTACAGCAGACACTTAAATAAAGAAAAAGAGTAGAAAAAAAAATAATTGTTACATCAATCACTACATCCAAGAGACATGCGGGTGGTCAGGGTCGAAGCTCATCTTTTTATAAAACTCATTACCTTGAAAAGAAATCGGAGAAACTAGAAACAGTTTCAGAAACAGAAAAAAAAATAATTGTTACATCAATCACTACATCCAAGAGACATGCGGGTGGTCAGGGTCGAAGCTCATCTTTTTATAAAACTTATTACCTTGAAAAGAAATCGGAGAAACTAGAAACAGTTGACCCAGGTTTCCTCCCAGTCTTCAGACTTCATGTAACAAATGTGGCAGAAACCATCATGTTGTTGACAGAAAAGGTAATCCTTACATATACCTTCCATAGAAAATGGTAGCCCTTTCATATACCTGCAGAAGAAACACTGCATCTGTTTATTAGTACCCTTATGGAACGATACCCACGGAAAAACATCAAGCGTTATCACTTGCACTACCACTAGCGTCTGTTTGAGATATTTTGAAAGGCCTTTTTATCTCGTTAATGCGCATGCGCATAAACGAGATTTACGAATGAATACAAAAAGGGACAAAAGTTGTTAACAAAAGGCCATTGTTAACTTTTGTCCGGGGGGTTACTTCTTTCTTCTTTATAGAAGCTATTAGGGTATTGAGGATAAGGTTGGTTAAACCGGCTAGGATTTCAAGAAGGGCGTCACATACCGCCACTAAAATTTTTGAGGAGCACCCCCGGACCTATTGTTAATTTCCCTAGGGTATTGGGATGTCAGAACTTGTTATGAACTTGTCATATCTCACATTACGTCACCGCAAATGTATTAAAGTTCTTATTAAGTTTCGATATCTCACGTTACCTATCGAGAAATATCAATGTTTCAAATTTTCAATCATTTGTCGTAAAGCCATTAAAGCTGCTTTAGAAGGGTAAAAATAGGTCAAATGCACTTCCTTGGGAAACGCAGTTTGAGAATTTCACGGTGTATTTTTACGAATGGAGACGTTTTAAGGAAGTTAAAAGTTTGTGTTTTACTGATGAGCGATATGGCAGAGCAAAATAGCATGATCTTTGGGTTTGTTCTATTTTGGAATACTGAATCATTGCTATTACGGTTTGATTATGCAATACTATGGGAAAGACGTCATAGTTTTGGTGATTTAGCTACCGTGCACGAGCAAATTTTTGCGGAAGGAAAATTTTGCGGATTGCCCGACTGAATTTGTTTTGCGGGAGGAAATTTTTGCGGTTCGAGACAGCTAAAATTTCTGCTGGGAGGAAATGTTTGCGGATTTCTGGTCAAGTATAAATGAAATCCAAGGCATCGGTATTAAACTGCAATTTTACTTCCTGACCGGAGGTTTCTATAGGTTCACTGTTAAAAAGTTCCTGTTAAGCCGATATACATCATTAAAACAAGTAATTTTTTTCTGCGGGAGTATATTTCTGCGGTGGAAAATTTAATACAAAATAAAATAATACTGAATAATAATGCAACAACGGACAACCTTGTCGAACTCCCCGTTCGAGCGGAAAGGCCGACGAGAGCCATCCATTGTTTGTAAACAATGTTTACCCAGCGCTGGAAATTTTGGCCGAAATTAATGCGCTCTAAAACGGGTTGCAAAAAGCCGTGAATAACCCGGTCGAAAGCCTTTTCCTGATCCAGGCTAATAACAGCGGCCGAAAGCTGTTTATGGTTTACATAGTCGATTGTATCCCAGATCAGAAAAAGGTTTTCAAAAATACTGCGGTCAAGAATCTTCGCTTAAATAAGCGGTATAACCTTACGTAGTCGGTTGGCTAGTACTTTAGTACAAATTTTATAATCTGTGTTTAACAGAGAAATTGGTTGCCAGTTTTTCAAGTCTAACCTGCCGTCCTTCTTGTAAAGCAGGCGGATAATTCCTTGACGTTGTGTGTCAGAGAGTGATCCGTGTTAAAGAGTAATTTAGCATGTCTGATCTACTCCAGAAGCGACGATTAAATTCAACCGGACATCCGGCTCCCAGCGATTTGCCTGATTGCATTTGAATTATTATTATTTGTGAAAGGGCCTCTTGACACTCGAAGAGTGTGAGGTCACCTTCGCATTTCTCGTGGTCTTCGGATGCCAGAGTTTTATCCAGTTGGACTAAAACCCAGTCTTGGCTAGGTAAATAAACTTGTTCAGCCGAATAGAGGTTACGATAAAAATCGCGACATTCGCGAAGAATATTTTTATTGGAAGTCACGGTTGAATTGCTGGCACGTAACTCTGTAATATGACTCACTCTAAATATGACTAAAACTGAATTTATGCTTATCGGATCTAGACAGAGGCTAAGTACTCTCACGGATTCCCCAGCACTTGCAATTAAAGATCTTCAAGTTAACCGGGTCACTACCACAAAATCACTTGGGGTGACCATTGATGACAAACTTGGCTGGAGTGACCACATCGAGAAAGTCACAAAGAAAGTCGCTTCTGGTATTGGGGCCATGAAACGAATTAGGCACCTCGTTCCTCAAGCGACCTTATACTTAATTTATCAAGCATTGATACAGCCACACTTCGACTACTGCAACATTGTTTGGGGAAACTGTGGGATAACTCTGCAGAATAAACTACAAAAGCTACAAAACAGAGCAGCCCGTGTTTTGACCTATTCAGACTATGACGTAGATGCTGGTAATCTATTAGAACTCCTAGGATGGAAAAATCTTGCTTGCCAGCAACAAATTCAAAGAGCTACGATGGTTTATAGGTCTCTACACGGGTTGGCTCCAAACTATCTAAGTTCTAAATTTGAGAAGCGAGAAATTAGTTACAACCTAAGGGACTCTGAGGATAAACTTAATGTTCCATTGCCGCGCACAAACTATTATAAAAATAGTTTCAGTTATAGTGGCGCCATGCTCTGGAACAGCCTTTCTCATAATGTAAGGAAAGCTGAGTCCCTTGGGCAATTTAAACGACTTCTCAAAGAGGAACTATAAGGCACGGCATTCGTGGAAAGCAGCTTTTTATTATTTATTAAATTCTTCATATATAGATATTTTTTTAATATTAGTTTATTGCTTTGTGTTAGTATTATAATGATTTTTAGCTGACGAATTTTTACCGTGTTTAAATAAAGATTATCTATCTATCTATCTATCTATCTATCTATCTATCTATCTATCTATCTATCTATCTATCTAATTGAGTCGCGTGTCTGTCGCTTATTTTCAAGCTGGTAGAAATACTTGGTCTGTTTTTCCCCCAGCTCTATCCACTGTTCTTTACTGCGAATGATGGCTCCTTGGATTACAAAATTTAAATGAGAAAGGAAAAACTAAATGAATTCTGGTAGTTGTAGTCAAATGACGCCATCGTGCAAATGGCCTATTTTGGTTACAGGGGGGGGGGGGGGGGGGGGGGGGGGGGGGGGGGGGGGGGGGGGGGGGGGGGGGGGGGGGGGGGGGGGGGGGGGGGGGGGGGGGGGGGGGGGGGGGGGGGGGGGGGGGGGGGGGGGGGGGGGGTTCGTTGCTGGTTGCGGTAGTGGGGGCCGGGGGCCGGGGGGGCCTCTGGTGTTCCCCCGGGCGCTGGAGCCTCGTGGTTCGCCTTCGGGCAGTCTCAGAGACTCTGGGGCAGTCTTTAACAACGTGCTTGGAAGACAGGCACCGGTAGCATAGTATTGGCTGGCCCGTGTACTTAAAAAAAACTCGAGCCCTTGAGTGACTAAGTTGCGTGCCTTTTGTAAACGTGTGAATTCTACGACACGGATACCGTTCTCGATGTGCTCGTAGCCCGGGGCTTTGAAGCAAAGCCGGCGGACTGCTCGCGCTTTGAGGTCGCCGTATTGTTCTAGGAGTTGTAGCAGGTTTTCATCGGGGAATTCAACGCATGACACGTGTAGTCGTGTAGTGCTTTTTGCCTTAAAGGCGTAAAGGGATAACGCGGCTTTCGTAGTCAAAGCCCGATGCCGCCAACCGTGTGGCCGATTCTGTAGATCGGAGGGTGATGTCGAAGCACTTTCCTCCGAAGAGGGGTACAACCCCAACGATTTCTTCCTTAAAGTCCGGTAACGACTGCGCTATACTGAGCGAATCAAGAGCCAGGTTTTCCTGCGCTATCAAGCGGACAGTTCTAGTGTGGGCGAACGGCTGGTGCGCGGGACGCGCGGCCATCTCCACGTAATGCGAGGGCGAGAAAACTCGCGAGACCAAAACCAAAACCAAAACCACAAAATTGAAAAGCATGCACTCCCCAAAAGCGAAGACAAATGGTTACCACACGCTTTCTTGCTTGTGGTGAAAAAACAGCACCAAATCTTGTGAAAAAAAAGCTCTCCTTTATAGTCGTCGAAGTTGAGGATTATTCTGGCTTTTGGCCTTGAAAAAGTGGAGCACTGATAAGAACAGATCCCCTAATGCTGTACAGGAAAGGTGTTAGCAGAGGGGCACGGGTTCCCCTCCTTTTGCAAAAAATAATAATAATGATAAGGCCCAGCCTATAACATTTTCTAAACACGACACGTCTATTGTATAACCAAATTATAGACCCCATTTTAGTCACTAGCGTGAAAATGTAAACTTTGTAATCGAAAATTAGTGATTTCCTGTTTTTAATACCCCAAATGGCTACTAAAATAAAACTACGTCCATTTCGCGAACATAAATTTCTATTGGCTGATTTGCCTCATGTGATGCTTTCATGTACGTATTTTGAGTAGACTTATTGTAAAGGTGCGCTACAACGGCATCTTTACCATATTCACTATCAATTCTTCTATTTTTTTTTTATTAACCTCACGTTCTAACGCATTAACGAGATGACTTTAAGAGCCCTTTGATTATATACCTAAATGGCCGTTTTTCCTCCCTTTTCTATACTTCAACTCATGAAATCCCTAACCTTTTATATACCTCCAGCCTAAAAAAAGGACCCCTTTCGGGCGGAGCATTCACGTATAGCCCATAATATTGAGTCCCCCCCCCCCCCCCCCCCCCCCCCCCCTCCTCCCTTCCCGGGAAAAATTTAGTTCCACACGGTACAACCTAAAACCACATATCGTTTTTCAATTTTATTTCGCTAAAAAAAGATCGATCGACACTGTGCTACAGAGGGGTATTGTTCATTACTGCACGTATAGTTCATTCGCCGATTTTTTAAGTGCTTTCTAGATGTTAATGTACTGTAGTATAAAGTCACAAGAAAGAGTATTATTTGGCACGCAAAAACGCATATTATTAAAATGTACAGAGGGTCGTGTGTGTTATCATCCGTTATTTCACTGAGTCTTACTGCAGCAAAGTTTCTGTTGTAAACATGCACGTTGATTGTGCGAGCTATGAACTTACTGTAGTGCTCCCAAAATAAACTGAAAGTCACAGAAGATTGAGAGATTTCGCGTTTATGAGCTGGCCTAACGACAATCTCTATTTGTTGAAGGTAGATATCGCTAAGTTGTATTATTGTTAGCTTGAATGAGTTGCTAGTTTATACAATAAGTACTGTATATTAATAAAATTGACATCTGATCACGTCCGCTTTTTTGTTTGTGAACCTAAGCGGTCAAGCTGTACGAAGAGGCTAATTTTTAAAGTTCCGAAGGTGGCCGCTTATACAGGTTCGACTAAATATGTTCATAAATCCGTCCTGGAGCAGGCCTATTCTGGAACTTAAAATCGTCGTAACTTTGGGCGATTTAAGGCGATTGAACCCTTTAAGCCCCAACACTGATCATCACCAAATTTCTCCTTGTAATATCAATGATAAATCAATCAGAGAGGTCATGAGAATTAAGGATATGATCACGTGAGATGAATTCTCTTCTCTATACTACTTCTACAAGAAACATACGGGGAAAAGGAAGTAGAATTGGTATTTTAATATTGGGGATAAAGTTAAGCCTTGGAGCCCAGTGCGCACGACGCAAGAAATTATCCGAGCGGATCGGTTTTCGATGGCATCACACGTGGAATATTTTCATTGAATATTTATGCATAATTTTCATAAGGTGCACATGATAAAACGAATTAATCTAAGTGATTTCCGTTAAAGAAAATGCTCAATTCAGTTTGACACAGGGCGTTATATCAGGAGTTATAAGTAACATACGGGGAAAAGGAAGTAGAATTTGTATTTTAATATTGGGGATAAAGTTAAGCCTTGGAGCCGAGTGCGCACGACGCGAGAAATTATCCGAGCGGATCGGTTTTCGATGAAATCACACGTGGAATATTTTCACTGAATATTCATGCATAATTTTCATAAGGTGCATATGATAAAACGAATTAATCCAAATCGTGCCGGAATACTAAATTTGAGACAAAAGCATTATTTCTAAGTCTCTATTTTCCAAACAGTTCATAGGTAATTGGCCTGTCTGAAGTAATAGTACTTTGACTAGGTTAAATTGTAGGTCAAAGCTCCCAGTGATTTTCCTCCGGCTCACGTTGTCATGCGATTGTAGCATGCCGTTTCGGGCACTAGTTAAATCTACTGTACACGAACCATTCCACATTTGAGTTTCACTCTTCAAGCTGGTATCGTGTCCGCATAATTTTTTCAGTGACAACTAATCACAAGGCTGAAAGTTTGAGGTTTTTAACCCCAATGCAATTATCCATTGACCATCTCTTCAAAGTCTTAAAGAAATGTGCAATGATCAAGTTTGACTGTCTACTTTACGAAATGCTGTTTATTAAGGACATTAAGCCTACTCTCAACACCCAAGCTGACTCTATTGGCGCCAAACTGCTTACCTAACATTTCGATTATGATTTTTCCTAGCTGTTTAATATTCATTTTACCTTTGGTAAATATACTCATACGACTATCGCATATTTTCCAGTTTTCATGTTACCTTTGTGACAAGTGCATAATCGGGACACGAGGTAGAAATTAAGGTCAGTAACATTATAAGAAAAATCTGTGAGAGCAAAAGTCGTTTGACCTCTTGGTTATATCGTTGCATTACTGACACAAGTGATTGGTTTCACCTCCATCCACCAGTCATCAGGGTACAGATGCTTCTGAATTTCAATTCCCTCTCGTGGAACTGGCATGGTAAAGTTACCAAAAGGAGCTCGCGGAAGAGGTTTTTCCACCAATCGCGCAGGAAAAGTGTGATAACGGTTATAATTCAACGCGAGAATCCATGTTTCCAATCCCGCGCGCTTCATCCAACCATGATAATTGTAAAACGCGGTCAAATCAACCTTGATTCGAGGATGAACCTCTTTGTAAACTTTCATCACATTACTTGTAATCCAGCGTTTGTGGTAAACTTTGAGCCGTTTCGCTTTAAACGGTTTTATAAATTCATCGAAAGACATTGAAGCAAAAGTTCCTGATCCATTAATTCCCATATCAATGTCATCATCCCAGGGCAATGGTCCTTTCACGCGGACTGCGCCGAAAATAGACCCGTACATGAGCCAGTGCTCTATACCAAAGCCGTCCAGGATTTTATGCACCGTATAAGCCATGTCTAAAAGCTGTTCTTTTTCTATTTCGTCCACGTTCTCGCATGGCTGAGCGGAGAATAAAGGGTGGTTTCCAGTGTAAAGACCATAGTTTGTTAAGTTCATCGTGAAATAGAGGACTAACAAGATAGCGAACACAAGACTTATCATTATGTACCGGCAGCGATACTTGACTGGAAAAGGAAGGCGGGCTGCGATTAATTCGGTTACCAACATGGTTTTGTCTTGAAACGTTTATGACAACTGCACCCGCACGCAAACGTAACTTAGCTTTGTGTTACTACGGTGCGTGTCACTGAGTTTTTGACATGCACAGCCTGGGGGCAATTATAACGATTTACAATAGCTCTACAGTCTTTTTCACGATGAATAAATTGGCTTAAATTTATAATGCAACATTCGTAAGGGTTTTGTCCTGGTGCACCGGTACACAAGGACAAAAACAAAAGACTAAACAATATACTACACGGACATAATACCCTATAAACAAAGGGAATACAATGTGAAATCCCTTGTGAACGACTACATTCACACCCAGACCTTTCTTCCCTTCCATCAGGTCCAATCTCATTAAAGGAAGATATTTCTAATTTAGAACAAACAAAAGATATCCACAACGTTTTAGATAGCCCTATTTCACTTTCTGAAATAAAAAATATGGTGAAATCATTGAAACCAAAAAAGGCCTCCGGACTTGACAAAATCCGTAATGAAATGTTAAAAACTGGAATACAATTTTTTAACAATGCCCTTTGCAAGTTATTTAATCTAATACTTCAAAGTGGTTTTTCCCTAGTTCTTGCTGCGAGGGAATAATAACTCTTATTTATAAATATGGTTAGGTAACAAACGTGATCCAGCAAACTACAGGGCATATACATAAATAGTTGCCTAGAAAAACTTTTCACCTCTGTTCTTGAAGGCGAACCTGCGGTATAAAAGGGCAAAGCCCCACGCCGAATCTCATGCAAATGAGCAAGAACAATAGATTTTGCTCGTTTGCATGAGTTGGACAGTCCAGCCGCCTTTTATACCTAATTCAAAAAAGGTTGCTTTGGTCATTGGTAATTGGGCATTGGGAAGCTATTGTTTGGCGGTCACTCAAGCGAAGCATTGCATTGTGTTCCGTATGCCAAATGCCAATTCCCAATTACCAATGACCAACTGCCAAAGCAACCTTTATTGAATTAGGTGTATATCGAGGGTCTGGCTTTAATAGGTGGTTTGCAACCAATCTCTAGAGACATAGATAACAATAGTGAAACGAACAAATGCTGGTGGACGAACAAAAGGAGCTAATGAGAGAACTATTGTTTATGTCCACCAGCATGGCGGCGATGACGTAACATGAAAACCACCTATACCAGACTGAAAAATCATGTACTCGATCAAGACATTTGATTTTTACCAAATCATCACACATCTGATCACATTTTCACTCTAAGAACTCTGATTGATAAATACGTCAATCAAGTTCCAAAAGGTAAATTATACAACTGCTTCATTGACTTCAAGAAAGCTTTTGATTCAGTTTGGCATGACGGCCTATTTTACAAACTTCTCCAATACAACATTGGCGGTAAATTTTATGACCTAATTAAAAATCTTTACTCTAAAACCAAATGTTCAATAAAAATTTCTGATCAAAGAACAGAATTCTTTGATTATTGCAAAGGTGTCAGGCAAGGTTGTATCCTCTCTCCCATGCTGTTTAATTTATACCTTATAATGAAATCCCTTTTCTACTTGACCGAGAAGAAACAGTTCCTATAGTTTTACCAAACGGATCCCGCCTAAACTGTTTACTCTATGCGGATGCCTTAGAGTTGATTTTTCACTCATTCCCATTCTCTCAGAATATTGCGATCATTGGCTATTATCTGTGAATCCAAAGAAAACTAAAGTTATGATCTTTCAGACAAAATATAGAAAATCAATTCTTGATAAACACTGTTTTCAGATTAATAAACACAAAATAGAAATCGTCAGCAATTACACTTATCTTGGAATCAACTTTAAAAAGAAAAGTTTGTAAATTAAATTCAAAAGATAAGGTGAGAAAATTAAAATTTTATGCAATAAATATAATCCAAGTTCCATGATTTTAAATGAAAACAACAGTAAAGCGTTATCTCTCACGTCAATCAAAATATGCGCAAAGCCTTAATTAACCACCAACTCTTACTTCTTAACACTAACATAAAACTTAATTTTTACAACGCTTTTAAAACAGACACCAAAAAAGCTGAATTCTTTGATGCTATTAAAAATCCTCTTCATAGAACTGCTATAGAGCGTTTTCACTTGACGTCATAGCCGCCATATTGGTGTTCCCGCACAAAAGAATTTTAATTAACTTCTTTTGTTAGGAACACCAACTATACCATGCGCGATTTAGGGGTAACACTTATTCTTTTGTTAAAACAATAGAATATTAGAGCACAAAAGAACGACAATACAATAGAATACAATACCATAGAATATATTAGAATACATAATTTTACCTAATACAATGAATGTGTACAATGTACAATAGAGCTAACACCCTAAATCGGGCATCATATGACACCAACATGGCTGCCATGGCCTTTGTCATTCAAGTCCCACGGGACTGAAGGTCACGTGAGTGAAAACGCTCTATTAATAAATTTTGCTTTGGGAATCATCAACTTCACATTGAAACAGGGAGACACACTGTTCCAAAAACTCCCGAAAATTTAAGAATTTGTTCTTTGTGCCAATCTAATGAAGTTGCAAATGAATCTCATGTTATATTCTCTTGCGCATTGTATAATAAGTTTCGCGCCAAATTTTTTGACGAAGTCACTGAAAAATACAACTTTTACAAAGACTTCGATATCAACTCAAAAATTTTGTTCCTTTTTAACAGCATTGATCCCTTTATTTGTAGATCAGTTGCTGCTTTTATTTTCGATATCATGAATTATAGAGCCTTCTTAAGTGTCATGAAAGCGATGCGAGTGGGCTTACTGAAAACTGGCCATTTTGCTCAATTCAAGGTGTCCTTTCCAGAAGTGCCAATGGATGTTCGCTACCAGGCAAATATCAGAATTAAAATTTTCTGTGGCAAGATCTATTTACCGCTAATCGAACGCACAATAAACTTTGGTAATACCAATCAGCGAGCTATTGTCGTCACTGCTAGAGTCAAGATGCTAGAGAAAAATTATGTGATGTACACATTCCCACAAGGAGATCTCGCGATTTTTTCTTTTTCTCAGTGGGATGAAATGAGAAGGGAAGGACAGCTAAACTGTACAATACCGGCTACTTATTTGCATCTCGTTGAATAAGAATGGTTCCTTTTGTTTTCATATGCCTCGTTCTATAAAACGTTCTGGGTATTAAAGTGGCCGGGTATTCTTAAATCGCTCCGGGAAGGACTTTGAGAAAATCTATTAAAAAGCGATGCAATTCAGCAGTTTTGGGCCGTGTTTTCACGAGCGATTTTTCAAGTGGCTTAGCGAGTGACAGTTGAAGTCTCGTGAAAACAGTTGCGTTAAGCGAGTCGGCGAACTTCAATAGAATTCAGCATGTCAGAGGTGTTATAATTTGCATTTGCCGCGAATATTTGAATATTCTAACATCCTCTAAAAGAAACAGGCTTCGATTCTTCTTCTCCTACTTCGAAAAACAAGCAACTTGAGCCTTTTCTGAATGGGGTACTCCCTTACATAAGCTATATAGGTATGTGCGGCCCTAAAGGGTATGGTTTTTAAGCCATTTTGGTCTGAAATAGGGTATAGATTTTGACCATTTGGTCTGAAATAAAGTATGATTTGCGCACTCTGGTCTGGAATTGGGTATGGTTTTTAGAAGAGGCTACATTTTACATCCCTTGAGAAATGCCGTTTGATTAACATCTGAAATAGGGTATCGATTTAAGGGTCAGTTTTGAAATAGGGTATCGAATTTTGGGTCAGGTCTGAAATAGGATAGGGAAAATCACATATTTTGGTCTGAAATGGGGTAAGGGTTTTAAGAAGTGTGCCGCACCCCCCCCCCCCCCCCCCCCCCCAAATTTAAACCTTGTTCACTGAGGTTAAACAGTGTCAAGAAGGCATATATTACAACCTAGAAAAAAAACATTTATCTACTTAAAATGACCCACTTATAAACATACGTGGAGGTCCATCAATTGTCTTAAACCTCGGTCTAAGTTAGACTTCTATTAAATAACCGACCCATATTGTTCTGGGAGCATTTCGTTTATTGGAGGCAGGTTTGACAAAGAAAAAAACAAAACAAAATCCCCACGACAACAGTCCCCTCACTCAGTGTATTGTAGAGTCCCCTCAGTGTATTGCAGCTTGGTTTATCGCAATTCCCCACTCCAGAAACTACGAAAAATACCATAATACTCTTTAAAGTGCAGGTTTGGGTGGTGCTTGATGTAAGCCTGATTTTTTCCAATTTCTTTTGTTTTCAGCACGAACTGCACGTGCTATGCTTCAACTTCTTGGCAATTTGCATACGGTGCACATTTGTATACGAACACACAATGCTACATCCTAGCGTTCCTACTTGTACTCTGAATTCCATTGTGCCATTCTAACAAAGGAAACTTGAAAATTAAACCCCGGTGAGGCTGGGCCTGCACATAAAAGATTATTATGGTATATTTCGGAGTGGCCTATTCACATATAATGCACATGTTACATTTTCAATCGCAGTTTTGCTTCCTACTCAGTACTCAAGAAAAAGCACTGAAGACCAATAAGACGTAGCTAAAAGTCTTTAATATTTCTACAAAATATCGCCGTCTATTGTGCGTATAACAAGAGCAAGGAAGTCAATTCCACAAAATTCTGTGCTAAACACCCGCTCCCGGTTATTGCTTGGTTGGCATGTAACTGGCCAATACATTTTTCATGTGGGCCAATATAAGTTCCATATTGGCTATTAACGCTTTTGAGTGAGACTCGCTGCGTACAGACAGGTGGTTTTGTAGTCTTCTAGAACTCATCATGAACTGGTTTGTTTCCCTTGTTTTTCTAGTTAAAAAAAGGCGATAAAAAACAATGTTAAGTACTAAATCACGGGTATTTCTTGATGTTAAGGAAACTATTGTGGTTAGCTATTGTGTGGTGATGTGGGTTTTGTTAAGTGTCTTTTGTGTTACGTCATTTGTTGATCACAACATCCGTAACACCAAGGAACTGCCAAAACCACTCGCTTCTGGCCCGGAAAGATAAAAAATCTTGAGAGTGGATAATTTATCAGCCTATGATTCCAGCCGCCTCTCATCGCTCCCGGCCACCAGGGGTAAGAGCCGGCTGTATTCACCGGCTGGCAATTCATCAATAGATACTAAGTTTAGGAGGGTTATGACTCAAAGATCTCAATTAAAGAATTGAACTTGTTACCTTTTTCTTTTTTCCATTCGTCTTTGTCTGTTTTCTTTGTTTCTCTTCCTCCTCTTCCTCTTCTAATTCTGACCTGTAGTCTTCCAATGCCTGAAGCGCCATGTTCTGGATTTCCTGCGGGTTCTGTGTCTCCACCTCCATGTGACCGTTCACTGGCTACAATAGAAAAATGAGAGGAAAACCTAAAGCATTTGAATGGTAACACTGTAGGATTTCATTCAGACTAAATAGTTAGAACCACCTCGTAGAGCATAATAAACAACACCACATAAGAAAAGTACTACTAAATAGCTTTCACTTGAATATTCATACCTTAGGATTTCATCAACAGAATATAAAGTCAGAACCACCCCCAAAGCATCCAAACAATTCATCGCCCCTCCAGAAACTGTGGGGGAACTAAGCACCAGCTTTTCGCACTGCATGAGATTCTGGGATCGTTTGGGTAACCAATATGAGCTATGATTGGTTAATGGTTGCCCTTGGAAACCATTAACCCATCGAAACTAACGCTGGTTATCCAAACGATCCCAGAAAGCCTAGTGCCGAACGCTGGTGCTCAGTCTCCCCGAAGTTTCTGGTGGGGGAAATATCAATAGCCATTGCTCAATAGCTTTCATTTGAATGGTCGCATTTAAGGATTCTATCAACAGATTCCAAAGTTAGAACCACCTTGTACAGCTAAATAAAACAGCACCACAGGAAAGTACTGCTTGATAGCTTTCATTTGAATGGTCACACTTTAGGATTTTATCAACAGACTCAAAAGTTAGAACCACCTTGTACAGCATAATAAACAGTATCACAAGAAAGTACTGCTTGATAGCTTTCATTTGAATGGTCACACTTCAGGATTTTATCAACAGACTCAAAAGTTAGAACCACCTTGTACAGCATAATAAACAGTATCACAAGAAAGTACTGCTTGATAGCTTTCATTTGAATGGTCACACTTCAGGATTTTATCAACAGACTCATTCATATCTGGGTAACGAGGGGAAAGTCTCGATGAACCACCAAATTCCTCCGAACATTTATTTACGAAATGAGCGCAAAAAAAAAAAGAATTATCATTCCGAGTTTTATTAGAGTCAGAGAATGTTGTGATTGCTGTTCGGAGTTTTATTGGAGTCAGAGAGTGTTGTCTTGCCCTACAACCTTATTTTCAGAACCAACATGAAGAGAAACGTGCCGCAAAAAGAAAGGAGAATTACCATTTTGAACCGCTCACCTGTGTCATTCCTTGTCCTGGTGCGCCGAGATATAATTTGACAGTAGGGTAGGCACGTACACCGGCTTCGGAACACAAATGATAATCTTGCTCACAATCCACCTTAGCCGCCTTGATACTGCCATCTAATAACTACAATCAAATGGAATTACTGATCAGTGCACTGCAAGGCAGCCGGTTTTTCCCTCTAAGGCGAGACACGAAGCAAGGTTGCTCGCCGGCGAGCTCCACGCGCCCGTCTTTTCTTCTCGCGCAACATACAGACTGTCCTAGGGTTTCTCTTCTTCTCGTCGCCTGGGCTACGCTACGAGGTAAAATCTAAGTCTTCAACGGCAGACGAACCAGACCTTTCGAACACCAGTCAGAGTGATGTAACCACTGAGATACTGGGAGATTAGTGGCAAGATTTGTCATTTATTATATAGATATCGATGAAATACTAGAATTTCTCTATTTTCTAAAATGTGATCTCTTCACCGCTTACAGTGATTCAGTGAAGATACTAATTTTATCTTTCGCATGTGAAGAAATCGATGCACGTGCAAAATGTGCTTTTGCTAATTAAAACTTAAAAAATTAAAAATTTATGCTAACTAAACTCTTAAACGCACGTGCAAAAGCGTTGCTTTGCTAATTGGACTCTTTAAAGCACGTGCAAAAGTGACTGACTCCGGCGAATGATGCAATTCCGTCTGTGTATTCCGTATTTTTTGTACTGTTATTTCTTGTACCGTTATGTTAATCTGTTTGAAATGTTTTTGAGTCAAAAATTGACTACGGTATTTTCAATGAGATTTGAAGGTTTAAAGGAGAAGAAACGCTAGCCGGCGTAGCAGGCGTCGGGGAGAAGGGAACTGGGGAGAGAGGGAAAGGACGCCTGCAACAAAGACCCCATTTGTTCATTTCTGCGGACGCTGGCGGCGGCAAATTCTGATTGACTAATTCGCGCTGGGCGGTAAACAAAGTAAATTCCCGCGTGAAGTCATCCATGCGTAAAAGCGCGTGCCAGTTTCTGATTGGTGAACGTATTGACAGTTGACGTAATTCGATTACAAGGAAATCGGTGGGCGTAATGCGAATAGTCTGGTTCTTATAGCAGGCGTTCCTTCCCTTCTCCCCCTTTCCTTTTTCGCGCCCCCTCCCCCCTCTCCGTTTACGCCTGCCACGCAGGCTAAGAAACGCCAGTTTTTAGATCAGTGCATTAACTATAAACTGTGACTAAAATACTGCAATTAAATTAAAGCGGTAAAAATGCCTTCTCTCTTGATATTACGTTTATTGATATCTATATAAGAAGCAGAATAGAAAAAATTCTTATCCACGTGCAGGCATGTAATATCCTCTTCATATTTTGATGAGTGGTGCAGTATTTGACGAGCCCTCACTCAGGCCACACAACTTAGAAACAACAATTACTGCACAACAAAATTCTTCTCAAAGGTATTCACATTAGAAGTCACACCCATGTATATCAAGACTGCGTGACAATCTAAAGATCTGCGTAAGAAGACATCTACAAACTCACCTTAGCTACTCTCTCAAAGTCAGGAGCAAACTGAATACAATGGCCGCACCATGGAGCATAGAAATCGATAATCCAGGCGTCTTCGCTGCCGACAACATTTTCATGAAATGAATGGTAATTGAGTTGCGTGACTAATGAAGGCAGGTGCTGAAACGCCCAGCTGTAGAGAGAGTCCAAGTCACGCCATCCTCGGTGGTTTCTGAGAGAATGAAGTAAAAAGCGCCAAGGTTAGATTGCTTTTACAAGAACACGTAAGACAAAAAAATCATGTAAATTTGCATTTACAGAGGTATATAAATGTTCGACGTTTCATTAGGAACACACTACAAGAAATACCTATTTTCAGCCAGGGATAGCTAAGCGAAAAGTCGGCTACGTCATGTTTTTGTGGGGCAGGTGACCTACGCCCGTGCTCGCATGTTTCGCTTTAAAACAATCCCTAAGAGATCACAAGGATTGTTTGTAGCCTATTACGACTACAAAACAAAACACTACAAAACACTTGTTCCGTGATTTTCTCTCTATTCTCGCATCAAGTGCCCACTTTATGTCTTGATCTTGTGACTTGTGGCAAGAAATCATTATTAAGAAACCTCTTTAGTCCCATGGCGTTCTCTTCTCATTTAAGCCTCGGCTCTAATTTGAGTGATGACGTCAGGGAATCTCACTCGCCCCAGGCTTCACTTGGAGGTATGGAGACTTAAAGCTTTCGTGCAGACTGGGACGAGTGAGATTCAGTAACGTCAACGATGAAAGTAGAACCAGGCTTAATCAATCCAAGAATGTTAAGGCTGAGGAGGCATTGCTTTTCATGTTGTACTTACACATAGCGGCGTGCTCCCTGGCTATTGTGGGGGTACAGACGGATTGTGGGATACGAATTCACCCCCTGCTCCTGGCAGAATGATCGGTACTTTTGACAGTCTACTGAACCAACACCGGCTTCTTCTTGCATTTGCTGAAAAATAAGGTGAAAACGTAGAAGTTTTTGTGGACGAAATTCTCAAGTTTGACATTCTAAATGAAAGCCCGAAGGAAAGTACATTCCCGTGGTAATTGTGTGGGGCCGTTCTAACTTATGGGTTGATGAAAATGTTAAACTGTGATCATTCAAATGAAGGTTATTGTGCAGTACTTTCCTGTGGTACTGATTATTATGCTGTACAAGGTGGTTCAAACCTTTGAGTCTGTGATTGAAATCCTACAGTGCGACAATTGAAATGAAAAAGCTATTGAGCAGTGCTTTCCTGTGGTACTATTTATTATGCTATACAAGGTGGTTCTAACTTTTGAGTCTGTGGATAAGACCCTAGCAGTACTTTCCTGTGGTACTGTTTATTAAGCTGTTCAAGGTCGTTCTAACTTTTGAGTCTGTGGATGAGACCCTAGTAGTACTTTCCTGTGGTACTGTTTATTAAGCTGTCCAAGGTGGTTCTAACTTTTGAGTCTGTGGATGAGACCCCAGCAGTACTTTCCTGTGGTACTGTTTATTAAGCTGTCCAAGGTGGTTCGAACTTTTTAGTCTGTGGATGAAATTCTAAAATGTGACCAGTCAAGTGAAAGCAACTGAAGAGAAATTAACTTTGATGCAGTTCAAAAAGGTAGGAGAAACAATCCAAACAATTCCATTCTGATAACTTAGCGCAGAAACTAAAAGAGGATCAAGGTTTTAAATGTTCCAAGACAGATGGCACACCAAGACAATATCCCCAATGTGATGTATTTCTTTCTTCTTACAAGCTATTGGCTTGCAAATGTATTGATATTGTAAGGAAAATTTAGACGTTGATCATCTCGTACCTTGGCAAGTTTGTTCCAGTCAGGAGCCAGCTCGTTACAGGGTCCACACCATGGGGCGTAAAAATCAACCAGCCACGTTTCACCCTGCTTCCTCTCCGCAACCAGAGATTGAAATGTTTCGGGTGTCAACTGAACTACAGAGGGCTTCAGTGTGTTCTGTAACATGATGGTAAAACAGAAAACACAGTACATACAGTCAAACCTCTCGTAAGCGAGAGTCAAAATTCAGGGTTTTAAAAACCGTTTGAAAGTGAAACAAAATAGGGGGTTATGTACGCATATTTCTATAAACACTTATAAGTTTGAGTTAAAATTAAGATAAAGTGGGCGACAACTTGAGTTGAGATAGAAGCCAGCTGCGGCAGTTCTGGCTTCTAATATAAAAAAGTCGGATGAAAATTAAAGAGAAACTGTCCCGCCGAAATAGCAAAATGTCGCTTAGCTTATTTCCATGTTATATCGCCAAATGCCACCAAATATACAACTTAGTTGGATTAAAAGATTCTATAGAGAAAAACAGAAGCAGTAGTTTAACTGTGAAGTTCTGCCTTTCATAATTTGCCTGCTCTGCGCCTTCCATTCGTTTTGAAACAATATTTACCTATTTTGGGGTTGTATGCCGGATAACTTGCTTACCTCGACAAACTCTACCAAATCAGCGGCTGTGTGGTGACCAGTGAACTGGTGAGGGATGCTGTTATTATACAGGATTGTAGTTGGATATGAGCGAATGTTATACTGAAAAAAAAAAGTACAAGGAGACAATAACTTGCCTTTGCGGAACCGCAGTAAATCATGTTCTATTTCAAAACAAAGTGATCATATGCTCGACCAAAAAGGCTCAATCAAAGGCTCAATCTATCAATCAATCAATCAATCAAAGGCTCCTATGAGCCAACTCATGAATACGAAACGCTTTATTAAAATGAAAGATTCTTCAACAAATTCGAGGGGTTATGAGTACGACCCGAGGGCAGTACTAAGGTATCTATTTTGCGAATAGAAAAAAAAAAAAAACGTTCCGTAACGGATTTGCGTTACCCGATCGCGAATGCAAGTTGAATATTTCATCGAGTCAAGTCTCGAGTCTGCGATGGGAAAGAATCCGGTTTATATTTTGCTGTCATTTGAACCGAGCGTAACGTAACATTGCGGTAAGCTTATGTTTTTTGAGCTATTTTGAAAAAAATAGCTCATTAGCAGGCGCAAAGGTTGGTTTGTGATGTTAGTATGTTTGTTAGCTTGTTTGTTTGTTTGTTTGTATGTATGTCTTGGGTTATGTCACACCAATCAGATTGCCTCTAGTATGTACACCGTGTACTATGTCAGCCAATCAAATTTTCGCTTCTAAAATGGTATTACTGAAGGTCAAAGAAGGGCACTTGACATGAATTGAAAATCAGCCATCTTGAATCTCCGCGATTGTTGCCGCAAACACTAAAAGTGTAAAGTTTTGAAAATTTGTTGCTTGGGAACTAATCTCTAATCCCGACTGGCTTGCTAACCTGGCAATATCAAGGACATTTATTCGGAAATACCGCCTATAATGTGCCCTATGCATGAATGGTAGAATGGTCTGCGGGGGATGAGACGTCCAAAAAATGTGGACTACGGTTACGTTCATAGGTGAGCTTATACTGAAGTATGAGTATAGTTTTATTGCAAAAACGGCAAGCCGATTTCAAATAATATGATGCGGAACATGAATTGTATGTTTCAAGCCTGGGTTTCAAGAGATTACTATTTAAAATAGGATTTTTTTTGTCAGACACGCTGTCTGCACGTGAAAATGTTGAACTTTGTCCTTATAGAAACTTGTCCGTGATGCATGGAGTTCAACAGAGAAAATGTAATGCAATTAATCTACAATTTACAGTATGTAAAACGTTTATCTTTCTTTGAATTAATGTGAGCTGATGTGTAGGTTATTAATTGTATGCCTCAAGCGATTACTATAAGCGAGAAGCGACTGTATTTTGTATGAGCAGTCACGTTGTGTGCACGTGCAAATATTGAACTTTGTCCTGGTACGTGATGAAATTCAACATGTTTTCGAGAAAACGTAATGTAATTGCCAACGAGCCAGCCGAGCGAAGACGCGAGGCTGGCGAGGCGGCAGAGAATAGTGCCGCGCGAGGAAGTGCTAAGGCAGAAAAATTCTCGATCGAGCCTGAAAAAGTGTAAGGTAATGTAATGTAATGTAATGTAGACTTTGGTTTGAGCCAATTGCAAGGCGGGAACTATTAGAGCCAATGAAAAGACGTGTTATTGCCACACCAAGAACCCGTTGCCTAGCACGTGACCAAAATCTTCCTGAAGTGAAATTCTTGAAATTACAAACTGATTTTAAAAAGATTTTGCACATATCGCATGTTTTAAACTCCTAAAATAATGTCAGCGTCAGAATCTTCATTTTAATTAACGTGTTTCGTTGCAACAATTCCCTTCCAAACAAAGCATCGTGAACGGCTCGCTTTTTTAGGTATTTGTTCAAGCGTAAAATATGCAACTTTGTTTGTCTAGACAAACCGTCGCGCTTCTTCACACACAAACAAGGGAAATTCGTTCTGTCGAGCAAACTGACGATAATTCGAACGAGTGAAAAGGCTTAACAACCGGCACTAAACAAGTTTTTGTACAAAATAAATCTTGATTACACGTGCAGAAACATGAAGGCGGTAACGCAACGGACTTGCATGTTTCACGCTTGAACAAACACGTAAAAGGGTTAGCCTTTGAACAAGAATTCTCCATTTCAACTTTTGCAGCACGCTTCATATTTCCAAACCTTTTTCTACTCGTTCTACTCATTTTAAAACGTTTTCAATAGCTTTTAAAACGTTTCTTGGCTGCTTTATTGTCTGATATGAAATGTTTACTACAACATTACAGCGATTTTGATTTCAGTTAGCCGATCAAAGCATGACATTTTTTATTTCTTCGGTGAGTGTGGTCAAAGGGCCACCAAACTGTCAAAAACATAATTCCGTTGCCACACAAATCAAAATCATTTCCTCGTTGGCACTCTATCGATAGGTATGCCTAGTTAATTTATATGGTGCGTTAAAAACGCCTGTTTAAAAAATATTAGTTGCAATTTACTAGGAAACAAGCAAAATTCATTTTGGATGCGCTAAGTTTCTGCTGGTCGACATTACAGGAAAAGGTGTTTGGTTCCAAATGTTAAAACCTCAACAATGTTCGTGTAAGTAATTCAATTAGCTTGTGGTTTTGAGTCGAAAACAATTTAATCTAATTAGTTCTGTTTCTATTTGCACGACTTTTTTGTGGAGAATAAAAACAGTTGTTTAAATAATATTAGTTCCAATTTACTAGGAGACTACTTATATTCATTTTTCATGCGTTTAGTTTCTGTGAAAGACTTTTCTGGTTGACATTACAGAAACAGGTGGTTCAAAGAATTTTCGTGTCACTAATTTAATTAGCTTGTGGTTTGGAGTTGAAAACAATTTAATTTAATTAGTTTGCGTCTTCCAGGCCAAAGGAACCTTTTCCACGTGTCTTTTGTGAATAATAAAAGAAACCTTTAAAAAAAGACTAGAGACAAATTTCCAGGAAATAATAAGCCTTCAATTTGGATGCATCAAATTTATGTGCAGGACTTTTCTGGTTGACATTTAATTTAATACACTCATTACTGAAACAAGTTGCTCATTTCACTGGGGCCGTAGTTTCGTCAAAAAATAACTCCGGAAATCCCGTGAAAAAAAGCTAGCCGAGAAACGAGAAACGGGACCCAGTTGGTTATCTCGGTATTTTTTTTGGTAGTGGGCGGGCCGGAGGATTTGAAAAACGTATATCTGCAAGCGGTTATTTGTGCGAGTTAACTTCCGCTGTTTTGTTACTTTCACCATTTCATATCATTTAGGTAATTTTCAAAATAGCTCATGCACGCAATGCGTGCCTATGTTTACAAACACGGAATCGTATTTTTTAAAAAGTGAACGACCTCAAACGCAAAGAAAAAAACAGTACAGTAAAAACCCGCAAGTAAGAACCTAGTTTTTAAGAACCTGTTAGGCTAAAATTTGCCAGTTAGACCCCCTCTATACACGAACCTGTTTAGCCTAAAACTTGAAACAGGTCCTTATTTTGTAAAATCTATACAGTCATATAAAAATGTGTATAGTACACTTGGGCAAATAAGAGTACATGTATATAATGTTATGTTATGTGATCAGTGCTTCATGCAATTTTTCTTTTGATAGTCATTTTTACATAAATACTTACTTGGTATGCAGATTTTATATAAGGAATAGGCTGAATACCACTAAATTCTATTAGCCACAATGTATTTTTTTCTTTAGAAAATAAGAACATATTTAAGACCCTAAATAGCCTAAATTTGTGCTAATTACCATTTATGCCGGGTAAGAACCTGTTTTGGCTAACTTGGGAAAATGCAGGTTCTTACTTGCGGGTTTTTACTGTACATCACTTTCACAATGTCCAGTTCGGAAAAAAAAAAAAAAAAAAAAAAAAAAGAAAGGAAAAATAAAATAATAAATTGGACGTCCCCGCCATGATTCGAACCCAGGTTCATTGGCATAGGAGCGCAACGCGCAACACTTTAACCATATTGGAATTAGGTTAAATTTTATTATTTCAACGTAGATAGGCGTAGAAAGTTTACAGCCGAGTGATGGAGTGAGTGAGTGAAAATTTGCATATTTGCCACTGTCTGCGATAACCCGTTCATTACGCTTCGCGTATTCACAAGTTAAAAACCATTTACAAGATAAGTCATTGGTGAAGTAATTCGCCCATAAAGTGAGCTCAAAATGTAAATAGAAACATCCACAAAGAAGATTTGTGAATTTTCTCCAACATTTTCCAGACAATGACCAAATAATGGAGGACGAATCACGACTAGCAAATCAAGGCAGGCGAATCATGTGTGAAAAAAAAAGTTCTGGTTGACCCAGTCTGGTACCCGGTTAAAATAATATGTCCTTATTGACTAAGTGGGAGGGCCGGATGGCAAAATATTTGGCTCAAGGTCACGGCGTACGGACCAAGCACAGTGAGGTCGGTACGCCATGACCGACAAAATTGCTTGAAATTTTAACATGCGAGACCGTACGCTTTCCGTACGGCTTCTTCTGGCCGCTCTCGCGCAAATGCGTGCGGCCCTCATACAGGACTTTCATCAATGGGTTTGCAAATAAAAGGCTCGCAGGACCGTACGGGTCCCAAGTAATTCTAAGCCAGCAGCTTGATTTAGTACCAGTCATTTCCAGACATGCTCATGATATTCTTGAGTGTTTTGGTGTGTTTTGATTATGAGCGCACCATGACGGACGAATCACAGCCGGTGAATCACGTTTGGAAAACCCCGTGCATCTGACTACAGTGAAATCGGCTGTAAGCCACTTACCATATGACATAGATTAGTGTGTATAGTGCAGTCCACAGTGCCAAAACCAACTTCGTTGTCTTCAAATGACCGAGCAGCTTTTCTGTATTCAGGTAATAGACGCATACATGGTGGACACCACTGTAAAGAGAATAATAAACTTCTTTAAACATCTAACTCCGATCCTGTGGCTAAACCCTGACACTTCAGACCAGAAACCCATAAGTGGGTTGAAACGTGTAACGCGCATTCACAGCTTCCGAATAGTCATTTTTGGTTTAGTACCATATTTGGAAACCCCTCGTTCCAGGGAGATTGGAACCAAGCTGTTCTGGCGAATTGATTGGTTATTATTTTTATCTTGATTTTCCAAATATGGCTGTAACAACTTCTTAGCAAATTGAATAATCGGAAGCTTGTTTTGAAGCGTACAAGAGACAGTTGCACGTTTCAACCCACTTATGGGTTTCTGTCCAGACTTAACTGCTTTTTAAGATCGACAAGGTATAAAACTAATGTGCAACCATTTAAATGAAAGCTCGCAAACAGTACTTTAATTTGGTGCTGTCGGTGTTCTGGTTTTAATCTCAGGTCGCTTTTGGGAGTGAAAAGTTAAACTTGAGAATCTGGATTATTGGGAGTTTTTAAAATCTCACTCTTGGGAATGAAAGGTGTATAACCCTTCCAAGAGTCAGTAACAAATATCAAAATTCAAGAAAAACCCTAAATTTCATTTTGTGAAATATTGAAAAACAAATGGTAACATGCAAAAGTACTGCCAAAAAAGGTTTCACTTGAATGATCACATCATTGGACTTTGTTAACAGACTCAAAAGTTAGAACTGCACTACACGTCTCGCCATAACTGACTCTGACAGTGAAAGGGTTAAGGCTGTTTTTCCAATAACATAAGGGTTTAAAGATGAAAATATGCACAACAGAAAAAGGCAATGGTTCCTTACTGGTGCAAAGAAATCCACAAAGAATGGAAGTTCAGGTTGTGAAACTTTTCCAGGGAAATCGTCAGGCCCCAGGGTTTGGACGCTGGAGGATGCACTTTCTTTTGCAAACACAGCAATGTCATGGGCAGTGAAACGACCTGTTTAATAAAAGAAGTAAGGGGTAAGTGGAATAAGGCCCTAAGTGACTTTTGATGTAACATCAAATTCTCCCTGTGTTTCACAAGGGAATGCAAGGCAATTTGGAATTAGAATCTAGCAGTTTATCAGAAGTCACTTGGGGCCTTAGTATGGTTTTCAGGGGTTTTTGTCTCAAACAGGGTATCTTTACAAGGCCTAATGTCAAAGCCAAATTTCGACAACTATTTTGTTGGCACTGATTTCCACTGACTTCAGCATTAATGCCAAGCTTAATTATGCTATACAACAAAGCCAGTGGAACAGTTTGTAAATGACTTAGATTTGTCTCAAAATAAAATCGGAATTCTGTCTTAAATAGGATGGGGAAAACAGAGAGTTGTGTCTTAAAAAGGGTCAGGGTTTGAGCAGCCTGGCTGGACATCGCTACCCGAGCGTGTCGAGTACCCCCCCCGACCAAATACAATTAACCCTTTAAGCTCTAAAGTCAAAACACAAATTCTCCTTACTGCTTCCCATACATCTCTTATAACACAAATTGGGAGAAGTTGAAATGTTAAAGGATCAATAGAGAACTCATCTTGGGTGATCATGAACTTAATTCTTATCACCTCTCTACTTATTATGCATTGGTACTACAAGGAGAAAATTGAAACTGATCACTATCAGGGCTTAAAGGGTTAAATGATCATTGTGATGCACACGCCTACTCACCATGGTGCCATTCATAGTGTCCATGTGTTTTGAATAGAGCCACCATGGGGTACTTTCTGATATGAACCTGATGGCAGATCTCCGTTTCTTTACTACAATCAACATGACCTACCTATACAAGCAAAAACAAACAAAATATCAAACTCATTTACATGTAATATTTTAACACTTCTTTACAAGTGAATTGTATGGCACAGAACATTCATGGAATCATTCAGCTATGACTGCAACATATCAAACACAAGGAAGAGTGTTTCAACAGGGTGTCAAAGAAGTGGATTGAAAACACAGGACACAGCCAAGTTTTTTAAATTAGACTTCAAGGTGTTTGGAGACCTGATGATATGTTCTTAAAACTGAACATTACAGTGTAAATTATACAGAAAAAAATGAAAATCTAAGCTAATTAAGATCAGGTTATGGGATTTTCTTTTTTCAACTTCATGAATTGTTAATGAGTTTGTGAAAGGTATATATGTTGAAATAATGACGTAATATATCAAACATGAGACACAGTGTTTCAACAAAAGATTAAACACTGAGAAGAGAGTTGAAATTACGACACGCAGCGGAGTATTTTTGACGAACTTCGAGGTGTTTGATCTTGTGATGAAATACTGTGTTGAATGTTTGATATTAGAGAGCTAAAGCAACGACGAGACAACGCCATGGAAAACGTCACTTGAAAAAAGGATTCGCGCTTTTTTAAACTACTTTGCAGTTGCTCCAATTTGTTTAGTTTGTTTAATGTGACTGGATTGTCCAGCAGCTGAATTTGAAGGGATGGCTTTCCAGTTCAAAAAAAAGGAAAATTGACCGTCGTGTGTTCACGTTCTCCACAAAACCTATAATTTGATCATTTGACGTTGTTGTTTTGCAGGGAACGGCAAAGAAATGTACGAAAATGTAAAACGCACGTGCAACACGTGCAGAGGCATTGTTTTCGCTCATTAAACCTATTGTTTTGTGCCATTCTCGCTGCCGTCGCCGTTGCTTAAGCTCCCTATTACTTCTCAAACAAAATGATTTTAGAAGGAGAAATTAAGGATGCAAAAATGAGGAGTGTTTCATCTGATTTCCAAACACTCATTAAACATTAGTTTTCTTTGTATTTTTTTCATGAATTATTAACAAGTTTGAGAATTTAGGTTAAAATGATTTCAAAGTTTGATTTTTACTTTTCTTTGTCTAAGGATTATAGTTGTAATAAATCTGGAACAAACAAAAATAAAAACTAAACTAGTTTGAAATCATTTTGACCTAAAACTCATTTTAAACTACAATATATACACTAAGTCTTAAGTTACTGACAAGTAGTAGCTCAGAGAAAATAAATGGAGAACGGACAGAAACCCATAAGTGGGTTGAAACATGCATTATTCAATTTGCTATGAAGTTGTTACAGCCATAATTGGAAAATCAAGGTAAAAATATTAACCAATCAATTCGCTAGAACAACTTGCTTCCAATCTCGAGGGACCGAGGGGTTTCCAAATAAATGAAGGGGTCGGAGCATATCCAGCCTATGTTGCTTTTTGAGCGTTTTACTTTTTTTTCTCGCTCAGATTTGCCTAATTTTATCGTACAACGAATAATATCACAAACCCTTGTTGAATTTGCACTAATCCTAAGAAACTGGACTAATTTCACCTGAAAAAAAGCAGAGTTCTGGTCTTCTAGTGGTTGTTTACATTCAGAGCGTAATTTCGACGCCATTACAGCAGATTGGCCGCGAGAATATGCGACCGCAATACTCCTGACCCGCGCCAACGACATGAACGAAAATACTGTTATTTACGCGCGCCTGGTTCGTTATCGATCGCGAGCTCGCTACGGCAAACACATCGTCTGTAGCGTGCGTATGAGCCAATATGTTTTAAAGGTCCGTCCGGTGATTGAAGGACATCATTAAGTCCGGAAATCCGTAAGTCTCTAGCACCTCTCAAAGAAACGAGTCGTGTTTCTTGCCTAAATCTCTATTTCACGCTCGAAGGTGAAAATAGACCACTAAGGTGCAGGATTGCAGAAAACAAGTTTAATGAGATGGAAATCATATTTCTATCTCATTGAATAACAATACGTCCCATTGTATCATGCTTCGTTCTAAAAAAAAACTGAATTAATTTTCTGCAATCCTGCACCTCACTCAAATAGACGTTGGTGGACAAGGCGAGCCGGCGGGAAAGTCAGGAATCACTTCGGATCAGAAAAAGGGCAGCGTTGTGAGTTGTGGGCCATTTTCCATCCCGTGCCGTAGTCGAAATGCCCGATATCCGAAGTGCTTGGAGACTTGTAATATTTTTCGTATTTCGTTTGGCGGACATTCCGTTTTCGTTTTCGCCATTGATATCCCGACATGCTTTGCGACAGTGGCAGATAGGTCGGCTTTGCGTAGTCGCGCGGGAGATTGAAATACAGCGTTGGGCAGCTCAAAGTGAGTTCTTGCGGCCGGGTGAAATTCAGCAAGGCGGGCAAAGACTATGAGCCGGCAGCGGAGGACCGGGAGTGCTTCCTAAAGGAGGTCCGTAACGATAAGGGAGATGGCGCGAATCTAAGTGGCTGACTATCGGTGATAAAAATGAAGCGATTTTGAGGGAATGAGCTTCGGGATTTATTTTTCTTGAGCGGGATTCAGCGGTACGGGCCCAAACTTGGCCATCTGAAGTGAAAAATCAGCGTAAAATCAAGAAATTCAGGTAAACCTTTGGGATTCATTTTTTCGAGCGGGATTCAGCGGGAGAAATGCAGATTTTATTTTTTTTGCATATGTTAATTCTCGAAAACAACGCGAAAAAACAACAGAAAAAAATCTGAACAATGTTTTGCAACGAATTTGTAGTTCACATGCCAAAAATGGACAAATCTGAGCGAGAAAAATAAAAAACGACCTCAAAAGCAACATAGGCTGGATATGCCCCAAGTCCTTCAAATATATATACACATTTCAACCCACTTATGTGTTTTTGGTAGGGATCAATAATGAAGCCTAGTAATTGTTTTTAAAATCAATATATTTTTTAAGACTGTGAGTGGAATAAAACTTGCATTGAGATCTGAAGTGAATGCAGGAAGTTTCCTCATTTCTAAGCTGTCCATAGGTCCCTTATCAAAATGTAACACCCATGGCATCTCAGTAGAAGAGGAAAGTTTTATCTTCATTTCCTGTAAAATAAAACATAATTTTAAATTAATTGTACTTACCAGTTTGTGAGTTACCATTCATCTTCACCGCAGCTGCCAGTTATAACCACAAGTTGCCAGCCACTAATGATGGGGGGGGGGGGGGGGGGGGTCACCACGCCCTCCCTTATTAATTTGTCATTTCCCTGGAATTACCTTCCAGATTTTTCTCCTTTCACCTTAGCCTCTCATTCTTTGTTTTATAGATGGTCCTGTTTTGTCCCCTCCCCAACCTGACAAACAAATCCCACACTTGCCAGCCTCTGCTTCTGATTCTCTGATACCCCACCTTATTTACTAGTCTTGCTGCCCCCTCTTCCAGGTCCCAACCCCTATCCTCCTATCTGTAACTTCATCTATGCTGTAATGCCCCTACACAGTTAGTTTCCAGACATGGGATTCTGAATAAAATTATACTTGGTGGCAGATCCAAGGTTGGGAGGGGGGAGAAAATAATTTTTGGCTCTTTGGGCCTTATTTTGTACCAAATAAGGGGGAGAAGTCCCCAGACCCTTCCCTGGGTCCACCACTGGTATTTATTTTCCAACTACATAATGCATGCTGAAACATAATTTTTAATTTATACATAATTACCTCAAATGCTGACAGGTCCACATTAATTGGATCTGGTAATTTCTTTAATACAAAACTGATGATTTCCTTGGTATCTAAACTGTCAATTATCTGACGGAAGAGAAAAGCAAAACTAAGTTAACAGCTTTCAATATAACAAGTTTAATTCTACATTTTGCTCTGTAGTTTAATACATGGACATCCCAGGAAACAAAGAAACTCACCAGCCCAGAGGGGTGGGGTTACTCAAGTTTTGAAGTGATGGAGAGGTGCAAAGGATTCTTTGGGTTTGACATTCCCAATTTTTGGGATTTGGGTGAGGGGGGGGGGGGGGGTAAAATTCTGCCCACTATTCTTTTGGGTAGTTAGATTCAGGGGTTTGGGGATCAATCATTATTAATGACTTTTGCAAAATAATTCCATGTGATGTGATGTACTTTCTGCCACTTGTGCCCTCCTCCTCCCCCCCCCCCCCCCCCCCCCCCGTCCTGTGCCCCACCTTGAAAACTTTAACAGTGATCTGCATGTTATTTCTTCTTGTTACAACAATTCACAATCAGACACACAAGTCACCAGAATAAAAAAGAGTGATCAATAATTACTAGAGGATAAACTGTTTTCAGTTGATGTTTAGATAACTTCTCCCAACAACAAACTATAAAAAGTATATGGAGACCAATAGGGAGACTTTTTTTATGTAGTACAGTAGAACCCCAGTAACTGGAACTCCCCTGCTAACTTGAACTAAGTCCCTGATT
Source organism: Dendrophyllia cribrosa (assembly GCA_024195265.1). Classification (NCBI taxonomy): domain Eukaryota; kingdom Metazoa; phylum Cnidaria; class Anthozoa; order Scleractinia; family Dendrophylliidae; genus Dendrophyllia; species Dendrophyllia cribrosa. The sequence goes on along the minus strand of JAJLRJ010000014.1, from coordinate 10,147,200 downwards.
TCCCTTGGATTTGACCCCGCTTTTCAGTCATTTTTACTCGGATAACTCAAATTCCCCGCTTGCTCGAACTAAATTTTGTTTCTCTTGATCTTTACCCCGATAACTTGAATTCTGATTCTTGCAACTCACCACGGATGCCCATTGACATATCCCATTAGCTCTTCTTGTCGTGTAATTAGATTTAAACATTAAAACTACACTGTAACACTACAGCAATTTGATTTTAATTAGTGCAACAAACAGATAACGTATTTGACAGTCCGCATTTCCCGATCTTGAGTAAAAAAGTATGTACAAACCCTGACGACATAAGCGAACATAAAGTGAATGTAATGTACTATCATAAGAATGCATAATCGTGTTACAGTTTCTGATGAGATAAGTTCAATTTTCATTGTACTGAATACTGAAGTGTTGAAAAATCAGTAAACTATCAGCAATTAACATGGCAAATTGAATATTCAATTGACCCCGATAACTCGAACCCCTGCTAACTTGAACTGGTTTTCATTTCCCTTCAGAGTGTGAGTTACCAGGGTTCTACCTTATATAAATTTTTTAATTCTTCTACTTATAAGTAGTCTGTCAAGTGTGATCATCCGGGTTAGTGTAGTTCTGAAAAGAACTGTTGTTGTTGACATTGACTGACGTTTCGACAACCTGAGCAGAAGTCATCTTCAGAGTCATGTGAATTGTGAATCGTCAGTTGATGATATATCAGTCAGTTTAGCCATCATGATGGCTAAACTGACCAATGACTGCAATAACCAGACACATATATACCATCAACTGACGATTCACAATTCACACAACTCTGAAGATGATTTCTGCTCAGGTTGTCGAAATGTCAGTCAATGTCAACAATGTCAACAACAACAGTTCTTTTCATAACTACACTCACCCGGACAATCACACTCAACAGACTACTGATACTCCTGGGTTCAAACCATTTACAGTGGTCTTCTACTTAAGGTATCAAACAATGAAGCCTACCTCTCCTTTTTTGGGTCCAACATCACCTCTAAAATAAACAAGGTCATCACTGTAACCAACTTCTTTACACAATCTTGCACTTCTTTCACAATCAATAGAGCCTATATTCACCAAGTTATCCTACAAAAATAATAATATAAATTATGCTATTAATAATGTATTGTTAAAAGTAAAACATTAACTGAACATACTGATGTTTAGCATGAAATATTTGCAAAAGCAGAATTTCTTTAATTTCCACGTTGTTCTTAGTTATGGTCGGTTGCCTGGCAACAAACAAACTTGAAAATTAGACCTTATTACCAGTCATGTGAATAAATCTGATTTATTCACATGACTGGTGTATGATTGATTATAGACTATGCCACATAATTATAATTCAAACACGTTGTTTTGTGAAGCTGTTGTTTTGCATTTAATCGCAGCTCGATCCTCTTCACGAGAGCTTATGCAGTTCTTGCCATTCAAACGGCCATTTTATTGGATTGATTAATTGCCATGGGAAACACATGGCTAGATTAATGCTTGACGTGGATCTCTAATAATGGATTGGGTCTGTCTTTTAAATGGATGTCTTTTAAATGGATGTCTTTTGCCATTAAAATGAATGACATATCCGTTTGAACAGATGCCTTATTTGTTCAAACCGATGCCTTACCGGCCCATCAGATTGATTTTATAATTGAGTGTGGGCTTCATGTGAGGGTAAAAAATATTATTAACTAAAGGTAACCTGAGAATTTATCCCTTTGAATATAGTTGTACATCATGATGTGGTGAGTCTATTTCAAATGCATCACATGGTACATTTGTCTGTACCATGTGATGGCGTTAATTCACGTCACATATTTAAGTTCAAAGGAACTGTGATCAACCAATACAAAAAAAGCTTGTACAGTGTAACATGGTACAGACAAATGTATGATTAAAAATGGACTTGCGGCAACATCATCATAAATCTGAAGGTAGTCATCCAATTTGTGGGCATCACAGTTTACTGGGAAGAGTAACAATGTAGTTCTACCTTATTAGTCTGTGCATAGACATATGAAATGAGATATACATTTTCTTTTTGTATCTTGATTTTGGCTGCTCTTGCATGGCAATTGTTAACTTACTTTTAGCCAGGGGGAGGGGGGGGGGGGGGGGGGGGGGGGGTACTCAACATATGCTCGGGTAGAGAGGTGTGGCCAGCCACTCAAACCATGTCCATTTTAAACAGAATTCCAAATTTTGAGACCTTTTTCAAATTGTCCCACTGGCTTTGTTGCACATAATTAAGCCAAAGTCAACGGAAGTCTGTGCCAGAAAAATACTGGTTAAAATTTGGATTATGATGAGGTCTCTTATCCAGTGTAAGACATTATACATTGTTTAAGACAACAAGTGTTGAAATGAATACCCTGTTAAAGACAAAAACCATTCACAGCCCCTGTCAGGCTGCACGTCTCCATTAAGGTCGCATAAGGGAGTACACCCCCACCCCCCTTACCCGCCACCTCCCCCCCACCCCGCCCCTGGGCTTTTGAGCAGTAGTGTAGGTTTATTGTTTCTGAGCTATCTTGAATAATATAATAAAAGGGTCAATATTACACCTTTACAGTGTAAATCACATATCATCGCCATTTATTAAATTCATGTGGATGGTTATTGAATAAAAATCAACCTTACCAAAATTGCAGAAAGTTTAATTCTCGTTTCTGAAGTTAGACAATCTGTAATATAATGGGCATAAATTTAGTGTTGGACTGCTTTAAAAGGTTAAGAGATTATTTATTTTACTGTCAGATAGAATTTTGATCAAAGATGTATAATGTGCAGCTTAACAGGAACAGGTTGCATACATGTATAAGCATAATAATAATTATAATTATAATAATAATAATAATAATAATAATAATATTACTGTTGTTGACTACAAATGGCCTAGTAGTGTTTTTCCAATTCTTTCCTTGTTTCTAAGGAAAACTTCTAAAATATGATTATTGTCTGTTCTCCCCTTAAAATTCACTTGAAGATGTGACAGAAGGTACTTACATGAAGTTTTAATTGAAGGGCTGGGAGCATTAGCATCCTATTAAATTGGCAAGTTATTTTTCACTTACAAATTCTGTTTTTTAGCTGAGAATACACTTGTTTGTTAAAATAATGGCAGGTTCATGTACGTTAAAGTAAAAAAGAACCAATCAGGCCAAACGATCCGGCCTGTATATGGCTATTCAAGTCAAAATACAATTATTATTTTATACAATTATATATTAGGTGTGGGATGTTGTGGTCTAATTGGATCTCTTTACTTACTAGCTAACATTAACCAGTCATTATTGTGGCTCAAAAACTCACACATGACAATTTGTGAGTGAAAATGTCAACATTTGAAATAGGATGGTTATGATCCCAGCCCTTCAATTCAAACACGTGTACAAAAAAATAAAAAAATCTCCAAGACATAGACCATTTAAATATGACCAATACTAAAGATAACATGACCTATTTACATGCATAACCTGCATGAGTTACTAACCTCCTTCAGAAACACAAAAATCAATCAGCCATGGTTCATCGCCCTTGTTTATAAGCTTTTCAAAATTACCTGCAATATTATTTACACATTCAATTACAATAACATCTGAGATAGTGTACTAAAGAACATAGGACAAAAAACTTTGCATGTGTGAAAAACCACACAAAAAATTTTAATTATTAATAAATTAAATTTTCACAAATTTGGAATGGGATCTGAAGACCATTTACCCCATGTCTTTATCGTGGATCCCAGGTAACACCACAGTGGCTAACAGGGTTGTGGTGAAGGCAAGAAGGGCAACCACCACATGCTGGATTTAATGGTTAAGGAAACTGAAACTTTAGCAAATTTGCAGGACACCCCTTTGGGGGCTGAAGGAAAAGAGACAATCTCCCTAATTACCCCTAATGAACTAGGAATGAGGCAAGTCATGAAAAGTGCACGCTTGCACAGATGAAGTTGCTGTTGCTGAAATCCTGTTGGAGAATTGGTATATGGAATGTTTGTGCCATGTACGAAATGTAAAGAATTCAACAAGAAGGAGCTCAGAAAAATAGCAGGGAGCACATAGAGCACTGTCATAAATATCAGTTATGTCAGTAGTAATTATTATGCAAATTATGAGGACACCACCCCCCCCCCCCCCCCCCCCCTTACCCACCCTAAAAGGGAGTGTTTAATGGGGCTTTTAAAGAATAAACAAAGTGGACATCGTTCCTACCGTCCCGTAAATCATACTGATTGACTTCCAGTGAATTCAGGATGAACTTGACAAGTGATTCTGTGTTTCTTGAACCGCGATGAAATTCATGCTTTAAAAAGGAATTATAAAGGAAAACAGTAGATGTAGACTGTCAATGTAGTGAAGGCTGTACATTTTTAAAGTACCGGTAAACAAAAAAATTAAGCTGGATGCAGTATTCAGCTGTTTTTTTTTTTATCACTGAGAAATCATGCATTTTTGTAAGAAAACACAGCTACATTAATAATGCTGTTCCAAAGTTTTCTTCTTATAACATTACATCAATAAAAAGTAAAAGATGTATTGTAACATTTGTATGAGCAATGGTGCACTTTTCCTAGAATAATTTATGTCACACAAATTTTGAATACATGGAAATTAAATGCATTAAAATGCAATTTTAAACAGTTAACAACAAAGACCACTAGCTACATGTAGGAGTCTGTGAAGCAGTGCTGGTGGTCAGTGGTTGATCTGGTGGCGCATGTGCAGTAGTTCTCAGCTAAAAATTTTCCAATAAATTTATCATTAAAGAATCCTTTTGCACATAGCCTGAAGATTTTCTATGGCTGGGCTTCTCATCATTTGACCAGCAATGCCCATTTTCTTCAATGTAGGACAGCCCTGCTCCAAGAGCAGAGGCATCCTCCATTTTCTCTACTATGGAAATTCCTCACATTCTATTATATTGTGTGAGTCTTACAAAATTTACAAACATTCGGTACTGAGACTGCACAGTACAGACTGTAATTCATCTTTAAATTAGCTAAGAATTATGAGTTCAAAACAGACTGTTTAACTATATGACTTTAGTTAGTAAGTAAGTTTGCTACTCACTGTTGGGTAGAGTACAAGAGACGGATAACTTTGTATGTGTTGATGCCGACACAAGTTCCATTCTTCTTGACAGTTAACAGCACCAAATCTGATCACTCCCTCAAGCTCCTGTGCAACTTCTCGCCACTAAAGATTACAGTATTACTTAGTAAATACTCATGAAACAGAGTTAACCCTTTTTTCCACACTTATAAGAAATTTTATGGTCATGTACATTGTATGATAAAATTTTACCATTTGAAAGGTCTTGATGAGTGTAGTTTGTATTTCATGTCAAAATTGGAAAAGGAAAGTATGGCTCTAACATAAACAGGCTAACATGAGCTGTCTCTCACACCACAAATGTGAAAACAAAAAATGTCAAATGTTGCAGGCCGGGGTGGTCAACTATATCAAACCTAGGGATAGCTATTATTCAAGAAAATACAATAACAGTTTACTGTTTGTCTTACCGTTGGAGCTAAGTCATGACAATGGGAACAAAATGGTGAATAAAAATTGATAAACCAAATATCTTCACTTCCTTTGACTGACACCTCTATAAAAACAGAATAAAACATTATTTTATAACTGTAAAAATAATACTGATAACAAGTAAATTCTGGCTGTTTAATAAAGGGTTAATTGCATTTTTTACAAGGGTGAAAACACCTGTGCTGCAGAAGATTTTTGCATGAACTCCCTTAAAAGGGACATGTCATTTGTGCCAACTTTCCCGTGCTGTTACCGTCGTTAGATTTCTGAACTGGTAGTTTCCATTGGAAAGTGAAGCGCTGCGAGTAAAGCTTAATATGCAGAAGAAGGGCTGTTTAGGGCTATCTCGTTAATTGCATGTACTTTTAGATAGTGAACAGATAAGCAACTTGATTTATTTTACCATTGGATTAACTTGGAAAATATATTATATATAAAACATGTACACAGGCTGGTCTAACTGCGGAGTTTGAAATGCCATATTTACATGTATGGTGACTTGTGGGCGATATGAATGTTTATGACTAGCAAGTGCGAGAATTGGAAAAGTTTGACACATATTTTCCACGGAAGCTCTTAACAACTGCAGCATTCTACATTGTATCAATTAAATAAATACAACAAAGTGAATCTGCAATCTGTATTATACCATAGAGTTCCAGGAATTGCTTCAAATATTCTGAGAAACTTAACACCTCAATTCACAGGAATTTATCTTCACAAGTTTGCTTTCAAACTCTTTGCTTGGCAAAAACTTGACTTTCTACACAAAACAGGATTTCTCCGCTATACATTTTCCACATCCCACTTTATCGATGGTCGAGTGTTCTTTAGGGTATTTACTTTTCTTTTTCAGCGATAAAATGGTGCGTTCTTCCTGAATCGATTGACTACACATGGAATAGAAAAATCAAGGGCCTCAATTCAAGACCACGAAATCAAGGTAAATTTGGTGATATACTGTACATACAAAAATGTCATACATCCAAGAAATCTCAAAAACAACTGGCTTTCAGCACAGGCAAACCAGGCTGGTCATGTACGCAGCCTGAAATAGTCTGCTGCGAAGCCTGGTGGCTTTGTAACAATTTAACGTCTCTCTTTTAAACTAAGGCATTTTCTTTGACCAGCATATCAGCTTTTAAAGGTGCTGTTGGTTTTTTTGCAGAGTATTTCTTTGAAGTTGGTATGCTTTTCTCGACTGGGATGCTTGCTTGTTTCATCTCATTCAAAGTCGGTGCTTCAGAACAAGAAACGCAACCAGTGCAATAAAACACCAGCTTTCCAGCCTGGACTGTCTTTGTTAGCAGAAATTGAACATTCTTTAGACCTGTTACACATAAGTTTCATACATTTTAGACAAACATACTTTGTAGGGCACAGCATTTAATGCAGGTTGAACTTTGTGACATCTGAGTAATGCAAGGATTTTGTAACAATTAACCTTGTCGATGTTCACTTACCAGAAACACAAAACAAAAGAATTTGTCAAATTTCTGGCCTCGAAAATGGCCACGGTCGCTTAAGAAATTTGAGCAGTGGTCACTTATACTTGAGAGTTTTTGAAACAAAAACTGAGAAACAAAATAGTTATTTACAAAGTTGGTCGCTTACGGGAAGTGGTCGCTAAGAGAGAGTTGACTGAATAATAAACTTCAATTTGTTACTGTTGATTTAAGTTGATTTTAACAGAACAAAACAGTTTGTACATGTGATAGTGTCCACCACACTCACCAAAATCTGAGTAGCTGAGAGTTATAATCTCTGGGTCATCATCATAAATTCCTAAAACACAAGAATACAGTGTAGTTGCATGTATTATAAACTCATGGCCTATTAATAATATTATTGTTACTACATGTACATGTACATGAGAACATTAGCATAGTTACTAATAAAAGTTTAAACATAAAAATTATGTACATAAAACTCTAACTTGATCATACTGATATAGACTTCTATATTTACATGTAGCTACAGCTTTTTAATACACAGGGATGTAGCTAAGAGCTGGCTACCGGCTAATATCACCAGCTGAGAGACACCTTTTTACTAGCTGAAATTTCACTAGAAAACAAAGACTTGGTGTGATTTTGAAAGTAAGTCACATGTGAGAAAAACCGGCTGGATTTGTTCATGAGTCTGCTAAGTTTTTTCTTAGCTACACCCGTTTACTACAAGAGGTCCTTAAAGTGTATATGACAGATATTTTTTTATTTGCTTGATGGAATCTACATGGCGTTCTGATAAGAAAATCGAAAAGAGTTTTTCGATATCGATTTTCTTTTCCGTGTTTTAGCCGTCTAAAAACGTGAAATTTCACTTCCGGTGGGTTACAAAACCACGCAAGAAGAAAGACTGGAAATAGTCCGCTGTGACGTCAATACAAGAATGCCGGTGTCGCGGTTTCTCGGTTGCTCACATTTTTTGGTGCGCCCTAAGGAAGAAACATGGTTCTATTGAGGTGTGTTGTCTATGGTTGTGGTAACACGCACCAAAAAACGGAGACACTGAGAAACCGCGACACTCGCATTCTTGTATTGACGTCACAGCGGACTATTTCCAGTCTTTCTTCTTACGCGGTTTTGTAACCCACCGGAAGTGAAATTTCACGTTTTTAGACGGCTAAATCACGGACAAGAAAAATCGATGTCGAAAAACGTTTTTCAACTTTCTTATCAGAATGCCATGTAGATTTCATCAAGCAAATAAAAAAATATCTGTCATATGCACTTTAAGATTAAACTGATTTTCAGACGGTCCAAGGTCCTTTGCACTAACTCCCTGCTCTCCCCATCTGATGTCCTTTGTTTGAGGACTTGTTCTTGATGTCATCTGACTTTTGAATATTTCAACCAATCAGGAGTGGTTGCTAAACATTTTTCCTCACCCCCTCCTCCCCCCATCTGATTTCCTTTGTTTGCGGAAATATTCTTGATGTCATCTGACTGTTGAATATTTCCACCAATCAGGAGTGGTTTTTAGATGTTTTTTTTTCCATCAGGAATTTCAAGAATGGACTGAACATGCTCTGATTGGTGGAAATATATGTTAATTACAACAATAAGATCTAATATAAGTAAAGGTAAATAAATAAATATAGGCCAAATGTTTTAACAGGTGCTTACGATACTGTAATGGAGTAGCTAAGTGAGAAATGGCATGTGTAGCAACGGCTTTGAAGGCAGGCAATGAAGTGGTAAAACACTGCCTCTGGAGGCAAAATTTTCTAAACTCTACATACTCTAGGATAGAAAGAATACTAGTAATTCTGTACAAATGCAAGCTTACCAAATTCTTCATTAAAATAATTCCAGCTTTGGTATTGACCTCCATTAAAGTGGTCGTCTTTCAAACCCTCTTCCCCATACACATCATACTTTTTACGCAGTTCTTCATCTAAAAAGACAACAGGCAGTGTCATACTCCATGACAGGAAACACTTCTGCGACCCAGTTATATATTAGTAATGAAAAGAATATTGTAAATAGTTTAAATTTACCCAAGAGTGTCAGTAGTTTGTCAAGTGTGATACTCCAGGTTAGTGTAGCTCTGAAAAGAACTGTTACTGACTGACGTTTCAACAACCTGAGCGGAAGTCAGGTTCAGAGTCATGTGAATTGTGAATTGCCAGTTGATGGCAATTTACCGTGTGGCATGAAATTTTCGTGGGAGTTTATATGTACATGTAATTTCGAAGATTAATGATTTTTTTGCATTTCGTGAGAACAAATTTTAGCAAATTTGGATTTCAGACTGTTACCACTGGGAACAAACTTTCGCAGATCTCGGTTTTTCACAAATGGTACTTGTATATAACAAGAAGGAATTATAATGTTGTCTTGTTTATTTTACTATAAATTTTCTTTACTTGTGTCGGCGATTCTTTGATTACAATTCAACAGCTATGGTGTCATTTCATATGGCATTTGGGCTGGGCAAAACACGTTAAGTACTACATGTAGTACTAAATTACAATCATTGATCTAAACAAATGGAGTCAATTTTTGTGTTTTTTTTCCGCTGCAGTTTATTTTCTTCAGATCTTATTTTCACGGATCATTAGAAAACCCGTGAATTTTGCGAAAATTAAATCCCACAAAAAATTTCATGCCACATTGTATACATCTGGTTGTCGCTGTCATTGGTCAGTTCAGCCATGATGTTATTGGCTGTTGAGACAGTAATTGGTGCATTTCCATCCATGTATTGTTAGTGTGTGTACAAAAACAATAGCAACAACCAGAGGTATATGTTGCAGGCAAAATCTGTTCTCATGTTGAATCAGTATTCATTATTGGTTAAAATGTATACCTAGTATTCAATCTAGGTACATGTAAGCTAACCCTAACCCTAGCTCAAAGCTAACCATCACCCCTGGCACAAAGATACATGTACATGTAGCCAGTGGTGTGATGGTTAGCTTGTTGTGTTAGAGTTAGCTTGGGTACGCTTTGTGCTGGGGCTAGGTTTAGTTTACCTAGAATGAATACTGGGTACAGATTTAACCTAGATTAAATACTGACCTAACCTAAGACCAGATTTTACCCACAACATATACCATCAACTGATGATGATACTGAAGATGACTTAGACTGCTCAGGTTGTCGAAACATCAGTCAATGTCAACAACAACAGTTCTTTCAACAGACTTATAAACAGAAGAAACAGTGTATTACTTGGGTGCACAGAGATATGAAATTTTTTCATTGAGTGTTCAATTTGATATCTCATGAGTGAATGCAGCGAATGAGTGAAATATCAAGTTAAAGTGTTAAACACAAGAAGAGAAATTTCATATCTCTACAACACTATTATTACAAAGTTTTAAGCAACTTTCTGAAGATTTTCTGAAGATTTTCAAAGATTTTTAGAAATTCTCTGAATAATGTCCAAAGGTTGTACAAACATTTCTGTTCATTTTCCGAAATTTTCCCAAGATTGCTAAAGATTACCAAAGATTTCAGAGGATCATCCGAACTATTCCAAAGATGTTTTGATAAGTAGACCAACAACTTTTAGCTTGTTTGACATTTAATGAGGGCAACTATAGTAGCTAACATAAAGGCTCAGCTATCTTTACTATTCACAGTGAATATAAATGATATCTTCACATGTGTCAAGGTATGATTTTTCCAGTGGGAGTAATCCTTGTATTTTACTTAAAGTGCCACTATGACGAAAATTTTTGTACTTCTTTTCCACTTTTTTTAACAGGCTTGGAGAAATGCGAATTGCTATAAATAAGATTGATATATTCTTAAACGGCCCAGAAATAGCTGGCTGAAAACCCACGAAAATCACATAAAATCCGTCCGCCATTACTCCATTCATAAATCTGAGCTCATGTTCTACTGGTTTGCAATCTGGTACATATGACTTGATTTGTGACGTCTGTGACTCAACGCAGTTCCCTCCGGGTCACAGACAACAAAGCCAAAAGGCACGTGTTGAGTCACTGACGTCACAAAATCTTTAGGCCAACTCGATCCAACTCTCAGTGTTCGGTCCCGGTCATTTTTGAATTGAGTAATCGTGGCAAGCCGAATTCAAAATGTAAAGTTAAAATAATGGCACTTCCCGTATGAGTTTTGACTTGAAACTTTGCAAGGTAAGTGACGAGTACTTATATTTTCAAAATATGAAGAGAACAGAAAATGTATATTTTTGATCACAGTGGCACTTTAAGTTTTTGTATAATAATCAAAATTAACCCCCTCATACTCAGAATCAAACCTGCAATCACATAAAAGTAAGCCCTTGAGCAGCAACTTTATTCAAGTCTTTTTTTGTTGTTATTGTGGTGAAAGTATAAAACGCTGCAAATTAAACCTTGGAAAAATATTTTTTTTCTTTGTTTTTCCAGCTGCTAATGAACACAGATTAATGAAAATTTAAGAACAGCAATTAAGATTCGGTTAAATTTTCCAATTTATTGAAATAGTAAGCGATTCATAACACACTATCATATTTTAGGCTTACCCTGGGATTTTGGCCATTAAAAACACAGCTGTCGTTTGATAAAGTTTTACCACGCGACATTAATAAGCACTAACTTAAAATACCTCATTCCACGTGAGCATATTTCCAAATCACTAGATGTCTCTATAATTACATCTCTGTTTCCTACCTTTTAATACTTCGTACGCTTTATTAATTGTTGTAAACTTTTCATGAGCTTGGGGGTCATCCTTTTAAAAGAAAGAATATTTCAAAACAATTATGGCTGAGAAAAGAAACAGGCAAATATTCAAGTTGAAGTATAGCAAGAACGTGTATTAAATTTTACAAACGCTACACCAGGTGACTAGCTAGCAAAGCTACCATACAAACCTTGTTTTTATCCGGATGCAGTTTTAGCGCTAATTTTTTAAATGCTTTGCGAATGTCTTTAGTGCTGGCGTCTCTTGAGATGCCTAATAATTCATAGTAGTCCTCGGAGAATACAGGATAATAAAGAAAACTGGAGAATAAAATAATTAAGACCGGCGAATTCATTCTTGTTCACTCAACGAGGGTGATTTTGAAAGATCTGACATAACAAGTGTCCCCAGTCCCCTGTCTCGCGCGGGTGACACGTATTGACTGTTTTTGTGTACTGCGCATGTTTTAGTGCGCAGGAGACGTGTCGGTTCATTATTTGTGATGAATTTTTGTTTCCTCAAGCGAAACTGATTTGGTTATAATAATTGGCAAAGCGTTACGCCACGCAAAGAATAATATCTGTGTTATACAAAAACACAGTGCCAAAAAAAGAAAGTGCCACCGGGATTTATTTAATTTTATCCTTGAAGAGGACAGGACAACGAAATATTTAATGATTTTTTGTCAAATTCCTCAGCCGGTTTGACATTTTCATTAATTATATCATCCCATTCTTGATTCGTTAAAATCTATAATTCATCCAATTATTCTATAAACGTAAGAAAACCAGCTTAGTTGCCTCAAAAGTCACTAAGGCCATCACCTTCCCAATAAACTGAATAAATTTGGCTGACAACATTCTCACTGCATGACCTGACTGGTTACAGTTGAATTGGAATAAAATCAGTAAGTTTGAAAGAAGGGAGAGAACACGAAAAATTTAGACAACGAGCGCGAGCAGTCCCTCTTTCCCACTGGTCAGTCGAGCGAGAAACTAAAAACATTGACGAGCGGAAAATGGCCACGCGAAAACTGATGCTGATGTTTCTTTAGCTTCGTTTCTCGCTCGACGGACCAAACTGGGAAAGAGGGACTGCTCGTAGTCTACGAAAAATTCTTTTTTGAAATTTGGGCGCCCATCTAGTAATTATTAACTTCATATTCTAGTTTTAAAACTTCACAGTTCTCCAATATTTCTTATTTTGCTAAATTTCACAAATCCCCCCTTTTCCCCTCTCACACACACTCTTGGATTGGATTGGATTGATTGAAACGTTAACGAAATAAATCCATAAAATGGATCACAAGTAGCACAAAAATGTCATTTTACCGTAACCACCCCCCGGAATTTCGTCTTAACCCAGGTGTTTATGCGCCCGTGGTAGCCGGCGACTGCCGCAGAAATTTTTTTAGGTATGATGTACCCGCTCCACATGCACTGTCTTTGTTAGTTTGTTTTGGTTGTCGCAGCTTTAGGGCATAGGCCCGGGGGGTGTGGGGCGGGGGGGGGGGGGGAGTACTCCCATATATGAGCTATATAAGTATGTGCCGCTGTGAAGGGTATGGTTTTCAGGCAGTTTAGTCTAGGATAGGGTATAGTTATCAGAGATTTTTGGTCTAGAATAGGGTATCATTTTCCGCTAAACTGATCAATTGCGTGAAGAATATATAATTTAGTCTAGACAAGGTTTATTGCCAAATGGCATTTAAAAATCGGTACGGCGGGCAGTACGGCATTTTTGCTGACCCCTGTTAACTAATAGCTGTGATAGTGAACGAGTTTCTGGAAAATAGCGAGTCTGGAATAGGTCTAGGACGGGTAGGGTTTTTCGGTGTTTAGTCTAGAATAGGGTTGCAAAATGCAGCTAAAATGGTCTAGTATAGGTTAAGGGTCTCAGAGTCCCAGCGGCACACCCCCACCCAAAAGTTTTGCAGAGTCCCCCCCCCCCCCCCCCCCCCCCCCGGGGGCATAGGATTTTCCTTTAACAATGAAAGAGAGGACATTTTGATGCAAAAGACCAAACAACGCATAAAATTATATTGATGGCGGAGGCCGGAGGGGGGGGGGGGGGGGGGGGGGGGGGGAGGGGAGAAGAGCGAGAGACTCGCCGTTTTTGCAACAGAAACATTTGTTGTACTCATTCTCGTGTCAGTGGAACCATGGCAAAACGCAAATTTTAATATTGAATAGAAACATATCACCCGATGAAAAGCAGGACCGTCGTTACTTTTCTTACCTATTTACTTATTGTACTCTATCATTTGTAGGGCGGAGTTCAGGAGTCAGGAACAGTAAAGGGGGAGCCAAGAAGTCTGAAAAGGTGTGTGGATTTTAGAGTCACGGTCTGATGCCGGGGGGGGGGGGGGGGGGGGTTCTCAACAAAGTTTTCTGACGGGGATGCTCCGCCCCGAGGTCCAAACCCTTACCCTTTCATATACCGTTTTTGACAGAAAAGGTACCCCTTTCATACACCTTTCATTAAAAATAGGTCCGCAATGCGTACATGAGTGAGCTTACGATGAAAATTTGCACGGAAATATCTAGAGACGGAATTTGTGATGTCGAAAATGTTACTGTCAAAGATATTACTCTAAATGAGAAATGCACCATAGGCTGTCTGCCTCTGATTTTTCAGAAAAACTATTTAACAATATAATGTGGTACTGTCACAGGTATGGAAGCACAACTTAAAAAATGGTTCATTGACTGTATAACTGGTGCAAGTGTTCCAAGTCCAAGAGATGTGATAAAAACACATGTCCACCAAGCACCATTGTGGCTTGCAACTTAACGTCTCAAGAGCTTCTGTATTGGAAAAGTATCTTGGTTTGTCGAGGATGATTTTTTGTTTTGTTGGACTGGAAGATCATTCGTTAATTTGGTATCGTTTTTGTCACGCTATGTAATGTCACTACAAGGACCGAGTTATCATCATTGTCATCATCAAAGTTATCATATTAGCAAATTTCTGAAAAAAAATGTAAATCATATACAGCAGTCCCTCTGTTAAGCTGAAACCCTCAGGACCTTGAGAACCATTTCCAGTAAAGGACTGGTGAATACATATTTTGGGTTTTTGAAAAATGACCACTTAATAGAGGAATTACTGTAACTGTGAACATGAACAAAATTCTAGATCTACCGCACATGGATTTACACAAGGATAGGTGCCTATTTGAAATAGGTGTTTATTTGAAACAGTGTCTGACAAACAAACGTGGTCGGGTTTCACATGTAAGGAGTGGTAAAACCCCATACTGACAGTAAAGATTGACACCATTATACTCAAGGCAGGCAATGTTATCTTTTAATCAAAATATATAAATTTAAAGATCAATTTAATAAAACTTTTACGCTTGTAGCTATTGTTTCAGAGGTCTGAAACAATAACTACACTTGTAAATTACAGCTGTAAAAGTT
The DNA here is from genome assembly GCA_024195265.1 of Dendrophyllia cribrosa. Classification (NCBI taxonomy): domain Eukaryota; kingdom Metazoa; phylum Cnidaria; class Anthozoa; order Scleractinia; family Dendrophylliidae; genus Dendrophyllia; species Dendrophyllia cribrosa. The sequence goes on along the minus strand of JAJLRJ010000014.1, from coordinate 10,132,062 downwards.
TTATGAAATTGAGCCCTGGTTGGTGCTTATAGCATGTAGCTGTTTGCATACAGTATCAGCATTGCCAACAATAACAGTAAAACATTAACATTTATTCTCAAGTTTTTTTGGAATGTAGGTAGCTGTAACAAGTATAGTTAACTTACATTTTAAACTTAGTAACATCAACGTTTTCAAACAATAACTTTTCAACGTTTTAGTGTAACTGCACTTAACCCAGATTTGAGTCTCTAAAGACATTATTTGTTCTTCGAAGAGAATTCATCGTTTCCCGAAGGAAATATTTTGTTCCCAGAAGGGAATTATATGACCCTGAGACAGGGTTATGGATTGCCAGATGTTGTACATGGAGCAATTCGCAATGCTGGACTGCACAAGTCACTCGGCGGCCATCACAGCTGTCTTTAAAACTACATCTCGGTGATTTAGGGAACCTTTTGTTGGCGAAGATTTTGTCTACACCTTCAAAACATCTGAAAAACTCTTTACGTGAAAACAATAGACACATTGCTTGAATGCTGTGCCTGATTACTGGTGCAATATAACACGAAAACATCGTAAATTTCGAGCCTCTTACCTCTCTTTCTCCAACGGCGAAAAAACGTGGTTGCTTCCACGTTCCGTGTTTTTGATATCGAAAATACGTCGTTCGTTATCCGGGATGATCCGGGATCAGTTCGCAGCACTTCGTGTTCAACCTCGCTCATATTCGCGTGTTCGTGCTCTCATCGTTCGTACGGAAATAAACAATATCTGTTCGAGACCAGGCGCCGTGATACCGAAGACAACCCGAAGAATGGACTACCACGGACTTACGGACACTTCCCATGACATAGAGTGAGATTACACCTCATGTAAGCTCACTCAAAAATGGTACTTCTTTCATATAGCCTTTACGTGCGTCTGTTTGATACATTTTGAAAGGCCCTTTTTATAATACTTAAATGGCAGTTTTCCCTGCCTTTTTTATGCTTCAACTCGTGTTTTTGCTACCATTTCCTATTCTTCGTAAAATCCCTACCCTTTCACATACTTCAACAAAAAGGTGCGAAACGGCTACGGTCATTTCAAATTTGGCCGCCAAACTGAAGAATGAGGCGTGCCTAAAAAGAAGTTCCGGACGCTAACAAACATCTACGATGTACGCACCAATAAGACTAATTTTAATTAAATGCTTACTTTGTGAATACAAATGTGAGCAAACAACCTAGTTGTGTAAATAACGTACGTATCGTTTTACAGCTTATAGTCAGTAAACAAGGCTTTAGTTGCCGCGGTTACAGAGGACATAAGAATCTTAAAAGCTTCTTCTAGTGTCAATACGTGACGCTAAAGAACGCAGAAGAACAAACAGACAGGAGAGAACGGCAGAAACGGGTATGTAAACTTCAGCTACTAACTTTTAAAAGCAGTTTTATCATCCAAAATAGTCATTCGGCAAGAAAGGTTTAGAGTTTTTTTACATTGAAACTTGCTGAAATGAAGTTGCGTTTATACTGACCATCAGTTTTATTTGATTCCAATTTCATTTCATGTAAGGTCCACGAGGTTATCAAAATCCTGTGTTCATAGATCCATGAACAGATAATCGAAACAAATTAACGAGAAAGAAAATCCACTTTGACCTCTTTTTGTAAACTTGTTCAGTTCAGTCAGATGATTCTGCCTCTCCGTGATCTCCGATGATGATATAAACGTCTCCCCGAGTCAAAAATATTGAAAATTGGTAACATACGACGTATATCAAGACCATTTGAATCGAAGAAGCTTTCGTTATGTCTTTGATTTATTTTATGAGGGGTATATTGTCTAAAAGAGGGGCAACCATTGTTCCTCAGCCAGTTTTCAGTGTTTGACGTCAAATTTCCGATGAAGAAGGAAATTGGGAAAAGTATAGGGAAATTGAATGTGGCCACCCACCGCTGTAATATAAAGGGCCAAAGTTTATTCAATCAGTGGTTTCAGTAATGATACAAATCACACAGCCGTTTAGTGATGTACGTAACTGAATGACATAAGTATGCATAACTCAGTTTCTTTTTATGGTCGTCCTAACTTAGTTTTCTGCCGCACAAATTGTATGAATTATCATCAAATATCTATGATCTAAAAGCGTTTATTACACGGCCCTAGCCCTTTGGCGATTAACACGCGTTAACTGATCTCTTCTCAAACAAACGGAGTATTTGTGTGAAACTGACAAGCTAGTGTCATATAGTCACATATTAAGCAGCGTAAATCTAGTCTATTTTATTTAGTTAAGTCTTTGTTGTCAGAAATATAATGCAGTATGACAACCTCATATCAGCTCATATTCAGAAATTTTTTGTGTCTATTCTTTCCGCCATCTGGAGCGAGACTCTGAAAGCGGTTGGCAATAACTTGCTAAATTCGATTGGACTGTCATAAAAAATGGAAATACATCCGCCCACCCAAAGGCTTACCATCCTCTGTTTGCGGTGGTGTCTTGTGCATCTGTAATGGCCATATCAGTTGTTAAAACTAGCCTCACACCACAGGTTCGCCATCCCCTGTTTGTGTGGTGTCCTGTGCATTTGTAATGGCCGTATCGGTTTATAAAACTAGCCTCTGATAAAGGCGAAATTTATGCGGCTATGACAATTGATGAAAATGAGATGAAAGCTCTCAAAACACTGCCATATTGTTTAACTTTATTTTGTGTGTGTGTTTATTTTGGCGATTTGTTTCTCGCGAAGGTGGTATTTTTAAAACAATGGTTCGACTCGCTACTTTTGAGCGAGTCTTGGTTTGAGGCTGGTTTTATAAACCGATACAGCCATTGCATTACACGGGGGGAGAAGGGTCGGGACATCGGGAGCCACTATCTCCCAAACTCATTTTCTCGAAGCTCGAGACGTTTTGTGAAAGCTTATATGTAACCTGCGTAGCTCAGTAGCACCGCTCGAGCTCGCATTCGTGCCTCCACAGCCAAAATTTTGCTCTCGCAGCGAACTACCGGTAGTCCCTCGCCTCGCCTGGAAAGTCCGAGCGTCACGTGATCTGATTTCTCAGTCTCGTGCATGCTCTCGAGACAGAAAGGTCAGGACTGGAATAAAACATGTATTATTGCACATGTAGGCTTGCAATTAAAAACAATCTGATAATTTCACGTTTTTAACAGATCTCGTTTTAGCTTTCCCCAATATAATTTTTTTTAAGACTACCATATAGACGAAACGTATGGGGTGGGGAAATTGTGATTGAGAGCAAATCGACGCAAATCTAATCCATTTGATATTTGCATTGTTTATAGGAAGCTCCACGCAAGATGAAACAAGAATGACCTCCGTCATTCTTCAAAAATAAAACCACTGTAAAACGTTTCCCACGGCCTAGCGCCTGCATGCCACAGGTCACCTGTCAATTAATCAAGAGGACATAGTCTTGTATCGACGTGACATCAATATAGAGTAATTCGATATGACAACAGAAATTCGCGGCATGGCCTGTCGCAAAAGTAATTTTATATTTCCCGTGGCTGGTTACACGAGGGTGGTCAGGAGAAGGACTCTTACGAAATGGAGCAACGTGCACTTAGCGACAGTCGACGCATCGATTGAGGATATTATAGATCTCCAGGACAGTGCAACAACAGCAAAATTGTTGTCGGTTTTATCTAAAAGACGCATCGCCGTGCCTATATTTGAACCCCAGCGGCAGAAACGACAACAAGTTGGCTGGATAAATGTGTGTAGCTTTCTGGAGAGCCAAGAATTTCCAGAGGAAGTTATAGGTAAGAATCAGTGTTTTGATCTCAGTTTAAGTTGCGTGACGTATTTATATAAGGAAAATACTGAACGAAATTTCAAACAAGTATGGTAGAGATTTATAATTGTGGATATTTTAAAATTATATCTCGACTGGTTCATTTCAACGTAATTAATTTGCCCATTTTCCGTCTTTGCACATTCATTGCCTTTGATTTCTTTTGTCCCTTTTATTCCTTTTAGTCCCACAACCGGGCCCACAACAAACCTAGTGTTCATCTCCTTTCGAATGTGTCGTATGGTTTTTGCTTCAAGTCTTTTATTAAAACCCTCTGTTCTTTCTTAATAGGGGGTCAAAATAGAATTTAGGAAAATCCTGCCCAAACTCGGACACCCTTGTGATTGAAAGTGTCACGTCAGATCTCTTCCCAGAATATTAGTATAACATAAATAAGGTCAAACACGTAGCAACGAATCGTTTCCGCAAGAGAAATTCACTTGTTGTTTACGTCATCTATGCTTATAAACGATTACACAACACTATAAGACAGGAGCCCTGGATAAGAGCATTCCCCGAGGGAGACCGAGGGGATATGTAATCTACAGCCACAATAGGATTACTAATACTGAATTACAAAATCCAGCAAGCCAACCTGCTGGGAAAAACATATCCTACGACTGCGAAAGCCCGACTTGAAGCTTTGGAGTTTTAGCAAAAAAAATATTGCAGCAGTACAGGTATAGTTAAAAATATCGAAATGAGCCTTAACTGATCGCATGATCCAATTTGAAATATAGTTACGTTCATGAAAATATGGTACTTTTTGTAGGTTTTTATCGTTCTGAACGTTACAATTACGGAGGTCCGAGGTCCATTGAAATTTCCGAATTCTTCGAAACATCTTCGGACAATTTCGGACATCTTCGGAATAGATCGGGTTTCCTTCGGATTTGGTCAGGTTGCCTTCGGAAATCTTGGCACTCCTACGAAAAAATTCTCACGCCTATCATTCGAAAAAAAGTTGGCAGGTATAAAATATGTCCTACCAGTTTCAAAAGCCATAACCTCATACTGTTTTCAGTTGTGGCGTTCTTTTTTTCACGACTAATAGGAGAAATTAACAATTAAACAATTTGCAATTCATGAGAGTCGTACCTGTCGTTATTATTATATGGAAATTTGTATTTAGCATATGTATATTTGTTCTCCAACTATATATGCAAATACTACAAAGTCCTTTCACGTCTGGCATTTATAAAAGTGACATGTGCTTGGATTGACATAATCACAAACAGCATTGGCCGATACGTACGACAGTTTGGTTCGCTTTGTGGAATCAGTTGAATGTTTCTTGATTTGATTCAACCACACGGGAGCCATCCAAAACGGTAGAAAGCCTCTCTGTCGAGCGACAAACTATAAATTTATATTTTTTCTTCATGGATCAACGAAACGGAGCAAAAGCATCACATTTGAGGTAATTATTTTCGTTCTGCTAGCTTATATCGATACCATTAAAAACAATTTTTGTTCCTATTTCTAATACTGGTATTCAGTGCAACAGTGAATGTTTTCTGGTGTGCAGGCGATCGCTGTAAGCGCGGATTTTCCTTTTAAGCCATTAGGTACTTTTGTTAGTCCCTTTCAACTAACAAAATAGTCCATAAAGCGAGAGAAATTAAATATTATTATATTTTAGAGACTTGTTTAAAAAATATTCTTTGCCTTTGTTGACGGCGAGAAGTTTCTTTTTTTCTAACTGGATCACATCTGAACGAAAATTATTGGACTTATTTATCTCCCCAATGTAATTTCTCGCATCAACGAAAATAATAACAAACGAAAATTTAGTATTGCAAAACTGAGAATTGCAACCTTGAGAAGGTTATCCCAGCGTTCACTGAAACATACAAGGACTGAGTACTGATAAAACCATAGTTTTCTATTTTTTACATAGGCCTGTTTGGGATCCCAGCAGAAGCGAAATATTATTTGAAATTTTCCTGCATTTGCCATGTTTTGTTTACACAAGAGCAGACGATTTTCTTTTCATGTTTTACTTGCTGGAGGCACGCCATAAAATGAACTTTCGCAGCTTATTATTTCTTAATTATTACCGTGAACTTGGAAAAACACAGCTTCTTGCCTTGTGATGCCGAGCTTCAATTTGGGAGATATATTTTTAACTCCGAGGAGAATCAGACGAGAATGAGATATTTTTCAGGCTTTCTTATATTGCATATGATATATTATTTATATTGATTTATGATATTTGTGTGTTTTTGTCAAGTATGTTAATTCCCGAGCGTGCGTTAGTAGTATAAATATGTTGTGCATTTTTACATTTGAAAAACCCAAAATTTCAAATAAAAAGGAATATTTTTTTATAAAAGAAAATCACGAAGGATGATATATATTTTTTAAGTAGACCACCAGGAATTTTTTATTATTCTACCTGTGGTTTTTAGACCTTTTCGCCAAACTTTCTTTGTCATGGAAGATTTCATAGTGTGCTGCGTAACAAAAACAAACGAACAAAAACGGGAAATGTAATTTGAAAGTTGCAGGGATAAGGTCTTGAACCTGCAAAGAAAGTTTAGAATGTAGCGACTTGTAAAAGACAAAAAAAAGACAAGTTCCCTTTCGGACGAAAGCTCTATCGATGTTGTTTTTGAACGAAAGAAGCAACATGCAGTGTGTAGGGACGCATTAGACAAAATATAAGTACTGTTCCAAACAATATATGAAAGAAAATTTTTAATGATTGGTTTCATTCCAAAGAGAGATTTCTAACAGCTCAGCTGCTTACATAAATGGATGAAATGGGAAGGCGGAACAAACGTGTTAAATTTTGGCAGACTTGTGACTTGCTTTGACAAGTGCTTGCCACTTACAGCTTAATTGCGAATATGGCCACCTGAGCGAGATGAAAGATCCAATATAAACAAAAATTCGACTGTTGCCAATTTTGTTAATATTTCAAGTGGCCTGGGACTAGAACTACAGCGAAAGCATTTCCTTGGTTTTTAAACCAATCGAAATCATATATATATATTTTTTCATTTGTTTCTTGTTGTGATAACTGCGGATTTCGGTAATTTCAGCGTTCCTATTTGCTAAGCGGCTTCTAAATGTAAACAAACACGATTCAAGGGTCATTTTCACGGATGATTTGGACTGAGACCATGATAAATGTCATGTTTTGTCCCAAATACGTCTTTAATCTAGGAAAATTGAACTCTGCTACGTGCTAACTTTCAGATTACGCCGTTAAAACGGCTCGTTTTATTTATTTGTTTTCTTTTTCCGATAATAGCTTATATGGTTTAATTCCAGGATTAACGGTTTATCGTGAAGTTCACTCCTGCTTAGAATTACTTAAGCTGTGCTTTAAATAAAGAGATGAGAGGGTGCATTGGACCGCATCTGTGAATGTGTGAAATTCTGCAATTGTGCGTGTTCTTGCAGATGCTCGAAACAGGAGAGGAGCGGAGGGTTTTGGGCGCTCTCCACGCTCTCTCCACGTGCTAAACGCGCGAAAGAAGTTGCCCCTTGCTATCTCTTTCCAACGCCTACCACGCAGACTAGCTCGCCAACCACCTCGAGACAACTTTCATAAAACATCAGTTAAATTATTCTACTCGACCCATAAACCTCCCCTTCTGCTACGGAGGAATATATGGAGTCCAGGACGACGCAGAAGGTGGAAAGATTTGTTGACAAGAATGGTTACGTTTTTGTCAATTTGAATGTGTAAAACTAATTTACGAACATTTTCCCATACTCCGAATATCATTTGCATTTGTGTGTGTGTGTGTGTATGTGGACGTGTTGCGGGCCTATGCGTTAAAACATAAAAGAGACCTCTGCGTGCAGATCATCTTTTTTTATTTCGAGGTCTCAGATAGCTTATTGTGACGTTTAATTTTGCTTTTTTGGTTAAACGAAAACTAATCTAATAGAGCGTTTTCACGTGACGTCATAGCCGCCATATTGGTGTTCCTGTACAAAAGAATTTTAATTAACTTCTTTTGTTAGGAACACCAACATGGCTGCCATGACCTTTGTCATTTGAGTCCCACGGGACTGAAGGTCATGTGAGTGAAAACGCTCTATAGGCCATTTCCGAGTTGCCTTTAGCCTCTCTATCAAAGCGAGGCTAGGTGCGAAACCTTTCATATGAAGATAAGTTTTCATTCACATGCAAATAAAACTTATTTGCATGTGAATGGAAACTCATTTTCATATGAAAGGTTTCGCACCTAGCCTCGCTTTGATAGAGGGGCTAAAGGCAACTCGGAAATGGCCTATTGGAAGAGGTCTGGCCATTTCAAAGTGTATTGAAAGTATTCACCCTTTTCTGTGGGTTCACAACGTCTGTGATTTTCGTTTTTAGTTCATTGACTTCTCGTCTTTTCATAACTGTTTTCTATTCTATGTTTGTTGTAGATCCAGACAATTTCATTGAAGGGAATATCGACTTCATCCTTGCTTTAGTGTGGAACTTGGTAATATATTATCTTATAATCCCTTTACAAGTCATGTTTGGTAAAACGCAAACTTCAGCCAGAGACTTCGTCCTTTCATGGGTTCGTGAAAAGCTTCCAAACCGAAACGTGACAAACTTTGACAAAGACTGGCAGGATGGAGTGTTAATATGTGAATTAGTGAACGCTACTCAGCCAGGGTTAATTCCACCAAAACTTTATGCTGATAAGTCAAATGGCGAAGGAAACGCTAAGCTGGGTATGCAGATTGCGCATGACGCTTTCGGAATACCGCAAGTTATTTCTCCGTTCGACCTGGCGTCCTTGCAACTGGACGAGCTGAGTCTTTTGACCTACTTAGCGTTATTTTGTAAGTACGAGAGTCTGCACAAGGGGAATGTAAACAAGAATGGCAAGAGTGCGCGGTCAGGGGACTCGGACGAAGAGATTGCTTGTAAGGCTTATGGATCTGGGCTGAGATCGAGTGAACTGGGAAAAGTTGCAGAGTTTGTGGTGGAGTTAAACGGTGCTAAACCCACTGATATAACCATTGCAATCGAGTGCAAGCCACTTCGAGGAGCTGTACATGACGATAAACCTGATCTTAGCGTAAAGCCGGTGAACAGGAATACGTACTGCGTGAAACACTTACCTACAAGACCTGGGGACTATGTCATCAGTATTCTGCACTGTGGAGCACACATACTGAGGAGTCCGTTCTACCTCACAGTTCCTGAGCCAAACGGAATACATACTACAAAGACGTCCCCAAAGAATCTCTCCAAAGACTTTTTAAATGGAACTTCACCTAATGGGCACAATATATCCCCAAATCCAATCCAATCCGGAGCGTCCAGCCCATCAACAAGCAGCCAGACTAGTTCCCCAAGCCATTCTTCAGATGAAGAGTTCAAAAGCTACTCACCCTCTCCTCCCTTCTTGATAAATGCATCTTCGTCACTCAGAATTCCCTTGAATACCGCCGAGGGGCCAGGCCTGATCGCGGGAGAGGTTGGATGCATAGGTAAGTTTTCAGTTGTCACTGACAACTCCACCAAAGGCCCTTTGAGCGTCTGCATTAGCTGTCCAGCGGTTTCCATTCCCGTTCCTTACGTCAAAAGCATGAAAAAGGATGGTTTCACAGAGCACAGCGTGCTGTACATACCTACAGAGCCTGGTGCTTACGAGGTGTTCATCAAATGGGGCGACTCATCGATCACCGGAAGTCCCTTCAAGGTTTACATCAACAACGTGTCAGAAGATAACGGCATCAACGGGATCACCCGCGGGAAAGAAGACCTTGGCGGGCGTGGGAGAATCCGGGTGTATTATGCAGCAATGTCCACGAATCTGAAGGTTCGAAAGGATAATGAACTGCTGGGGAAATTCTTGAAGCAGAAAGGAATCTCCAGCCGGTCAGACTTTGATCCATGGATAACTCTTGATGTTGGGATGAGCAAAGCGGAGAGAGACAAAGTCTTTTCCAAGGCGGGTACCCGTCAAACGCCCATGGTGTTCGCTAATGATGTATTCATCGGAGGCTACGAGGACGTGTTTATTATGGATAAACAGGGATTGTTTGATAAGTATTTGAAGTGACGCTGTTTAATTAAAACAGATAGCTGTCGAGTAAAGATCGGTACGTTGAGCCTGCGATTTTCGTTCTTTGGTAGCTGTGGCTCACTTGATAGTGGTAAATCTAAGTCAGCGGTGATTCATTTTGACATAATGTTTCAGATTAGTTGGTCAGCGGTGATCCAATTAAACTTAGTGTTTTAACTGAGCGTCAATGAGACATTCTACAAAGAATAATGAAAATGTTTCTTCGCGCATGGTCCTTAAATGGGTATACCGCTTGACAATGATAAACATACATTAAACATTTTTAGTTTACCCTCTGTAATAGGGATGATATAGACTGCAAAACAGTCGCTATTTTAGCCACTCGTTAGAAAAGGCGCGAAGCGCCGAAAGCGTGGATACTCACGCGATCTCACTCACCGTATTCACACTCGCTCCAGACCTTTCGTTCAAATACCGTGCGCATTCGTATGAACAACGCAAAAAATACGACTGTTTTGCAGTCTAGGGATGATATGGCTTATGCGGTTTTCCCGCCTATGACATCCATTACAAGTTTTTGTCTCGAGTTCTAATTTGTTCGTGACGCTGTTTCGGGCCATGGCTTCCAACAAACGCTGGTCAGATAATGCATAACAAACGGATAGAACTGGCCTCAGTATTCTGATATAAGAATATTATATGCCAAAATTAAAAACAAAGCTACACTGGCCTTTGCAACTTATCGGGTAGAAAAACTGGTTTGGAAAAATAGCCAATACTCCGCGATTTTTTCGTCCATGCGAATTTCATTATAGCATGACGCATAATGGATGCCTATTACGTCCTCCTTTGATCTGGCTAAGAAGTGGTATGTGTAAAAAGCATTCACTTATTTTTATCCGAGCTATTTTACCTACTTTAAAGTATTAAACAATTTAAATTTAAGGACAAAACTGTAACGTTTCGTTAGAAGAAATTGAGTGAACAAAACCATTAATGAACTTATCTTTATTTATGTTATTATCGAAGTAATACCACAACAAAATATTGATAATTACAATTAAATCTATTTGGAGTTTGCTTGGTATTGTTAAGAGGTAAATTTATCAACGTAGTTTACTTAATTTTAGTCAGTTTGTAAGACTTGTGCTATATGGTTTTACACAGAAGACTTGAATTTATTTAAAGGTTCCTTTGCAGTAAAATATCATCAGTGCCGTTAATTTTTAACTTGAACTTTGATATTTCGTTTTGTTCATCGTACCTCTATGTCCGTACGAGGTAGGCTTTTGTACACTATTTAGGCAAACGCTGATTACGATTTCTGAACTGAATGCCAGTATTTCAGTGCGTTTTTGCCTGATACTTTAACCGTTTCATGTATATTTGAAACTGCATCGAAAACTAAACTTTTCTTTGAAAAAAAAAATGAAAACGTTCTTAGGGTCGGTTCTCTTGACTAATCTGCGAGAACCTACAGAAGCCTGAAGAGAGCTCACTGTTTTTACATATAAAACATAGTCATAAGAAGGCCATGATTTCATCAATTATTGCAGATCGGTTTCGTAATCACCTTGTTTGCAGATAAGGTCGGTAAGAAGTGTTGAAAGAACTCGTTTAAACGATAATTTTAGTTACCTTTTTAGTAGAACGAAGCAAAAATCGAAATGTTTTCAAGGAAAGCAAACCATAGTGTACAAAAGCCTAGCTTATGCGAGGAGAAAAGACAAATGAATCTCTGCATGTGTCGATCATTTAAACTACACGTGTCGTCCATCATTTAAACTGCACGTACGATTGATGGCTTCTTTGATTAACTGAGAAGTTAAGAAAATAGTTTAAACTAAGAGAAATATGTATAGATTATGTGGTGAGTACCTAGAACACACTGCGCTGTAAAATAATTCAGATTACAGAGTTTAAAGGTTGTTAATATAAAAAAATATTTAAGAGATAATTTATTTCAATAAGTTATGCATTGGCATAAAGATGAAGCTTAATAAGATTAAACATGATGTGTTTTTACATGAAAAAGTTTCAAGTTTTTTTTTTGCAATGTCACCTATTTTTAGTATCACTCCAGGAGCCATAAATGTATTTGGATGCGAAAATATTCGCTTGTAACTTGGTGAAATCGCTTAAATCTGATTATGTTTTATTCTCTCCGTAAGGACTCGTTTGACATCTCGTCGGTGCTCTAAGAACATGTTGTAGATGAGCAAAGATACTGATTCAAATATTTAGTACAGTTTTGACCAATGAAGTAAAATCACCCACAAGGAAATTTTTTCCTGCAACTTGCAACGCAACGCTGACGAGAGCCGTTGCGACACAAGTTGCTGATTACATGTTACACGTTTGCACTTGTCTTGCGACGTTGCAAAAAGTAGATAAGTGGTGAACTTTTTCTGCAACTGGCAACGCAATTTTTCGTTGCGAAACAAGGTGTTACACGCGCAATTGGCCACTCCGAAAAATACCATAATACTCTTTTATGTGCAGGCTCAGCCTCGCCGGGGTGTAATTATTCAAGTCTCCTTTGTTAGAATGGCACAATGGAATTCAGAGTACATGTGGGAATGCTAGGACGTAGCATTGTGTCTTCGCATACAAATGTGCACCGTATGCAAATTTCTACGAAGTTGAAGCATAGCATGTGCAGTTCGTGCTGAAAACAAAAGAAATTGGAAAAATGAGGCTTACATCAAGTACCACCCAAACCTGCACTTTAAAGAGTGTTATGGTATTTTTAATAGTTTCTGGAGTGGGCAATTTCATCCGCAACTTGTCTCGCAACGGCTCTCGTCAGCATTGCGTTGCAAGTTGCAGGAAAAGGTGCCTCGCACCTTTACAGTGCAATGCGCCATACCGTGAGCACGCAACAAACTTTTTTACAACTTTGCACGATATCACCAGCTAATTCTTATAATTATTTTCGTAACTGCGGATACGTGTGACGCAATAAAGTGAATAAAAACATCGTATTTTGTAACTAACTTTACACTCCTGTGATAAACACGAAGCGACAAGATTACATTCCATCGTGCTCAACTTTGCGAGGTGGCGTAACCGTCAATTGAATTCGCGATTTTGTTGGTTGCTCATGGTAAGGCGCGTCGCACTACTGTGATTTGACTGGGAAAAACGAAATTCAGTATCATTTAATTTCAAGTGATCGCTTAGAGCAATGGTCGCACAGGGATGTTCGTCTTTATAGCTTATATTTATATTACACCCTGTTGTTAGATATTTAGCAATATACCCTGTTATTATTCTACACAGCATTCCAGAGTGCAAATACGCATCAAAACTAGTGCAAATATGACACGTTATTACACTCTTTTTTTCCGTCAAAAACTTAGTTTAGAAGAAGATCACTGTTGTATAATAAACAATATATTCAGCAAAATGTTGTGTGATACGGCTGGGCATTTTTAATCGGCAGTATTTATTTTTTCTCGCCTAAAGGCTCGAAAAAATGAAAACTGACTCGTATAAAAATACTCAGCCGTATTACACAACTTCACGCTGAATAACCTCTATATATAGTATACTAGTAATGGATAGTGGCAGAGTATTTACCACGGCTTATTACATTTATCAACTACAGGGTAACGTCACACGAAATTGCCCTCCCTCCCCTCCCTTCCTACCCTCCCCTCCCTCCCCTTCTGGGTCTAGTTGTTGCTGTCTTCACGTATAGGTGGTTTGCAATCAATCTCTAGAGACATAGATAACAATAGTGAAACGAACAAATGCTGGTGGACGAACAAAAGAAGCTAATGAGAGAACTATTGTTTATGTCCACCAGCATGGCGGCGATGACGTAACATGAAAACCACCTATTGTGATTTAGTGTTTGAGATTGAATTTGTAATCCTGACCGAAACGTATCGGACACTAGACAAAAACATGACTAGTATTTATTCTCCTCCCCATGCGCCTCGGAACACTGTTGAGCTCCAAAAGTCAAAGATGCATTAGAAGTTCCGTACAATTCATGGGCTTCAACATTGTACAGAGGAAGTGGGAGGCAGAACTAGGTAAGTGGATTTTTGAACTATCAGCGATTTTAAAATTCCTCACGAAAAAAGGCGTCAAAAGACAACCTCGTTCCCAGGGCTTTTCCCTTCGAGAGAGGGGCGGGAAAAGCCCCTGGGAACGAGGTTGGTCAAAAGAAAACCGAAACAAATCTGCTGGGACTGTAATCAAGGTCAAAATGTAAGACAAAAACAAATAACATGACTTCATACTAGAGCGGTATTCAATTAGGTGTCGAAATTAGTTTCACATTTGCTTTGGTTTTACATTGCTAAGCTTTGTGATTTGCTAAAATTCTCGCGCCACTTTCTCGACCAATCAGAAGTAAAACCAAAACAAATCGTGAGTTGTTCGCACGCGTTTTCCCGCGCTTGGCGCCGGCTACGAATCCTCCCCTGAGCTTCGCGAGGTTCTGCGAGACACGTATTTTGGAAACTCAATAGCCCAATTTTGAAACAAAAGACATCACTACGAGGCTTAAGGACGTTCGCGCTAATTGTTTATGCGCATCCTTATTGCGCACGCAATTCATGTCGCAACGCCATGCTACGTCATGCACGAGCGCGCATAGAAAGTAGCATTTTAGAGATTCATTTGCAATATTTTTAGACTAACAGACACTGGGGCCATATCCAGTAAGGAAGACCAATTTTTCAATATAGGGTCGCCTTTCAGATATCTTATCTCGGAAACAAAGTCGGTGACTCCCAATTTTTTTTGTGTTTCTGACACGAGTAACTCATTACCTAGCTGTAGCAAAAGTCTTATAAAAAAATCAATGTTAGAAGATTTTCGCGCGAACGTCCTTAAAGGAATGATAGTAGGGATTTATATGGTTTATTCCCCTAAGCCTCGTAGTGATGTCTTTTGTTTGAAGTTGAATTTTAATATATCGAAATTGGGCTATTGAAAACCGCTCAAAACACTGTACAAACGACTTTAAACAACCGGACCTTGGTCATTCTGAAAACGGAATAGTTCCCAGTAGAAAATATTCCTGATAGTTCTTTAGTTTTGTATATATACAAAAAATGCATGCACCTATTTCTAATCCGGAATTTAAAAAATAAATCCGAAGTAGTGCCAAATGAAACTGTTCTAAACCCTTTTTAAGCCCTAATATCAACATACAAACTCTCCTCACTGTTCTCCATAACTTCGTGTGGTATTAGTTGGGAGAATTAAGTCGCTTAAACATCAAGACAGTTTATTTTTGGTGATTATTTACTTAATTCCCATGACCTGTATGTTTGATCATGTATCGATGTTGCAAGGAGAAAAAATAGTTGCTGATCGGTATTGGGGCTTAAAAAGTGTTACGTATCGACTTTGTCGATCTGCAGCGGACACTATTTTGGCATACTCAGTCTTCGTTTCAGGCGTACGCGCACTTAGGCGAAAGTCCCGAAAAGGTTTCGAGCGCAATAAGCTAGTTATGTACAGAATGTTTACCAACAAGAAATCCGTTTTGGTTGATTTTAAAAGCTAAGCGAACGATAAAATATTACGTTTACTTCACAAGTTGGGCTGGTTTGCAGGCTAAAACCGTCAACGTCATTCGTTAGAAAAAGTGTTTAAAAGATAGCTTTCGGGCTCGAAATGTCTTCGGGAGAGCTTTGATAAACGCACGCCGAAAATAAATTTCATAGTTGAGAACAATACAATACGTATGATCCTCCGTTGTAAATATTCACGTTATGAGATGCGCGGCACATGGTGTAAATGTTACCCACTGTCTTCAAGAGCATTCACTCACTTCTGTGTTTCGTCACCTTTGCTTCAGTCATCAAACTTAAAATCGACTGGATTGTTTAACAGATTTGGAGCGACGGATTGGCTCTTCATTTCCTGTAAGTGAGTGAAGGGAAAATAAAATGTGTCATAACCGTGCATTTGACTTCCAGCTGGAGTAGCTCCTCGCATTTACTGATCCGTAAAATGCTGGTTATATATGTAAGGGTTATAAGCCCCCTCCCCCCTCCTCCTCGCTTATAAGTCTGCTCGGTTATAGGCCCATCTGCAATTCTTTCCAAAAATATACACCAACTAATAAAATGTAACAACGCTTCTTTCTTACAATCTGTTTTATTTGCCAGTCAAAAAAGAAAACTTTACGAAGTCGTTTAAGCCCAGGGCTTATAACCGACATTTTACCTAACGGCATTACAATAAAAACACACGTATAAAAAACTAGTATAAGAACCTAGTGGATTAAAAACCTGTGGGCTACAATTTTGGCATTTAACCCCCATTATATAATGACCTGTTGAGCCTAAAAATTAAAACAGGTTCATGAACCAGTTTTTGGACCAGCAGGAAGCGCCGTTTCCTCTTATTTAAAAACCCACATAAATTCTCAGTAGACACCAAATTTATAAGAACCTTTTTAGGTAAAATCTAGGTAGCCGTTCTTTTACGCGGGTTTTTACTGTGTTGACTTTCGAGTTCTAAGATGAATTCCTCAAGTGTGGCCATTGAAATAAAAGCTATTGAGCATATTTTTTTTAAGGTGAAAATAGTCGAGAATGAATAAACTGCTAAACAGTCCGTATTTTTGCGCGATTCCACAGAGAAAAGCGGCGAAAGTTGGAGCCGAAAAGATATACATGGAATGAGTGTGAATTTGAAGAGTGTTTTCTCTCGACTGTCCTCGCCAATAAATATGTTTTAATAATAATAATAATAATAATAATTTTTAAAAATAACAACGGAATCTTTTATTAATAACCAAGCTAACTAAAAAAATCTTATTTTACAATTAATTTCACATAAAAAAACTATTCAATCAAAACACTATTACATTATTCCTTTCAATTAATAATTCTCAAACAATTTTAGGTTTACAATTATTGATCTACTAGAATGTTAAAAATATTCATAATTACAATCCGTAGAAATATTGTAAAAGTATTGCTAATAATAATAATAATAATAATAATAATAATAGAGCGAGACTGGGGAGAGGCGCCAAAAATTTTCCCTCACATCACGCGGCCGCTCGTGCCGCCTGTGCTCGCGTGTTTCGGCGATTTGCGCTCCCCCTCGATTCACCCACTCCTGATTCAGATATGTCATTTGGTTTCTAGTTGAACCTGAACCCTTTCACTCCCAGAGTCAATTATGGAGACATGTAGTGCAGTTTTAACTTTTCCCGAGTCTGTGAAAGAAATCCTACGGTGTGACCATTAAAATGAAACCTCTTCGGCAGTACTTTGGTATGATACTATTTGTTTTCCAATATTTTACAAAATGGCATTTGGGATTTTTCTTGAATGTTGATTTTGTTGTACTCATTGTACGCGCCTTTGAGAAGTAAAGTTACCTTCACTAACCTTCTGTCAGCTCATGGACTTGAGCCATTTGTCGTCTTCTTTGGATTTCACGTGCGATCGCTTCATTTTCCTTTCTCAAATTATCGATTTCATTAACGAGGTACCGAATACGACCGTCCTTGCCGCGCAGCCTGAATAACAATCGGCATGATTAGAAAAAAACACTTCTTTAGTTTCTAGCTAGTTCACACGACAAAATTCAAGTTATAGTTAGAGAGCAAATGAATGGGGTTAGTTTCTAGAGAAACTGTGGTGCTGCGTCGGTGGGGGTGAAGCACAAGAATTTGGTTTTATCGACTAAGTCGATAAGGTAAATTAGCCACCGTAAAAAGATTCGAGAAAGATGACGTTTCGAGCGCTAGCCCTTCGTCGGAGCGAATCAAGGGATTGTGGGTAGTTTGTTTCAATTTCACCAACCATTCTAAACAACACATGACAATCTGCGGCCTTTCCATACACCAGGGTAACACAGAAAGCCGTAAAAACTTAGAACAAAAAAATCATCTTTCAAATCGGCACTCTCAAACCCCACGGAATCAAAAACGAACGCTTTTCATTCAACTACTTTACATTTGTTTTTTACGTCAACAAATTTCCACCAATAGCGTAGCTTCACCTACTATATTAACCCACACACTACCCACAATCCCTTGATTCGCTCCGACGAAGGGCTAGCGCATGAAACGTCAGCTTTCTCGAATCTTTTTACGGTGGCTAATTTACCTTATCGACTTAGTCGATAAAACCAAATTCTTATAGTTAGAGAGGCCATGTCACCATTTTTAGTTTCACTTTAAAAAGTCAAAAGACATATTTCTAACAGTGGAAACCCAAAAATAATGCCGGTCCAGTTTTGTTTAAAATTATTCTGCTAGTGCTCTAAGAGTATAAATAAGTGTCTTGGCCTGCAGATGGCCAGGATGGAAATGGATTGCAACTTGAAAAAATCGGGACATTTTTTTCAAGTTTATAATCGCCTTGTGTCTTGAAAAACTCGCTTATACTAAGTGTGACCATTGAAATGAAAGCTATTGAGCAGCACTGTCCTGTGGTGTTGTTTATTATGCCGTACAAGGTGTCTTTACCTTTTAAGTCTGTGGATGAGGTCCTAAGTGTGACCATTCAAATGAAAGCTATCGAGCAGTACTTTCCTGTGGTACTGTTTATTATGCTGTACAAGATGGTTCTAACTTTTGAGTTTGTGGATGAAATCCTAAAGCCGTGACCATTCAAGTGAAAGCCTTCAAGCAGTACTTTCCTGTGGTGCTGTTTATTATGTTGTACAAGGTGGTTCTAACTTTTGAGTCTGTGAATGAAATCATACATGATCATCCCCATAGATGACATCATACCATGTGACCATCGCTTTTTTTGTCAAATTAGTACTCTGGCACTCTCAGTACTGTTAAAGGATATATAACTGATTTGTTAGTCGTAAATGCTTCTTTAAGTTATTACCTAACTACTTCTCTCCTCATCTGGGAATGTTCTTGTCTTTCTCGCGACAACTCATCAAAAAGAAGATGGGATCGTCTTCTCAAAACGCACATTTCCTCAGAGTCATTAGCTACAACAACAACAACAACAAAAATCTTTATTAGTTAATTATTATACAATTTATATGACAGGCCTGCAGGTAGCAAAAGCTAATCTTGGCAGGCCAGTCAAAATAATTACACGATTGTTATTTAGAAAACGCTACACACACTATATTTGTTAAAATAAAAAGAAAGGATCAAACAAAAGAAAAGAGAAGAAACGAAAAGGAAAAACAATTAAGTGATCGAGATAAAAGAAAGAGTATTATGAAAATATTAATTAAATTAGACAATTAAATTAAATTAATAAATTAAATTAAAATTAAATTAATTAAATTAGCTAGAAACACATCATGAGCATCACCGTAACATAAGACATAAGACACACACACAAGGTGCGAAGGACTGGTGGTTAGACGCGATGGTTTGTTTCATTTAAGAGGCGTAAAGAAAGAAAACGAAATTCGCGCGCTCTCTTCGCGCTTCGCGTTCGAATTCCCCCTCTCCGAGCAAAAACGTGGCACTTTCAAAATCGCGCCCTATAAATAAAGCCGCGACAATGAATTTTTTTTTTTAATTATTGCGTCGCCAGCACGCGGGGCAAAATCGCACGTGTAGCCACCTTAAACTGCACTAAAAACTCAGAAAAGCCGTGTCGTTGCTGGCCTGCAGGCCGGCGCACCCCTTCTTAACTCCAACGGCCAATTGCACTATTACTTTCTTCTTGCTCTTCGCCTTCAAATTTCCTCTTACTGCACCGACCACACGGCTACATCTTCTTTAATGTGCCCTAATTCCCTCTCCCATGAAATAAAAAACGTCACCTAATTCCTTTCCTCTGCCCTGCCATCATGGTACTCACGATAGATCCGGGATGGTCTTCCGAAGTCAAACGCGGTACGCCTTAAGAAAGACAAAACATGATAGAAGATTAAGTTATAACGCCAATTTCCTAATAAAATCTGAAAGACCACGGCCTTTCTCACCAGAGTAGAGTTATGAATATGAATATATGAAAATCATATGTGTGAACTGCGGATAATGAACATGAGTGAAATGTGTGATCCTCGCAGTGTGCTATCAACTTAATCGTCAGTTCTCACAATTGACCATCTATCCATCTGGCTTGATAGCTCAGTGGATAGAGCATTGCACCGGTATCGCAAGGTCATGGGTTGGAATCCCGTTTAAGCCTGATTTTTTTTTTCAGGTTCCTTTTTTAACTGCTTAAGTTGAGAGAACACTGCGAGGATCACAAATTTCACTCAGAGTAGAGTTAGTTAAAAAATAAAAAAAATAAGAAATTTGCGTGCGAAATGACTGTACAATTATGTTCCTTTTGAAATGACACTACATGTAAAGTTAAACTAACCAACCTTTGCCTGTGATCCTCGATTGGAGGTTGTGACCACGTGACCGCAGAGACACTTTTGCTGCGTGGGCTTGAGGGTAGTGGATTAGCCTATCAATCAAATAATTAATCAGCCAATAAATCATCTTGCAGTTGTCAATTCTGACGTCATATTTTTTTTTTGCCATCATTGGTTTTCTTATAGTTAGTAAAGGGGACAACTATGGTTTTCTGCACAATCACGATGAATACTCATGACATTTTGAAATATGTCATTAAATCTACATCTACATCTACATTTAATAAGTCGGTAAAATCCGAAGACATCACACCAACTATAAAACAACATTAAAATAAAAAAAATAAATAAAAAAAAATGAAATAAATAAATTAATATATCATAATCACAATATTACATTTTACAAATTAAAATATGATTAAAATCTAATTAGCATAATAGTCAAAAAGCTTGGCTTTAAAAGATTCTAATGTGTTACTTTCAACTAAATCACCAGGCAGGGCATTCCAGGTTCTAATAGTACGAGGAAAAAAAGAATAAAAATAAACATCTTTAAATTACACGCGTGTTAACGCGTAATTAGTAAGATTAGGTTGGAAACGTTTTCTCGTCTCGTTTAAGTTTTGACCCAAGGAAAGCATTCAAAACAATAAAACACGGTTTCTGTGTTTTATCAGGAGGCCATACATAGGCTCCTGTCTGCCTACATCGTCATCGCTTTCACACAAAAATCACACGATCATCACAAAATAATTTGACCTATTATACTCAATCTTGTATTCATACTCTGAATGTCCGGATAATCATAAGGGAGCCAATCTGATTGGCGGATTTGTAATATAGACCATGGCAAATGTATACTATATGGCCTCTTTAACCAATCACCACAACCTGTGCAAAATCCAACCCGTAACTACTTACAGAGCAAGCGGATTTGACCATGCTTCTGATACGGCCACGATATGTGTCAATATCCTTGTTTTCTGAGTTGCAGGATTGTCCACTCGGCCTCTCTCGAGAACGGTCCTAATCAGTAAGAGACAGTAAAAGCAAACTATAAACCCTTAAATTATAGTGGCTTAGTCTAAAGATGCAAACGAAATGAATAAGTCTTGTAAAATACTGAACAGCAACATAAGAAAAGTACTGCTCCATAGCTTTCATCTGAAGTCCTCATCGAACTTTAGGATGCCACCCTTAGACTCAAGCGTTAGGATCACCTTGTACAGCTCAGTAGTTTTACATACATACATACATACATACATACATACATACATACATACATACATACATACATACCCTTATTTAAACACGGTAAAAACATCAGTCACAAAGCAAAATAAAAACTGGTTTACATGTTTGCCGTGTGGGAGTACGAGGTGGACATAACGCGATTGATTTCGTTATTAAACTTTTTATAAGATCTAATAGCTCTGACATTCTGTGGAAGATTATTCCACAACAGTGCCCCACTATAGCAAAAACTGCGTTTTAAAAAATCTGTATGGGGCTTGGGCAGACAGAATTTGTTTTCCTTGTCTCTAAGTTCATAGTCTGTGCTGAAAGGTGTAAAGAGGCCTTGAAGATACTCCGGAGTTTGGTTGGTTACAGTTTTAAACATTAGTTTTGCTTTGACTTTCTTCCTTCTGGTAGAGAGGTCATCCCATCCCAGACTTGTGCGAAGGGTAGTAGCACTAGAATGAAAATCAGACTTAGTAATAACTCTAATGGCGTGATTTTGTAATTTTTGCAGCTTATCGGCAGCTTATCGGAAACGTCACGTTTGACGATCCATCTACAGTTAGGAACACCTTACAAAGAACAAAAACAAAATAGTACCACAAAAAAGTAACGCGAATAGCTTACATTAATATAGTCACACATTTCATCCAGACTTACAAGTTAGAACTACATCTCCTCCCCCCCCCTTCCCCCCCCTCCCCCCCCCCTCCCCCCCCCCCACCCCCTCACCGCACCCCAGGGGGAAGGGAGTCGGCAGCATCACGACTCAAAATGAACATTGTTTTGTGAAATCGTCTTCAACCACTGTCTTCAACGCTTTCGGCCAACATATTGTTTTCAAACAATGAAGGCGGATGAAGAAGAAATTTCCTGTGGTACTGTTTATTATGCTGTACAACGTGGTTCTAACTTTTGAGTAGGTGGATAAAATCCTAAAGTGCGACCATTCAAATGAAAGGTACCGAGCGGTACTTTCCTGTGGTACTATTTATTATGCTGTACAAGGTGGTTCTAACTTTTGAGTAGGTGGATGAAATCCTAAAGTGGGACCATTCAAATGAAAGCCATCAAGCGGTACTTTCCTGTGGTACTGTTTATTATGCTGTACAAGGTACTTCTAACTTTTACGGAGTCTGTGGATGAAATCCTAAAGTGTGACCATTCAAATGAAAGCCATCGAGCGCTACTTTCCTGTCGTACTATTTATTATGCTGTACAAGGTGGTTCTAACTTTTGAGTCTGTGGATAAAATCCTAAAGTGTGACCATTCAAATGAAAGCTACTCAGCAGTACTTTCCTGTGGTACTGTTTATTATGCTGTACAAGGTGGTTCTAAGTTTTGAGTGTTTGTTTTTCAAAGGCAACTAAACCATCGCTAGTTTAAAGAGTATACTGACGCGACTTACATTGTCTTCGTTATTTGATTCGTTGATTCGACTTTCAAACACTGGTCCTCTCCAACTCCTGTTTTTGCTGTCAAAACGTACTGACGTCCTTCGGTGATTTGACATAATAAACTAAAACCATCAGAAGAAACTCATCAGTCAACTCATCAAGGCGGCCGTATCCATTATTTCGAATTTACCTGCTAAAAGTTGAAACGTGCAACCGCAGCTAAAATCTTCATCATCATCATCAATTTCGGTCATGTGTGGAGCATAAAATAGCCGAGGTAGACAACACAACACTCACTCGCGATATTTCTTAAGATTAATAAACGACCTCAAAAACAGCAAAGAAAATATATATATATGGAGTCGATTTTGCTGAGTAAAAGTAAGGAAGGAATAGGAAGGAAAATGTCGCTTTAGCTGGAAGAAACGATGGAACAGCAAGAAAAATCTCGACAATTAGGATCTCGCATGTAATCTCTAATCAGTCATTTTACACGTAGTCTCATTTGTTCATATCGAGTTCATAAAGAAGCAATTAAAAGCTCTTTTCTCGTGTTGTGGTGTTTTGTGACCTCCTATTTCGTTGCTAAGCTAATGAATTTTATGTAGCGATGTGGAAAGGTGATTTCAAATAAAGTTAATGAATTATTTTACTGTGTGTCCAACATAAAGGCCTGGCTAAACTAGGAAACATTGTTGCAGAAACATTGTTGCGAAGGCAAATGTTTCCTAGTTTAGCCGCGCGGGAAACATGTTGCGGAAACAAATTTTGCTGCTCGGAAACAAGAAAATGTTTTTTCCTCAGGTCAAAAACATTTTTGCTTCCCGGACACAAATTTTGCTTCCGAAACATATGTTTCCCAGTTTAGCCACCATGAAAGCAATGTTGACTAGTTTCCAGTGCTGCTCATTAAAAATGTTTCCTAGCAACGGAGAGCGGACCGGCGAGCGTACAACAATGCGCATGCGTGACCCTTTGTTTCCGAAACAATGTTTCCTCGTTTAGCCACCGGGACAGCAAAACATTTTGTTTGCTTCCCGCTAATTTAGCCACCCCGGAAACATTACAGGAAACAATGTTTCCGTAACAATGTTTCCCAGTTTAGCCAGGCCTTACATGTAAGGAAGAGCTGATTTCAAATAAAGTTAATGAATTACTTTACTGTCCAACGTAAGGAAAATTGGAAAGATGAAATGTTCATCTTGTCACGAGCGTGGGACAATGAAGCTATGACCTTCCGCACACCGGTCGGATGCTCTAACCACTGAGCTACAAGAGACTAGGTTCAAGTAGGCGTCCTGTGTACTGATAGGATCAGTAATGTCCAAAGAGTCGTGCGATGTGATAATAAAGAAAAATGGTTAATTTTAAGCTCGGTAATGTAATGTTCGTCACTGTCACGAGCGTGTCTACCCTGTTCTTTATCGAGTTTTGTACACGACCCGAAATGATCCCGACCCGAAATGATCCCCGACTCCGAAATGATCCCCAAATCGACCTGTACAAGACCCGAAATGATCCCCGACCCCAAATGATCCCCAAGCAATTATAGGAATGGAAGGGAATGATGTTTCTGTCCGGGGGATAACATAAAGGAGTTTTAATTCCATTTTTTCTGTTAATGCGAAATCTCTTTACCTCTAAAAATGGCTTATCGACTGCATTAGTTATTTTCAGTTTAATAACATTAGTTGCCTAGACTTCAACTTTTCCGTAATAACGTGGAGGTCGTTATAGCAAGACAGAAGCTAACTGTAGTATCGTTCCAGTCTCGTATATGCGAGCGAATACAAACTAAGTAAATTTTCATAATGACGCTAAGGCGGAACCTCGAACAGCTTTTAGTTGAAGAAACGGTGTAATCGAGGAATCACTTCGGGTCGTGTTCAGGTCGATTCAGGGCGATTTGGGGACCGTTTTGGGGTCGGGGATCACTTGGGGTCGTGTACAATTTCGGCAAAAAGTTACAAAAACTTACAAAACACCTTTAAAAAGTAGCAATTTATCGCGTCCTAAAGTCTCCGATTTAATCGCTTTAAAAATATCAATCCCGGCCCCATGAATTAGCCAACTGACGCTTAACAGAGGTCATCAATGACCGCTTAATAGAGGTGGTCTAAAACTTATGGCACAAATTGAACAAGATGTGAAATTGATAAATAAAAATAAAGTAATGTTCATTTGATTTTTCGACAAAATGTGTTTCGACCGGTACAACAGTATTCTTTAGTTGTAGCGAGAACAATTTATATAGCCCGGTCGAAACATGTTTTGTCTAAAAATCAAATGTATCGTTTTCTTTCTTAAAATTTTAAGGCAGCCTGCTATATCTAGATAATTAAATTATATTTTCAGGGACACCCAACGGCGAAAGTTTAGGAAAACGGCTGAAATGGCGTTGTACCTTCAGTCCACCTCAATTTAGTATATTCAAAGGAAACTGTGCGAAAGCTAATACCAGTTTGAGCTCTTCGTTTCCTACAGCTGAATATTTTTGCGACAGAAAAAGAAAGAGAAAAGAATCTTATCCCCCGAATTTACTCGCTGCTCGTTCACCTTTCCCGAAAATCCTAGCTGAACGTTTTTTCGTACCCAAAATGACATTTCATTCCTCCAAAAACAAAAAGCGTTAAATCGATGTCACGAAAGTCCGAGGCGACATTTTACTTAACAAAGCTCTAACTACCATTTGATTACGAATTTTTAAGATGACTTAGGCCTACCGAACAGCTTTTATTCAGTATTATTACAACTATGTATTTTCCGATACAGCCGTTCCTCTACGTGAGAGTTATTGGCCGCGTGGTGAGAAAAGTTGTTAAAATGAATTAGAAATCAGACTCTTAAATTACAGTTACATGCATTTTGCGTCTGTGAATGTGAATCGTTTCCACCGAAACGGTTCGTTGTCGATATCGATGTTCGAACTTAACGGCAATTGAAGGAACATTGCAAGAAAAATAAAAACAAGAACAATAGTAGAATTTCGGCCGATTTCGTTCTTGACATTTTACAAAGTTACAAAAAATTATAAAAAACGACCAAATCATTCACAGAAGGTGTGGATGAACGTAATCTTTGTTATTTTTATCATGAACAACCATCGTTGGACCTGAATGAGCCACACCGTCAAAGATCCGATGGTTGGATAGTACTCGCGATCAAAATATTACTGACGTATGTAACGTCAAAGCTACGTCCGAGTCAATATTCTGTTTACAATAAATCATGAGACTGAAATTACCTTCAAGTATTGGCGTGTGTGAATAATTATCTTGTTTGGTACTGACGAGACTCAAAGTTGCGGAACCGAAGAAACTATTTCAATGCTCGGTGAAGGGAGCGAATCTGTTAAATTAGTAACTCGCTTAAGCATGCAAATAATTTGATTTCCAAGTGAAATTGAAGGAGCGCCACACCCAGTGTGACGTCGCATTCTTTTAGAACATCGGCCAATCAAAAGAGAAGAATTACGGAGTTCAACCATCAAAGCCATGAATGGATGCAAAGGCCAACGTTATTTATAACATCACGCTTGTTCAGAAACAATGCGCTGCCCCTGATTGGACAGATCGCCTAAAACACGTGAACAACACGAGCAATGTCAGTGATTGGACAAAATTTTTTATTTGTTTAAAATTTACATTAATAAACATATCAACTCGGTTAATTAATGGAGAAATATACCGTAAATCCTTTATTAAGCCCCCTATTATTACTTGTATTATTTATATTAATTATATTTTATTTTATTGAACTGTGTTATATTGTACTGTTTACATGAGTTTCTTTTTTGGCGTGAGTGCCGTCATTGTTAAAATCTTCTGAAAGGAGTTAACACATGCATGACTCGTTTCGGTGGAGAGCTCGCAAATTGTGCTTTAATCGGGGGAAATACTGCGATAATTACTCCTCTTTTGTTATCTATTCGCAGTCATTATACCTAGCCGACAAACTGCAAGGCCGATATGACTACGTAAAAAAGTAGACTTTGCGAGACACCAATACGACAGAAACCGATATTATCGTTTGCGGTCCTTTGCAGATTTGACGTCTATTATACCTAGCTATGGTTAGCAGTACTTTGTTGAATTAAGGCTAACTCAGACCGCGGTTTAAGGCAATGTTTAAGTAGATAAATGTTTGTTTAGTCTGTGCGATATGCCTTCTCGAGACTTACAGCACATAAATTATCTAAAAATAATTACTGACCCTCATAAAATCCTATTGTTCTCTCTCTGCATTATATCGGCGATTTCAGCCTGAGAAGGTATACATATTCAGTCTAGTCCAAGTTTCTGAGGAAAACGGAGGCGGTCCTTTTTGTTAGCAGGGAAATTAGCAGGGGTAATCCTAAACGAGCTAAAACGCTCAATATTTCAGTGGGCTGACTGCACTGCAATATTTTTAATATTGCAGCCTGCTCACGGCAATATTTTTAATATTGCAGCTGGATCGTTAAAAACCGCTTTGGTGTTACCTTGTTACTTTTCCACACAGTAATCTTTCAAAATTCTTGTATGCCATCATGTATTGTAGATTTAAACTTAGAAAGGTGTCTAAAGTAAACAAATAGACCACTAGAATTACCATTCCAAGAGACGTATAAACGCAAACATTTTAAGTTTATTTCTAAATTGAATTAGTGCACACCTGACAGTGACAAACTTTCTTACTTATACGAGATAACAATTTTAGTACTATTAGTACTAATTACAACTGACGGATTATAATCTTCGTTCTGCTTATCCTCAAGGACTTTTTCACTTAACCCCATTTCTTCTTTTTTTCGCTGTATTTTGGTTCAACATCATTGTTAAACAGTTTTTCCTCTTTTTCCTTGACATCCATTTCAACCTTCTTAGGAATCGTTCCCTGCAAGATTTCACTTGCTTTTCTTTTAAGTGTTGATGAGGTACATTTATACTCCCTTACCCCATCAGATGATCGGTGTCCAGTGGTTTCTACAATAACTTGTTCTGGCACACCACCTTCGTACAACCGTGTGGCACAACTTCGCCGAAGTGAATGATTTGTAAAATGCCCCTCAAATCCCGCTTTTCGCATGATATTCTTTACTACGTTCCCTAAAGTTTCTCTTCCCATTGCTTTATTATAATACCATACGTCCCCTTTTGGCTTGGTCAAAGCCCGCAAATAAAATGCGTTGTCACTGATTTCTTTTGGCACGTGAGACAAGTACTTCTTATAAAGCTCAACTGGGCAACGCTCTACATTGATTTCATTCTTATATGCCCGAACAACTTTCCTTTTCATACGCAAATGGCACAATCCACCATTATTAGTTTTACTAATATCCTCCATATATTGCAAGAATTCGTTACCCGATTCGTCATGTTGTAAAGATAACTGTGAGTTTTTAAACCTCAAATTCCTGTGTTCCTGCCCAGCCCTCAGAGCAAACTGAATGCCAAACACTCAGACCAAAGTATGGCAAAGCAGCTCCCCATTCTCGCTGCCCAAAAACCCATTTTCCCACAAATAGTTTTCTTGTTCCTCCGTTATCAAATTAGCCTTGTTGACAACTATACCTATTCCTTGTCCCGCTTTTTCTTTCATTTGAAAATTCAAAGCAGAATTCAAACTTCTAAATGTACAAGCTGTTTTGTCAATCAAAGTTACATTTCGTTTACATTTTACACGTAAAAACGTTTGAATGCTACCTATCATTTCATATAAAGTCTTTCCTGGATACTCTTGTCCGTCTTCTTTTCTAACTTCGGCAATAAATCGGGCCAAGACGAAATCCAGCTGCTCGTCAGACATTTCATCTAGATTCTCGTTTATCAACGGCTCGCCATTATAACTGAGTTTAAGTACTGCCTCATTTCTCTCGACCCTCCACTGATCAAAGACTTTCAGCACCCATGCCCATTTTCGACGACTTGCGTCTGATACCCAACTTTCTTCAAACTTCTCGCACTCAAAAGTCGTAATTGGTTTTCTGAATCTTTGCTCTTCTGAAGAATGAAAAACACAAGGAAACCTTTTCTTAGTCGTTTAAAAATGACCGAAATAAAAAAAGTTAGAAGATTCAATTACCTTCAACAACAGCAGCATTCTCCGACCTCTGGCTCTGCGTAATGAAAATGACAGATTCGTCTTCCGAAGAATCCTCCATCGAGCTTCAAAACAGGTAATGTAAGCCAAGCTATGCCTTCCAACAAACAACTCAAAATGACCAAATACATTGCGTTATATACTATGCAAATGACCTTGTCGTCATTTACATGAAATTCAATAACACCGTTCATTCATGTAGGTGAAATACGAAAATTTCCACGACAGATACGCAAAGTTACATAATCTTTACAAGGTGTTAACAATGATTGAATGGGGAAAGAAAAATGATTACGCAATTTCTACCACCAGAAGACAATATATGCTAATTTCATTGTTGGTGTACCAAAACCTCAATGTGGAAGCGACTGAAATCGCCGATGTAATGCAGAGAGAGAACAATAGGATTTTATGAGGGTCAATAATTATAATAGATAATTACTTCGGCTCACAGCATTATTGGGTATAATGCAGGCAGCTTCGGCCTACGGCCTCAGCTGCCTGCATTATACCCAATAATGCTGTGAGCCTCAGTAATTATCTATTAAGTATTTAGTAATAAATAAACCATCTGAAAGCAATGGTCACACCTCGTGTGACCATTGCTTTCAAATCGTTTATTCAGTAATGCCAGATTGGTCACGTGGCAGCCTGAATATGCTACCTTTTTATGCTAATACGAATATGCAACCTATATATGCTAATATGCTAATTTAGCTTTTGTTTCTAAAGAAAACAACTTTTTAAATCCTAACAAACGCAGGACGACATCTCTCTCCCATACCCCCAGCGGTTATCCCAAAACCCAGCACACAGGTAGCCCCCAGGCCCCCGTGCACGGAACGACGGTCCTGTGATGACGTAATCAGGAACCATATTTGAAAACGGGGACCTTGTCATTGGTGGAATCGTGGGCGTGGCTAAGTGCACGACGTCCCGAATTCCATCTATGGAATTCCCGGATATAATTAACGCCAGGCGGGAACCGGCATGCGGCGCCAGGAAAACTGCGCCGGTCTGGGGCGAGGAGAAGGTGCATCTACCTATGAAACGAAAAAAAAGAAAACCAACGATAAATTTGCTGTTTAAAGCCTCTACTCGCCTTGACTAGCCCTAGCTACTTCTTATAACATTTGTTCTTTGTGTTCAATGACATCAATTGGTTGTAATTGTTACTGTCATTGATTTTCGAATAAAAAAGCTTGAAAACAGACGACGTTTTGAGATGAACTCCAAAAATAATGACGTTTATACCACTGCACTCGAAAACAATAGTCTTTATACGGTCAGCTTTCTCGGCCCAGATTAAAGCTCGGCCACATTGAAATGGCTTGTGAACAGCCTCATTAACGAGCTATAAACAAAGCCAGATCCAGATCATCTTGATGTTGCAATGCCAGCCAGAAAAACGATTCCAAACAATAAAGTCGAATACGGACACACGAGGGATACTCTGAAGTGTAAGCGGTATGGTGTGAGCAGTATGGTGTGAGCAGTATGGTGTGAGCAGTATGGTGTGAGCAGTATGGTGTGAGCGGTATGGTGTGAGCAGTATGGTGTGACCAGTATGAGCAGTATGGTGTGAACAGTATGGTGTGAGCAGTATGGTGTGAGCAGTATTGTGTAAACAATGTGAGTAATGTAATTTCTGGGTTTCGACTAATATAAATTTCTTTTGGGCTTTTTAAAGTAACGCTAAAAGCGATGACGTAGTCCCTAACAAACTACCACAAGCTACGTATCAAATAAGTAAAACAAACCTAATGTCAGTGTCTTATCCCGATACTTCAGTGGTACCTTCCCGTGATACCTTTCAACCCAGAGATTTTCCAGTGGACTGCCCACGAGAATCAGATTATACTGTTCGGCGGTTTCCTCGTCCAATTCAGCGTCAGGCACAACCGGGGCCCAGGCGTCGGACGTCAAAAAGAATAGATTAGCGATATACACGGAAAACTGTCTCAGGGCCACTGTTATGTGTCTCTGTTGGGATGAAGTACCTGCAGGGATAGATTTGTTTTGATTTAAGGGATACTGTCCCGCGAAATACAGTAAAACACCTTCATTCAGGGGACACCTCCATTAAGGGCGACACTTCTTTTCTGGTCCCGGCCGGCAAAACGCTCATATAATCTTTGTAATTATAACCTCTATTAAAGAGACACCTATATTTTAATATAAGAAAGGGGGACACTTCTTTTGGTCCTGGCCGGTAAAACGCTTATATAATCTTTGTAATTATCACCTCTATCAAAGGGACACTTCCATTGAGGGAGACACTTCTTTTCTGGTCCCGGCCGGTAAAACGCTCATATAATCTTTGTAATTATCACCTCTGTTAAAGGGGCACCTCTATTAAGGGACACTTTTCCTGGTCCCGGCCGGTAAAACGCTTATATAATCTTTGTAATTATCACCTCTATTAAAGGGACACCTATTAAGGGGACACTTTTCCTGGTCCCGGCAAAACGCTTAAATATTTTCGTAATTATCACTTCTATTAATTTAGCCAATTGCGGAACTTTTCTTCGCCGAGTAAGAAAATCAGCTGATGTGTTTATTTTCGCCACAGCTAGGATATGAGCTAACCTATGCTCGGGGAACCAATCAAAACGCTAGAAATCTCATAACCGAGATCCAGTCTTTAACAATTTTGGATATCCTTTGATACAAATATGTCTTGTCTTTTCTTTCTCCGCTTGTAATCATTTTACTATAGATCTTGTAATGTTTTGTGTTTCAAATTGGTAATCGTCTGGTAAGGTTTTTTTACTTATTTCAAAATCATCCAAAAAAAAATTAAATCCGCAAAACCTAACAGTTTGTAAAATTATACAAGCAACTGCTTGATTATTCCAACTCCTAACTTCGGTTTCCTATATCGACCTTCGTATCATATGACACCGAAAAGGCAACAAGGTCAAAATTCGCCGAAAGTGAAAGTTATCTTAAAAACACTTCCTGTTTATTCTTTTCTTACAGAGACGTTTGTTTGACACTTATTTATACTCATTATTTTTAACACAACTAAAAAGGAAAAAGGAAAGAAATGACAAAATCGCGCTCAGTCTGCCAGAAAAAAAGAACTGACAAATGAATAACGTGTTTCAACACAACGAACAACACCAAGGGACAATAATCCTCGACCACTTCCTGTTCAATTTCGTCGGGGAGTGGGGGAGAAAGTACTGCTCAGCAGTTTTTATTTGAATGGTCACACTTTAGGATATGATCCACAGCCTCCAAAGTTTAATAGAACAACCTTGCACAACATAATAAACAGTAGCACAGAAATCAAAACAGGAATGTGCTGCCCCAGCAGCTTTCATTTGATTGGTCACGTTCAATTATCTACAACACTCAATGGTCCTCAAGGTCTAAAGTAAGCAAAGTGATTGTGTTACAAAATTGAAAATGATCCCGGCTAACAATGAAAAGAAAACTTCGGACAAGTGAAATAACGAAAAGATTTTCATTTAACCGCATACGGTTATTACAACTGAAACAAAAGCCGAAATAATAGATCGCTAAAAGAAAAACAACGGCGCGTACATGCATAACTATTGTATGAGGTTATACGGAAATCTTACCGAAATAACTGCGTTTGATGCGAAAGCTTACATGAATATTAAGTAAGCATCGCGACTTACAGTTTCATAAAATGAAAACCTCAAAATATTTTTAATTAAACATGTTTTGATTAGGGGAAATTAGAATAACATTTCATTTTCAATTACTTGTTTGTTGTCTTAGTTCTCAGAAAACACCGATGATTCATAACAAATCGACCAATTGAAGGCCTTAAAACACTAATCTGGGGAATACCCTTTTAAAACAAAGAACGAGTGGCTATGGTTGAATGATGCTCTGCAGTTTCGTAGAAATGTAAATTAAAAGCTGAAACAAGATTGTTTTCTCCAAGAGAAATCAAGTTGGAAATGGAGGACGATGGGGACGATCTGCCCTTACTGCAACCCGAGGACAAAACAGAACTGCTAAATCCATATGTTCGTTGGTATTTCTTTATCGCTGGGCAGTGGTTTGCACCTGTGGAAATAAATATCGAGTCAAAGAATCTACCAAGAAGAGGTTGTCGAATCGCATACGCCATTTGGCAAGCGATCGTGGTGCTCGTGATGTGGTCGTTCTTCCTGTACTCAATGGGGTTTCTTAAATTGCGAACTCTGGAACAAGTCGATTGGTTGTGCCCGCTTACCGACATCAAGAACATGATTCACGGATTGTGTTGGATAGTAAACCAGCACACAGGACTTATATTTTTTTCGTTGGGCAATCTGGAAAGTATTCTGAAGATGATGAGCATAACGAAAGATGAGGTATGTATGTCGGGATGGGGAAGGGAAGCTGGGGGAGGGAGGGGGTTGGTTGGTGGGGGGCAGATTTAAAGCAGTATTTTCCTGTGGTGCCGTGAATTATGCTGTACACGGCGGTGGTCCCATCTTTTGAATCTGTGGCTGAAATCCAAATGTGTGACCAATCAATTAATTGAAAACTACAAAGAAGTTTCTTCCCTGTTGTGCTGTTTATTATGATGTCAAATGTGGTTCTAACTCTGGAATAGATGGATGAAATTTTAAAGTGTGACCATTCAAATGAAAGCTACTGCGACCATTGGAAAAAAGCTGTTGAGCAGTACTTTCCTGTAGTGATGTTTATTATGCTGAACAAGGTGGTTCTAACCTTTGAGCCCGGAATGAAATCCTTAAGTGTGACGATTCAAATGAAGGCTATTGAGTAGTACTTTTCCGTTTTTCTTTATTGAAAATTTTACCAAATTTGTCTAATTTGTTACCATGTTTAGGTGAAGAAAAAAGCTTCATTCAATTCGATCTCCATATTCGTTGCTGGATCTGTGGCCTGGCTCTTCGTTCTTCCCATTAGTTTGCATATCGTGCAAATGTTGATACCAGAATTCATCCCAATACCCACATACAGAGATAGAAATATCACAGTGATCAGGAATAATACTTTCCCACCCTTACAAGTGGCTCTAGACGTCCTCTTTTATACAGCCAGTCGCGGTTTTTCTCTGCCCATTTTCTATGTGTTTCTCTACCTGCTGTTATTCCTGTGCTGCGAGGTGGAGAAATTCAAGGATGAGCTGAAAGACGGTACATACCCAACCGAACAAAAAGCCAAAAAAGAAGCGATAAAAATAAGAGAGCTGATAAAGAAGACGGAGAAGGCTTTCCGCTTTTTCCTGGTACTCTACATAACCACGCTTTTGTTGGCTTCATCTCTGGAAATTTTCTCCATTGTGGAGAAAGCTGAAACAGTGATAACCTCAAACCACACTGTATACTACATATCAGCCGGCGCTACAGCAACCAGTCTGCAGACTTTGGATCTTGGTTCGCAAAATATCATGGCCTTTCCCCACAGGTAGGATACTACACTACAATTGAATTTCTCTCTCGTTTCTCCACCGTCATAAAAGTTGCAAAATCAATTCATAAAATTAAGTATATAAATCCTTACCCAATTACCCAAGGATTGGTACAAAGGGTCAAAGCAATGTAAAAAATTGAACATCAAAAACAAAAAGAGTACGATAGCGTGTTCTATGAAGCGTGGACCCAACATCTACTGTAGATCAACCAAAACACCAGAAAAGTTCTATTTTAAAAGCCTCCTATCTAATAAGCACCCCTTTTTGGAAGTGGGACCCCCTCGCTATTTACCCTTACCTCCATGGGAATGGGAACTGGTCAGTTCCCAGGGATTGTTGTGGATAAGTACGTAACCTGCAAACCCTTACCAATAGGTTGAATGGAAATCATTTGCTCCCATCAAATGCTCTCCTTGTTTACCCCCGCCCCATGAGAATTATTCTTCCGTGGGAATGGTAATCTATTACCTCCCAGGGAATGTTGTTGATTATTAGGTAAACTAAGGACTTTAACCCACAGATTGACAGGAAAACGTCCAGTCCCATATGTGCTGCTTGTAGTCCCCCCTGGTAATCATACCTCCGTAGGAATGGGAGCAGATTTGGGAACTGTGAGCAAAACTGTTGTTGATGCGTACAAGGTGAAGACACAAGAGATCGTGGTAACGGCTGTATTAGACATCACAGAAAACGTGGTCTTATACGCATTACCACTCTACCAAATGTCTGTTCTCAAGAGTTGTTTGGAAAGCGTGGTAGAGATGGTGAAAGATAGCGACTGTGGAGACAGAAATGCCAATGCAGAAAATAACGATCCTGGGGACCAAATGCCAATATTTAAGGAAAGGCAAGACAAGAAGGATTTTACAGAGTTCTTCCAGGACACGTGTACTTCCGGTATCAGAGTGCTTGGTAGAGAAGTGAGTTTCCTCTGGACGTTGGTGTTGACTTTTTTCGGACCCTTTGTTGTAGTTGTAGTGAACTTGATGTTTAAGCACATTCATGTGGAATCACCCTTGCATTAAGCCATATGTCATGCAATGTGTTCCAAATTTCTTATGCAATACAAGGTTGTTCTAACTTTGAAGATTAGAATAAAATCCTAAATTGTGACGGTTCAAATGAAAGATATGAAGCAGTACTTTCCTGTGGTTCTGTTTTTAACAGTGTACAAGGTGGTTCTAAAGTTTGAGTTGGTAGATGAAATCGTAAAGTGTGACCATTCAAATGAAAGCTATTGAGCAGCAACTTCCTATGGTGCTGTTTATTATGCTGTACAAGGTGGTTCTAACTTTTTAGTCTGTAGATGAAATCCCACAGTGTGACCATTTAATGAAAGCTGCCAAGCAGTACTCTATGGTAACATTTTATTTTATTGTGTTTTTGAAGGTGCTTTCTATTTTTCCACTAAGGAACTTAAAAAAAAAAACATAAAAAAAAACATTGGCATAGTAAAAATCATCATGTGAACTAGTGGAAAAGTGCCTCTTCCAACAAATCCAATAAAAGTAGCAGTGGGCTGATTCTGTTGGATATGGGAATTGGGTGGGACTCCTAAAGTGGGGGTGGACAGAGAGGATTTACAGGAAGCATGAAGTTCAGGCATTCCTATGCCAATCCCCTGCCACCCTTCCAAGGGTCAAAAGTGCATGGACAGTTACTTTGTAATTTCTACAGGAAATGTCCCAATAACTTTATTAAACACTAAATTATCTAACTTTAGGAAAAAAAGGTTTTACTTGTTTAATAAATGACTAAAGCATGTAGCTAAAATCAAAATGTACATGTATGCAAGATTTTCCAACAAAAGTTTATGTACAGTTACTTTGTAATTTTTATGCAAAGTGTACCAATTAGTTTATAGAAAGCTTAATCCATTAGCACTGATCAAAAAAGGTTTTACCTGTAAAATGATTAATTAAAATTCTTAAGGGTGTAGATAAAGCAAAATGCATGCAATTGTTTTCCCAAAGGACTCTCAAACAAAAGTTCATGTACAGTTATTTAAAATTTTTTTTTTGGGGGGGGGAGGGAGTGGGGGAAATTTACCAATTTATTAGTTCATACAAAGGCATATCAATTATAGCAGTTTTCAATTGACTGTCAAAAGTAAATGCAATTGTTTGGTTTTGCATTGCTAAGCTTTGTGATTGACTAAAAAAACTCATGCCACTTTATCAACCAATCAGAAGTAAATTTAAACCAAAGCCAACTGCATGTGACCTGACCTCATTTTTGGGGACTCTCTTATTCCCGTCTCCTGGGAACAAGGTTGAATTGTGACTTACTTGCACATGTTTTCCCGCGCTTGGAGCCAGCTACCTGTATTTGCTTCAAGTTCTGATTGGTTCATTGGATTGACAGAAGTTGATGTGATTGGCCAGAATAATTGGTTTGTTTTTGGTTTTATGACACTCATTTGAAAACCATTCCAACACAGAAAAAAGGTTTCACTTGTTTGATTAATGACTAAAAAGTGTAGGTATAGGCAAAATGTATGCAAACTTTTTTTCAAGGGTCTCTAACAAAAGCAGATGTATAGTTTAACACTTTGTAAGTTTTACGAAAATGTCCCAATTAGTTTATACAAAGCTTAATCAATAAATGCCAAAAGAATGGTTTTAGTTGATTAATTAATTACTTGAGGGTGTTCTTGGCTTTCACTTACGTCATATCAAAATTCAGAAGCATTAAACAATAGATTTCGAATCTAAAATGTTTATGGAATTGTAGAGAGTTTAAAACTACACATCTTGGCCAAATTTTGAAGCGCCAAAGCATTTCGTTCAAGAGTTATAGGCAAACGAGTATTAGACATTTTTAGTAAGAAATGTATGGAGCGGCCATCTTTGTGCCCCACTCAGGCGGGGCACAAAGATGGCGGCCAAAAATTCAAAGTCTTAATTACACCAAAAATCAAATCAAAACATATTGTATTTGTTATAAGCTCCATTAACTCGGCTTATAAGCACTTATAATGCAAACAATAACTTTCAGCTGATTCAATTTTGTTTATTTTCACAGCTTATCTGTAATAGCGTGACGAATTGCGTGACACATTTAAAACCTTTGTAAATCGGAAGCAAAACATCGTGAAAACCTGAAACTTTCTGTGAAAGATTAATAATACTTGTATCCACATACCATGTTAGAAACAGCTTTGTAGGATGTATAGTTTAGATTTTTTAATTTTTATGACCTCATGTGAAAACCAAGAGTAGGTGTATAGAAAAAAGCTATGCAACTAAAATGTATATAATTTTCATGATAACACTTTTATAAATAAAGATATTGATTCTGTTATAAATCAGAATGGCTGAACTGATATTTCTCACAGTAGTATTAAATAAATTAATTTTAGAAAATGCCATTAATTAAACACAATTAACTTTCAAACTTTCTCTTAGTAGTCAAAGTGGCCAGCAGAAATAAAATAAAACTAGCCAAAACACAACTTTAACTAGTCTTTGGCTTAAGTTGGCTACTGCTAGTCTCAAGCCCTTCAAGTAGCATTTCCCATATCTGAAATGAACCAATGTCTTACATTCCAATAAAATTCAGTCAAATCTCCATGTGTGACCACCTTGATCTTGTAAGAGACCACCTCTCCTAAGCGCCCGACCTCAGCGCCCACTTTTCCAAAGAACCAATTTTTCCCAGACAAATCATTGTAGTTGGAACCTAGTGACCACCTCTCTTAAGTGACCATGACCACTTTCAATGCTGGATTTTTAACTTCAGTAAGCGACCACTTGCCCATATTTCAATGACACTACTACAGATGCAAATTCCTTTGCATCAAAACTTCAATACAATACAGTATTTTGCAATGATAGTTGCTTTGTACATTGGAATTACTACAGGTTAATATCATTCAAAGTTAAGACCCCCTCCTAAGCAACCACCTCCTGTATTGGTAACAACCACCTTGGCTTTCATTTTGGATGGTCGCTCACAGGGGGGTTCAACTGTATTATTTGTACTTACCAGTGACAATCAGAAAAGGTCCTTCAGCAACCCGTCTAGAAGGACCCATATTGGCAGGACCTCTGCTGATCTCTGACTCAAATACTGTATCTTGGCAGGGCTCCCATTTAGAGCCATCTGACTTGCACAGTGAAAAAGAACAGTCTTTGTTTTCTGTGTGGTTCAAAGTATACAACACTGTTCATGTGAGATTGCCTGTGGCTACAATGTGTCCTAGAGTTTTAAAACATGTTTCAAAATCACACAATATTTTTCACGCCGTACACAACACTTGCACTTATGTCCAGGATTGCAGATAATTAGATGCATGACAAATTTTGATATCCAACACGAAGTGTCCCATTAAGTCTAAGTGTTAACTATCTTTTTTGAAATGTAAGGTAAGCATTAGTGTTAGTGTTGTCTTTAGTTTAGGGTAAATGCACCTGTTTATCTTTACTTAAAGAGCAGAATTTCGGGGACACTTTGTGATGTTTATTGTCTGAATTTTTGAAAACAAGTGATGTTGAAGTTGAGTTGAAAAGCAAGAGGACACTTTGTGACGCTTATTAAATTTGTCATGCATCTAATTATCTGCAATCCTGGACATAACTGAACACTTGTAAGCTAGATGTAGGTTTGATTTACCAATAAGATTTATGTCACAGGTTCACCATAAGCCTTTCGCATTTGACAAAGTTGTACCATCTAAATCGGCCTTTAGGTAGTCATTTATGGCAGTTTTGATTGTAGCACTGTATGTTTATAAAAAAATTATTGGGACTGAAAGTGTTTATGCAACTTACCATGATCTGTTACCATGGTGACTTCAGTGCCGTCAATTTGAACTGTTTGTTGATGCCACACAACAGGAGAGATAGCAGGCTCTTTTAGGCATAACCTAGCCACATTTTCAGTAGTCATGACAACCAGATTTGAATTAAAGTGGATGTCAACTGAGCTATGACGGAAAGGGACAATCTGTTGCATAATACGTACACCTCTTAAACCTGGCAAAAGAAACAAAACGTGTTTACTAACCGATAAGATTTTTTAACTTTCTGTATATTTGCTCTTATAAATAATATTATTGGCACCAAGACAGTCACAATTTCTTAATCATACATTAAAAATCAATTTTCCCACATTAAGGCCGAGACTGCAAGTCACATTTTCGAGGATGAGGATGAAAACAGAGGTCAAATACCCCACATGTGTGTTGTAGTTTAAAATGATTTTAGGTTAAAATGATTTCAAACTAGTTTGATTTTTTTTCTTTTACTTTTATTTGTCTTGGAATTATGGTAATAAATCTGGAACAACGGAAAATAAAAACTAAACTAGTTTGCAATCATTTTCACCTAAAATGCATTTTAAACTACAATACATGTATATGCATCGGATCCCACTCCCCTCCCCTCTGGCTTAACATTGATCAAGGTGTATAAAAAGGTAAAAGACCTTTGTTTTGTAGGCAATTTGGCTCAGATACATTTTCACCCCTGTCAGGGTAAATTCCAGCAAGTGACATGGCAAAAAAGTAATGACATCAACAGAAAAGAAACTGTAAAAAGGTCAGTTATCCCTTGTCATGCAATACCGATGGTGACAACTAAAACCCCTCTAGGCCTATATATTGATAAAGAATGGGTGAACTTTGAATCAACAAAATTAATAGAGACAAGCAACACAGGACCCCCTTAGCAGGGCCTCTTAGAATTCCCAATTCACTACTAACATTACAAGTAGTTTGATGTCATATTTTTCCAGCTTAATACCCCAATACTACTTAAACAGGTGTTCATTGATTAGATTTATCAGTAGTTAAAGCCACGGGTCTTACCAAGCCATGGGTTCTAACCCCTAAATTGGTGCGCAGTAATCAACCATGGCACCTCTATTTGGTGTTAACTCCAATGCTATTTCACTAGGTTTGTGAGACATCACCTGTGTTTGCCACTGGATTGTAAACAGTAAGTCGGAACTTTCCATCCCCTGCAATGTTTCTATCTATGGTTTCCTTTGCAGTTTTGTATTTTTCAGTTCCATCAGACTCACTACATTCTTCATCTTTATTTGAGTTACATGCTGTAATGTCAATAGGAATCAATCAGTATATAATGTTCACTATAAGCTTAAATTTTGGAACTGCACTTAGAACTAATGTAAATTTGAATTTGCTGTTATTTACAATCTGATGTAAAGATATGGTAATATTCCAACACCTTACTCTCACTGATTTCTGCAGTAGAAAAGCACCCCGCTTACGGGTCCCAACTGACAGAATTTTCTCAATCTTCCCCAACAAATATTTCTCAATGTTATCTAGACCTCCACAAGCATCATTTTATGATCATTAATCTTTCATTATTAAAATTTAACCATCTGGAGTGTGTCCTGGTCAAATATTTTAATGGGTTGGGGGGGGGGGGGGGGGGGGGGGGGGGGGGGGGGGGGGGGGGGGGGGGGGGGGGGGGGGGGGGGGGGGTGGGGGGGGTTACCTTTATATGCTCACCCCTCCATAAAATTGTTAACGGTATTTGAACATGTAAATGGCATCATACCGGTATATATAATTATTATAATCTTGGTAGCTTCAGTATTACCATTTATTGTGATAATAATCCTCTACTAATTAGTCCACTCCCTTTAATTAGTCCTTTTCCACTTCTACAGTTAATAAGACTCCCTTCCATGGCATCTACAAAGTCAATAATTAAAACTCTTTCCTTTGATTAAGCCATGCTACACAGTATACCATTTTACTCATAAATAATGAAGGACCTCATAGTGGAGCTTGCTCTGTGAGTGATCCAGGCCTCTTGGCAAAGTTTATAAATGAATAAAATAAATAAAT
This sequence comes from Dendrophyllia cribrosa, assembly GCA_024195265.1. Classification (NCBI taxonomy): domain Eukaryota; kingdom Metazoa; phylum Cnidaria; class Anthozoa; order Scleractinia; family Dendrophylliidae; genus Dendrophyllia; species Dendrophyllia cribrosa. The sequence continues at coordinate 10,091,051 of JAJLRJ010000014.1, read as the reverse complement.
AAATAGGTGCCTGGAAAAACGCCCTAAGTGATTCTGATAAACTGCTAGATTGTCATTCCAAATTGCCTTGTATTCCCTTGTGAAACACAGGGAGAATTTGACGTTACATCAAAAGTCACTTAGGGCCTTATTCCACGCACCCTTTCATATTATACTCATATTACTTATTACTTACCTGAGAATTTTGCTGCACTGTCTTATGCCTAATAAGCTTCCATAGGAATTTTCTCCACATGACCAAAATGTAATAATTATTAATAAATTTGTAAAAAACAATCATGTTCTTACTTGGTGTTGAAGATGATTTCCCTGTATTCTGGACATGGCTGATAGCAAACTTTCTAATAACAGGGTCGTTCACAGCACCTCCATCATTAGTCTTGTATGTGTCCCACCACCAATGCTCTTTATTGGGTAATTCTGAGTATGTGACATTGGTTCTTTGTTGCCGTAGGAGCCGAAACATGCGACGGGTGTTGTAAGGGTGCACTGTTCTATCAGCTGCTCCTATCCGTATCATAACTGGTATACCCTTTACAAGGAAATGTCCAAACAACTCTCACTGCAGGTGATTATTTGTAAGTACCATAAACAGTATTGGTACTACCATAAACAGTATTCTCATTAAAGGTACACCACATCTAATATGTACATCAGGGCAGTCTATTTTTAAGTAGGTGGGAAATTTAAGAAAAGTAGCCAGGGAGAGGGTTGTCCAATACTCTCAACCAAATACAATCCTAAAATAGACAGTTTTCGACCTGTACAGATAGACTACATCATGTCACAAACCGACAAAGAATGATGTCAAAATGAAAAATACATCTCATTAGGGACACTTTTCCAGTCTGCTTGCTGCCTGCTAATAGGAATGGAAAAAAAAAAAAAAAGGAATTGAATGGAATGGAATGGAAAATAGTAACTAATGAGATGCAATTTTCGGGTCGACAACTATATTTTGAAAAAATGAGTCCCAAAGTTTACCCAAATTTCTCAATTTTATGCTGATTTTTCACTTCAGATGGCCATGCAAGTTTGGGCCTGTGCCACTGAATCCCACTCAAGAAAAAAAAAACCAAAAACAGACAATCCCGAACCGAAGTTCATTCCCTCAAAATTGCTTCATTTTATCGCCAATAGTCAGCCACTTAGTTTCGCACCATCTCCCTTATGGACCTCCTAGGAAGCACTCCTGGTCCTCCACTGCCATCTCATAGCCTTTGCCTGCCTTGCCCAATTTTGGCCGGCCAGCAAGAACTCACTTTAAGCTGCCCAAAGCTGTATTTCAAGTACCCGACCACGCATAGTGGACCTATCTGCTGCTGTTACAAAGCATGACTGTCACGAAATTCTATGGCAAAACTCAAATGGACCTTCCCACCCGAAAATTATGACAAAAGCAGATTGAAGCAATTCGGATATTGGGGATTTCCACCATGGCACGGGATGGGAAATGGTTCACAACTCACAACACTGCCCCTTTTCTGATCCGAAATGATTCCAGACTTTCCCGCTGGCTCATCATGTCCACAACAGCTCATTTTCACCTCGAGCGCTGAATTAGCGCTTTGGGCCGAGGGGCAAGGACACACACTCAATTCTTCGAAAGGTGCCAGGGACTTAGGATTTCCGGACTTCATGATGTCCTTCCATCACCGCACGGGCCTTAAACATGGCTTAAACCAGCGCTCAATCACTGAGTTGTACACTGTTCAGCCATGTTGTCTCAAGTAGCAAACATGTTCGATAAGCCCGCCTTAAATGGCGTTATGTTCATTCAGGTCATTGGCGCCGGTCAGGAGTATTGCGGTCGCATATTCTCCCAGCCAATCTGTTTGGTAATGGCATCCAAATTGCGCTCTGAATGTACAGTCAAAGCACTAGAGGGCCAGAACTCTGCTTTTTTCAGGTGAAATTAGTCAAAAAATTAATTCCTTAGGGTTAGTGCAAATTCAACAAGGGCTTGTGATATTATTCGTTGTCAATAAAATGACACAAATCTGAGCGAGAAAAAAGAAAAAAAAGGACTAAAATTCGACATAGGATTTTTTTTTAATGCTTTTGTTAGTGTCCCCAATATTACTGGTAGGCCACTTGTGAGCAGCTAGTAGGTTTCTGATACTTAAATGAAGTGATTGATTGATTACTTGCTTAATTGATTGATATACCCCCACTCTTTCAAACATTGCAGGTCACATACTCACATGTAAATTTGACACATGTTTGTCTGGGTCATTTTCTGCAAAACATGCCTCCAAAATAGCCTTGACTGCTGGAGAGGTATGACTGGTACTGATGTCATGTCGAAAGAACAGGTTAGAATCACTGTAATCTTCTTTCTTGATCCAGCCAGCGGCCGACACCAGAGCCAAGGCATGGTCAGGATAGTGAGTACCGAGGTGCCTGAGGGGGGAATTTAATTAAAAAGTCTATAAAGGTTTTTGTAGTACAATGTAACAGGCAATATTCTGACCTTTTTGCTGCCAAAATAAACATTTACCGCAGTTGAGTAATCTGGTTCTTTTAATACTTTTCAGCCTGGGGATATGCAATGTTCAGTTTTAGAGACCCCCCCCCCCCCCCCCCCACCTACTCCTTTTTTGGGGGGTAGTACAGATATTTTCTGGAACCACACAATCCTACATTGTGCACAGTGTGACCATTCAAATAGAAGTTTTCTGCAGAACTTCCCTGTGGTCTGAGGGGGCAGGGAAGTTAGGGTTAGGGTCAGGTTGGGATAAGAGTTAAGGCAAGGGTAAGGGTTATTAGGTTTATCAGTAGAAGTCAAGACAAATAAAGTAAGCTTCAGGACAAACAAAAAACTTCCAGCCCCAAACAGTCAGTCAGTATAGTTTGTAAATACACAGTGTACAAAATAAGTTTATATTTTAACGATCTTTTATATTTTTTAATATTTTTTGTGTATAAAACTATATTAAGTTTACCATGCTCCATGTCCACCCATAGAATGTCCAGCAAAGATGACTCGGTCCACATCTACTTGGGGTCCAATCCATGGAGCATCTTTTATAAGGTTGGCTAAGCTCCTTACAGCTGTCATTGCTGTTAGCTCTCCAGGCCCTTCCCAGTTGTGAGCCCCATGCCTGGAAGGTGCCAAAAGCCAAAGGTGTTCAACACCAAACACAAATTTTCCATTCTCCATTCGCTTGTAACTATCTGCCTGATTCTGAGGAGGCACAGCTAAAAAATCAACAGTAATAATAAGCATAATATGTCATGGAGGAATAAAATGGATGAGTGAATAACAGTGTATATCTAGACTCCATTGAAGGGAGGCTGGAATGAATAAGAGATGATAAGGCCGGGGCGTGGGGGGGGGGGGGGGGGGGGGTGGGTAGGGTCAGCATCTCCCAGGCCCCTCCCCTACTTTGCCACTGGTAACTGAACTAAGGGCATTTAATTTTAGTGGAGGTAACCCTTTTGCATCCAAGTTAACTCAAATTTCATTCTCTCCATGGCCAAATATTTTATTTTTCAAATACTGTATGTTGCCTTTGGCCACTTTTTTTTTTTTTTTTTTTTTTTTTTTTATTTATTTTTTTTTTTATTTTATTACTTACAAAAACACTTACACTACTTACAATACTAATATTATACTTACATTTACATTTACATTGCATTACATTACACTGTTTATACTTACACTATTAATACAAACACTATTTACAATACATATAATACAATACACAACAAACTACAACACACTACTTAAACTATACTACCTATAAAGTGATACTTACACTATTTACAATACGGTACTAGAAACGACTAAAAGAAATACGAAACTACTTACAATACGATTTTACTAACGAAACGATACTTATGATACTAAGAACAATACTACTGCTGCGATACTATACGGATACGAATACTTATTACAAATAGATAAATTTAATAAAGTTACTTACAAATGTATAGTAACGATATTTGTATTTACACAGCTAGTTTCAAGTAGTTAATTGTTTAAAAAATTAGACCATTTTTTAGTAAAAGAAGGTAGTTTATTTGTCATAATCGCAATGTATTTTTCTAATTCAATTTTTTCGTTAACGAGGGTTATAAAATCTGTGAAACGGGGTCTTTTGTCATCTTGTACTGCGTTAATGTAAAGAAAATATTTTCCAATTATGATCAAGTGATTTAGGGTTAAACCGGACGATGTATGTTTTAAAACACCATAGATAATTTCGTTTTGCTCCAAAGCAATGTTTCCTCTACATAAAGCGTTGTACCACCTTGTAAATTTATTCCAAAAGGATTTAGCAATTGGAGATTCCACAAATAAATGGCCACTTATGGGTTTGGCCACTTATGGGTAAGGTCCGCTTGGCCCCTTACGGGTAAGGTCCCTTTGGCCCCTTATGGGTAAGGTCCCCTTGGCCCCTTATAGGTAAGGTCCCTTTGGCCCCTTATGGGTAAGGTCCCTTTGGCCACTTATGGGTAAGGTCCCTTTTGCCCCTTATGGGTAAGACACCTGCGGCCCCTTATGGGTAAGGTGCCTGTGGCCAAGAAAGATTTAACTGCAAAACAAAATGAAATTCTGTATCCTAGTCTTGCTGGATTTACTCCACAACGTTTTTGGAGAGGGTGTTGGCTTGATTCTTGAAACCCTTTACCCATTTTTAGACTAAAATGTGGTTTTCCCAGACCTGACTTCTTTTTTTCGCGGCAAACTATGAAAAATCCATATTGAATATCAGACTAGAAAGTAAAGCATACAATATTCTATGCTGGTACCATACTTGTTCCATGGAGTGTCAACAAGACAGGGCAGATTCCAGAAGCACAGCCTTTTAAAGGAGCAATTGCGGCACCATGTTGAACTGAGCCATCATGATCAAGAAAAGTGAATACAAACGATTCACAGAGTTTGCGAGATCTCAGATTTATTTCCAATTTCTGATCCTGGCCTTTATTGGTGCTTATCTTCAAAATCAATTGTACGTCAGAACAAGTATCCTTGACATTTATATTTTCCTTTCCATTATTGTATTCCAATAGCACCTTGATTGGTCGTACTTGTCCAGGAGCTATTGTTAAATATTTATCTTGTGTTGACAGTTTCACTGTGAACTGAGAGCCAGAGCATGCATCCTTAACAACTATAATTGAAACTTTTGTTATTTTCAGCCAGTGAGACCCATGGAAATTGTTAATAGGAAATGATATGTACTTGGAGAAGAGTTTGCCCTCTACCAGGTCAGGTAAGTATGTTGGAGGCAAAACTTGGAAAGTTTGTTTTGTTTCCAAGGGTTTCATGTTACAAGTAAAGGTGAAGGGTCCGATAAATCTGACATGAAGATGTAACGTGTGAATTCCTCTGGAAAGTTGAACAGCTGACCTGGTGAAGCAAAAAATAATGGAATTGTGATAGGTTAATTCCCTTTTCGCGTAACTATTAGATTAAGATGGCAAGAAGTGACACATTTTTGTTGCCTTTCCAAAATTTCCTAGACTAGTGGTAATCTAAAGTTCAGAAATTTCCATCTGATAAGACAAAAAAAAGGACTGGAAATATGACAGAATGATAGGGTGTGAAAAGAAATGGAAAATATGTAGCATTTTCAGGGCAGATTTGTGCGGCAAAAGGGGGCTGTTTTTACTGTCAGAGTGTTCTTAACAGTTCACAAGTATCTCAATGTATAACAGGGTGGGGCAACAAATGTGGCGCAAAGTGTCTTGTCTGAGACAGAACACTTTAGAGGTAATTACCACTGACTTTCAGGTCCAAAGAAAGTCTTAGGGTGCTTACCTTTCGTCAGAACTGGCCAGCCGGACCGCTCAATTCGTAAATATTATTCCATTATTTGCCAGAACGCACCCTTTTGATGGACTTGTAGGAACAAGTCTTCAAAAAGATGCATTCTAGTTACAAACGGACTGGTCTGGATGATCTGAGAGAGTGAGTTCTGACAAATGGTAAGCGCCCTTATACTATGTACTTATTGACTGCACAAGTGGGCAGGTTGGATGGGAAAATGTTTGGTTCAAGGCCTCGGCCAAACCTAACTTGGTCAATAAGCATCTTTAGTTATCATATGGCCAATTTACAGACAAAACTGTTCACATTTTAACACACAAGGCTGTGTGCTTTTATAGCAGAGCCGTACAGCTTTTTCAAGCCCTGCTCACACTAATGTGTGTGGCCCTCATATGGATATTTTGTAAATAACTTTGAAAATAACTCACAGGCAGGCCATATGATAACACACATTCCTTCATGAATGATTTATCTTTTTTTTTATTTGTTCTAGCCTGTTTACCACTCAAGAAAATTAAGGGGTGGGTCAGTACTAGTTACACACAGGTTATATTTGCACCAAAAATGGGGTGATTATTCAATATTATTAAGTTTTAGTGGCAATTATTAATAGTAATTATACTAAAAGTATTATTATTATTTATTGATTATTTTGTGCAAAAATATGAAATATAATAAAAATATATACAAAATAGTTTCCTCAAAAGGGGGTTGTTTTGTCATGGGAAGAGATTATTTCAAAACAAAGCTATAATATTCAAGGAAATTATAGTTGTGTTAAGCACTCTTGACCATATTGTTTCTGGTACATTAGGGACCAATCGTTTATTACGTCGCAGGGGGGGGGGGGGGGGGTTGGTGTTTTTCTAGGGGGGGGGTACAATTCTCAAAACTGCTTGAAAGTGGTGGGTACACTTGAAATGGAGGGTACATTTATTGTTATTATTATTGAGGATCTATTATTATTGAGGATCTGACCTCTTCTCTTGCCAATTCAAAGACTTTTCTAATGCATGGTTCAATTCCTACAGTTACCATCCCCCCCCCCCCCCCCCCCCCCCCCCTCCGGGCAACCCCCGGGACAAAGTCGGCCCCTGTGGCCCAGGGGTGGGGAATTTTGCAAGTGGTCTTGTCCCGGGGGTAGGGGGTGGGGATAGTCTAGGTGCGAAAGGAATTATGGGGCGAAAATTTCGTCGAAGCACATGGCGGACGACATGACTCAACAAGCGGACTTCTTTGCTGGGAAATCCTTACAATTTGTTAGTAATTGGCTGAAAGAAAACAATTTGGCAACCTCACCAGCAGGGTGGAGCTATTAGAGTGTTACCGCCGAGTAGGTTAATCAGTGATGCCGTGACAAGCGAAGAACTCACCGATGATAGGACGAGAAACCTTGCTAAGGAGTGTTGCCTGTAAGTGGATGATGTGAAGTGTTGGGAAGAACACATCCTCATTACACGAAACAACCGCAAGAGAGGAGCGATGAAAGCCAAAGAAACGCGAGCAAGGAAGAAAAACAATGGGAGAGATGCTTCCTGATCTTTGTAGCCATACGAGTCTAGTCCAGTTCATGTCTATTTGTAAACTGTTCGGTGGAGTTATGTAATAAATATTTTTGTCTTCTTGAGAAACGGTGCAGCTTGCTGTTGAGTGTCCCGGGGGTGGGGAATTACCTCTTTCTTTGTGCCCGGGGGTGGGGAATAGGACGCCAAGCGAAGAAAAAATGGCAAATCCCCGGGGGTATGCCCGGGGGGGGGGGGGGGGGGGGGGATGGTAACAGTAGGAATTGAACCATGCATAACTCACATGTACAATCGCTCGATATTTTTGTTGCAACCATATTGAAAGCTATGCAACCAAGCCTCTTCATTCTCACCCAGGCCATTCTCAACATTCAACACACAGGCTACCCAAAACATTACATATGGCAGAGGGGGGGGGGGGGGGGGGGGGGGGGTTCAATATAAAAACTGTGATTGCATAGGAGGGTATGTTTTTCTAGAACTGTTTTTGGGGGAGGGTACATTTTGGTATCGGTAGATTTACTTGAAAAAACACCAACCCCCCCCTGCGACATAATAAACGATCGGTCCCTTATCAATAATAATAAACATAGTATCTTACCAGAACAGATCTCTTCTGTACACATCTCCTGTTATCATTGAATCATCAACATACACAGTATGGACCCCAAGACATTGGATGACAACTGTTGCATCTTCTTCATTTACAAAAAAATCCCCCATTGCCCATCCTTGCCACTCAGTGATTCCTAGTGATTGTAACGCCATCACTAGTTCATTCCAGTTGACAGGTGGTGCGATATTTATTGGTTCAGCAGCTGTTCTTAGGTTTATTTCCATCCATTTTATCTCTCCTTGAGAACCTAGCTCCGAGTAAAGCACAAACGTTTTATCCCATCTGTACTTGGAGACATTTTTTACCCCACCCCACTCCTCCAGGGGGTCACCATCTACCTCTGGTTTTCCAATTACAAATGGTCCGATAAAATGCCACTTGTGTATAAATTTAGATAGCTTTCCGCCGTGTTTTGTAGCTTCCTTAAAGCAAGTGTTGGCAGCTTTTGTCTTGCCTTGTGAATGGAAAGATTCACCTAGCATGCTCCAAAGAAAAGCGTCATTTGAGGTCTGTATTAATGCCTTTATTAGACATGCTATTAGCTGGTCCGTTGATTTCTTGGCCCGTAATTTCATGATTTGGTCCTTTCTTGAGCTCTTGCAAGGAACATGCGCCCATTGTTGGCTTTCTTTCTCCAAGAAGTTTGCCGAAGAGGACGAGCTTTTCGACTTTGCACCCGAGGAAAAATTCACCAAAAACATAAAATTTAAAACGAACATAGAAACTTTGTTTAGCCACATTGTCGACGTGGAGGTGTTTAAGTCTTATTTGTAGCATAAAATAAATAAAACACTTTTAAAAAGAAAGCGGGGGAAACTTTCAACCAGGCGTTACACATTCTGGTGCAAATAAGCTGGAAACTAGTGTTTTATTTTTCTTGTGTGGGTAGGGTAAGGGAGATTAACCTTTCACTGCCTACTTCCTCCCTTCAATTTCAGTCGTACTGTAAATGACGAGGATTTATTTCCAGTTGCTTTTATAAAAAAGATTGTTTTTATATGTCAATACATTTTAAAAACTAAAAAATACGTATAACTTTGCCTCCATATTTTTCGTATGGGATGGGAGGGCACATAACTCCCACTTCAACAACTTCAAAATGCTCACGTGGTCTAAATTAACCAATAAAAAACTCGAGAATGCTCCCTCGTGACTTCGATAGCTCAGCTGGTAACTTTTCTCGGATTGTTTTTTACGGATATTTCACGGAACCATTTATAATTTTTATTATTGGCGCTAAATTTATCATAAAGACGATGTCTTCACCTCCGAAAGATAAAGATAAAGAATTAAAGGCTGGACATCCACCAGCAGGTTTGTAAGAAAAATATTTCTTCGTTGAAGCGAGAGTTTTCTTTGCCTCGAGTCCTCATGGTCATCGAGGATGTTAATTTTGTACGTATTTTTGTTTTGTTTTGTTGTGTTCTGGTAGTAAAAGCAGGAGGAATGAGAATAACTTCAAAGCATCATCAATCTCAACACCCAGTTCCTACGCCAGAGGAGAAAGCTGAAGAAGAAGAATTTGCAGAGCCAAAGGAAAAGTAAGTTGGGGAAGAAAATTGAATTGAATGGAGCGCGCCCTCTCGACCTTACGACGTGTACACGTTTTAGAACTTGTACATTTTGAATAAAGTCAAACGACGTCACTCACTGTTTAATTATCACCTGCCGTTTAAAATTTGTCGACGTGCTTTTTGAATGAATTTCATGTGGCTAGGTGATGTGTACAGGCCGGCAAATGATCCCAGGCCGGCAAATGATCCCGGCCGGGAAATGATCCCCAAATTGGCCGGCAAATGATCCCCGGACCGGAAATGATCCCCAAATTGGCCGGCAAATGATCCCCGGACCGGAAATGATCCCGTCACCAAAAAGTGAGGAATGGCGTGGAATCTACACTTTGGAAAATGGATTAAAAACAATTCTCAATTACACAGCAATTTATTCAAATGTAAACAAAATATCCAGATTTTAAATTGTTATAAGAAAAGAATTGTACAGCTGTTGTAGGCAACGTCCACAGTTCAGTACAACAGTAACTAATTCAACATTAATATCTTTTTTAAACGACATGAACAACAATCAGAGGCAAATTCCTCAGTTCTATAAGAGTCTATAAAGCGAAATCAAGTAACAGTTTAACCCAACAAAACTGGAACATGTCTCTTTTTATTAAGCCGCGGGGACTTGCACAGGCGATGCGATTTTTTAAAACGGCCGTCAAAATTGTACGTGTAGTCTTAAGACTTTTTCCTGCTTTTGCCACAGTGCGACGCGACGCGGCATTTTCCAAAAATTGTATCGCCTCAATGTGCAAGAAAACGCAATTGACGTGTATTCGCGGCTTAAAAAAATTCCTAACAATAAACATAAGGTCCACAATTAGTCCTTTTTATACATCTGATCTTGTAGTCAATAACAGAACTTCAACTGATTAACCCCACGGATCCGATAAGAATTCTTCTTGTAAGCAACTTTCGCAACACACACAGTCGTCAGAATAGACCTGCAAAAGGCCATTTCTGCCCTCAAATACACCCTTGGAGTAGCATTCGAACTTCTTCCCGCACTTAGGGCAGAGTTCATCTTGAACTATTTGTCCTTCTCCATACTTTAATTTCATTTCCGTGACGATATCTGTTGCGTCCATCGGTTCAAGGCTATGGTAATGGCTTTCCGCCTCGTGACCAATCAAAGCAATGCTCCGGAAATCAGCTCCTTCTTCTTTGTGGTTAGCTGGATTGATGATATGTAAGCCTTCTTCTCCCAAGCTTGACACCACAGCAATGGGAACATTCAGCAAGTTGACCAGGCCTAACAAGGTAATATAATCGCCCCACTCGCCGTCCATGGACATCCGTCGCAGGTACGCCTCCCATCCACTATGATTCACGAATTCTCTGAGGTGACTGCCGTCTGGCGTGGTCGGGTTACTTCGTAAAAAGGTTACTACGGCAGTGCGAAGTTGAGATGCTGTCTGAAAAGACTTTCCCATGCGAGAAAGTTGGTCGCTGATCGCATGAAATAAGCAATTGCCGTCTTTTGGTGTTGGGGGCTGGCGATAGGTAAGACCTGCACTGGCGACCTCTCTGTCAAGATTTAATTTTGCCAACCCATTTGGGTTGGAATGCTTTCCACTAACCATTGCATGTCAGGCAGATGGTGAACTCGGTTGGTCTCAGCTGTCGCAAGGTTCAGCAAATCGCTTGCCATTTCATTGCGCGGGTGATCCAACTTAATGTCGGCAGAGTTACATTGCTCTCCTGATATAAAATGCTTAGCAAGCAAGCAAGTGAAAACACCACAGTCAGTATTGTTAGTTTGCTTGGGACAATTAGGGGTGTCTTCCTCCCAGTTGCTTTCCTGAAAAAGCTCGCTTTCCTCGGGAGACAATAACTCGCGCTCTTTGCTAATGAATTTCGTTTTAATCGTGTCAAAGATAGTTCTGTAGATGTCAGGTTGACAGTAGGCGGAATCGTAAACATAAAGACAAAGATTTAGGACACTTATAATGACAAGAAGCCAGTGCTCTTCGCGGGGCAAGTGTACCGGTATTATAACGTTTTCATGTTCCCAAAGGGATTTTTTGCCAAGATAATTTCCATATGTACCGTCACCGCGTTCTAAAGAAGGATAAAAGTATGTGCTTCCCAAGCCTACTGAGTCCCCCTCCGAGCATGCATAATTCTCTCTTAAATAATCAAAGTATAAATTTATCGTGTCTCCCTTTAACCTTTCACCAGACAGAATTTGATCAATGCTTGCGTCTAAAACTCCCACCGTTCGAGCTGCCTTTGGTGGTGGTGATACACGGTTGTCGGGTTCAGATCCAGGTTGTCGCTTTTTGCTTTGATGAATCTTTTGAATGGCGATTTGTTGCCGTCTGTTTTCATCTTCTTTTGTTAAAGAAGTAATATCGTCCACTTTAAACCAAGCCGTTTTCTTCTTAAATGTGACTGGATCATGAAATTCAATGTTATATTTATGAACATTGTGATCTACGTCAATGATACACCCTTCGCAACTGTTTTTTAAAGAGGTTTTCTTCCCTTTAACAGTTTTCTTTGATCTATGCATCCGAACCAGGACGGACTCTCCTTTATAATACAATGAAGGAGGCTGACGCTTCAGTTCTCTTTTCACCATGTTCTGCGCGGCACGATTAGAAGCCTTCAAAGCTTTCTGCCTTAGAACCACTCTTTCACTTGCTAAGTCGCTTAACTCCTTCTCCGTGGGATCATCATTGTCACATGTAGTTTCGTTAACATTATCCTCTTGAACTTGGAAGTCTTTTTTTTTCCCGAGAAACAGCTTGTTTTTCAGTCTGTTGCAAGGTCGACCAAAATACACTTCAAATGGTGTCAAGTAGCCAAGTGAGCTGTGCGGCGATTCGTTGTACAGTTTTTGGTACTCGGGGAGATATTCAACCCAGTTAAGATCGTGTTCACAGTTGACAATGTCAAACTTGATTTTTTCCTTCCATGTTCTGTGGGAGCGTTCGTCCTTCCCTTGCGTTTGTGGACTATATGCCGCACTGTTAATGATTCTAACGTTTAATGCTTCGCATATGACCTTCACTACACCCTTGAACTCTGTTCCTTGATCACTCTGAAGAATCTCGGGAGGTCCATGTTCATTGTAAATATCCAGTAAATGTTCCGCTACTTCACTTGACTCTTTTGTTTGCAAAGGACGAAGAATTACAAACCTGCTAAAAATGTCAATAACAGACATTATGTACTTGTACGTGTCCTCATCAATGGTTGCTGGCATGCTCGCCATGCTGACAAGGTCAACCTGGTGCCTCTCTTGTACTCTGATAGCTTTGATCGGTCTTAGCGGAGCCTTATTTTGAAAAAGGGGCCTAAGTTTTTGGCTTTGCTTCATGGTATTCAATTTGGTTTGAATGACGTCACGGGATAAACCACAGTAATGATGTGAAGTATGCAACTTTAATTTTCTGGCACCATCACCCTTTGTTTCCTGGTAAGCGCAATCTATAATTGTTGGGAGTTCTGACTTTCGTACAACCATACAATCTGTTTTCTTGTACGTGATGCGTTTTGTTGAGGAGCCAACGATAGGATCATGGATTTCTTTTACCGCGTACATGTCACTTTTCCATTTTCGATACACTTTTTGCCTTAAGTTGGTTTCTGAATTCTTTGGCCAGTCCTTGAAGGATCTTGTTCCACTTAAAATGTCAAATAGTGCATCATAAATGTCATCATCTAACGGGACATTTTTTCGCTGGGGCTACGGAGAAAATTCATGAAAATTACTATGAGTAATCGACCGTCCGGAAAGTCATCAAAAATTGTCCTTGCACGCACGCAGAAGTCTCGTTTGCCTTGGCAGGTCCCCAGTCGTCTTTCTTGTTTGGAGACCGGCGTAGCAAGGGAGCGCATCACCCCTCGTGATCCTTTCTCACGCAGCACGCGAGTCTCCGAACAAGAGAGACTACTGTGGGGTTGACCAGTATTTTGACACTAGATGTGTCTGCGCGTCGGCCGGAAATAATTTGTAAAGTTCACTGATTTCCCTTGATTATGAGTTAATGATCAAGCAATTGAATTTGCGTAATGGAACACCTGTCCTATGTTAGCTTTAGGCATTGATTAGGTTTCAATCACAAGTGCCGGTAGTCTATTTTTTCACACGCGGTCAGCAACGATTATACGTTTACGGACAGTAATTTACGGACAATAAAGTCATAAGTCGATGGGAATGTCGACTTAAATCTTTTATTTTGTACCCTTTAATATTTTCATTAAACATATTGTAAGATTTTCTCGTCTCGATTCGTTGTCTCTTTGTACGTATCAATAACATTAAAATGTTGGTTTTTTTTTTTTAAATAGCGGCCTAAGGTCATGGAGTACGGTCTTCGGTCAAGGGCTCGGGCAGCTTAAAAATCGTGAATGAAGATTTCGGAATCATGATAAACAAACGAAGGAAAAACCTGTCATACGAGTGTCAAAATGCAGTAGGTCGCGCACAACAATTTAAACTAACGGCAAAGCAATCTTTAACTTAAGACATACCTCGCCTTTCTTTCCAGCCTTTTCTTTCTTGTCATCATCACCTACACCGTAAATAACGCGGGGAAAAAAACCCAAAGCAAGCACAAGGGCAAACAGCAAAGACAATCGCGCCATGTTCCGGCAGAACCTCGTGCATGAACTTTGAACTCTCTTTCCTGTCAAACACTGTGCATGTCACGCGTCACGCGTCACGCAAAACCCTTTGCCACCCTCTGTGACTATTCAAGTACTTTTTAATTTCCAGTGATTCAATTCCTTGCCATTCCTTATTTTACTCGGTATCATTTCTGGGGATCATTTCCGGTCCGGGGATCATTTGCCGGCCAATTTGGGGATCATTTCCCGGCCGGGATCATTTGCCGGCCTGAGATCATTTGCCGGCCTGTACAGATGCAATTTTGCCCACGAGTTGAGTTCACGAAAATGTTTGTTCACGCGCGTGACGTACACGTGCCAAAGTTGCGTGACAGATCGTTAGATTGCGTGACGACTGATTGTTTCTCTTTTTCTCTTCAGGGCTTCAGATCAGAAGGTTGTTGTATCAGGAGTGGTCACAAAGGGAAATGCTGACTTCAAGGCAGAAGCTGTTAAAGTGGCTCACGAGAAGCCTTTGCCACAGCATGATAAACGACCTCCCGGTGGTGCTAAGACAACAGGAATAAACATTCAACAACCAAGGAAACAATAAAGATTTTTAAATTGAATGTCCTGTGAAAATACACTGTGCAGTGGTTCTCTCAACTGACACAGAAGAAACTAACTGCAGATTCCAATTTATCCGTTCTTTGTTTGTTTGAGTTGTCACAACTGCTTTGCATCTTTGGGACATCAGCTAAAGCTCTTTGATTTTACAGTCACTAAATCTACTAGCATATTCAATATCTCAAGAAAAAGTTTCTTAGCAAAATGGGGAACATTTGGTGGCATAACTAACTTCTACATAGCCATGTCTGAGGAATGCAAGTAAACCCTTAATAATTATGTTACATTGCAACCTTGCTACAGTTTCCACTGTTTGGGTTTCACATGAGTATAGTATGTGATTGGTTAAGCTGTTAGTAATGAGAGACAGGGAGTTTGGAATGTCCAAACACCTTGGCGGCTTGTGTTTTCCTGGCTAAACCTCTCATATAAGACACTAGTCTGATTCTCAGATTGTCTGAGGTTGCTCGCACTCACTCCCTCCTCATCATCTGACCATTAAAAATAATTTACAATTATTGTCACCAATTCGATTGGATGTTAGACAATTTATTCTTGATCAGGAATTTCAAGAATTCAGTCCTGATTGGTGGAAATATTCAACATTCAGGTGAAGTCAAGAACAAGCCCTCAAAGTACATCAGGCAAGGAGAGGAGGTAGTGAGTGCAAGCGACCTCAGACTGTCTAAGATCAGGCTAATAAAGCACATCACAAAACCTTTACAGGAGAACCTAGTTGCAAGCTAATTCCGACCCAGATATGGGTTAGGTGCTTCTGATTGGTTAAAATCATTTGAATCTATTAGTAACCAGTTAGAGACATGGTACCCACAGTACATCATCAATTATTCTTTTGAGTTCAGACAATGGACTTTAGTGATGCTTCAAAATTGAAAAATAAGTTTAGTTTTCAAACTCTCATAAAACGAGTGCTGTTTTTCTTGTGACAAATTTCTAGCCTTTTCAGTTGATAGTTGCCTCTTACAAGAATGGTCACAGAAGAGATTGTAGCTTGCATGATGTAATCTGATTATGTTTTTAAAATATCCATCTAGCTTGTGCCAATCACTCAAAATTGAGCTGAATGAAACAAAAAAAAATATGTGACAAGAAACAAACATGTCAGATTATGTACTTTTATTGACTAAGTGTTAGGGCCCGATGGGAAAATATTTGGCTCTCAGTCATGGCGTATGGACCAAGCGAAGCGAGGTCTGTGCGCTATGACTGAGAGCCAAATATTTTGCCATCCGGCCCGACCTAACTTAGTCAATAAGTATTTTATCATATGACCAATTTGGAAACAAATTTGCTTGAAATTTTAACTTGCGAGGCTGTACACTTTTGTAGTAGGGCTGTACGGCTTTTTCCAGTCTCGCTCGTGCAAATTTCCTCATATGGGACTTTTATCAATGGTTTTGCAAAGAAAAGGCTTGCAGGGCTGTACACGTCATATGATAAATGCGTATATGGTGGTGTGTTTGAAAAATACAAATTAGAATAATTTGGTTCTGACCATTGAAACAAGAAAGATGAAACTTGACATTTTTGAGCAAGAATGATCAACTAAGAGAAACAATATTAGAGGACTGATTACTTTTAAAGTGCAGTCATACCACATTTTTCCCTTTTATGTAAAATTACTGCATCACATTTTGAGATTGAAAAATTGTTACCTATCCTTAGCTTGCTGTGTCAGCCCTGTAACTTCTCTCATAATGGAAGTTGAGTTGTAAAGATGTTGAGAACACAAACAATAAAGTAAAAACAAAAATGTCCTGATGAATCTACAACAATAATACTTAATCCCTTGGGGGTACTCCCTATAATGGGCTATACGGGGATGCCCTGCCTGAAGAGGGGTAACTTTTTTTAGGCTGGAGGTATATAAAAGGGTAGGGATTTCATGAGTTGAAGTATAGAAAAGGTTAGGGAAAACTGCCCTTTAGGTATCTTGTCTCTCGCCACAACATAAACTGGATAAAGAATATTTGCGTTCGAAGAATGCAATCCTAATTTTGTGTTGGCTGTCCTGTGGTTTACGTGCAGTAAAATTTGAGATTTTTTGGTAGACGGTCTTCCAAATGGCCGCCCCTATTGTTTTTTTTTTCAGGGGCCATTTCCGCCGGAAATTCCTTCGAATGCATCTCCATAATCTGTGACTACTGCTAGTCTAACTATATTTAGAGAGGAAAACCGCATCAGCCGTGGCTGGTTTTCATGCAGGTCCTCTTTCCAGATTGAATTGGAATTTAAAATGTTGGTTTTTGAGGAGAGGGGAAAACCGGATTACCTGGAGAAAAACCTCTCGGAGCAAGGAGAGAACCAACAACAAACTCAACCCACATATGACGCCGGGACAGAGGATCGAACCTGGGCCACATTGGTGGGAGGCGAGTGCTATCACCACTACACCACCCCTGCTCCCCACTATTAATTAACATCAATAGTGGTAATGCTTGATGTTTAACTTAAGGGTATAGTAAAGAGACACGGTGATTCTTCTGTAGTTATATGAAAGGGGTACCATTTTCCATGGAGGGTATATGAAAGGGTTTACCTTTTCTGTGAAAAACAGTATACAAAAGGGTAAGGGTTTGGACCTTGAGGCAGAGCATTCCTGGACAAAACTTTGTTGATCCCCTCCCCCAACCAGGGTCTAAAAATAAATGCTACAATACAGCGAGAATTATTGGAATTATGATCACTTCCTTAAGAGCCATTTACACTGGATTTTTGATGCAATTTACCAAGAACAAATGTAAATTGCCTGCAAAAACTTCAAGATATTTTTGCAAAAATATTACTGACAACAATTTCACAGCAAATTGATTGCAATATTTAAGTGTTGTGCAGCAACACCAGACAGTAGGATAACGTAACATGTTGAAGTTCCCTGCCAAGACAGCGTTAATGCTGACATCACTTGCAGTCTGATACCATTACATAAAAATAAATTGCAGTTAAACTACGGCAAAGTCTCAGTGAAAATTGCCCCAAGTTTAAAGAGGCAATTTTAAATTACACAAAATTGCTGCTAACAATGTTTATTACACTTCAGACATGGACATAATTAGCCATCATATTGGCCCCATCATCCCACACCTCATGAAAATAAGTACATGTAGGATTCGAAATTTACAATACAGTTGCTTCTTTGTAACTGACCGCTTGATCAACTGTAGTCTGACCGATCTCATTTTGTAGGAACAGGAGGTGAAATGAGAATGAGAGGAGATTGGGTCTGATATGTTAAAACTGCAAGCCTGTGAAGCTTCCCATCAACAGGATCTTCAAAAATGAAACAAAGAGAACTAAAGAAAGAAATTTTAATTATTGTTTATAGGTGGTCGTCAGTTGGTGGTTCTGTTCTGGGGTATGATGCGCATTTGAAATGGCCATATCAATTTATGAAACTACCCTTAGAAAAGGCAAAATTTAGGGCTCTTAAAAATGATGAAAATGAAAAAATCTTTCAAAATCACTGTCATGTTGTTCAACTTGAAAAAAATATGTTTTTCGTGAGCCTCAATCACGAGAATAAACACAGAAAAACAAAGTTAAACAACATGGCAGTGATTTTGATGTGTTTATTTTGGCGAAATGAATCTTGAGAAAGTAGTATTTACAAGTTAATCAATGTGGCAGCTGAGAAGACTTTCCGAGGTTTTTTTCATTTTTATTAGTTTTTATGGTGCCCTAAATTTCACCCTTAGTGTGGCTACCTTGATAAACAGATACGGCATTATACTGACACACAGCACACCACACAGAGGATGGTAAGCCTGTGGTTCGATTGTACTTATAAAATAAATAAATGACTACTAACGTTATTCTTTCACTCAAAATAAATTCAAATTTTATTAACAAAATTCTTGCAGAATCTCTTTCCTGGACATATAAAAACACAATGAGTTGGTTTACATGTTGGTTTATAACAACACACTGTTTGACTTTTATACTGTTTTGACTTACAGTATGTCATTCCCCCCTGTGGGGCATATAAGGCCGGTTATTACAATATACTTAATAAAAATAAGAAATCTACAGAACACGACAAAAATTAATAATCTTTTACCATCCATGTTTTGTAATGCACCATTTTTGTTATTGACATGCATTCAAAAAAGTGCATGGGAGAGAAAAGACAATATGACAATATAATTATTTTTACCATCTTGCAAAATTATAGCTTTTGTAGGGTACATGTGCAATTCCTCTTTAAGAACTCAACAAATGATATTTGCATGTTTCTAAACAAGAAATTAGCAACTGCAGTGCTAATAAAAAAATGTAAGAATAAGCAAAGTTCTTTTTTTTTCAGGTTTCTTTTTCAACTGCTTAAGTTGAGAGCACAGTGCTACGATCACAAATCTCACTCATATTTATCTGCAGTTCAAATATGTGATTTTCATATATTCACATTCATAACAGCAGTTTGTCGCAAATTATAATTACACTGTACATGTAAAAAAATATATTAATATAGATATTAACATTAAGCTTGTTTTGTTGGCAGTTGTTTCAATGCATGCAATGGTACCAAAATAACCATACAGTATTCTTTCTTTCCAGTTTGGACATTTGTTGGTTTCCTGTGAATGATCCATGTTCAGCTACCACTGCATTAGGTAATCTGTGGACTGAAATAACAAATAGAGGATGTTACATGGCCGTGCGAAGATACGAAATTTCTCTTCGAGTGTTGAAAATTATTTCACAAGTGAGCGCAGCGAACAAGTGAAATATTTTTCAACACGAGAAGAGAAATTTTGTATCTTCAAGCGGCCATGTAATGTTCTGTTTATTATATAAACACCAATGAAATCAAACCATTTCACTTTAATGTTTTTTTGTAGTCCTAAAGTAGAACTGATCTTTTCACGTGTGAAGATAACATGTTATTCTCACGTGTGAAGATATGATGTTTACGCATGAAAGCTCACCTGGTATTTCATTGGTGTTTATATAATAAATCAAATTATGTCACTTTAAGCAACTTGCGACTGGCTGACTAACTAATTACTGACTGACTGGCTGGCTGGCTGGTTGACTGACTGACCGACTACCTGACTGGCTAGCTGACTGGCTGCCTGGGGCCCGTTTCTCAAAGGTCCCGATAACTTTTCGGGCCTATATTTTAAAATTGAAGGGCTCCCTGCAATAATGTCCTGAGTGCGTTTTTGGAAAATTTTCACAGAAATCTTGGATTTTTGGCCTCCAAAGGGACTCACTTGCCAAAATTATGACTGGATCATGTACATATGACTGAAAGGATTTAATCCAGGTCAACAAATCTTCTATCTTCGAACAGAATAATTTTTTATTTTGAAAAGATACATAGGGTGTCCTGGGAGCCATAGGGTGTCATAGGGGCCCAAAACATTTTCTCAAAGATGTGGATTTTCTTCCCCATTTTGGAGCTGTTTTAAGTACCTTAACAATAATAAATTATTAATTTGACAAAACTGTGCTTTTAAAGGCCTAAAACATACAATTTTAGTCAAAGTTACCAAAAACACACTCAGGACGTTGTTGCAGGAAGCCCTTCAATTAGAATCTATAGAATGGAAGTGTAGACCACCCTGACTTGTTTTGTCAACTCAGAATTTTATTGCTTAGGCTTTCAAAACTAGCAAAATTTTAAACATTGCGCGCATAAAATAGCTTACCGGGCCCAAAAAGTTATCAGGACTTTCGAGAAATGGGCCCCTGGTTGGCTGACTAACTGCCTGACTGACCATGCAACCAACTGACCGACCAACTGACGAGCTTACTGATATACATGTATGTATTGGCTGCATGATTGCCTTGATTGGTAAAGTGTGCCTGAACTACTGCACAAAGTTTTTCCATCTCCCCCCATGCCACCCCATTTACTATGCACTCCCATCTTACATGTATAATCAATAAGTCTGGATCTGCCACTGTTCACAGCCAATGTGTATACTCACCTAATTTAGGCTATGAATACAGGGTTTTTCATTATATAATTATTTCATTAATTTTATTAACTTAACCAGACTTGGAAGGGACATCTTAACAGCTTGTGCCAATTTCTTTGGGTCCATAACTGCATTTCCCTCCCCCCCCCCCCCCCCCCCCCCCCCAAGGAAAGGTTGTAGTACTCACCAATGATTACATCCCCTATTCTTTTTCAACAATGAGTGGGTTCTTTAACTTCCCCTACCATTACATTTAAGTGTGAGAAGGTGTAGGCTTAACATCACCACCCAATGATGTCATTATCTGAACTGAGACCAGCCAGCATGATCTTTCCAGTTATTTAAAGACCCTACCTCGTGGTTCAGCCGGAATTCAAACCTACGACCTCCCATTCTGCAGATCAACTCATTTTTAGTGCTCTTTGTACTTAACTAACCAGGTGGCGCTTACATGTAGCTTATAAAAGTATTTCCTCACGAAGCAATATTTATAATTTTGGCACGTGTGGATCGCTTTAGGGCGGTGGAATCTCGGGTGGAATCGGGTTGGTGTCCTGCAGTTGCCTAGCAACAAAACCATGACAAAGTTCCAATTGATGCCATCCAGTGTGACGAGCAACTGGGAACGAAAAGTTTCAACTTTAAATTTCGGGCCATTGTGGCGATACAACCCAACCGCTCCAGCTAAACCAGAAGTTCCATCTCTTCCTCCCCCATTGCTAAAATTTTGTGGCGCACCCTCCCCCGAGCTTCGCGAGGTTCTGCGAGACACATGTTTCTAGTTATTATATGAGTATTAAAAGTGGGACAATAAAATTATTTTGTTATAATAGACAACTCCTCAATTTTGCCAACTTTATTTATACCAAACTAAAAGAAGTTTTGGGTGACTTTTCTACAACCAGGGGTCAATTTAATAAAACTTTTACAAGTGTAATTAGCAAGTGTAACTATTGTTTTCGACCTCTAAAACAATGGCTATACTTGTAAATTACACTTATGAAAGTTTTATTGAATTGACCCCAGGATATGAGCCAATGGACACCAGTATTAAGTATTATGGCCGCAAATTTATAATACCAAACATGAGTAGTAATCTTAAATTACAGGGTATAGGATTTCCAATTTACAGGCCTTGACACTGAAAGAACAAAACTATAAGTTGGAAATCTCTAAGCAATGCTGATCTCACCAGGCATTCAACAATTAATCACTATTGTCTTGCAAGGTCATTCATCGAAACTGAAGATACAGCTACATGTATAATTTCAGAGAAAAATTGTCTTTTGTACTTACAGTCAATCTTTTTCTTGTCCTTGCTCTGGTTTCCTTTGTTATGGCATCCAAGTATGGATTTGTGATGACAATTTCATTGCTTCTGTGACTAGGACCATGAGTACTGCGGACAGCATAATTACTACTGTGCGCTGAGTGACTGGGAGATGCACTGTGCACGCTTCTTAAGCCAGAATTGGAACTCCGCTTATCTGGACTACTGGCAGCTTTCTGTAACTAACAAGGCAATGGATAAATTATTAGGGGTTAGTTTCTAAAGAAACTGTTGTGTTGCTGTGTCAGTTAACCCTTTCACTCCCAGAGTCAATTATGGAGACATATGAAGTGTAGTTCTAACTTTTGAGTCAGTCAATGAAATCCTATGGTGCAGGGCTCGAAATTGCGCCCGTATCAAGCGCATTTGCGACTAAGATTTTGCTTTTGCGACTAAAATATGTCTATTAGTGGCGATTTTGCGATTGTTTTACGGCCTAGTTAATACGGATTAATATTTGTATTTTTATCCGAAAAATCCTGCGAAATTCACGTTGAATGTTGCATGACTTAATCGTCAATTTTATGCTCCATTAATGCGGTTTCCAAGAAGTGTATCACGGGCGCACTTTTTAAGACTTTCTCAGAAATTTCTCGTCTCTCATTTTCGGTCTGGGTTCCGATAGTAGTATTTTTTTTTTTTGCGACTAAAATTTTCGAACTTGCAACTAAATTTTAGGAATTACTCGCAAATTGCGATTGAGAATTTTTTTTAATTACGAGCCCTGTGGTGTGAACATTATTATTATTATTATTATTATTATTATTAACTAATATTTTAATAGGATGCCCTTTCATAACATGATTTTCAAAGAGGTCCTACAAAATATAATCAATTAACTAAACACATAAATAAATAAATATAAATTTAAGGTCGAGGCCGAACGTGTTACGGGGCAAAACAGTTATTGCAAAAGTTAGTTTTAAAAGAAGCGCTAGTAGTACTGTTTCTTACATATAAAGCCTGAGAGTTCCAGTCTTTAATGGCATGATAAGATAGCTGTTGCTTGCCCCGGTTGGATTTGACGGCAGGCAAACGGAAATCCTGTGCATTCAAATGAAACCTCCTGGAAAGAGATAGACCTTGGAAAGCGTAATTGAAGGGCTCCCTGCAATAACGTCCTCAGTGCGTTTTTGGAAAATTTTCACAGAAATCTTGGATTTTTGGCCTCCAAAGGGACTCGCTTGCCAAAATTATGACTGGATCATGTACATATGACTGAAAGGATTTAATCCAGGTCAACAAATCTTCTATCTTCGAACAGAATAATTTTTTATTTTGAAAAGATACATAGGGTGTCCTGGGAGCCGTAGGGTGTCATAGGGGCCCAAAACATTTCATCTTTGCAAGTGGATTTCGTGAAGTTTGCAGTAAGTATCATTGAATATTATTTGCAATAGCACGTTATGGTATTTAAAAGTCTTTTAGGTTGCATTTATCAAAGTCTGAGGGAAGTGTGTACGACTCATCTTGCATATAGAAAGCTGCAGCCCGGCGATTTGACTTCAAAGAAGTATTTCCACGTCGACGTGCGGAATCAAACAGACAAGCTCAGTCATTACACGCAGCGGCCAGAGCCATATGATCATGATTTGTGGTCACAAATTCTTTATCCCACCGAGTTGTGCAGCTCAGCAGTGGCAAATGACCATGATTTGTGGTCAACAAACAACCTTACCGAGTTGTGCAACTCGGCGCTATCGGCCAATGTGGTACGTGATTATCGCTTGTGGTCACAACACAACCCAACCGACCTATTTACCTCGATTTTACTTTCCTCAGTTGTGTACTTCTCAGCAAAGCAGAGGCATTCTACCAATCGAAAGCAATTATACTGCAGCCAAATTCACTACTATGAGTCGTGCACAAACTCCTTTTCAAGCTTTCATGAATGATACTTGGAGATGCAGTTACATGTATGTTTTTAAGACATTTAAACGTAAGCATGATGTTAGTATCAATGTATCATTTCGAAAGACCATTGTTTTTGTAACATATTACTTTTCTTTGGAGCTGACCTTTCAGCCATATTGTTTTGGCTAAGAAAATAACTTAAATCAACTTTTACTTCCTCTGGATTATCCAAAGTGAACCATTCTAAAATCAAGTATTTGATCCTGTTCTCTTACCTGGCCTTTGAACCACATTCGGTATAAGGTTTATCCAAGTAAATAAGTTAAATCAAGATTTTGTTCCTGTTCTTCAAGTTGGCTATTGATTATTCTATGTAAACTATTGTAATCAAGTCGTAGTTTCTAACTGCAGTTCTACATTCAAAAAAAGATTACAGTTCCAGTTTGTTCCAAACTAAACATTGCTGTTATTTCCAAAACGACACGAGTTTGTTTGCTTCTCTGTGTTTCTTTGTTTGTTTGTGTATGTGACAACGGAACGGGAGGGGGGAGAGGTTGGAGAGAACATTCTTGTCAAGTACACTCAACCGCAAATGTACCCTTGATCACCTATAATTTTGGGCGACAGTTTCATTTGACATCTGTTTCCCATCACAAGTATCCAATAACACATTTTGCCCTAATTCAAAATCTTCCGATTGTTTCCATAGAAACAACACCTAACATGAAATCACAGTGATCTCTCCTCACTCCTTTCCCCACAAAAAAAATATCCGAATGCGTCTCCATAATCTCTGATTACTACTAGTTATAATTTTGCAGACTCAAAACGCTGCACTATCAGGGTCCAACCATTACATTTGTGTCACTAGGAGTAGTTAGAAATCTTCTACTCTTGATATTAATATTGTTTTCCTTAAGGTTAATTTTGCTACAGGAATATTTTTTGATCGGCCCATAAATCAAGTTGAAAATGACCTAAACTTACAAACTTTCAAACCTTCCATACAAAGCAACCATTATGTCAAGCTAAAACTATACCAGATATCGGTAGCGTACAGCATAATAATACATGTGTATACTTAACAAATAAATCTTAGTTCGCCATTATATGTCCTCTGACAAATAATGGTTTGATGTCATAGCATGGTCAAAACAGAGTGAGGAATTATGAGCAAAGCGAGTAATCCCGCAACTTTTTTTACCATGCTATGGCATCAAACCATTATTTATCAGGGGACACATAATGGCGAACTAAACTCACTTACTTTTTACCATTATAACAAAAACATTTTACTCGAACCATCATGTTCAATTTGGCCTCAAAATCCAGAGAAATGAACTTAACATCAAACGTATTGAAACTTTGAATATCACGGAAACTTTTGATTTCACAGACCACAATATGCAATAAGACACTTTAAACTCGAGTTGTGAAATTCTTTGTCCTCCGCGTGTGGTGATGCGATATCAGAAAATTGGGCTTTGTTTACTTTACAGTTTTCTACGAGCTTACTGGCACTGACAATAGTCAACTAGAAATACGTGTCTCGCAGAACCTCGGGGAGGGTGCACTGCAAAATTTTAGCGACGGGGGAAGGAGAGATGGACTTTCTGGTTTAACTGGAGAGGTTGGGTTGCAGGGCATCCTGGATCCAGAGTCTGTTCTCTAAATATCACGCGTTGCGCCTTGTTGCAGGGGCTTTGCCGCTCAAACTCATCGGTTTTCACTAAAAAAACCCTCTGGCACCCAGGGTAGTTGCATGGCCACAATGGCCTCGAAATTTGAGATATTCTCGTTCCCATTCTCTCCCATTTAACTTGTACTCAGTCTCCTGTCTTCCTAAAATAAAATATATGGGAACTGGCACTGGAACATGCATAGTATCTCATCGGTTATTTTATAAACTGTTATAAACAATAGCTCTCGGGCAATAAGCGCGCAGGAAATCTTACAGTTATGATAAAAAATAATGTAATTCACCTTTCAGAGGGAATCATGCATCAGTGAATAAAATGGAGTGAGGTGCGGGATTGCGGAAAATTGGTTCTATTCGTTTCAATTCTTTTTAGAACGAGGCATTGAGACAATGAGCTATAATTATTCTTATTCAACTAGCAGTAATCACAGATTATGGAGACGCGTTCGAAGGAATTTCCAGCGTAAATGAGCCCCTGAAAAAAAACAATAGGGGCGGCCATTTGGAAGACCGTCTACCAAAAAATCTCAAATTTTACTGCACATAAACCACAGGACAACCAACTTCAAGACTTCAGTAGCTAGAGCAAAGGAATTCGCATTTATCCGCTTTTCTATCTGCAGCAATGCCCGGCTTACAGCAAAATAACTTCCAAAACAAAACTATAAACAAGCTAAGAAACTAACCATGTCTATTACTTTAAATTCAATTTATTCTTTAATGTATAAATAGGGTAAGATTAACAGCCTCTTGGTGAAATTAAGGCTGATTATCTTTCATTACACACTCACAACTCCGCTCACAAGTACAAAGCACTGAAAACGCTCCATTTCGACTTCATACGATTATACTCACCAGCCAAGACAAATCTGCAGTTGTTTTGGTTCGCTTATCAGCGACAAGCTGTCTTCTTAAACCTTCCTGGTGTAGCTGAGACATAATATCAAAGCCTAGAATGGAAGTTAATCCAAGCAAAACAACTTTATGCAAAGTTACGGTTGCTCAACTTGATCGCTCGATCGCCTCTTGATGAATTCTCAGATTCTTGTGTTTCTACACGTGACGTCATCACGTGTCAATATGCAAGGAAGCTGGAACATGCGCACGAAAAACGCGGCTTTTGTCTCGTCGCGCTCAGAGACCCAGGAACAGTTAGTCGGGGCGATGGAGAGTAGAAAAGGGCGAAAAATAAAAAAATAATAAAATCGACGGGAGAAAAGTTAAAGAATCACTCTCATAAAGTTTTCTCCCGCCGATTTTTTTTCGCCCTTTTGGAACAAAAAAAAAACAGCTCTTTAGCTGGCGTATAAATTTGTTTTGTTATGTTTGTATGTACGTAGGGTTGTCTTCGGTTAATGACACACAAATGAGATTGCCTGTTATATGTACACAAAGCGAAATATTGGGCACTATTATATTCCATTTTTATTTTATTTTATTTTATTTGTTTCTGTTTTTCTGCCGTAAGTATCAGTTTGCTGTTTCTGTTGTTTTATTTCAAGTATCCGTAATACTGATCTAGGTCTGGAAACCCAGATCCGGCCATTCTCAACGGTTTGTTGCAGTGATCCGCGTGCATTCTATGTTTTCTTTATTATTCAAGGTCAAACAAGGGCACTTGACATGAATTGAAAATCAGCAATCTCGAATCTTCGCGATTCCTGCCTCAAACACTAAAAGTGTAAAGTTTTGAAAAACTGTTGGTAGGGAACTGTGCTCTATTCCCGACTGGCTTGATAACATGGCTGAGCATGGTATTCTATCTGTGATTTTTAATCAAACGCGCGCAAATGTCATGTTTGGGTATTTTGGAATAAAGTGTATAGCGAAAACAGCTTTTATATACTCTGGTTTTAGAATATTTGCGGTTGACAGAACCAAAGACACGAATGGTTGGGCATCAAATTTATGCACATTATATGAATTCAAAGGGGACAAACTTCAAATAAATGTTTTGTTCAACTATTTTGCCTTTTTTCAAATAAATGTGGCTACTAAACTTATCTGAATTTCGTAACTGTTCATCAGTAGGATGCCTAAAATGTGTGCAATTCCACAATTAGTTTCGGCTCCATTAAATCCTATACCAATTGTAGAACATTTTAGGAGGAGCCACCCACAGTGTGACGCGCACTCAACTTAAGGAAAATTGCGCGCGCACCTACATCAAACCGAATCTTATTCTTCACACTTGTTGCTGTACTCTGTTGCCCCTCTGTTGTTGCTTTGACTCCCATTTCAAAACGAAAGTTAACTCTCTCAAACTCCATTAGTCGAACATTAGCGGTGTTTGTTCAAATTTTGATGAGAAAATGTAGAGACTTGTCATAAAATTGGACTTCCCCATTAGAATTTATGCTACAAACGGAATATTTCTGCTGGGTGCCGTAATTATGGGTTTTATTCGTCAATATTTAGAGCGGATTTCGTAAAACCAAACCCAAAGTAATTACTTTGGCCATTCCACAAGAGACGCAGACAATCCAAGAACCAGGTAGCCGCCAAGCGCGGGAAAACGAGTGCTAGCAAATCACGATTGGTTTTGGTTTTACTATAGATTGGTTAAGAAAATGACACGAGATTTTTTAGCAAAGCGTAGTTACGCGTCAAAACCACAGGCACAGGGTACAGAGGAGCTCTATTTGATCGTACAAGACGTTATTTTCTTCGAATTGTCGCCGTCTTGAAAGTTAAACTGATTGCGTTACACAAAATATGTACCGCGGGCCAAATTACTACGGGCTCGGAAGCTGCGAAATCAGTGTACAGTAAAGAATACGGAACTTTCCTTTCTTTTGCTAAAATAATCTAAATTACTTTCAACACTACTTGAAAACCGCTCTATGTCACGTCATCACGTCATCGACTTATGCGAGGTCAACAGTAAATAAACACAACTACAAAGTCTGCTGTTAGCATTCCATTTACTTTATTTTCCCCAGTTTATTTCTTGTACAAGCATAGCGAGTATGCACCCTTAATCTTAACAACGGTTACAAATCATGGTTACAGTTATGTTGGGCTTTTTACTATTAGGTGGGCTAATGAGACAAAACAAATATGAGAGGATCCTCTCTTGGACAAAACCGCTACATCATTATAATCAAGGAGTTGATACGCTAATTAATAACCGTGCCAGTTTTTTAGAGTAACATGATTCTCACAATGTCTGAGGTCGTCCGCTAGGAGAGCAAGAGTCCTCGGATCGTCTTAGAATCAGGTTATATTCAAAGCTGGCGTTTGAGCATTAACTGTCGTGGAACCACCAGGTGTTTGTAAACCGACTACATGTTATTCTCAATCAGGTTGAGGTTCTCTACTGTCTTTATCGTAGGAGCGTTCCATCTGAAATGGATACTCCCCTAAATGTAACGGCCTTAAGCCTTTGGTTTTTGAGCAGTTTTTGCGGCGGTTTGAAAAAGTAGTCGAATTTAAAATAAAGTATGAAAAGTAAATCACGTTACAACATTTTGTCTGAAGTACGATCTGGTTTTCAAGTACTGGGCGGGAAAAATCCAACCCCTTCCCCCACGGGAGAGAGAGGCAGGTGATCAGAAGTTCCGACCTGCTGCTTTAGTAAAGGTAGTGATTGGTATTTCCGTCAGTAGAGTGGCCGCCGTGAACTTAAGCTCTTTAAAGTCTATATTTTCAAAATGCCTGAACTCTCCGCTTTCAAAAAAATTAACTTACTCCTTCTGACAAAGGTGTTTATATTCTCACAACGTCAGCTTTTAAAAAACCATGATCAAGGCGTTTAATTAACCGTATCAACTTCTAAGAATTCTAGAAGACACAAACATGATATAAATTCAAGCCCTTCCATCCTGTCTCCCTTCAGTAGTTCCCCAGCTTGACCTCCACCCATTCGATTTTGAGAATACCAAAGTTGCGGAGAAAGACATCCAGTATCTCTGGTTTGCAGGTGGTATTATGAGATTGAATCTTGTAGCACTCGATGTACTCGAAGTGCGGGTTTTGCAGGTTGTTCTGTTGTTTGAAGTCATCCACCATTTCTTTTAAGCAGTCCTGCATAACTTTTCTCAAGCAGTCATCGTATTGCTTCCCCTCTTTTGAAAAAGTAAATATTTAAGTATTAGCATGAAAGAAAATAATAAATAATGAATGTATTTACCAAGGAAAGCTACATAAACTGTAGTTAATTTTGAGGCATTAGCTTTATTCACAGATCGAATTGAAAAAAAAAAACAACAAAAAAACACGGATTGCGTGGCAGAAATATTTAATCTCGACCAGTCCAAGCTTTCTGTCGTTCTTTATCTCATCCTGTTTTGTTTAGTCAGTGTCAATAATCTTTACTTCAGTCAGCCTGCGTGGCGAGGTTCGTTCGGCTTCGTTCGCTTGTAGTCGTCCCGGTTTTCGTTCGCTGCTTGCTTTCGGAAAAGGCTGGCCACGCGGGCAATACTAAAGTTAGCGTTGGTGAAATACTTCTATCTAACCTTCTTTCGCCCTCGGAAAACCCTGATACTCAGGTTTATTTCTATCGACCTTTGATGTAACGTATTAGTCGTACGAGTTTTCGAGAGCAATTGGTAAGATCAATCAGTGCTGCAATGGCCTTCAGAAGTGGATGGAGACGGACCCGCACAAAATTAAAAGCCCTGCGATTGGATTACTTACTAACTGGCTCCAACAGGGACAACGCACCTGCAAAAAAAATGTGAATGTCAAAATAATTTTTAACTAAGAAGGAGAAGTCCTTTACCCGACAGAGCTTTTCAAAATGTTTATCGATTTCCGTCGTCATCTAAGGGGGGTTGGGCAATTTTTTTGAGCACGAAATTTTTTTGACGCCTTGAAGTTGGGGAATAATTTTTTTTCACCTTTTTATTTGGCTTGTTGTGCATGAATATTTTTTTCGGTAATTCCTGTAATAAAATGGAAAATGAAAAGTAGAAATGATAGTGAAAGAAAGCCATTGAGCAGCGGGTCTTTATGTGGTGTTGAGTTCATGCTATACAAAGTGTTTCTAACGTTTCCGGCTGTGGATGAATCCTGAAGTGTGACAGTTTACTCTTTTAGTTGTTGTTTGCTGTAATACATTACAACTGGAGATCAGTTTTAATGAATCAACTCTTGGACACTCTTGTATGCGTTTACTAATTTCAATTGAGTGATAAATTTCACGATTTAGCTGGTTTTGCATTACAACACTTTGTGATTGGCTAAAAATTATCACGCCACTTTGTCAGCCAATCAGAAGTAAAATTAAAACCAATCGTGACAAACTAGCACGCGTTTTCCTGCGCTTGGCGCGGGCGACATGTATTTGCTTCGCGTTCTGCGCTCACGTGACCCTTGAATTACCGTCCGCCATGTTGGAGGACCACTTTGATGGGTTTTCCTAGCCTGCGAATACAGCCGCCTCTCATCGCTCCCGGCCGCAAGAGGCGTCTTGCGCGAACGCCTCTTGTGGCCGGGAGCGATGAGAGGCGGCTGTATTCGCAGGCTAGGGTTTTCCCTGTGTTTACTTTCTAGAGAGCAGGCAGTGCGAGCGCTTTTGAAATCATAACTCGCGTTTCCTTTAATGTTGTGAATTAAAATCGAAAAGGTAGCTAATGTACAGTGCTTTTTTGTCATTTGTGCTAATTTAAATCCCAAAAACCCCTTTTCTTCCGATAATTAGGGCCGTATTTGTTTCGATCAATTCGATTTGCCAATTTGCCGATTTGCCGGCCCAATTTTTTTAAAACCTTGAAAACATTATCACAGAGTGGAAAATCAGCCACACTTATAAAATCGGTTTTACGTCAACAATATTTCTTATAAAATGGAATCATTTGCATGGTCGCGACAAATCGTACAATCAGTCTTGTAGCGTCTCTTTTATTTAATAGCTACAGTTTGTTGGTTCCTTGATTGCACGCTGCAATTTGTGAGGCCCCATTAGGGGTTATGGGGATACGGGATATTTAGGTAAAAAATTTTAGGGATACGGGATATTTGGGGGGAAAATTAAAGGGATACGGGATATTTAGAATAGAGATTACGGGATATCAAGCATCAAATTTGTATATATTTTTTTAATATAAAATAGGTTCATTGATCAATATGAAAGGCTTAGAAAGTGAGAAAAATGGTCAAAAACACTAACAAATGCGTTTGTTGGTTTGTTTGTACTTTCCCGTCAAATCGTGGCCCTTCGAGTAAAGCCCTGCCCCTTCCCCCTAAGGGCTCTTTGGTCCTCTTTTGATTTGCCGCGAAATTTGAGCGGCTTTTGTCAAGGAATCTGTCATTGTGGCATCGCTTCGATCATGGCTTCGAAGAAGGTTTTGCACGAAGTCACAGCTTGCGTTTATAAGAAACAGGACGAGAAGCCTGCCATGAAATGGTCATTTTTGACAAAAATCGAAAAAGAAGACTTATAGTCATTTCTTCGGGCATTAAATGCCTTTGGAATAGATCAACGAGCCAAAGAACTTGGCATTCAGGATTACAAACTTAAACTTCAGTGCAAGCGATTGACGCCGGAACCCGATTTTCCACTTGGTCGAGTCTTTGCAATAGATACCGATGAACAATTTGCGACGTGTTTGCCGCTTCTCCAGGACAAGCATGAGTTGATATGTAAGTATTTCAGGGGCAGATCTAGGGGGGGGGGTGGATTGGGTGGCTAGCCACCCCCCCTTTTGACCATCGGCAGGGGTTTCATTAAGGGCCGGGCAGTCGGGCAACGGGCAAATTGACCGGCTGTGAACACAATTTTGCCCGGCTGCTTTGAACACCTAAACCTTATTTTTTCCACCAACAAGTTAAATAATTTACTAACTTGGCCTTTTTAATGTGTGTTCTAAAAAATAAAGCATATTTCAACTTAAAAAACAACGAGGTTATTGCTTATTTACCTCCCGTTGCTCCCTGTACAGAAGAAACGTGACAAACAACTGAAATCGCCCCACAGTGCATTGCCAGCTTAGTGCTCTGCATTATGTTCTGCAAGATGTCACTGAGTTGCAAACAAGTTCCATGTGTGTTATGGCGACAGGAAAAAGGTCAGAACGGTCGATTAAACAATATTTTTGTACTCAACTTGATAACTTGATGTCCATGACTACAGATATCTGTATTCAGTTGATTGAACAAACAAAATACAATGTTTCAAGCAACAGTAAGTGCTTCAAAATGCAGGAAAATGCATCTCCGGGAGACTAAAATTTAAAAATTTCCACGGGGGTGCATGCCCCCGGACCCCCCTAGAGGGGATGGGCCTTCAGCGCTTCAAATCATGTGCCCACCTGCTCAAACTCATTGCCCTCCCGTTCAAAATCTCAATGGACCTTAATAAAATCCCTGCATTGGTTTTAACAGTTGTCTTTTTAATTGCAACAATTAAAAAAAAAAACAATTATAGACTTAGGCATATACCCGTAGCCACCCCCCATAAAAAATCCTGGATCCGCCCCTGTATTTATGTTCTTCGAGACTCTGTGGAAAAAATCCTCAGAAAAGGACGAGAAGCGAAGGTTGTTAGTCATGGTCTTTGTTGGTGGCGAGGAGGAGTGACACAAATTTAATTATGACAAATGGGTCGCAAATCTAATTTCATGTGAAATTCGGAGTTAAAATATTATTCCACGAGACATTCACTTATGGGAGCAACTGATGAGGTTCACCTTAGGACCGAAACTCGAGTCTTGCTTTAGAAAGAACGTAAAAGCTAAGCTATGAAGGCTTTAAAATTCATTTGCGAACTGCAGGAGTCGTGCAGGCCCGTCAACACTTTTTAACTCAGAAATGGAAGAGGAAGAATGTCGGTAAGACGCTAGGGCTCCAACCAGGAGATCTGGAAGAAAGTCAAGACGCCCAAGAGAAGCAGATTTTTTATTCTACGACTAAAATTTAATACCATCACAGCACATCTTCGGCATCTGAATGACCTGAATCTATTACGGACTCATTACTCTTCCCTGCAAGGTTACCCTACGCATGAAGACCATAAGAATCAATGGATAACAAGAAATCTTATGTGTTATCTTCAGCACCCGTTCTTTAACCATATATGGACAATGTGAAGCAAACTCCTTGTTTAAGGATAGAACATGACGGCAGAGTCCACGCCTTGACTACCAACGTTCAGTTTGAAAATACAGGTCATACAGCATGCTAACTACGAGACCACCATGCCTTCATGCATTACGGTCGACGGTACCCAGACAGAGACCAGGACTGAATTTATGATGCGCTAACCATTAGACCACTGTACCTCTAACCAAGTGTGCAGGTGAAATAATTGTAGTGAACCGAAATACAAAGATTGTCATCTTGCTTCAAAGACAATTTATTTCTTACAAAGTCTGTCAAAAAAAAGTTTTGCTACTTAAGATCCCAATTAATAACGTATCATACGTACATGCAATTACCATTTCAATAAGAACAAAAGAACAAATCTTGTAAAAGTAAAATGTACTTTGTTACTTAATTTCGTACTCAGATATGTTACACGAAATGACGTAATCAGATGTAGTTGGAATTAAAGGGGTACCAAGTCATGGAATTAATGGGATACGGGATATTTGGGCCAAAAATTAAGGGGATACGGGATACCCAGACCCCCCCTAATGGGGCCTCATTTGTCTGCGCGAAATTTTGTTTCGAAATGGTTTTTGTGGGAGACTTGTTCCCCGGGTGCTTACTATTTAGCCAAGAAAAGCGGTATTTTCGGTTGGAAAGCAAAAGGTACGGTTGATTTTTAGGGAATTTTCGTTGAACTAGTAGAAAAGCTTCAGCGATTTAATAGTAGCATGAGCCCGGCAGCCTGGCACGGTCTTTAAAGGAGTCTTCTAAAATGCCTCAGAAATTCTCACAGAATTTTCACGAAAAGCTTCATTTAAACCTCCTAAGAGTATTCTATCTTTGTTTAGAAATGCCAAGCGCTTCGAAAAGTTATTTTGGTTTTGTAGTTGACGAATTCTCCGAGCTTGTGCATACTATAAAATCGCTGTGTTCTCGACACTTAGAAAATCTGAGTGTCGAGAACATAGCGATTTTATAGTATGCACAAGCTCGGAGAATTCGTCAACTACAAAACTAAAATAACTTTTTGAAGCGCTTGGCATTTCCAAACAAAGATAGAATACTCACAGGATGTTTCTGAATGAGGCCTTTGAGATTTTAGCATATTTGACGGCATCGGAGGCCCAAGTTATGTTGTTTCAGTCACCATCAGTGATTACGTCATTCCTCCAACATGGCCGCCGGTAAGTTTGTGACGTCATCCGCACACACACTATTGTCTGAATAGTCAGAGTGACAACTTTGATTTTGGTTTTCCCAGACTCAATTGAAAACCGCTCGAATACCTGATGCCGGATCTGGTCCTTCTGCCACTTGTTTCAGCTGATCCAACGGTACATGTTTGCACAAGTCCGCTTTGTGGGCTATGAAAAGGTGCTGATATTCAACAGCGGCGCTGAGGCCTAAGATTTTGGGAGGTTTTTGTGGTGGCACATATTCGCGAATTTTTTTTACAATGCACTTCTCCATCTCCTACGAAAAAAAGACAGATAAACCTTTATAAATTTATGCGTCAAATTCAATCACAGGGCGCCCACACAAACTCTGTGACCTTTCATATTTTTAAATTTAGAAGAAACGTATGGGAATATTATTGTAAGATAATGCAATGAATATTTACATATAAGTTCGGAATAAACATAATCTTACCAATACTGTTAATTGTCGTCCTTGCAGCTGAAAACGGCGAATTTTAGCGATTTGAAGGGTTTTGTGTCGGACGTTTACAGGACGTATGATAGAGAGACTCGAGGTCTAGCGCTTCGAGTTTTGGACGGATTTCAAATTGAATGGCACGAGAAAAAATCCTCTGGCTTTCAGCTTGCCTGGTGCGTGGTTTGAAAGCTGGGCGATGAGAAATTCTTGGTGAAAATTGGCTCGGAGCTGGACCGGTCCAAAATCCAGCATACCTCCCTTGTGTCTCTATTATACGCTGAGGGTAAACGTCCTACGCAAAACCCTTCAAACCGCTAAAATTCGCCGTTTTCAGCTACAAGGACGACAATTCACAACATTTAAGGTAAGGTTATGCTAATTCTGAACTTATATGTAAATATTCATAGCAGTAATTACAAGAATATGACCCTTCCGATATTTCCATACATTTCCTCTAAATTTAAAAATACAAACCGTCACATAGTTTGTGTGGGGGCCGTGTGATTCAATGCGGATACGACGACAGAACATCCGAGCAGTGTATACTTACTAAATTGTGGAAAAGTTGCTGAAAAATAGCGGTTAGAAGTTGCTAAAAAGATTTTGTTGCTACATGTTATCCCGTAAAAGCTCCGGAAATCGATGGCGTTCCCGTTTTTGGATCCTAAATAAAGAACATGCCGAAGTGCTCACCACTCGATCCATCCCGTCTCCAGCATGCTGAACGATTCGTAAAAACTAGCTATAATCACGCCCATCCCCAAGGAAACGGAAAGCCAGTCATTAAAACTCGTTGGTTGCCGTTTATTAAGAAATTGCTACCCGACTATCTGAACGCCTAAAACAGGCTACAGAAACATTAACAAAAACATCCAACAGGGAAATTTCTCAGGTTTTATAACTATGTATTAACTATGTTAGAGCGGCTTTCAATTGAGTATCGAAAGTAATTTCGTGATTGCTTTGGTTTTTCATTGCTACGCTTTGTGATTGGCTAAAACATTTTGCGCCATTTTCTCAACCATTCAGAAGTAAAACGAAAACCAATCGTGACTTGTTTGCACGCGTTTTCCCGCGCTTGGAGTCGGCTACATGTATTCGCAATCAAAAGATGCACATAAAATGCGCATAAATCTGTGTAGCGCGTTATCGTGAATGTAGACTTAATTTTTTAAAATTTATAGCGCTAAAATTGGGTTTCTCAGACGTTTCGAGGCTGCTGCCTCTTCATCAGTGAGTTTGTTGAACGCAACTGTCAAAAAATGTATGCGCGTGCTAAATTTAAAATCCCTAAAAACTCAAAAAAGCTTGCGTAAGGCGCGCGCGCACATACAGTTCTACTGAAATTTAAATTCGACATTGAGACCATTAGGGCGTAGAGTCCTGTGGTGGAATATCAGTTGGGCCTCCCTTTGGCGTCTGGTTTTTAAACTCCAGGGTCCAGAGACGATGACCGAAACCAGCATATCGTCAACGCTGTGTCCGTCTGACATGAAATGTTGCGCGACCGGAAGTTCCTTGCCAGATGCGTCTTTCTCCTTTCTTTTGGTCACCGAGAGGCGATGTTCTCTGAACCTTTCTGCCAATAGCCGCTCAGTTTCACCGATGTAGACCTTATCACACACTCGGCAGGAGATTGCATACACAAGGTTTCTTGTGGTGCAAGAGAACCTGTGTTGGATGGTGATACGTCTTCCCGGGGTGTCAATGGTGGGCGCTGAGTTGGTGTGGGCACAAGTTTTACATCGAGGGCGCTGGAAAGGAAAGGTGCCACGATCTTCCTCTGTAGTAACATTGAGTGAGCTGTGTACTAGGGTGTCCTAAACATTCTTGTCTCGGCGGTACGCACACAAAACACGCACTGGCTGGAATAAGCTTCTGGTGTCATTACCATTCAGCAGGATTGAGAAGTTTTTCACCATGATGTTGCGAATGGGCGTGTTGTTAGGGTGGTAGGTTAGAACGAGTGGGATGGTTTCTTGTTGCTCAGACACCTCGTCTCGTGGTTGAAGCGCTGCTTCACGGGTGACCACAGAGACCTGGTTAATTGCGTTTCTGACCACACGCTTTGGGTAACCACGCTGGAGAAAATATCCTGCCATTTCCTTGCTTTTACTCTCGAAATCGGTGGGGTCGCTGCAAATGCGCTTCAGGCGTAATAACTGGCTATATGGAATGGAATCCGGTTTGCATTTCACAGGGTGAGAAGAGTTGTAGTTCAGATAGCAATGGGAGTCCGTATCTTTGTAATGGATGCTCGTTGTTAGTCGGGTCGCAGTAGGTCGGAGAAGAAGATCCAGGAAGGGGAGTTCTTCATCGGAAATCGACCAGCTGAACTTCAGATCTGGATGAAAGTTGTTAACATAAGAAGCAAACTCCTCTATCTCTTCTTTACTGCAAGAAGCCGCCCCAACTATGTCATCGATATAGCGTTTGTAAAGGTCGGGCTTGGTTCCCCTGTATTGTTCGAAGATGCGTTCTTCGACGTACCCCATGAAGAGACAAGCGTAGTTGGGACCTAGCTTACTGCCCATGGCTACACCGCCTATCTGTTGGTAGAATTTGCCATTAAAAGTAAAGGTGTTCAGGGTAAGCACTAACTCTGCCAGGCGAACCAGGGTGTGCGTGGGTGGCTGTTGGATTTCGCGCTTGTTGAGAAAATGAGCTAAAGCCTGTAGACCATCTCTGTTTGGGATGACAGTATAGAGGGACTTCACATCCATTGTAAACACGTAATTAGTTGTACCAATAAAGGCAAACGACTCAGTTATTCTAAGCATATCGTTGGTATCCTTCACATAGGTAGGCAGATTCTCGACAAGAGGAGTGGTGATCCTGTCTAGGTATGTCGCGAGCAGTTCTGTGGGACAACCACATGCTGATACAATGGGTCTGCCAGGTGTGCCAGGTTTATGGATCTTTGGTAGTAAATAGAAGTTAGAGGTTCGAGGATTATCGAGGATTATTGTGTCTCGAGACACAATCTGACACCAGAGGAAATAGAATCCCTGAGAGCGCTAAAACAGCGCAGTGATATTGTAATAAAGAGAGCAGACAAAGGAGGGGCCGTTGTTGTCTGGGCACGTGATTTGTATATACAGGAAGCTGATCGACAACTGTCTGACGCTAACTTCTACCAACAGCTAGAGAGGGACTACACTTTGGATTTTAACGCCAAGGTTGAGTCGGAGGTGAATGCTTCTATAGAGAGAGGCGAACTACCGGTGACAGCGACTACTTTAGTGGTCGATAATCCTCGAACCTCTAACTTCTATTTACTACCAAAGATCCATAAACCTGGCATAACCTGGCAGACCCATTGTATCAGCATGTGGTTGTCCCACAGAACTGCTCGCGACATACCTAGACAGGATCACCACTCCTCTTGTCGAGAATCTGCTTACCTATGTGAAGGATACCAACGATATGCTTAGAATAACTGAGTCGTTTGCCTTTATTGGTACAACTAATTACGTGTTTACAATGGATGTGAAGTCCCTCTATACTGTCATCCCAAACAGAGATGGTCTACAGGCTTTAGCTCATTTTCTCAACAAGCGCGAAATCCAACAGCCACCCACGCACACCCTGGTTCGCCTGGCAGAGTTAGTGCTTACCCTGAACACCTTTACTTTTAATGGCAAATTCTACCAACAGATAGGCGGTGTAGCCATGGGCAGTAAGCTAGGTCCCAACTACGCTTGTCTCTTCATGGGGTACGTCGAAGAACGCATCTTCGAACAATACAGGGGAACCAAGCCCGACCTTTACAAACGCTATATCGATGACATAGTTGGGGCGGCTTCTTGCAGTAAAGAAGAGATAGAGGAGTTTGCTTCTTATGTTAACAACTTTCATCCAGATCTGAAGTTCAGCTGGTCGATTTCCGATGAAGAACTCCCCTTCCTGGATCTTCTTCTCCGACCTACTGCGACCCGACTAACAACGAGCATCCATTACAAAGATACGGACTCCCATTGCTATCTGAACTACAACTCTTCTCACCCTGTGAAATGCAAACCGGATTCCATTCCATATAGCCAGTTATTACGCCTGAAGCGCATTTGCAGCGACCCCACCGATTTCGAGAGTAAAAGCAAGGAAATGGCAGGATATTTTCTCCAGCGTGGTTACCCAAAGCGTGTGGTCAGAAACGCAATTAACCAGGTCTCTGTGGTCACCCGTGAAGCAGCGCTTCAACCACGAGACGAGGTGTCTGAGCAACAAGAAACCATCCCACTCGTTCTAACCTACCACCCTAACAACACGCCCATTCGCAACATCATGGTGAAAAACTTCTCAATCCTGCTGAATGGTAATGACACCAGAAGCTTATTCCAGCCAGTGCGTGTTTTGTGTGCGTACCGCCGAGACAAGAATGTTTAGGACACCCTAGTACACAGCTCACTCAATGTTACTACAGAGGAAGATCGTGGCACCTTTCCTTGCCAGCGCCCTCGATGTAAAACTTGTGCCCACACCAACTCAGCGCCCACCATTGACACCCCGGGAAGACGTATCACCATCCAACACAGGTTCTCTTGCACCACAAGAAACCTTGTGTATGCAATCTCCTGCCGAGTGTGTGATAAGGTCTACATCGGTGAAACTGAGCGGCTATTGGCAGAAAGGTTCAGAGAACATCGCCTCTCGGTGACCAAAAGAAAGGAGAAAGACGCATCTGGCAAGGAACTTCCGGTCGCGCAACATTTCACGTCAGACGGACACAGCGTTGACGATATGCTGGTTTCGGTCATCGTCTCTGGACCCTGGAGTTTAAAAACCAGACGCCAAAGGGAGGCCCAACTGATATTCCACCACAGGACTCTACGCCCTAATGGTCTCAATGTCGAATTTAAATTTCAGTAGAACTGTATGTGCGCGCGCGCCTTACGCAAGCTTTTTTGAGTTTTTAGGGATTTTAAATTTAGCACGCGCATACATTTTTTGACAGTTGCGTTCAACAAACTCACTGATGAAGAGGCAGCAGCCTCGAAACGTCTGAGAAACCCAATTTTAGCGCTATAAATTTTAAAAAATTAAGTCTACATACATGTATTCGCTACGAGTTTTGATTGGTTCATTAGATTGTCTGCGTTTCTGTGATTGGCCAGAGTAATTACTTTGGTTTTGGTTTTACGACACTCAATTGAAAGATCTATCAATCATATGAAAACTTCAATTTTGAAATAATACGGTGGGGTGCCCGTGCTGGTGAAAGAGATTATACCCCAGTTTAGCATTCAGTTCAGTGTTGTTTAGAATATATTTAAAAACTCCTCGTTACTCCAAACTCGTGAGGACACACTAAAAAGACGTCAAATATTATTGCGTGAGCCTGCGTTAGACATAGGTTTTCTTTGCACATTTGTTTTAGACAGAAACGTCTCTCAGAGCTATCTGGATATTAAACAAAATCTGTTGTCCTGGTTACCAAAATGCAAAGCAGACAAAGAACTTGGCGAATCTTTTCAAGTTTCCGATCCATTTTCACCCTATCCATCCTCCATCAAAGATATGCTTTGATAGTTTCATTGTACCAGTAAAGTAACGGTTAGCAAAACTGGAGCATTATATATGTTTAGGTTTTCTTTGATAGAAGAGATCGCGGTTGTTTTTTTTTTTTGCTTTTCAAAGTGTTTATAAAAGTAGGTGACATTGCCTTTTGTGGGTTTTTATAGCTAACCTTCCATCGATCTCCCGGTCGTAAGATAGCGCCGGGGAAAGGAGGCGCTTACCTGGAAAAACAAGCACGCTTCTTTTTGTACCAGTTCTTCCTCTGACATGGGTGGAGCAACCTCCATGTCTCCGGAAACTTTAACAAATCCGGCCGCAAGACATTCGACTATTCCTTGGCCTTCCTCGGTCCTGCGTTCCAAGAATTCCACGCGAATTGGCTCGCTCCAAACGGATATGATACCAACGGCAAAAATAAGAAGCAAAGTCGTCGAAGACATGGTAAACTGCAGACAAAAGGAAACAAATCAATTGAAACGGGAGAGTGTAGAGTGTACTTTGTTTTCCCATGAAATATGATAAACTTTCAACTACATACGTTTAATC
Source organism: Dendrophyllia cribrosa (assembly GCA_024195265.1). Lineage (NCBI taxonomy): Eukaryota > Metazoa > Cnidaria > Anthozoa > Scleractinia > Dendrophylliidae > Dendrophyllia > Dendrophyllia cribrosa. The sequence goes on along the minus strand of JAJLRJ010000014.1, from coordinate 10,049,806 downwards.
GATTTTAAAAACTCTGGGGAGGAAGGCTGCACTGTAGGTTAGACAAGCGAGCATGAAATATTCCTCAATTGTAAAACGTCCCACCGTATTTAGAACAACTAAACTGTGAGCTCTCTCCTGGCCAAAAGTCAGTGACTATATTCACCCAATTCCATCTACAAGCTATTGTAACAACCCACTCAAGTCTCTCTTGACCAACTCTATGACTCCTCAGCCTCACCAGTTGGAATTTTTAAATATATTTCTGTTGAGTTTTTAAGTTTAATTCAAAGAAAACTTCGGTACAGATCATGTTTGCCTTTAAAGGAATTCAAAGGGATGATTAAATTGTGTGATAGTTTTAACATATTTACCGAATAAGGCCCTGAAATAATTTGAACACCCATGAAACAATTGCTTTCTAGGATTTCTTTTCTCTAATTTCTTCTTTGGAATATAAACCGCAAAAGGAAGCTTTATAAGGTTACACATTATATTTGACGGCACTGTAGTGAATAAAACATTCGGATCTGTTTTGCTATATGCAACGATTTTTAACAACAGTGCCCTTCTGCTTTTCGCATTTCACGACTGTGATCTTTGTAAAGATGTCGTGTAACAACGAAACACAAGCAAGAATGAATCAGGTGTTTGGTAATCTTTATGAAACACTTTTTTCTCGTGTTTGATATATTACATCCTAATAATGAGAAGAAGATTGAAAAAAAACGATTCGCATCCGAGTTTTTTAAAGTCACTTCGAGGTGTTTGGATACCTTATGAAACACTCTTTCAAGTGTTTGACTAGTATAGCTTTTCTCGAACTCAATAATAACTCATGAAGAAAATTCAAAGGAAATTAACGTTTAATGAGTGTTTGGAAATCAGATGAAACACTTCTCACTTTTGCATCCTTAATTTCTCCTTCTAAAATCATTTTGTTTGAGAAGTAATATCAAACACAGTATAAACACCTCAGTTCGTCAAAAATACTCCGCTGCGCATCGTATTTTCACCTCTCTTCTCAGTGTTTGATCTTGTAATGAAACACTGTGTCGAATGTTTGATATATTACTTCAAACTGATCATTAAAAAGAGAAAACGAAAGAATTAAATCGATAAAATCTATGCTAATTGAGATCGGGTTTCTAAACTACCGTCACGTTTATAATTTTGATGAGTAATGCCATGCAAATGAAACGCGGAAAGTTGCACAGCAAAGCCAATAACATGTTGAATCAGCTGTAGACAATTTAAATTGACTGAGAATGATTAAAGCTGCTCGGCATTGTAAATACGAAAAATATGAACGTTCCGTTTAAGAGGATAATTTTAAAATCGCAATCTATGACTGCACGGTTTTTTTGGAAAAATCCGAATCCGGATTCTTAAATTCAAAAAAGGATTCTGCGTTAATTTCTTTTACTAAAATTCAAAAACGGATCATGGATCAGTTGAATCCATACTTCGGTGAGATTCTTCAGATCAAATCTAAATCCAGCTTTTTTAAGATTTGTGATCTAAGCGCTTTTTTGGGAATGGATTCTAATAAGAGCTGTTTAGATGTTCTTTTGGAGTTTGAAGCTATGAGATACAAATCCCCCTCCCCTTCCTTAACTTGTCGTCAGTTCGCAGTGTTGGTTTTACTTGGGTCCTCGCAAATAGTGGTATTTTGTTTTCACTAAAATGTAATATTTTAGACCAGTAGTCGATACAGGGGGTGACAACTCAAAGAAGGCCTGTTTCGGGAGAAAAACAAAATTCTTCCGGGAATCTGAAGATTTTGCCGGGAATCGGGAGACTCGAACAATTTTCGGGGAAACATGAGGTAATGTTGTTAAAATTTCGGGAAGTTTGAAATTTTTGCAAGAATGTCTCCGTAAAAATCGGGAAGATATTCCAAATTTTCGGGACAACTTTCAGTTCCACAACAGTATTGCTCAAACAGCGTTTGTAGAGTTGTCACCCCCCGTAGTCGATAATGAGTCGCCTGTTTCGTAGATGCAACAAAACTGCTTTGTACAAAAACCAATAGCTGTGTTTGCGATCGTTTCTATCGTTGTTCTTGTATCCGTTAGTTGTGGATGCGCTTGGCTTCAATTATTTCAATGGTCAGTTTGCATTCGGATTTTATACAACCAATCACACCCATTTTGCTGAAGTAGAAATTCCGATTCCGAAAGCCATACATTCACAAAGTCGTGCAGCAACACTGATCTTAAAGAAAAATGTATTCGAAGCAGTTGCAGTTTTTTTCGATAGCGTCGTTTTAAACAACGGAAAATACTGAATTTAAAATGTTCTGGCAATGTAAATGCGTAATGCTGAAACGTTCCGTTTTGAGACGATTAGGCGCACCCAACAAGGAATGCACAGGGAACCCAACAAGGAATGTACAGGACACCCAACAAACAATGTTTAGGAAAACGCTTAGAATGACGTTGTATTGTTTTTCTACGTCATTTTAGTGCCTTTAAAGGAAACTATGCGAAAGCTAATATACTTTGAGCGCTTCGGTTCTTTTAGCTGAATATTTCAAGGTCAGAAAATTTTAGGGAAAGGAATCTTATCTCCCGAATTTACTTTTGTAGTTCTCTCCTTTCAGAAAATCCTATCTGACCTTATTTTGCAGCCAACATGACATTTTCGACCCCTCCAAAAACAAAAGACGTTATTTTCCAATGTTACGAAAGTTTAAGGCGGGATTTTACTTAATAAACCTCTATAGTTTTTCGTCTAATTCACTGCGAACAGCTTTTCCACCGAAACGATCCGTTGGGTGCTCTTGGGGGATATTTAAAGGGGCATTGTCACGCAGATTTTGCTGTTTTGGTCAAAGCACTAAGCATATATCAAAGTACCTTGGCTCAAACATAAAATTGCTTTGTTATAGAACACCAAGAAGATAATATAAAGTGATTTCTTCAAGAAAGAACAAACCATAATAAGTTTTTCTGCGATTATTCCACGACACTTGGGAGGAACTTGAAAAAATTGGCCAATTTTTTCAAGTTGCAATCCACTTCCATCCTGGCCATCCGCAGCCAAAGATAACGAATTCTAGCTTCTGTGCACTGGTAGAGTATTTGTAAATAAAACTGGATCATTACTTGTAGGTTTCCATTGAAACAAATGTGTTTTTTGGCTTTTCAAAGTGATACTAAAAATAGGTGACATATCCCCTTTAACTGCGATTAAAATGGCTATTGAAAACAACACTCCCTTGTTGAGATGTGAGTGAGGTCGTAGTTTGTTCTGATTAATCAGTGCAATTATCAGAAATCGACCGCACATTTGCAATCGTGTAATTTTGTTTTCTCGATTCGCCTTTCTTTTAAAAACGAATTTAGCTATGAAGTCCTAGAACGCAAACGTAAAATCTTAAAGAATTTAACTCTGTAACTCCCAAAGTAGAACCTCGGCGTCTGTTGATGAAATCCTAATGAATGGCACTGAATTAAAAGCTATTCAGTACTTTCCCATGATGCTCAAACTCAAGATTGCTCTGCTCGTTTCACATGCAACTTTGCTACTCTCGCGCTCTCTCGAAGAACTGTTCAAATCTTCACGAAATCTTCATCGATTGAGGGCTCAAATTCTCTCGCTCGCGCTTTTTGATCGTTTTTGATCTACAAGTAACTCTTATGTTGTCTGTTCTCGTGTGCTCTCAAAAACCCTGGCCAATTGAATTTCTGACTCAGGTTTCCATTTGAATCGACTATTTCTCACGCTTTTATTAGAACTCACAATCTCTTATGAGCTTTCGTCGAACTTTCTGCATGTGCTCCTTAACCCTTTCACTCCCAGAGTCAATTATGGAGACATGTAATGTAGTTCTAACTTTTGAGTCTGTTGACGAAATCCTATGGTGTGACCATTCAAATGAAACCTCTTCATTTGTACTTTTGCATGGTACCATTTGTTTTTCAATATTTTACAAAAATAAATTTGGCAGGGACTTTTCTTGAAAAAAAGGGGCATTGGATTTGACTTATTGCACCCTCTAAAACAATACTGCATATTAGCCATATATTGCGTTGTTTTATAATCTGCCATTTAACAACAATTTGACATGCAGTGCTTCCACGAACACAATCTACAAATGTGCTTTGCTTTCTCGGCTTACATTTGTTTCCACTTTCTGTTCCTTTTTCAGGCTCTCACCTTTGTGATTAAGCGACAACTCTCACGCTGTATTTTGTTTTTAATTTTTTCAGGCATACGAAACATTTAAAAACGTCCTTCGTACGAGCTTATCCTGGCTTTAGTGCCTTAATTCCCACGGTTTTAAATTAGTTATAGTTTTCGCGGGTAAAAGTGTCGCCATGTTTGATGATTCAAGTACAAAACTGACAAAACTACAGTCTACAGCCCGCTCAAAATGGTGTTTCAGTCCTAAAGGACACGTACACAAAATGTATAAACTGCTCTTAAAGAAAATTGAATCTTGATTACTTTGTTTTATTTTTTTTTAGGATTCATAAATTGCTTTGATCACTATCTTTAGTACGTAATATAGATAATTCATCGTTTTGTTTTATTTAATTCAAGCTTTAGACTTCATAGATTCAAACCGAGAAAAAAAAATTAACTATAAAAAAATTTCACTTACCTTCACTTGTGTGGGGTTGACAGTTGTGAGTTGTTTCTTCAACAGGCGTCACTCTAAACTGACGCGATTGTTGCTTCAACTTCAATATGAGTTAAGTGGACAGGCGTTGCTAGGCCGGGATTCTGCGCTTTGTGAATGCCAAAGAAAGCATTTGCTTTAATTATCCCTCGAGAAATAAATATTTGACATTTTCATTACTGTATACTGATCACAAATTGAAAACAACATGAATACAACAAATTCTATGTGTGTTAGTTTAGCGTTCTGAAATGCCACTTTATACAACCTCTTGTTTTTTTTTTCTATGAAAGAATTGTTTTTATCTCAGGCGGATTTCTTCAGTAAAGACAAGCACATAAACGCAAAAATGCGAGCTTTTTGCATTTACTGTTTACACAGGTTTATGCTCTAGGGAATCTCTCGGTCAAGTTCGTGTTTTTGCAGGGGGCGGTATAATCTTTATAACAATTAATCACATCTAATTTTTATGTAAGTGAAAGTTCATGAAACAGGGGTTCGTTTTCTTTACACATTGTTGAATCCTTTCGTGGTAAAGCGACCTTCGCCTACTTTCTCTCAAAACCGGCATATATTAAAGCAATATCTTATTGTTTTCCTGACATAAGCTGACGTCCGATCTCATTCTCATAAGCGTATGTAAAGCGCCTTAGGACATGTGATATGTGCACTATACAAGTCTCTTTCTTTATTCTTTTCTTCTTTCCTAATTTAAAATACTTTTATACTACCGGTTACTCTATAAGTAAGGGCCTGGTCACACAAGGGAAATTTTGATCAAATTTGTCTTTGCTAAAGTTTCCTAATGCGACCGGTGTTTCGCAAATTTAAAAAAAAAAAATGGAAATTCCGGCTAAACTTCAAAGACGCTGTAGTGTATGTGGGGCAGGCCGATTTTGAAAAAAAAAACCCCGAGGAAAACAAAAGAGACCGCTTCCGGAGGGACACCTTTTTTGTGGAATGTTTTTGTTTTTATGTCATTACGCGTAGGTTTTCGACAGCAGGGACGGACAGTACGACCCTAAAATGTTCTCAAATTTTTAGAACTTCCGTTTGCGGTTTTAAATTTTTGGAAATTTTTGCACGGGCTAATTTTTGCTTTTGACTAATTTTACCCGTGGGTTTATTACTTCAAGAATTCATATTTAGGCCGCTTTCTGAACGAAACATAACCATTAATCACACCCTATTTTGAAAATAGTTCATTAAATAAGCAATATTGTGTCAACTTTGATATAATAACAATTTCATATTTGTATATATCAGTCAAGGATAATGTATAAATTCTATCATTGTTAATTTTGAGTTCACATTCACCTTGTGCGCTATACCCATTTTTATTTCCTCGTACATATCTAAATTATAAATGTAAATGTAGGTAAAATTAAATGTACGTCAGAAAAATTCCGATCTAGTTTTCTTTTAGCTTTCGATTTTAATCAGAAGAATTAGTTCATTAAAAAATCTAACATCATAATTATAATATTTAAAGCATGCAAATTAAAACAACGCAACGAATTGGGGCAGCTGAGAAAACAACTAAACATGGTATCTTCATCTCATAAAGTTAAAGAACGACAAAATCAATCCCTTTAGCGCTAAAACATCTTAGTTTGGTTTTGACAGGAAATTCTAGATGTGTAACATGTGTTCAATCCACCAATTATTTATAGAACTTAACCTGGGGCTAAACAGTTTGTGAGATAATTTGTTTACTGAGTGTTTACCCCCAGAGTGAAGCCTTGTTACCTCGAGACTCGTGATCAGGTGCCGATCAGGTTGCTCTGCCTTTTGAGGCTGTATGGATGAAATCCTGTAGTATGATCATTCATTTGAAAGTTTTACTGAGTGGTACAATCCTATGGAATTTATTTTTCAGAAAAATAAAATTTTGCACTAACTTTCATGAATTTTGATTTTTAGATAATTAGTAGCATCAAAATGTTGCAGCTGATTCCTCAAACAACATTCTAGAACAACTAAAGATTATCAAAATCAACCTCGGCATCTATAGAGCGTTTTCACATGACGTCATAAAAATTCAAAAATCTAAAAGTATACATCCTACAAAGCTGTTTCTAACATGGTATATGGACACCAGTGTTATAATCTTTCACAAAAAGTTTCAGGTTTTAACGATGTTTTGCTTCCGGTTTATAAAGGTTTTAAATGTGTCACGCAATCCGTCACGCTATTTCAAATAAGCCGTGAAAATCAACAAAATTGAACCAGTTGAAAGTTATTTTTAAATTATAGATGCTTATGAGCCGATTTAATGGCACTTATAGTGAATACAATATTTTGTGATGAGATTTTTGGTGTAATTAGGGAGCATTCATTTTTTAGGAGGGGGAGGGGGCCGGAGGAATCACTGGGGGGTCATGCCAAAAAAACATTGCAAAAAAGTGGGGTCATTGAGATATTTTGCCATGATGAGATAGGGGTCATGCCAAAAAACACACAGGCAAACTATTTTATCACATTAACACAAAAGTATATTTAGCTAGTTTTAGATAATTATAAGCTCTAGAAAACACTACTGAATGATCTTTTATTGTCAAATTAGAACTGAGCCATGATAAGCTTAAATAGTTAGAACATCCTTTTCGAACAAATGAACTTCAACTTTATAACAAATAAATAGAACTGCACTTTGAAATACCTCACATCAAATTAGAACTGAGCCATGAGTAGCTTAAATAGGCAGAACATCTTTTTTGAACAAATGAACTTTATCACAAATAAATAAAACTGCATTTTAAAATACCTCAAATCAAATTAATAGAACTGTGTGTGCCATGATTAGCTTAAATAGGCAGAACATTTTTGGAAACAAATGAACTTTATCACAAATAAATAAAACTGCATTTGAAATACACTCACTGTAAATTGAACAGTGTTGTATAAGTGCATTTCAAAGGAGGATGTTAGTAGAGTTCCAAGTTTTGTTTTCCTGCTGGTGTAAAATTATACAATTTTTGTTTGCTGGTTGTTGTTTTTTGCCTTTCTGTATACCTATCTTCTAAAAGTTTCTTTTATAGTTTTACTCTGTGCCATCACTATCAGAAGAAATGACATTTCCTGGTAACTGGTCTAAGATATGTTGCTTCGCAGAATTTGAGAACTGTTTATCTTCTCTTAAAGCTTCCTTTAGTGCTTGAGCTTCTCTTTTTGACAAGCTCTGTACCTCCTCAATAGAAACATCATCTGCTTCTACTAGTTGACCTGTATCAGACCTGGCACAGATGTGGGCTTTGCTGGTGCTAGAAACCAAGTCATTTTCCAGCCTGTAGATGATGAACGAACTAGGAAACTACCTCAGCATGACTTTTCTAATCCTAAAGTGTACATCACGCCAGCTACACACCGTTTCATTGAGAAAGAGGGGAATATTGTAAGAGATAGTGAAGAGCTTTTAACGACAAAAGATGAAACTGTAGTTGGGATAAGGCCCAAGTTTTATGTTGCAAGTGATGGAACAACATGGGCATCGAATTTCATGCGCCTGAGACATGAATACCCAGAATTGTATGAGGTCGATTCGGAAGTCTATATAAAATATGGCCCTCATTTCCGTAGCCTATGTGCCAGAGTTAAGGACAGCATTACATATTTTGTGCAGACAACTACAGAAGGTGATGTCAAATGTGTAACAAATGAACGTCAATGCATTTTCAAACAATATGAAAAGAAGCGAGTAAATGCTTTGACAAATTCTCTGAAAAAGGCAAAGGATGCCTGGGAAACCGAAAACAACAATAACACCAGCAGAGTGGAAAAAGAAAAAGCTGATCACATGATTTCCGCTGTAGCTGAATTGCAAGAGTCTCTTGATAGCACTGTGGGACATCTTGAAACAAAAGCTGGAGAAAGCTTATGGAACATCTATGACAGATTGATAAATATTAACTGCAAAGACATCCTGAAGATGATCTCAGACTTCAACTTGCCCCCTGTTAAACCATGCATTCTTGAGCTCACAGATGGAGGACCCGGGGTAGGAGTTAGTAATCTAGAAGTGCGTTTCAGAGATGCTGAAATAGCGATGATACACAACTCGGACAGACGTGCCCGTGTACATCGAGCCACAGATGATTCTAGCCAGAATGAAGCTGAAAGAAGCAACGCATGCATAGGAGAGGCACTTGTTGATGGTGGCAGCTTGAGGTGGGAATATTATAACGAGTATCATGGCCTGAGTGATGATGAAGTCAAGACCATGTCAGCAGAAGACCTTCAAAAGGCAGATGATGATAGGATGATGATGAATGCATGGCGAGTGAGTGAGGAAGTTAGACTGAGAATCGATGGCGAGACAGCACCAAAGGGCTTCCTTACCGCCATCGTATCAGAGAAACCTGGGGAAGAGTTTTTCTATAACAAGGAATATTTGGCAAAGTTCAACACTACAGCACAGCCGTCTCAAAACGAGATCAAGTACCTGGACAGGCCTATTTTGAAAAAGTCGAGACATTTTTTGCGTCACACTATGAGAAGGGGGAATTGTACATGGAGTTCCTCAAGAACGACTGCTCCAGAATTACAAAAGAGACGTGTGATTGGTGTGAAGAGCATGAGTGGGTTGGCATTAAACCTAGCAAGAGAACACCTCGTCCCTATCCAGATGCCTCACAGCTACCTGATCATCATTATCTCCCGACTGAGAAGACACCAATGTATGACAATAATGAAGAATTCAGAGCACCTGATGACTACCAGCCTAGAGCCCAGTTAAAGAAGCTTTATGCAGAGGGCGAAATAAGCAGTAACGATAAAGACAAGATTGAAAATTTCTCAAAAAAGTACATAGTAAGTGAAAGTTTGGTCAATGAATATATTGGACATTTGAAAAACATCGAACTAAGAAAAGAAGTACGTTCTGAAGAGAAACGCCAAGCAAAGATAGTTCAAATGGCTAAATGTTATGAAGACTATGATTGGGAAGGCCTGTACCATTCTGGACAGCTGAAGTCACTTAAAGTAGCTGAGCTTGACAAGTACATTAAACATCATAGCCTTGTGGAGAAAAGATGTATAAAGCTGAGAAATGCCTTTTTGTTGAGGCTCATATAGGTAAGCTTATATGCGAGAAGATAATTCACAATGCTGGTAATTGTGTTGTCCCGCCGGAAAATGAAGATGACTCAGAACAATTAGAAAATGACAGTAATTGTGATGACAGCGAAACAGACTTGAGTGAAGACGAAGTTCTTTATGCATTTGGGGATGATGAATCTGTAGACTTTGGAGATGAATGCGTTGATTCTGAAGGTGAATCTGAGTCAGACGAATTACATGTTTCTCCAACATTCAATCGTTTTGGCAGAAGAGTCGGCCATTGGAAGACACGCTTTGCAAGTTGAAAGAACAGAGAAAAAGGTATTTATCAAGTTTACAGACCAAACGCAGAATAAGCTGTATTTTCATTTATTTTTTATTTCCTTATGTACGGGTGGGGTCAGCACAAATTACACAACATCAGCAATGGGGGCCACTGAAATTTAATGATCAGCTGAAGGGGGGCTGAGTAATTTTTCACATACTTCTTCTGTGATTCCTCCGGCCCCCTCCCCCTCCTAAAAAATGAATGCTCCCTTAAGGCTTTGAATTTTTGGCCGCCATGTTGGTGTACCAAAGTGGTACACCAAGATGGCCGCTCAATACATTTCTTACTAAAAATGTCTAACACTCGTTCGCCTATAACTCTTGAACTAAATGCTCTTGCGCTTCAAAATTTGGCCCAGATGTGTAGTTTTACACTCTCTACAATTCCATAAACATTTTGGAATCGAAAACGGCTTCTGAATTTTGACATGACGTCAGTGAAAGCGCTCTTTAATATGCGATAATGCATGCAATTTTGTTTTCCCGATTCGCTATTCCTTGAAAAACTAATTAGTTGACCGAGCTAATAACCGTGGAAATGTAAAATCCAAAAGATTACTTTCCAATGAGCCCATTGGTATGTTGTTTTTTCTTTCTTCATTTTCCTTTTTCACTTCCAGACTGGAACGTGTAGATATTGTTCTAACTTTTGCGCATGTGAATAAAATCCTTAACTTTGAACCTTTCTCGTTAGCATCACAATAAATTCAACATGATTGCAAGGCAATTTCGGGCAGAAACTACAAAATTGCCCGAAATTATCTCGCAACCACGTTGACTTCTATTGCAATGCAAATGAGAAAGGTTAACCGTGAAAAGGGCTTTTGAGCACTACTTTCCTGTGGTACTGTTTATTATGTTCTAAAACTGAGGTGGTTCTAACTTATGAGTCTGTGGATGAAATCCTTACTAGTAAATGCGACCATTTTAAAGTGCCTATCACCCCTAGAAAGTTATTTTCAGAATCAACTCTATGTACATTGAATAGTTGAATGGTAAAATATTTCTTGTTTTGAACATCGTGTTAGTGAGTTATAGAGATTTTAATTTACAAAATGCTAATTAGATGACGTCAACCCGGGAATCATTTATTATACAACTACTTGTTTTCACCTCCAAGTAATATTTTTTACGAATCAATTGACTATCCGCAGTTTATTTTTAGTATTTATCAAATTAATTATCCTCAACCTTTAAACTGCGTATTGTAAATTGGCGTAGAAATAATGGCAAATTCCCGGGTTGACGTCATCTAATTAGCCTTTTGTAAATTCAAATCTCTATAACTCACAAACGCGACGTTCAAAACAAGAAATATTCTACCATTCAACTATTCAATGCACATACAGTTGATTCTGAAAATATCTCTCTAGGGGTGATAGGCACTTTAATAAAACAACTTGATTGAAATTTTCGTGTATATATTGCTGTTTGTTTTGAAATTTGCAAGTTTTAAAATTATTTTTATATTGGCTACTTAAAATTGAGAGTGAAAGAGTAAATTTTATTTTAATAAGAATAGCTAATCATCACTGACTAAGGTGGGAGTAAAACCGCCCACTGTTTTACATCATTGAAGCTTTAGAATTGCCGAATTCAAAGCATAATTGGCAAAAGAACTAAAATGCAGTCACTGTGTTGTTTGAAATAATAAAAGCGTTACAAAATCAGAGAGGGAAATTGTTTCATCTCAAATGTGCATAGTTGTTAAAAGTTTCTTATACCCCATTCACACCAACGCTTAAACATGTTTAAATGTTGTTTAGTTTAAAACAGGTTTAGAAATATATCTCCTAACCTCCCGTAATATTTGGAGTGAAATCTTTACTAAAAGAAACTTTATTGACTTTATTACCATTCCAGGTAGTTTGAGTCATATACATTTAAAAATGTTCAAGACAGAGACTAAAAACCGAGTTAAACTAAACAACATTTAAACATGTTTAACCGTTGGTGTGAATGGGGCATTAGTCTCATAGATCCGAGTTTAACTCCCAGCTGAACTCCTCGGCCACGCTTGTAAAATAGCCAACTAATCTGCCTCCTCCAGAGTGTAAAAGACGAGTTTGTAATTAATGTCATTGAAATTCATTAATCTGAATATTTTTTTCGCTAGAGTATACCCTATTACACTTTATTTTCGCGATTTTCAGAAAATCGCAAAAATTTGACGTCGCGAAAATTAAGTGTCGCGAAAATTTGCATGCGCGAAAATTAATTGACCATACATATAAGCTTTAACTGAAATAGGAGTCCTTTAATGATCGTTTTGAGTCCACTTATTCAATGTTTATTGCCATTCATCGTTTCACTAATTAGCCTACCGGGAAGTTGTACATATCTTTTTCAAACTCCTTTTGCAAACGTTTTGTTTCAAAGCGCACAAATATGTAGAATGTAGACAAAGGAGAACGTTCTGAAATAAACCAGCTGTCAACAAATTATAAGGCAATGAAACTTTGGAAGCCGAATGCAAAAGTCCCCTATACTTTAAATTTTATTTCGCGCCCTCGAAATGATTCAATGCACTTGAAATTTACAGAGATAGTGTATTACATGTTAAGTAACAATGCGTGTAAGAAGTAGGTAATGCTCTATTGTTCTGCGGCATTTCGCTTTCCCCACATAAGATCGTTTAGGTTTTTTTACTGAGAATGCATCAACCTATGGACAACATGTTTTTTAAATAAAATGTACTGGAACTTTATTTTAAAGTGATGTGCTACAAGATTTCATCCAATCGTGAAACTCCAAAACAATGGCCAAAAAAAAAGGCCTCTCATTTTACATGTTTCCCACATAGAATTTTGGTTGCATTAAAACTCAGAATAGTTTTCACTAAAAGGGAATCAATTAGTAAACTAGAGAGAAATAAATGCACTACCTGGTTAAGTTATGGTAGATTATCACGTTTCAACAATATCACAATTAACACCTTTCTGCGTTCCCTGATTAAAAACAAATTCATTGACTAAATAAACGCTTCCCTAACAAAAGTTTTACTTTTGTGAGTAAAATAAGCACATTTAAGAAATTGCTTTTGATCACATCAATTGAAATCTAGTGAAACAAACAGGATGAAACCTTCAAGGAATGTAGTTATATGGCACATGAATAACATATGGCAAAATATTGTTTCAATTTGTCTGGAAAACGCTGGCATCGACAAATTAACAGAAAGCAATGCGAATTTTTATTTTTTTATTGGAAAATATTCAACCCAATTTTATTTGAAAACGCTCTCATAGAATTTTTTCAAACTTTGCAGTCTTGAAGACTTACATCTAGACTAGAAGCGGCATACAGTCATTTTAAAAGTTTAGGTCTAGATGTTGAGAAAATTACTTATATGCAAAGACCATGACGTCATCAGATCGGTGTTATGGTAACACCGATGTCAATCAAATCTACTTTTTTGGAACGTTTATTTCATCTCTAGTATATGTGTGAAGCAGCTTGCCTGACCGAGCTCAGACAGTGAAGTATCAGGCCTTCAAAGTTGGGATGTTATGTCGCCAAAAAACCGGCCAGTCGAGCCATCTTAACGTGTCGCGAAAATAAAGTGTAATAAGGCATTTTCACGTGATCTTATTTTCGCGGATAGGTCTTCTCGTTTATAAAAAAAGGCGGCGCGTAGAAATCCCATGGACAAGAGAGCCGAAGTACTCCAAGAATCGTGGAGTATTTTTTTTAAGTGATGCATGTTAAAATGTCGTTTTCGGACTGACTCGTCCAAAGTCGTCAGTCAGGGTGCACATTTTTGTTAAAATCCGAATCCGTATTCTTGAATCCAAAAAGAATTTTGTGTTTTTCTCTGGTTTTCCAAAACGGATCATGACATGGCCGATAAAGGATCCATAATCCGGATTTTAAGATTAATTTGTGATCTGAACGCTTTGTTTCTTTTAGGATTTCATATCATGGGCAATTCAGATAAATTATTTGTTGAAGCGTTGGCAGCCCAAGCGCGTAGTGTGACATGCGTGGCGTGACGTGTGGGTTGCGTTGTGCTGTTTTATGAAATATAAAGGGGTATATTCTCCATGGGAGAATGCCATGGATGCACCCGAGATGGTGTGGGCCCTACGTAGTTAAGAGTCATTGCTACAAAGTCGATAGTTCCTGTAGTTGCTGTTAGTTGCTGTAGTTCCTGTACACCCCATGTTGTACTTAGAGCATTTGTGTTGAACAATCCTCAATGTCCCAGCAACACTACACACTGTAGTATCTGTAATAGCTGTAGTATTTGTAATATCTGTAGTACCTGTAGTACCTGTAGTATCTGTAGTACCTGTTGTACTTGTAGTACCTACATGCATGTAGTACCTGTAGTACTGGCCTGGCGCACGGTACTGGGGCTAGTTGCATAAAACTTAACGTCGGATTTAAATGCAAACGTCTGACGTTAAAATAGTAACTTTGACTGGGCTGAACGCCTGACGTTAGCTGTTACGTCTGGCGTTAAGTTTTATGCAACTGGCCCCTGGTGATCAAGGCCGTAACACCGTGCTTACATACGAAATCGTTGTTTCAATTCATGCTCGATATTCGTACACATGGAAATCAGAAAGGCACGTTTTAGGCACGGTTTAGGCACGATTAAGGCACGATTAAGGCACGATTTAGGCACGATTTGTGTACACTTCAGGCACGATTTACGCACACTTAACGCACGATTTACGCACACTTTACGCACGGTTTGTACACGCTTTAAGCACGATTTACGGATTTACGCACGGCTCAAATAACTAACCTGTATTAGATTTTAGTCTAAATTAGTCAGTGAGACTACTATTTAAATCGACGAGCCATTTTTTCCATTGATTACTTAAAAGAAAAAGGAAATAATATTCGAAAGCACAGTTTAGGCATACTCAAGCACAGTTTAGGCACGTCCAAGGCACAGTTAAGACAAGATTAAGGCACGATTTACGCACGATTTATGCACGATTTAGGCATGATTTAGCCGGGCATGATTTAGACACGCTTTGCGCACAATTTACGCAGGATTAACGCACAACCGTTCGTGCCATGGCACGCTAGGATGCCCGTAATTTATGCCAATGCTCCCCGGGGGGGATACTCCCATATATGCGCTATATAGGTATGTGCTGCTGTGAAGGGTATGGTTTTCAGGCAGTTTAGTCTGGGATAGGGTATAGTAATCAGGGAATTTTGGTCTAGAATAGGGTATCATTTTCCGCGAAACTGATCAGTTGCGTGAAGAATTTAGTCTAGACAAGGTTTACTAGCAAATGGCATTTAAAAATCGGTATGGCGGGCAGTACGGCATTTTTACTGACCCCTGTTAACTAATAATTATGATAGTGAACGAGTTTCTGGAAAATAGCAAGTCTGGAATAGGTCTAGGATAGGGCAGGGTTTTTCGGTGTTTAGTCTAGAATAGGGGTGCAAAATGCAGCTAAAATGGTCTAGTATAGGTTAAGGGTCTCAGAGTCCCAGCGGCACATCCCCACCCAAAAATTTGCAGAGTACCCCCCCCCCCCCCCCGGGGGGGCAATACCCGGTAAAAACCGTTTATGTGGTTTAAAAACGGCAGTCTAACTTTGTAAATTTCGTACAATTTTCAAACATGCTATGTTATTTCTGTATAACTAACACAGTCAAGAAGCTGATTTTATGAACATTTCAAATGTATACTTTTTTAAGCTATATTTCTTCTGGGAATGAAGTGGAAACGACTTATAAAATGCACGTCATGACGGCTAGAAGGACGTTGCTTCAGCAGTAGCTCAATAAGAAGAATATTTTTATTATTTTTCCATTACGTGTAGCCTTAGTCAAGGTTTTGATTGTTCATTAGTTACTTCTTATTAGGAAGTTTTATTGCTGTACTATTTACTACAGTTAAAACAAACTAAATTGTGCTGGTTAGCCCGGGGGAGGGGGGGGGGGGGGGTACTCTGCAAATGTTTGGGTGGGGGTGTGCCGCTAGGACTCTAAGACCCTTAACCTATACTAGACCACTTCAGCTGCATTTTGCAACCATATTCTAGACTAAACACCGAAAAACCCTACCCTATTCTAGACCTATTCCAGACTCGCTATTTTCCAGAAACTTGTTCACTGTCACAATTATTAGTTAACAGGGGTCAGTAAAAATGCCGTACTGCTCGCCGTACCGATTTTTAAATGCCATTTGTCAGTAAACCTTGTCTAGAATAAATTCTTCACGCAACTGATCAGTTTCGCGGAAAATGATACCCTATTCTAGACCAAAAATCTCTGATTACTATACCCTATCCCAGACTAAACTACCTGAAAACCATACCCTTCGCAATTCACAGCGACACATACCTATATAGCTCATATATGGGAGTACCCCCCCCCCCCCCCCCCCGGGTGGTTAGACTGCAAATGTTACGGCCAGTGTTTCAAAAGAGTCCATTTTAGGAGCATTAAATCAACTATTTTCCTTGCAATTTACACTGTTAATAGACAAATGACACTCCACAGGAGATAGTCTATCTTCAACAACATAAAATTGTGTCCAAATCTTAACACCATCTGATTTGGAATAGTTTTACTAGAGCAATTTTTAGCCAAATTTGCGGCCGTGTTCACCAGTTCCGTGCGTATGGCTGTAGTACCTAGAACATGTAGTACCTCAGTATCTGTAGTATCTGTAGTACGTGTAGTTAGTGTAGTACGTATAGTCGCTGTAGTACCTGTAGTACTGTTGTACCTGTAATACCTGTAGTATCTGTAGTACTTGTAGTATCTTTAGTATCTGTAGTATATGTAGTACCTGTAGCAGCTGTAGTAGCTGTAGCAGCTGTAGTTCCTGTAGATACTACAGATACTACATGTTTGTTCATTTTTTTGACTGATTAGGTCTTTCGTAGATCCTACGTATCGTTTACAATTTGATATAAAAACAAGGCTGATAAACGGTACGGAAACGACTATATTTGTAAAATATCCAATATTTCGAAAGGCACAGCCTTTCTTTTTCAGGGTCTTCAGTTACTTGTATCGTTTACAGCATTATCGTTTACGGTCCTTTGCAGATTTTATTTCTTTGAGGCCCGCCGGATCAAACGAGACTCTGGCACCTTTTCGGCTGTTTTTCGAAAATAATTTCCGACGAGCACCCCCCATCATTTTTATATGGGAAACCTCCCCCTTCCCCCCCCCCCCAGGATTCGCACCTCCCTGCCACTGTTATAGCTGAGTAATCCCCTGAAAGTGTTACGCAATTTCGTGCATTAGTGTTATTAGTTACATGCTTTTGCCGAAAAATCAGTTCCAAAGTCTAGAGTCGGTCCACAGGTTACCCAATAAAGTGCTTAGTTAACCTGTGTAAACACAGGGAGCCCAGACAATGTAACATGACCGTTTGTAATTTTATAGGAAATGTATGGGATTTACCTAAATTTCAT
Organism: Dendrophyllia cribrosa; assembly: GCA_024195265.1. Taxonomy (NCBI): domain Eukaryota; kingdom Metazoa; phylum Cnidaria; class Anthozoa; order Scleractinia; family Dendrophylliidae; genus Dendrophyllia; species Dendrophyllia cribrosa. Next base: position 10,032,409 of record JAJLRJ010000014.1, on the reverse strand, counting down.
ATTATAGCGACGTATCGCCAAATTTATGTACTGATTAACGCTAAATAAACGTTAAATTACCTTGTTTGTTGTGTGTTGTCGTCCTTTTGCCGTAAAAGTGATATTTTGAGCGATTTTGAAGGATTCTGAGTTCGCCGTTGACTGTACGTCTACAGAATCCTTCAAAATCGCTCAAAATATCACTTTTACGGCAAAAGGACGACAACACACAACAAATAAGGTAATTTAACGTTTATTTAGCGTTAACCAGTACATTCATTTGGCGATACGTCGCTATAATATGAAATTTAGGTAAACAACAGATTGTCTGGGCTCCCTGTGATGAAATGCAAAGAAAACCGAACCATGAATCTGCGCGAGCTTAGTTTCAAAATGGCGTCCATTGGTGAATGAATGCATCATCGACTTTGCTTTGTTTTTCGTGCCTACAGGAAGCACCAAATTGGAAGATTACATTCTGGAAAGTAACTTTGCTGTGTAAAGATAATATCGTAGAAGTTTGAGAACATACATGTTATAATAACGCTCGTTATCATCAAGTTATTAATCGATAAGAAGCGAGAGTGGAGTTTATCTTTCGGGCAGTTTTAATTTAGAAGGTAAGTGAACTTTAGCTCAAAATTGAAAAGGTAAATCTGTGCCATTTACTGTTCACAGTGTTAACGGTTTTCGGTAAATTTCTGATTCTGTGACGAAATTTACGACCTACTGTAGCTGGATATAATCGATGACAAATGGTAAGCGTCCTAAGTCTACTGCCATTCAGTAGGCTTACATTGTAAGCTTAAATATTTCAGAAATCCAATTTTCCAAAATAGCCTGGCATACTATTCCAATATCAACAACTCTGAAAACTGAATTTCCCCAGCAAACTTTAGAAAATTCATTGTACATTGTACATGTGGAGTAACTGCAGAATACCTGGCCACTTTGAAGCTATACCTTGGAAAAAGCTGGATACGTGGCTATGCAGTCATTCTTTCCCCACGCTTGTTCTTTTTTCATGTTTTAAGAATGAGAAATATACATATTGTATGTCTATTCCAGGGGACAATGGCTACGGGGCTACGCGGCTACGCAGCTACGGGCTAAGGTATCTATGCATAGCCACTGTTTCAAGAAGTGTTCTCGTGTGGCTGGGTATTCTGCAGTTAAGCCAAGTTCTGACTCTGTTTGACACAAAAATCTTTGAATTTTCCACCATCTTCAGGAAGGGAATAGAATGCTAAATTCTCTTAAACTCCAACATTTTTTGCATCAGGTTGTATTTATAAGCATAAAGTACCCATGTTCTATTTCATTTAGTAAGGAGAGCCAGCAAAATGTATTTGTATTGTGTCACATCTGTGACATCCTTGCACAATGGGTGGGCAACCATTCAGAGTGTGTGTCATTTAGAGGTAAAAATACATGAATATGTTGTGGTTCAATTTTATCCTTGGTTCAAATTTTATTTTCCTTTGTTTAAAACTCGTTATCATACATTACCATAGCCAAAAACAAAGGAAAATAGAATTTGAACCAAGGATAAAATTGAACCACAACATATATAAAATGGAAAAGCCTGTTTCAAAAACATGAAAATGAAAATACTAAAACCTGAAAGCCTTTCAGTTGAGTGCAATAAAATCTGAAAATGTGTTTTTATTACAAAGTTATAGCAAATTTAGTATTTTGCATGACTAAATGGTCAATTACCAAAAGTGTTTATAAGCTCATAAAATAACTGAGATTCTATGTGCATTCTGATTGGTAAATAACCTATTGACTATTGTGCTGGTAAACTCATAGAAAACCGCGCAAGCAAAACTGTAAAGTAAACAAAGTCCAATTTTCTGATATTGCATAACCACATGTGCGAGGACAAAGAATTTCACAACTCAAGTTTAAAGTGTCTTATTGCATTTTTATTGTGGTCTGTTAGAAGATGAGAACAGAAGATCTGTTTCTTGTAAACAATAAGTTGCTGCTCAAACTTAAGACAAAAATTTCCCATGAGTAATAACTTGAATTAAATATAAATTTTTTAAAATCAAAACATGCAAGCAAAAAATGGCTTATCGACAAAAGAACACTAAGCTTATTTTAAAAGTGATATCAACAACAGGGATATTATTATTTTCATTAAACATTGGCTTGGAAAGCCTTACATGCAGTGATAAAAGACAATCAAAACAACCATGGTATGTACTTTGTGAAGTTCACTGAGCCGAAGGTTTAATGAAAAGCTGAAAGTGGATTCCAAAGAGCGAACAATGGCTCTCAAACTGAGGAAATTTTCGATTAAAATTGAACTGATGTTTATAAATGTGCCTACAAACCCTAAGATAACTCAGTCTTAATAAGTCAAATTTGCACAGTTGGAATAAAAAGTATAGCTTTATTTTTTGGGGAAAGAATTATTTTACACCAATTCCATTTATGCTTTATCGTGTTTCATTTTTGAGAGCACTTTGCTTTCTATAGAGTACGTTTGTACTGGATACAGTTTAAATGTCCAAGCAAGAATGATCAATTTTGCTTCTTAAAAAAGCAAGAAGAAAATGAAACTAAAAAAATTATAGCAAATAATAATTATTTGCATGAAATGATCAAACAATTAAACTCTCAGTGCTGTAGGCTTAAAAACAAGGAGCTCAGTTTTCATTCAACACTGAAAATTTAGAGAAGTACAGGCTTCACTGTACACTTCAAAGTAAGTAGATAAAGTTGGAAAAAGTTTCAGAAGCTGCATTTCTGGAACTAATCTTTATTCCAATTTATTGAAAAATTCTTGACAAAAAGGCAATCTTTGAATCCACAATAAAGTTTGTATGCTTCCAAACTTTCCTCCCACATTCAGGTTTGCAGCAATGGATTCCGGATACAATTTTCTGGATTTCCCCTTCAAAGTACTTTTGGATCATTGAATATATTTTTTCTTTCAGCTGATAAATTTCTCCTGATGAATTTCGAAGCACTAAAACTTTTCATCACTTTTGTTGAACCTGTGAATTTGTTAGTGCTTTGTCAGTGGCAGCAAGTCAAGTTCATTCATTCTTTCAGCCGCTTTGATTGGTTTGTATCACGTGTTATCTGACCAATGTAATGAGAAAAAGCTATTTGATCGGCACAAAATTACAACAAAGTTCTCTCTTTACAAGCGCTTTTCATAATTATTTTATAAAAGCAACAGAACACATTTTCCTACGAGTTTACCGGCGTTATAAATCTACTTGGGATGTGTGGGCTTTAAGGTTACAGTGTACCTTCAGATCGAAAATTTATTGAAATTTTTTTTTTGGCGTCAAAATAAAGTTTACAGAATGAACTTTCCTCCGAAAAAAAAAATTATCGAAAAATAGTGAAAATTGACGGAGAAATGACGGAATAACTTTTGTGGGCGGAGTTTGTTTATGAAGCAATATGTTTTTCTAAGCGCTGTTTTCTCAAAGTTAATTTTTCGCTTGTAGGGGACACTTTAAAGAGCTACAACTCAAAGGGAATTTGTTTGATTTTCCTCAAATTTGGACACAAGCTAGGCTAACATATAATCAACAAAAACGTGTCGGCGAATTTCTTATTTCTGAAAACTTTTTCATCAAGAGCCATTTCCGTGCGATCACTTCAATTTGTTTTCTCCCTTTTTCGAAAATATTCTGTAACTTTTCACTGCAATTGAATATGGGAAATCGCCGACACATTTTTTAGCGCTGCATGTCCGGAAACCCGAGAACAAATCAAATTAGCAAAATACAATAATCGCTTTGAGTTATAGCCTTATAAAGCTGATTCGGACGTTCGAATTTAGACATCGTAAAAAATTCGACAATTCTTTTTATTATCAAATGGTTTCCATATTTAGATAGCCAGCTCTATAAGCTTTAATTTGATATCTGGGTTTAGATATATTAAGCGTAATCTTAAGACGCTAGAGCTGTTATACTGGAGACACCCCCCAAGGTACACTGTAACCTTAACACTGGAAAACGTATAGAAAATGTGTTCTATTGCTCAGTTTCATGGTGTTTTGTATGGGATATAACAAAACTAGTCTGACTTGTAAAATTACTGAGTCACTTCAGGAAGACGTATCTCATTAGAGTTTAAGGTGCCAAAGCTTTTTGTTATCAGAAGTTACTCCAAGAGGGCATAATCTCTGTGTAATTATCAAACCTCTGTTTCTCTGCTTTAAGTTTTGTTTTGCAAATTTTGACATCTTCAATCGAATTGATTAAGCTTGGTCTTCATCATACAAACATGAAATAAATTTTGTACAATGCTTCTTTGATAGTTCCTGACTCTGAAACTGTGTTGGGCATTTTTGAAATTCACCCTAGTTTTTGGCGGTAACACAAAAGTGATCGATAGGAATTGTCAGCAATCTACATATCACTTTAATCTTGTTTTGAAAACAGAGATGAAAATAAACCAATTTTTTATTGTTTTTGATTTTGTTTAAAAGACAGGCAATGACCTCCCTGCCTCCAACAACTTTACCAAATCATCCAGCACCTATCCCTCGACCAACAGGACGAACTACAAATCCAGCTGGACCAATTTCCAGACAAGGGCGTGGGACTCCCCGTCGGAGTTCATCACGTTCTATAAAAAGAAAGAAGTTTGATGATGAGCTTGTTGAAAGCAGTCTTAAAAAGGCCTCCAAGCAGAGAGTTGATGTTATTGGATTGGAAAAAGATATTAAAAGACCAATGGTAGGGTACAATAAAACATGATTACCATAAAAGCTCTAACCTATTAAGCCCCCCAGGAGGCTATGATTTCACACCTCAAGAACGGGGGGGGGGGGGGTTAATAAAAAATTAAAATTTTTGAAAAAGCAAATTAATCTTTTCCAAGAAGTTAAAAAGTACAAAAATTGGTTAACTTTAGCACAACATAATTAATTTTATACCCTAAATACTATTATGTAACAGGGCTCGAAATTGCGCCCGTATCGGGCGCATTTGCGACTAAGATTTCGCTTTTGCGACTAAAATCTGTCTATTAGTCGCAATTTTGCGATTGTTTTACGGCCTAGTTAATAAAGGATTAATATTTGTAACTGGTAGTTGTATTTTATCCGGGCGCACTTTTTCAGACTTTCTCAGAAATTTCTCGTCCCTCATTTTCGGTTCCAATAGTAGCATTTATTATTTTTTTTGCGACTAAAATTTTTGAACTTGCGACTAAATTTTAGGAATTACTCGCAAATTGCGATTGAGAATTTTTTTTAATTTCGAGCCCTGTGTAATGTAACTTCTGGACATTCTACTGACATTTTAATTCTGACAAGTGGAGTGGGGGGGGATGTGGCTTTAGAGGAATGGGGTGGCGCTTAATAGAGTTTTTATGGTAGTTTACACAAAGTGATCTAATACCATAAAGTTCTGGAATTAATGACCCACATTACTTATGGATTTAGAAGCCTTTTACTCTAATAATAAGATTTTTTTTATTATATGCAAGCATGGCGACATCTTTTTTAAGCCAGGTGGCTTTCAATTTTTCCGAAATCAAGCCAGGTGGTCGCCTTGCTTGAATAGACTAGAGAGAAAACTGGAGTTGCACTGTATATGAAATGAGTTTAATATGTTACTTGTGGCAAAGTGACAGACACGACATAACTGGACAGGCTTGAATCCTGGTTCTTGAGGTCTGATTTCCAATATACATGTACCAACCAGTGTATCCAGAAGACTGTGTTTTTGTACAATGAACATAGTCAAGAAAAATAAATTCTATATTGGTTTTTAATATTATGGTTTCTTTTTCAAGCCTACGGGTAAAGGTCCTTCTAGGAAACAACGGAAAAGCAAGGTTAGTATCATTCGAAGTCACTTATGGAGACATGTAATGCAGTTCTAACTTTTGGGTCTGTTGATGAAATCCTATGGTGTGACCATTCAAATGAAACCTCTTCAGCAGTACTTTTGCATGGTACCATTTGTTCTAACTTTTGAGTCTGTTGATGAAATCCTATGGTGTGACCATTCAAATGAAACCTCTTCGACAATACTTTTGCATGGTACCATTTGTTCCAACTTTTGAGTCTGTTGACAAAATCGTATGGTGTGACCATTCAAATGAAACCTCTTTGGCAGTACTTTTGCATGGTACCATTTGTTTTAAAATATTTTACAAAATGAAATTTAGAATTTGTCTTGAATTTTGATGTTTGGCACTCTTGGGAGTTAAAGGGTTAATGGCATAACAAAGCCCTGAAAAGGTCTACATGTAGTTTTTAGTCTCCCTCCCAGAGCTCAGTCTATTACTTTACTCAACTAGATATTCTCTAAGCTTGGCATATTTCATTTCCAGTTTAAATCATTCCTTTTGACAGCTGCTGTGCATTTTCCAATTAATTAAAATAATTATTTTAAAAATCAAGTACCCTGCTAGCAGACGTCCCCTTTCAATTTTCCCAGAAAGATACATGTAGAAGGCGACTCTGCTAGCGGGGAATAAAGCAAGAGGAGTGTCCACAACCATTCACGCTCCTTCAGCCGAATGTAACTTGATTTACTATTCCTTGCAGTGTCTTTTATTATCAATGTTTTCATTTGAAAACATTTAATATTTTAAGTAAAATTAGCAATTGAAGGGGTCGGGGCATATCCAGCCTACAGTATGTTGCTTTTTGAGCGTTTTACTTTTTTTTTCTCGCTCAGATTTGCCTAATTTTATCGTACAACGAATAATATCACAAACCCTTGTCGAATTTGCACTAATCCTAAGAAACTGGACTAATTTCACCTGAAAAAAAAGCAGAGTTCTGGTCTTCCAGTGGTTGTTTACATTCAGAGCGTAATTTCGACGCCATTACAGCATATTGGCTGCGAGAATATGCGATCGCAATACTCCTGACCCGCGCCAACGACCTGAACGAAAATACCGTTATTATACCGTTATATGTGCGCCTGGTTCGTTATTGATCGCGAGCTCGCTACGGCAAACACATCGTCTGTAGCGTGCGTATGAGCCAATATGTTTAAGGCCCGTCCGGTGATTGAAGGACATCATTAAGTCCTGAAATCCGCACCTCTCAAAGAAACGAGTCGTGTTTCTTGCCTAAATCTCTATTTCATGCTCGAAGGTGAAAATAGATGTTGGTGGACAAGGCGAGCCGGTGGGAAAGTCAGGAATCACTTCGGATCAGAAAAGGGGCAGCGTTGTGAGTTGTGGGCCATTTCCCATCCCGTGCCGTAGTCGAAATGCCCGATATCCGAAATGCTTGGAGACTTCTAATATTTTCCGTATTTCGTTTGGCGGACATTCCGTTTTCGTTTTCGCCATTGATATCCCAACATGCTTTGCGATAGTGGCAGATAGGTCGGCTTTGCGTGGTCGCGCGGGAGATTGAAATACAGCGTTGGGCAGCTCAAAGTGAGTTCTTGCAGCCGGGTGAAATTCAGCAAGGCGGGTAAAGACTATGAGCCGGCAGCGGAAGACCGGGAGTGCTTCCTAAAGGAGGTCCGTAACGATAAGGGAGATGGCGCGAATCTAAGTGGCTGACTATCGGTGATAAAAATGAAGCGATTTTGAGGGAATGAACTTCGGGATTTATTTTTCTTGAGCGGGATTCAGCGGTACGGGCCCAAACTTGGCCATCTGAAGTGAAAAATCAGCGTAAAATCGAGAAATTCGGGTAAACCTTGGGATTCATTTTTTCGAGCGGGATTCAGCGGGAGACATGCAGATTTTATTTTGTTTTTGCATACGTTAATTCTCGAAAACGACGGGAAAAAACAACAGGAAAAAATCTGAAAAATGTTTTGCAACGAATTTGTAGCTCACATGCCATAATTAGACAAATCTGAGCGAGAAAAATAAAAAACGACCTCAAAAGCAACATAGGCTGGATATGCCCCGAGCCCTTCAAATTCTTGTTTAGCAAATTTTCAAAGACATGAAAAATTTGAAAAATACTTCTGTTCATTACAGAATCCTCAAGTGAATAAAGATTTTGGGCGATGGAGACCAGCAGATGATTTAGCCCTTATTACTGCAATTCAACAGGTAAATGATACAGTTGGAGGAAATTAAATTTTGTATACAAGTTGTTTCATTGACCCCTGGCGAAATGTTCCAGCAAAATTGGAAATTAGAATGTTTGGCACCCTCTGCTGTATGATGTTTTGCCAACATTTTTTTATGGATGATTGTTGGTAAAGTTTGTTTTTTGGTCAAACATTTTGCCCAACATTTTGTTGGGTGCAACAATGTTGGAACGTTTAACCTGCTTTCCAACACAACAACGTCGCATCAGACGATCACGTTTTGGCCATGCATCCAACAAATGTTGGCCAATAATGTTGGAACATTTAGCCACACATCTTAGTTCTAACTAACATTGTAAGGTGACTACTGATTTTTGCCAAGGGAAGACTAAACAAACAGTAATTCATTTGTTTGCAGACAAATGACCTGACTGCTGTTTACCTTGGTGTAAAGTTCTCTTGTCGATTCAGTCAGAAAGAAATCCAAGACCGTTGGTATCAACTCCTCTATGACCCAGTGGTGTCAAGGTTTGTTCAAATGTGTTTGACATATAGTTACTAAACTGCAAAACCACAGACCACAGCTGTATTTGGATGTGTGATACACATGTGTACATGTGTATTTGGATGTGTGATACACTGTACATCAAGATATTTGTATTATTACTTAATAAAATTCATTTGAATTTAATAAAATTCAAGGTTTGTAAATCCTGATGCAGAATAGTTATCTCTGTATCACTGATATAGAATACTAAATACTGTAAGAATGCTTAATAAGCATCATCGCTATTGTTCTTTAATTTATACATGTAAGTAAGATAAAATATTATACAGTTCATAATGGGAAATGTTAATGTAAAAAAGTAATTGAAAAATTCATAAGGAAAATGCGAAAGAAATGAAAATTTAATGAAGGTTTGTAAATCCTGATGCAGAATACTTATCTCTGTATCACTGATATAGAATACTAAATACTGTAAGAATGCTTAATAAGCATCATCGCTATCGTTCTTTAATTTATACATGTAAGTAAGATAAAATATTATACAGTTCATAATGGGAAATGTTAATGTAGAAAAGTGCCAAAAATTTGAAAGTCTTCAGATGTTTCGGGCTTGGCCCTTCTTCAGTGAAATGTCAATTATACAGTTCTGCCACTTATATATTTTTATCTGTTACATAATAAGTGTGAAACTAGGATGTCGAGAAAGGCATTGACAGCTCGCTTTAGGTTGCAGGTTGAGATAAACTGAAAGTAAAAGGTTAAATTTAAATTAGCCATTTTGTATGTACAGTCAACCCTAGCAAGTGAGGTCGCTCGCACTCACTCCCTCCTCTTCTCATTTGATTTTTTTTTTTCAAAAGAAGAAGTGCCTTTATTTTAAAACCATTCTTTAAAAAAAAACTATTACATAACCAACAGGCAGGAGATCCAGCAAGCTCTGCTGAGCTTTTTATAAGATCCCCGCTTGATTCTATATGGAATAAAAATGTAAGGTAATAACAACTTCACTGCCGAGTAAGAGACGCTTTTGATGTGCGCAGGAGCCGGAGGTAATCGGCTTGTGATTGCAACTTGAAAAAATAAGCTCCCTGTTAGGGAGCATGCGTCTACTGCACGCTGTTGAATTTTTGGATGCATGTACAGTTAATTCAACCTTTCATCTTGATGTCATTTGATGTCCTTTGTCTGACCGTTGAATATTTCAACAAATCAGAGTGGTTGGTAGACATTTTTTCCTCACCTCAGGAATTTCAAGAATGAACTGAACATACTCTTGATGGAAATATTCAACAGTCAGATGACATCAAGAACAAGTCCTCAAACAAAGGACATCAACAGTTGTTGCATGGCATGCATTTGTGTAAACAGAAATGCATTAATGTTATGTTGTTTGAATTTACATTCATTCTCTATTTAAGGTTGGCTACGACTGCCATTAAACAGCTTCCCTCAGATGTAATAGCTGGTGCGCAAAACAGTGCACTGTGGAGCAAAGATGAGGAACACCTCTTAGCAAATGTTCCAGCAGTATGTTGACATTTTGTTTAGTGCATACAAAAAATATTTTTATGATTATATTAAAGTTTAAATGATACTGTATTCTGAAGTAGATAACCCCCTAAAGTAGCAATGCTCAAAAGTGAATGATAAAATTAATTTTCATGTTTGCCAAAAAAGTAGGAATTGCAAATTAACATGTACAGTGTGCTCTGTTTGTTAGAGCTTGATATGTCTCTTTCTAAGGACGTTTGAGCAGCAAAGCTGCAATATCATTTGAAACCATTAACACTTCTCCATGTTCAAAAATTAATGGTGACACAGAAAAACCCCTGGACAGACTGCCAAAATACTCCACGAATTTGTGGACTATTTTATGGAACGTTTTATCATATTAATGTCAGCCATGTACATTGTAACCAGGGGCATACCAAAGTTCTTTTGTCTGGCATTGTACCTCGAAGAAAACCTAACTTCTTCATTGCAGTCTTCATGTATAGTGAAATTTTATACAGCTATTTCAATAAACGTTGTCGGATAAAAGCTTAAAGGCAAGACCGCAAGGTAGTATGGGTTAGGGTTAAAAACCATCGAATAAAAATCCCATACTACCATGCGGTCTTGGCTTTTCGCCTTTTTCATCCGACAACGTTAATTGAAATAGCTGTATATAAAATTGTAGTATAACCTTATACACTTTTAATTTCTCCAGCCTCTGCTTTACGTTTATTAAATGACTACGCCAGTTAGTTACACGTGGTAGTGACCAACTCAAAAGCCTAAGCTACTTTGGTCACTGCGCACATTCCAACTTTAATGATTTTTGTAATTCAAATAAATGTTGTTGTTGTTGTTTTTTTTTATGACGCATTGTAATTTTGTAAATTACTGAAATAGTGCAATAAATAAAAAAATCTGAAAACCTGAAAGACCTTGACCCGGGATAAAGTCAAAACATAAAACCCAAGAATTGCTCACAACACTTTAGCTTATCTAAGGTTTACAACTCTAAGATTTTTCAGCACTGACATCGAAGTAAAAAGTATTAAACAAATTTTGTTTTGTCCTTCCTTAGAATAGTCCAGCATCTTTGGAGTTATTCCAAGAATTATTGGATAAAAACCCTGCAGTGTTTCACCAGTGTCGATCATCCAAGGCCTTAAGGAATCACTGGCTTCTTATGCGGCAATACCAGCTTCTTTCTGATCAGACAGGTTAATGCAACCTTCAGTCAATCTCACTCACTATCTGTCTATTTGTTTGTTTGATTGTAAATCAGTCAGTCAGGGAGTTACAGTAATCATTCCATAAGTCAGTCAGCAAAGTGAAATGATGACAAATGACAAGAAGATTCCATGAAATTGCGAACTTGCGGCTTCGGGTAGTGCACAAAACTCTTACAGTGACATGCAAACCTTGCAAAATGACAAATTTTAAAGTTCAGGCCAGGGATGTGCACACCCCTTACATATGGTGCTTCATCAGAGTGAATCCTTTGTCAGAGTAGATTTGCTCTAAAAAAAGCTCATGCCTGAAACAGCAGCTTTTGACTTTCTTTACAGTGGCCAATTATCTTTTCAAAGAGAAGGCATTTAATTAGTCAGTGACTTTTACTCTTTTCTCTTCAGTTTCCACAGCAGAGCATGCCATGAGTTTTTCTGATGCTGAGGAGCAGATCAATGATGCAGAACTTTTGTAAGTCAGAAACAGAATAATTCAAACTCCCACTACATTACATAGGGAACCCACGCGTTTATTTAGAATGATCATAGAATAAAGATACCGAAATGGACTTACGTGATGTTGTGTTTCAATCCAAACTGTGCTGTTGAATAACTGAAATCAGCTGATCCCGGGATTTATAGCAGCCACAACGGTCTGATCAAATCCGTTGATACGATTTCGAAACGATCGTGTCTGTTATTTTTTAATGGTCTCGCATTTTGCCGTCTGTTATTAAATTTTAACTTGTCAGCCGTCATGCGGCATGGTCTCGTATTTCGGCGCCTGGAAATAGGGAGAAGAGAAAATTGAGAAAATTGTCACTCTCTCTCTCTTAGCCGTTAAAAATTTAAACTCTTAATTTAATTAATAACAAACGGTTACGTGATATGCCGCATGACTGCGGAATGCGAGACGCTGACAAGTTAAAATTTAATAACAGACGGCGAAATGCGAGACCATTAAAAAATAACAGACACGATCGTTTCGAAATCGTATCAACGGATTTGATCAGACCGTTGTGGCTGCTATAAATCCCGGGATCAGCTGATTTCAGTTATTCAACAGCACATTTTGGATTGAAACACAACATCACGTAAGTCCATTTCGGTATCTTTATTCTATGATCATTCTAAATAAATGCGTGGGTTCCCTATGTACATTACTTGAACTCTGTTCTGTTGTACAGTAGTGAAGCTAACACAAGAAAAAATGCCTTCAACTGCCTTCAGTTTGAGAAAGATAGAAGTTTAAGCAATTACAATAGTTTAAACAGTGTTACCATATTTCTTTGGATAAATGCCCTGGGCAGTTGCTTTGAGGATGCAATACAGCTGTAGATGAATGACTTATTACTAATGACTCAAAGGAAAGTCAGGCACACTGGAGTTGTTATATTTCTTAAAATAACTGAATGGCCTGGATACACATTCTCTCTCATTCATCCAAGAAGCATTGATTTCTCTTTTGGACTGTTTATTTGAGAGTGTATTTTTTGGGGGAGTTTACAGTGCAACGCTACTTACTGTGAGCATCCAACAAACTTTTTTACAAGTTAACCAATCAGAGAGTGCAAATTCAATTGATGGGTACTCCTCCTCCCAAAGTTGAGCACGATGGAATGTAATCTTGTCGCTTCGTGTTTATCACAGGAGTGTAAAGTTAGTTACAAAATAAGATGATTTTATTCACTTTATTGCTTCACACGTATCCGCAGTTACGAAAATTATTATAAGAATTAGCTGGTGATATTGTGGAAACTTGTAAAAAAGTTTGTTAGGTACTCATGGTATGGTGCATTGCACTGTAAATGAAGGGAGGTATTTATTCAAGTTTATACACTGAGTATAGACCTTTTTCATAATGACGGGTGAGTTATTTATTCTTTTATATCTATGTTAATTAGCCCTAGTGGCCTCATTAGTGTGTGCAAAATTCAAAAGAATTTTTACTCTAAAATGAGGCCAATAGGGCTAATTATTATACATTGATGTCACTAGCTCGATTTTGATTGGCTATAAGCACGCAGCTAATTGCTTGCTGTTTCTGTTACGTCATACCTACAGACAATGAATTTTATATATGTAGAAGTGACGTCGTACCTACAGACAATAGTTTTATGCATGCAGAAGTGACGTAAGTTGTTTACTTACAAGTTGACTGCTTTGCATTGATCACTTTTTTGTGCGCGCTCTTGTCTTTACAAGTGCAGCTCAGGAATATGCATAATAAAACAATTATTGGATTCGGTTTTCGCATGATAGCGATAATTATCAAGGCCTCAGTTTGTGTTATCCGCCTCAGCTTTCGGCTTCGGCAGATAACACAAACTTTGGCCTCGATAATTATCGCTATCATGCTCAACCTCATCCAATAATAATTGTTAATTAACATACATATAACAGAATAAATAAATTGGCTGCCATTATGAAAAAAGTCTTTTGGTGTTATACTGTGTTTTATGACTAATGCACCATTTGTATAGCTTTCTATTTAGTGTTTTTAATTTCATAACAGCATAGATACAGTCGAACCTCTCCTTACGGACACCTCTATAATATGGACACCTCTCTATTACGGACAGTTTTCTTGGTCCCTTAGGGCCCGTACGCACTAGGCGAATTTTTGTTCATTTTGCAAAAATATTTGTCACAATTTCGGTTCTACAAGTGCGGACGGTAATTTTTTTCCCACCAAATTTTGTCAAGCCGCACCAAACTTCAAAGGCGCCGTCGTCCTGCCTCGAAGCACGACAAATTTTTGTCCAGCGGAGACAAAATTTGTTGAGATTTTTGGTAGCACCAAATAAATTTTGTCAGCTAGTGCGAACGACACCTAAGATACAAAAATTCATACAGTCCCTATCTCTATAATATGGACACTTTGGTCTTGCCTTTGGTGTCCGTATCAAAGACGTTCAACTGTACTTTATTTGGTTACACATGGGTTTATACCAGTTGTTACCTTTTGTATCTGCTGATCCATTTTGTAGGAAAATAAATTTTGTTAATTAATTTGTAACTCCTTTATTGTTTTTCTTATCATAATAATTTATCCTTTTTCATATTAACTAGGGAAGCTAAAGATGATAATTTAGAGCAAGAGCTTTCTTTAGCTGACAAACGCAACAAACGAGAAATTCGTCTCTTGGAGGGGGAAATCCCCCTTTGGCAAGTTATTGTGGAGAAACTCAATGCAGCCAGTAAGTTTATGAACCTGTTTAATTTTTTATGAAAAAAGGATGAATTCATCTATACGCTGCTTGGTATTTGTCATTTCAATGGTCATATTTTAAGATTTCATCCAAAGGCTCAAAAGCTAGAATAAACATGCACAGTAGCCTGTTCCACGCAGTCAGACAGTGGGGTGGGCACGAAGGAGCGACCAAAGTGAAACTTGTGATGCGAGTGGAAATAAAAGAGATGAGTACCTCCCCCCGCCAGTCTCCCCTTGTTTTCTTTGCTTGTTCGCGTCCCAGTTTTTTCTGCTCCCCAGCCCTGCAATCTTAACACCTGTAACAGGTTACACATGCACAGCATTATAAAAAGCACCACTGTGACAGGAAAGTACTGTTCAGTAGCTTTCATTTGAATGGTCACACTTTAGGATTTCATACACAGACTCAAAAGTTAGAACCATCTTGTACAGTACAGCATAATAAACAGTACCACAGGAAAGTACTACTCAATAGCTTTTTTTGAATGGTCACACTTTAGGATTTCATCCACAGACTCAAAGTCAAACGTTAGGACCACCTTGTACAGCATAATAAACAGCGCCACAGGAAAGTACTGCTCAATAGCTTTCATTTGAATGGTCACACTTTAGGATTTCATCCACAGACTCAAAAGTTAGAACCACCTTGTACATCATAATAAACAGTACCACAGGAAAGTACTGCTCAGTAGCTTTCATTTGAATGGTCACACTTCAGGATTTCATCCACAGACTCAAAAGTTAGAACCACCTTGTACATCATAAACAGTACCACAGGAAAGTACTGCTCAGTAGCTTTCATTTGAATGGTCACACTTCAGGATTTCATCCACAGACTCAAAAGTTAGAACCACCTTGTACAGCATAATAAACAGTACCACAGGAAAGTACTGCTCAATAGCTTTCATTTGAATGGTCACACTTTAGGATTTCATCCAAAAGCTTAATCATGCACGAAAACCAACATGCACGGCACAATAAACAGTACAACAGGAAAGTGCTGCTCAGTAACTTTCATTCAGTTGGTTCCACTTTAGGAGTTCAACCACAAATTCAAAAGTTTAAACTACATGTATTCTTACTGCAAAATAAGCGTGAGATAGCTACAATGTAATAGCTTTCATTTTAATGGACACACTTTAGGATTTTGTCCGTACTTAAAACTGAAGATAGACCTACCTTTTCATGTTTCTTAATGGAATTTGTGAATAAACAGTTATTAATTTTATTATTATTATTATTATTATTTATCTTGTACAGTACACTAAACAGTACCACAGGAAAGTACTGCTCAATAGCTTTCATTTGAGTCGTTACACTTAAGAATTTCATCCACTGACCTGGAAGATAGGAAATCGTTGTACAGCACAGTAAAGTACCATAGTAATGTGCTTATTTGAATAGACACTAACAATGTTGTGTGATTTGTTTTCAGCTGGCACAACCACAGTGACCCCAGCCAGTGAATTTGATTGTCATACTCTTGCAGTGCTCAGGGGCCGGTTGGTTCGGTACCTCATGCGCTCCAGAGAGGTAAGCAACATGCAAGATTAATCAGTGAACTGTCATACTTACAATCATAGATCTTTGTGCATGATTGGACAGTTTCACTTAAAAACATACACGACTGTGTATGTTTGTAAATGTACACACACAATCGTTATGCGCTTACATGTCATGTACATGCAACAAGGTCATGTTGACCAGACGAAAGGGAACAAGGAGAAAATCTGGCGGAAATCCAACTCATGCCTTCTGATAACCAATCGGATGCTCAATCCATTCAGCCAACAAGGACTCACAGAGGGCTGCTTGGCATTTGACTAGGTCCACATAATTATGGCAGGCGTCCCATATGCTGCTAGGTTCAGCAATATCAAAGCTTGTTTGTGCTCATGATTGCGCGTCTTTGCATAGGATCATGCATTTTCGTTTTCCTTGGTAAATGTATTAAATAAAGATTGTATATGATTACTAATACACAGTTTCTTTGCCGATAAAGAATGCTTTATTTTAGTCTAGTCCCAACAGTCTGCCTCCCTCCTGTACACATTGCATCACAATAAAAAATAATTTTATAATGAATACCACCCCCACTAGTTAGTTCATTTATTAATTTATTCTCACATCTACCAGTTAATTCATTGAAACTGATTGAAGCATTGATTTTGATTTTTTTGTACAAAAAAGATCACTGTTGGAAGATCTACAGCTGACAACCACGTTGATGTAGACCTGTCTTTGGAGGGACCAGCCTGGAAGATCTCCAGACGACAAGTAAATCAATTTATGTTACTGATTTAAAATGAACCCTTATCTTTACTTCACTCCTTTAGTCAAACCTTGAGCCAAGTCATTAACAACTTGCTTTTCAAACAACTTGTAACTGTGGATGCATGTGACCATTCAAATGAAAGCCACTGAGCAGTTCTTTTCCATAAAGTACTGATCTGCTGATTGTGTAGTGCTGAGAGTACTCGACTCCTACTACTGTGGCCAATTCCGGACTTGGTGTCATGTGAGTTGAGTTTCTTATTAGTTCTCGTTCTTGCTCTGAGGTTTTTATTCCCTCCACCTAAACCAACATTTCCAAATTTTTTTTTTTGCCACACACAATTCAATTCCAATTCAATCTGGAATGCAAGGGCCACGGGTTTGTCAGTAGCAAGACTGTGAAGTGCCACCCTCGTTAAACAAAGTCAATTGATCTATTTTTCAATATATTTATTTTTCAATGGGGAATTTGCAACTTCTTGGCCACTATAGGAAAGTGTAAAATTCTACTCTTAGCAAAGATGTTAGATATACCATTTGCCCAATACCGCTGCTTGCCTTTAGTTAGAACTAACTGGACAGTTCTTAAATAGTATGCACTATTTTGAAGGATTGAGGACCATTCATTTCTTACGAGAATGGCCTGTGTGGGGAGGAGGTGGGATTTCAGGGGGTCTCCACAAAAAATTGTCACTTTTCACACAGGTAATCCATAAAAAAATTCCACCAGACTCACCCCTCTCCTCTAAAAAATGAATGGTCTCTTGGTTCTCCTAAATCTCCTCTTCTTCTCATTTATCAGCTGTTGTCATTTCCTTCCCAGGCAGTCATCAAACTTCGCAGTGAGGGTGAATACTGTGTTGTCAATGAGGGTCGCAGACCGCTGTGCATAGACGGCAAGCCTGTCGCCATGGGAACCAAAGCAAGGCTCCACCACAACTCTACGTTTGAGGTATAAGTCCAAGCACCCATACACCGAATGCAAATATGGCCGCCAGGCAATTTTTTGTTTGGCCAAGTTTTCAGAGAAGTTACTGATAATTATCACGTAAACAAGTGTATCATCTTGCAAAGTTTGAGTGTTTTTGGTTTAACGGTTGCAAAGTTATGGCTCACTGAAATTTTAAGAATTTGTATGAGAAAAGACATTCTATCCTGACTAGCCTTGCTTTCATGTTTTTCCCCAAATTTGATTCCCTATAACTTCTTCTAAAATAAGAATATGGCCTTGAAAATGCACACAATGATTTATTTTGACATGATCTTTATCATTATTCAATTGCTTTTCTTTTCTTGAGAACCAGTCCAAACAAAAAATTGTTGGACGGCCATATTTGCATTCAGTGTATTACAATAGAGGTTTGGAATGAGACATGGTTTAGGCCTGCATTCTGCTTTTGGAATGGCCAGATTAGAATATGTCCGCCGTTTTCAGATTCATGTTTTCCCTAGCCTGCGTAGCAGGCGCCAGTTTATTTATAGGGCGAAATTTAGAGGTCTTTAGAGGACGCGCGCGCGAGGGACATTTTGTGCTAGACTGCTAGCTGCCCCTTTTCAGTCAGTCGAGCGGGTGAGCTAATCACGAAAACAAGCTCGGCGAGACTGGAGCGAGCGAACGAGCCGAAGGGAAACTGGGGGAGAGGCTTTCTCTTTCCTCTTCTTCCCCAGCGCCCCTCGGCTCGCATTACTTTCGCTCGCTCGTTCGATCGCCGATCGTGTATTTGCTCGCCCGCTTGGGACTGCTAGCAGTCTAATAGGCCATTTCCGAGTTGCCTTTAGCCTCTCTATCAAAGCGAGGCTAGGTACGAAACCTTTCATATGAAAATGAGTTTTTATTTGCATGTGAATGAAAACTCATTTTCATATGAAAGGTTGTGGACCTGGCCTTGCTTTGACAACGAGACGTAACGTAACTCGGAAATGGCCTATTTCACAAGGCGCCTGCTAAGCTGGCTATCTTTTCCCACTCTTCTTTGAGTTGTGATTTTGTCGTTGTTTTATTTTCGCTTGTTGTGATTGGCCAGATATCATTGCTTTGTTTTGATTTTATGAAAGCCAAAAAAAACCTCTCTGATAGTCCAAACCGGATTAAAAATGCTAAAAACTTATAAACAACGTGATATATACGCCTACGACCCGATGCAAAGTGAATGTATTCCTGATTAAACTTGTCAATGCACTTTCCTCTACAGATCTGCGGTCTTCGCTTCGTGTTTCTGATAAACCAAGATCTCCCTGGTGCAACAAAAGAAGCAAAACAACCAACGCCTTCACAGCACGGAAAAGTGACTTAACACTTTACACACTGAGAGAACCAGTGCAGTATAAACAGAACAAATCGAGAACTTCCACTTTGGAAAATAATGTAAAAAGGGAACACGAAAATGCAAAGAGGAGTTGAACAACAAGTCATTTTTTGCATGTTCTGTAATAAAGCAGTGACCATTCTGTTAAAGTGAAGTGGACGCTTTCGTGGTTACGCAGTTATGCCCTTCAGAAAGTCACGTTTGAGCAAAGAGCTGTTAAATTTCATCTCTACTCGGACCTAAGTAATGAGAGTGACTCTAAAAGTCATGAGTTGAACAGTATCCATAACATTAACCTAGACTGTTGAATGTGTTAAGGTTGATTCAGGCTATACTACTCTTGCTTACGAATGTCGCGTATACTTCTTGTAGTCCCTTTCTGGATAGTGCAGTGGGCAAGCTCGTGCCTTTCATCTACCTCCCTCACGTGACCTTCGCTGGCGCGCATGATCATTTATCATAACTCATTGGCATATCGATTCATAAAAGTCCCTCAAGGTCTTGTTGACAACCGAGAGGCCACTGGGAACGATATTGTACTTACACTATATCTGTCGTGTAGTCGTCGTGTAGTGCGCGGTGCTCGCTTTATGCCAAAATCGCATATGATTCTGCTCGTGCGACATTGTTTGTGGCTACGATGTGTCGTAGGGTTAAAATATGTTTGAAAGTCTTCCGTCATTTTTGGTGTCGTGTGGGACAATCGTTGTGAGCATGTTGTAAGTTTGTTTTGCTCAAAATGATTCATGTCGTAGGTTTTTCGTACAGCTGTAAGCATATCATTGGGACAAAAATCTATTCTCTAAACTGTCAAGAGTCATACATACGCAAAGTATTTTCTTCCCTGTATCATCGTAGTCTTCTTCTAATGGGCTCTGTTTTGGATGAATTGGAACAATCTAACTGAGTACTGATCTTTTAAGTTGTGATTTTCAAGATTTTCTTTTCGAGTTCTGCAGTCGCTATAGTAACGTAATATACAACCTATAAATTATGCAATAAAATTGTCTTTCTCTGTAGATTTTGTGTACCCTGTGTTTCTGTGAGTTGCAGCACGCGTAATTTGTATAATATACTTTATGCTAAGCCTTAGATCAAAATGGTCAAGATCCTCCGGGGTAAAAGAGTTGACTTGTTGACTGGCTCACAAAAAGGAAGGGTAACCGTGAACGAGTCTCTTAGGACTTTGGAGAGGTTATGTCATGGTGGTTTTTATGTTTTTGGCTCAGAGTAGTGGTATAATTATCCCTTCTAGCCCACCCCCAAGATACTTTTTTCCCTTATTTTTCTGATTAACCCCCGTCATTAAATTTTATGACCGAGTGTTTTCAAACCCTGATTAACTCCGTAATCCATTTTCCGTCATTTAATCCAATTTGCATTAAAGAAAAATTTTTAAAATCAAGAAATAAACATAAACCTGTGGTACTCTTTAAAATTATGGTTATAAAGAAATTTCTTTGATTAAATATTCTTAAGTTTGAAAATTATTACAAGATAATTTCCTTTGAAATTACTCGATTATAAGTTTTAATGTCGTTCTCTCCAGTCGTTCGCTTCGCTCTCTCCTCGCTCTCTCCCGTGGGGTTAATCAGAAAAATAACGGAAAAAAGTATCTTGGGGGTGGGCTAGAAGTGATAATTATACCACTGTTATTTATATATTCTTAAAATCTATATGCAAATACGTTTGTTTTGACTATGTTTAATATTTAATGATTTACAGAATATTTTAGAGAAATTGAGATTAACATTTTTATTTTGGTGTTATAAGATAAATAAGTTGATTCTTTTTATGCTTCAAGTCAAAGTCATTGTGTTGCTGTGTGATCTTGTAAGGTAAGGTTTTTTTTTGCTTCATCAACTCTCAGATACTGTCTTTCTTGTTCAAGTTTGTTTATGGTAAAAAGATACAATAGAAATCCATTTTTGTCGGTATTTGTTCAACTTTCATTCCCCAAGCTTTCATCTTGCGCCATTGACACGTCTGAGGTAGAAGCTTGTTGTTGGAGTGATAAAATTAAGTTAGTTTTTCTTGTTTCCATCCTCTTTGCATTGACTTGTGCTTTAAGATTCCGCATTTTCTGTTGACAATGAATCTTTCCTTTTATAAGCCTTCTCCGTCTTTCTTTTTTGATTACCTTGGTTATTTCTTCCAATGCAGTAAAATAGTTGTTATATAATTCATCAATGGTATCCAAATTCACTTTATCAATATTTCCAAAAAAATCTGGGATGTTGACTTGAAAATTAATTATATTTTGAGGGTACATATTCTTCAGGATTATTGAAGAATCCACCAATTTTAAAATTCTTTCCTCATTTTGCTGAATTGAATAAGGCATTCTGTTGAACTGCTGCACCTACTTTCAAAAACACCAAACAAACTGAAATCAAAACAAAACTGTAAAATTTATAATTTTTGTTTCAGTTTTGCCAAAAAAATGTGTCAATTTTAATTGGTTAAAAGTTATCACATGACTATAAACTGTATCCATGGTTTCATAATATTTTAACACCTGCTTTCAGTTGATGAAAACATGTAATTTAACTAACAGCAAGATATAATAACAAGTTTTGGATTTAATTGATTTTTGTCTGTAGGAAATGTAAATATTGATTTTAAGTTGTAGCAGAAAAAATAAAATTGATTTTTTTAATAAAGGTTTAAAGAAAATAGAGATGTTAATAAAAAGAATGAAAAGTAAAAACAACAACGATTAAGATTGGAAGGATATGAATTTTATGAAAATTATTGGATAATTTTTGATATGATTCAAAATGAAAATGAAATTAGATTAAATGAAGAAAAATATGGATATGATATGACTGATAAAGATTTAAGAGATTACTGACATTGATAAATATTATTTTGAAGAAATGGATAATTTTGAAAGATATGGTTATCCTTTTACAAATGATAAAATATAAAGTAAATGGAAAAAGTATATATTCTTGGGTGAAGATGGAGAACCTATTAGAAGATATTAATCAGAGTATGAAGAGAATAATTTGGAGAATTAATATTGATGAAATAGATCAAGGTAAGAATATTTCACTTGAAGATATAACAAAAAGAAACAATCAAATCAATTAAAAATATTGATTTAAAAATGAAATTAATAGAACCAGAAATTTATAATAATATAAGAAAGTTTTATTTACAATGTTTACAATGGTTGTTCACAAATATGGCAGACTGATGAATTAATAAAATCTTGTCTATTTTGATCTGTATAAATCATCTTTTTGGGGAATTTATAAAGATTTTTATATATTGATTTAGTAATTGATTCTAAGTTTTTCACAAATATTTTAGCAATATCTTTATCTTCTGTTTTCTTTGTATGAATTTGTAGATTTGGTTTTATTTGAATATCTATACCATCTAATGGTTTGATATAAAGACAGAATCCACAAGGTTCATGTTTTTGATATTCCATTGTATAAGAATTATTTGGATTTTGTTCACAATTATTCATTGGTTTTGTGAAACATTCAAAATCAGCATAAGCAACAAAAGGTAACTGTAATTTTTTATTATAATTTTTAAAGAAAAGAAATGAGTTTTTAGGAGGCATTTTTACTGCAACTGTTTCATTATTAGAACAATAAATAATATGTTTATTTAATAATTCCTCTTTTGTAAAATGAGATAAACATTTTTTACAATAATATTTTTTTCTAGAAGTATCTTTACTAACCTGAGAACTAATAAATCTTGAAACATTTTTGATAAGTGAATAATGTGATTTTACATCTTTTTCAAACAAAAATAAATCAATTGTATTCTGACAATCTAATTCATATTCTTAATGGATAAAATTTATTATATTCATTGATTGAAAATACATTTATTCCTGGAATATTTAGATTTTGATTTTCAAACTTTTTTATATCTTTCAATTTTACTGGAAAATCAATACCTTTAAAATTAAGGTCATTTTCATATTGTTTTAAATCTGTTAATCTTTCAGGATGTTTAATATCTTTAGGTTGATGTAAATATCTTAAGACGCACCACATATTTTCTAAGTTAATTATTGCTTTCTTTTTTGATATAAAATCAGGAAGTTTAATATATGATGAACCTTTCAAAGGTTTGTAATCTACAGTATGAATTTCTAATGATAAAACCTCTCTAAAAAACCAACCTGAACCATTTCTTTGAAAAGTTAAAATAGTATTAAGAATTTCTTTAATTATTTTAAATAAAATTTCTTTAACATCTGTACCTTCAAGATTAATGTGTTTCAGATTGAAAATAAGATTTATCTTTTGTCTCTACAACCTTTCCCTTTTCTCCAATCTTTTTTCCCATTAAACAAATCATCATTATTCTAAGTTTAATATTTCTATGATTTCTAAGAAAATCTTTAATTTGCGAAGCTTTTTCCTTAAAAAATTCATTAGGTAAAATATTTGGTATTCCTTCAATAACATACTTTTCAGTAAAATTATCAAGAGCTGATTTTTCAAGTTTTATTCCAACTTGATATTCTCTTATTGCTTTTTCAAGAGCTTTTCTTAAATATTTTGGAGTATCTTTTGGAATCTTTTTGTTTTTTATACATTCAAGAAAATAATCATCAAAAGTTTTAATTTTCTTTTCAGGTTTTGATTTCTTTGTTTTTATTTTCTTTCTTGGTTTTGATTTAGCTTTTTTAATATTTTTTCTTTGTTTTTTTTTATTCCCATAATTTCATCAATCAGGTTTTGTATTTCTTGTTGATTTTTATATTCTTCAAACTCTTCTTTCAATTTAGATTTTTCATCTTTTTTTATTTTCTTCAATTCTTCAAATGATAACTAATATTCAAATCTTTTGAAGACATCCTTTTATTAAATGATTATATTATTTTTTTTAATTTCAATTTTATTTTTTCTGCTACGACTTAAAATCAATATTTACATTTCCTACAGACAAAAATCAATTAAATCCAAAACTTGTTTTTATATCTTGCTGTTAGTTAAATTACATGTTTTCATCAACTGAAAGCAGGTGTTAAAATATTATGAAACCATGGATACAGTTTATAGTCATGTGATAACTTTTAACCAATTAAAATTGACACATTTTTTTGGCAAAACTGAAACAAAAATTATAAATTTTACAGTTTTGTTTTGATTTCAGTTTGTTTGGTGTTTTTGAAAGTAGGTGCAGCAGTTAAACAGAATGCCTTATTCAATTCAGCAAAATGAGGAAAGAATTTTAAATTGGAAGAGGAAATGGTGGATTCTTCAATAATCCTGAAGAATATGTACCCTCAAAATATAATTAATTTTCAAGTCAACATCCCAGATTTTTTTGGAAATATTGATAAAGTGAATTTGGATACCATTGATGAATTATACAACAACTATTTTTCTGCATTGGAAGAAATAACCAAGGTAATCAAAAAAGAAAGACGGAGAAGGCTTATAAAAGGAAAGATTCATTGTCAACAGAAAATGCGGAATCTTAAAGCACAAGTCAAAGCAAAGAGGATGGAAACAAGAAAAACTAACTTAATTTTATCACTCCAACAACAAGCTTCTACCTCAGACGTGTCAATGGCGCAAGATGAAAGCTTGGGGAATGAAAGTTGAACAAATACCGACAAAAATGGATTTCTATTGTATCTTTTTACCATAAACAAACTTGAACAAGAAAAAGACAGCATCTGAGAGTTGATCACACAGCAACACGATGACTTTGACTTGAAGCATAAAAAGAATCAACTTATTTATCTTATAACACCAAAATAAAAATGTTAATCTCAATTTCTCTAAAATATTCTGTAAATCATTAAATATTAAACATAGTCAAAACAAACGTATTTGCATATAGATTTTAAGAATATATAAATAGTAGTGGTATAATTATCACTTCTAACCCACCCCCAAGATACTTAATTTTTTCCCTTATTTTTCTGATTAACCCCACGGAGAGAGCGAGAAGGAGAGAGCGAAGCGAACGATTGGAGAGAACGACATTAAAACTTATAATCGAGTAATTTTTAAAGGAAATTATCTTGTAATAATTTTCAAACTTAAGGATATTTAATCAAAGAAATTTTTTTATAACCATAATTTTAAAGAGTACCACAGGTTTGTTTATTTCTTTATTTTCAAAATTTTTCTTTAATGCAAATTGGATTAAATGACGGAAAATGGATTACGGAGTTAATCAGGGTTTGAAAACACTCGGTCATAAAATTTAATGACGGGGGTTAATCAGAAAAATAAGGGAAAAAAGTATCTTGGGGGTGGGCTAGAAGGGATAATTATACCACTACTGCTCAGATTGTGAAAGAATTAAACCTGAGCATCTTATTTCAATCACTAAATGTTCTTAGAACACCAAGAAGAATATATCAAGTGAATTCTTAAAGAAAGAAGAAACCGTAATCTGTTTTTAGCAAATTTTCCAAGACACGATAGAGGAACGAACTTGAAAAAATTGGTTGCAATCCATTTCCATCCTGGCCATCTGCAGTCAGAGACACTTGTTTATAGTGTTAGTGTCCTCGCACTGTAAGGGACGGACCATTACTTTTTTGACGGGGGCGGGGTTGGAAAATTTTGAAATAAATTGTTTGCCGAGGCTATAAACACTGAAATAAATTGTACGCAAGCAAAAAATAAAGAAAAAAAATGTTTGCTGAAAGTGTGGCAGTTGGACGGAGACACAAAAAAAATTGGTTGCAGCAGGTGCCGCATTTTAAAAACAATGTTTGCATGTGAAAATTTTCCAACCCCCCCCCCTCCCCCCCCCCCCCACAGTCAAAAAAAATAATGGCCCGTCCCTACTTTTAAACAGAACTGTGAGGATATTTTGGGGTTTCCATTGATGCAACTACGCCTTTTGGCTTTTTAAATTAACATTAAAAATGGTGACATAGGCCCTTTAATGGTCGGAATAGGTTTTCGCAATCTTCCATGAATATCCACTGGTTTTAGATTACCTTTCATTCCTCTCAGGGATTGTCGCGGCAGGCGACTGCGGCTCGCGCTTGCCACAGAAAAGGGGTTGCTTACCATTTGTTGCTTACCGTTACATAACGGTAAGCGATTTTCCAAATATTCCAACCAACCGATGAGATTGCACTTACCATTAAAATGTTCCATTTCCCCGTCCTCAGATACTCAGGCCGTTCACCGGATTTTTTGGCCAAATGGTAAGCATTTGTGTAGTCACACAACGCTTCTCCCCACTAACGCCTGCAACTTAAGGCTGGTTTTCACCCCGAGGGGGGGTGGGGGGACTCCCACATAAAAATGACGGGGGTGCTCGTCGGAAATTTTCGAAAAACACCTTAAAAGGTACCAGAATCTTGTTTGATGGGCGTGGCTCAAAATAATTTTCCCCCCTAAGAGGTACCAATTCGAAAACAAGACATGTCATATTCTGTCATATTTTTTCGGCTCATACCCTAAAAGGTACCGCGATAACTCTAACCGGTAGGTATTTTAGATTTTAGTACCCTAAGCGGTACCAATCTACAAATTTTGACCCCTAAAACGTACGACGAGCACCCACGTCATTTTTATATGGGAGTCCCCCCCCCCCCCCCCCCCCCCCCGGGGTATTCACTGGCGACGGAGTCGGAGTCGGAGTCGGAGTCGGAGTCGGAGTTGTAAGAACGCTTCCGACCTTGTGAAAATCGTAAATCGGAGTCGTAAATAGCCTGCGAACAGGCTCCTGGCTCGGAGGGACGCTATTTAAGGACGTTTGCGCGAAAATCCTCTAACATTGATTTTTTTATAAAACTTTTGCTTCAGCTAGGTTATGAGTAACTCGTGTCAGAAATGCAAAAAAATGAGGGGGTCACCGACTTCGTTTCTGAGATAAGCTATCTGAAGGGCGACCCTAATTTTGAAAAATTGGTCTTCCTTACGGGATGTGACACCAATGTCTGTTAGTCTAAAAATATTGCAAATGAATCCCTAAAATGCAACTTTCTTTTCCAAATTTTATGCGAGTAGGCGCGCGACGAGAAAAATGGAAAAAATTTAAACTTCCTACATTGACTTTTTGTTCATTTTTTCACAATCTGTCGAGAATTGGCAAAGAAAATTATCTATGAAAACAAAATTGGGGGTCACCGACCATCCAAGCGAGTTAAATCTAACCAAAGTTAACGCAATGGCTACCAGTCCTTTATGTGCTTAGATTTCTTCTCTTGCGCGCGCGCTCGTGCATGACGTAGCATGGCGTTGCGACATGAATTGCGTGCGCAGTAAGGATGCGCATAAACAATTAGCGCGAACGTCCTTAACGGCGCAAAGCGCCGGCAAAGGGGAGCCTTATATTTACTGTGGTGTCATGTCGCATGTTTTTCTTATTTCTATTGCTTTGTTATTTTATACGGTTATTTACTAGACTGCAAAACAGTCGTTTTTTTTTCCGCTGCCTCGCTCACAAAGGCGCGAAGTGCTGAAAGCATCTGAAGCGTGGATACTCGCGCGCGAAGCGCGCGAGCCTTACACGCCCGTAGGGCGTGTGAGGACCTTCGGTTCAAAGACCGCGCGCATTCGTTTGACCAACGCAAAAAATACGACTGTTTTGCAGTCTAGTTATTTACATTTACGTTGTCACTATAGTTTATGTTGTTATACATGTAGTATCATATTTTATCACCCGCCCCCTTTCAAATTTAAAATTGTAACGTTTGGTTTTTTTTGGCTTACGAGTCATATCTGTAAGACCCTGAAGCCTTGCTTTTTTATCAAATCGTTTCATTATTTTATAGCTGATTAGATCCTTTACCACAGGATCTGGTGCTTCTATTTCGTTACGGTGGTCCGTTGCAAATTACAGTTTTGTTTAAAGGGGAGGCTTCCCTTCTTCGTATGACCCGCCGTCCGACTGGAAGCCTGTCTGCAGGCTAAAGGCTGGTTTTCACTAACGACGGAGTCGGAGTCGGAGTCGTAATCAGAAGCGCAGAGCGTTACGATCTAGTGAAAATCAAACCGACGGAATCGGAAGAAGATTACGGAGTCATAAGCAGAATCGGAAGAAAATGGAACCGTTCTGATTCTTCCGACTCCGATTCCGTCGAGCTTATGACTCCGCTTACGACTCCGATTGTCGATTTTCACTAGTAGGTCGGAAGCGCTCTTACGACTCCGACTACGACTTCGACTCCGTCGCCAGTGAAAACCAGCCTTTAATAAACTTGTCTACCATCCAATGCAATTTTGTCCGCAAGTTTTATTTTTATTTTTTGGATGCATTATTTGCACTTTGATACCCCTCCGGGTTGTCGCGCTCGGCTCAAAAGGAAAAGCCCGAGGAAAAGTCTGTGAGCAGACTATTGCAGTTCTTTTTACGTAGTCAGATCAGCCCTACAGTTCATTGGACATTTATTTGAATTATTTACAGCCAAGATTCTGGATCCTGCGTACTTTGTATCTCTTTAACCCATCATTCCCTTGATGTTTTTGAGCCAAAAAGCCATGACAGGCACTAGAAATGAGACTGAATTGAGGGCGCGCGAGATCGCGGAGCGCGAAGGAAGGGGAGAAACATGTCACTTATTCCATATTTGGTCAAGTAAGGCGGAGCGAGCCTGGATTCGCGGTCATCCGAGCCAGCATTCCATTACACTGTCGTGTCACGGAGACCAAAGAGTCCCGGTTTCCCAAGAAACTTTTATTTCGTGGGTTTTCCTTGCCTTGATATCCTGATGGTGAGCTGATATTGCTTTGGACCGTTTTAATTGGAAAGCGCTATATATTGTTGTGTTTTACTTCAGTGGTTTTAGCACTGACAGATCAATATAAACAACACTTGCGATTTGCACAAGCGAAAGGTCAACATGGAGCTGTGATTTGTTAATTAGGATAGCAGCTACATGTACTTCGGCGCAGCAAAGAGCTTTATTGCTTTAACCTTATATCAGGACAAGGAGTAACATATCCAAGAAGTTTGTCACCCAAAGAAAAAGTAATTGTGGTGGTTTTTGTCCACGTTAAAGGCAAATGTGCCGAAGAACAGGCGCGAACACAGTTGATTAATATTTAGCGATCAATGCAAGCTGGATCAAGGCGCGAGATACAAACCGTTTGTAAACACACTTGTCGTTTATATTGCGGTTTCGACACAAAATAATGTCCTACGTTCCTCCATCGACTCCTACCTTCGAAAAGGACAGGATAAAAGCTTTGAAAAATGAACGCATTAACTCCCAAAAGAAAACCTTTACGAAGTGGGTCAATTCTTTTCTTGACAAGGTAAGCTTATGTTTATAAGTGTGTATAAAAATTCAGTTTAGCTTTCCTGAAATTAAGCTGATTAAAATAATTAGGGTAAACTTACGCTGCGGAAAGTTCTATGGATTTGGCCGAGTTCTTCTATATATGTTAGTAATTTATGGGTGATGGTAAAACATGGTGATATTCTGCGAAACTTTATCAACACAGTTCAAAGGCCATGTGTATATACGCACGCTACAAAAGCATCTTGCGTGGAGTTGCACATCTTTACTACAAAACGTACTGTAAACCTTTGGTCAGAAGCTCTCGGCCTATTAGAGTGCCAAAATTTTAACTGTAATGGTAATGTTTTCACTTAACTTTCGAGTATGTTTACGGTAGACCTTTTTACAGGTACGGCAGCTATAATGATTTTGACCATTGAAATTAGGCAACTTAACATTATATTTTGTCAGAACTGTCCAGCCATACCAGTCGGTTAGTAAATGGAATGCACCTTTCTAAAGACCTGTTCCTAAAAGTCTATCAGAATGGTGTATACTATTTATGAATTGACCAGTCTGGCCACCCAGCTCTGTCAAATAATATCATATTTATGAAATTATCAGACTGGCTGGCCAGTTGTGACAAATAATGGTATCTATTTATGAAATTACTGAACTGGCCGGCCAGTTCTGACAAGTAATGGTATCTATTTATGAAATTACCGGACTGGCGGCCAGTTCTGACAACAGGTAAGAACTCTTAATCATCCTGTCAAGCAGATCATTGTTTTCTAAGTGTAACATGTTTTCTACATTCAGTTTACTTTAGAACAGTTGTATTAATTTTGGCTCCAGCACTGGGATGATCCTTAAGTACTGGGTTCATACACTGTACTACCTGTTACCAGGGATCGTCATAGCACCAAATGCATTTCATGTAAATTGAATGCAGGAAACCTAACATAATTGCATGATTTGCCTTTCAGTATATGCTAGAATAATCCTTCTTTCACACAGGCTGTACATGTAAGTCATGAGTTGTAATGATTTATTTTGATTATTACAGAATAACCAACATGTAGATGACTTGTTCACTGATTTATGTGATGGAAGAAAGTTGATATGCCTTCTTGAGATTATTTCTGGAGAAAAGCTGGGGAAAGTTGGTTAGTATTATTATTAGGACCTGTTGATTAAGAGGGGTGGGGACAGTAGACTTCTTAAGCCACTATGCATAAGCATAAGCATAAGAATTTGCATCAGGTGAAAACAAACATTAGGGTTTTCCAGAAAAAATCCACCCCACCCCGATGGATGGTGTGCTGGAATTTCTTGTGGGAGGGGGATTTGAGGGCTCTGGAAATCTGGGCGGAAGGGAGGGTCTGGACCGAAAAGGTCGATTTTTTTTTTGCATTTGAAATAGTTAAGGTTTAATTTCATCAGTTCCATAGTATTCATGGAAAATAAACCGGTTGAAAGGGAGAAAACACAACTCAAATATATGGAGAAAGTGGTTACATGTTATGCACTGAAGCACGTTTCTGTACCTTCCAATGAAGTTCTTGCCTGATCGAGTTCATGCCAGCTACAAATTGCCAGGGAAAGGTGAAAAAGTTTCAGCAGATTTAAAAAAAACAACACAAAAAAAACCACTTCAATTCAATTCAATTAACTTTATTTTAACACGGTAAAACGGCAAATAAGTATAATTTTGTCTTTGCAAACTTGTTTCAGCTTGCTTTAACATTGCTTCTTTCGTGCATGTTCCCTTTAATCTGATACCAAAAAGGTCCAAAAAATTTTTCCACTCTGTCCAGTGTGCTGTTTAGTTGATGTGTTAAACCTTGAAGGAAATGTCAAATAATTAGAAGTAGTTTCCAATTAAATACTTTAAGGCAAATTGCGATCAAACTTATTCAGATTTCATCTTCATGAAGCCAAGAATCACAGGCAAAGGCTCGCTTTCCAAATAGCGCCTTCTGGATTTGTTTTCTTTCAAGATTTTTTCAATGTCCTGAATGTGATTACCTTTATTTATTTTTTCCATTACCTGTTAATTTGGGGCCTAAAAGTTAATGAAAATCTGGGCAGGAGGGGGGTCTCTGAGCTTAGAAACCGTATGGGAAGGTGGGGGGGGGGGGGGGGGGGGGGGGAGGGGGCAAGGATGTGGTCTGGCGGGCCAGGAGCAGTCAGAAAATCTTGCCATCCTTCGGGTGTGTCGATTTTTTCTAGAATAACCCATTAACAAAGACATAAGATTAAGCCTTGTACTTATGCTTATGTGGTGCCCATTTTCACTGGACATTATAAGAGCTGTTATACTTCCACTTATGCTTATGTCGTTAGTGAAAACCAGGCTTTATGATAACAAGGGAAATGGGAAAAGGCGAGACTTACTTACGTGAGTCAGCCCGACTTATCAGCTGACCATTTCCATAATGTTATAGTCAGGTCCTTTTTTTTATTTTTGTTGATTTTTAGTGTCAAAATAAGGGCTGAGCTGCTTATGTATTTTGAATCTCTCTGAGCAACAACTCTTGAAAGCAACCATCTCCTTTGGGCAACCATCTATTAAATCCTATTTGAATGATCAAATGGTGCATCGAGAATCTTGTAAGTTGCTATCTCCAGTGAGGGTGGTCACATGTGACAGCTTCACAGTAATGTTGTGCTAAGCAAAATAGAAGAAGCAGCACACAGCAGTTGAATGCTGAACATTGCTGAATGAGCAAAAACATTTTTCGCTTCAGTTACAAATGTTGCTTGTCTGTGCAATGAGGGGAACCATTTTTGGGAAACAATGAATTCATAAAATATTGCCAATAGCACAACAAATTTTCCTTCCTTTTGTAGCTAGGGGAAAGCTAAGGGTGCACAAGATTGAAAATGTGAACAAAGCACTTGAATTTCTTCAACGTTCGGTAGGTAGATAAAATGTGCATGTTAATGTTGATTGTTAAGTGTCATTACACTGTCATAATTCATAATTCATTTGATGCTCTTAAAAACTCTTACAAATTATTACATTCGGCGTCATCATAGAGAGCGCTTTGTATGAGTTATGCTCAATCATTCACTCAATATTATATTTTGCATCTTGACTTACTCTACTTCTTGACCAACATGGCTCCTTCTTATTTATTTATTAATGGATGATGATTTCAGGTAAAGCTGGAGAGTATTGGGGCAGAAGACATTGTGGATGGCAATGAACGCTTAATTCTGGCTGTGATTTGGATGATTATACTGCGATTTCAAATTGCAGACATCTCTTATGAGGTACAATTTTTCTAGTTGGCTAAATGTTGCAAGTAAATCCTTTCCTGTTAATCCTCTATTAAGTCCAGTGGGGGAAGGGGGGGGGGGGGGGGGGTGAGGGGGGGGGGGTGGGGATCTATAATAATTTAATAAAACTTAATTCTCATAATTAATACTGGCTTCACTATACAACTTTTTTTATTTTTTATTGTTTCAGGATGACATGTCAAAGGAGAAGAAGTCTGCAAAGGAGGCATTACTTCTTTGGTGTCAGAGAATGACAAGAGGGTAGGTTACATACACTCATGTGTCAGAGAATGACAAAAGGGTAGGTTACATACACTGATGTGTCAAAGAATGACAAGAGGGTAGGTTACAAACACTGATGTGTCAAAGAATAACAAGAGGGTAGGCTACATGCACTGATGTGTTAGAGAATGACAAGAGGGTAGGTTACAAACACTGATGTGTCAGAGAATGACAAGAGGGTAGGTTACATACACTGATGTGTTGGAGAATGACAAGAGGGTAGGTTACATACACTGATGTGTCAGAGAATGACAAGAGGGTAGGTTACATACACTGATGTGTCGGAGAATGACAAGAGGGTAGGTTATAAACACTGATGTGTCAGAGAATGACAAGAGGGTAGGTTACAAACACTAATGTGTCTGAGAATGACAAGAGGGTAGGTTACAAACACTGATGTGTTGGAGAATGACAAGAGGGTAGGTTACAAACACTGATGTGTTGGAGAATGACAAGAGGGTAGGTTACAAACACTGATGTGTCAGAGAATGACAAGAGGGTAGGTTACATACACTGATGTGTCAGAGAATGACAAGAGGGTAGGTTACATACACTGATGTGTCAAAGAATGACAAGAGGGTAGGTTACATACACTGATGTGTCAAAGAATGACAAGAGGGTAGG
This sequence comes from Dendrophyllia cribrosa, assembly GCA_024195265.1. NCBI lineage: Eukaryota > Metazoa > Cnidaria > Anthozoa > Scleractinia > Dendrophylliidae > Dendrophyllia > Dendrophyllia cribrosa. The sequence continues at coordinate 9,999,034 of JAJLRJ010000014.1, read as the reverse complement.
TTACATACACTGATGTGTCAAAGAATGACATGAGGGTAAGTTACAAACACTGATGTGTCACAGAATGACAAGAGGGTAGGTTACATACACTGATGTGTCAGAGAGTGACAAGAGGGTAGGTTACATACACTGATGTTTCAGAGAATGACGAGGGTAGGTTACATGCACTGATGTTTCATTAAGCAGCTGCTCTGTTCTACTTAAACTATTAAATACCTCCTGTTTTCTTAAAACGTTTTTTTCCATGTACAGGTATATTTAAGAAAGCAAGAGTCTAATATATTTTGTTTCATTTGTCTTTTCACAGTTATGCTGGAGTTGATGTTCAGAATTTTAGTACAAGCTGGAGAAATGGACTGGCTTTTAATGCTCTTATCCATAAACACAGGTACATGTACATATTATGTTGCCTAAGAGAGCAGTTTTTGATTAACTATATGGCAAACATATTATTTTTCATCACCCAGAAACAACAAAAACCAGTGTTTAAGGTCGCGGGCTCCAGATACTTGGCCATGAATAAATTCATAAGGCAAAATTTTAGCAGGGGTGTCACTTTGAAAAACGTTATATCGTAAACGTTTGAAAGTTGATTTTGCTAAAATTTAACAGAGATATTGGCGAATAATGGAAGTGCATAAGGATTGTTTTTTTATTGAAGGGATCACACTTTGCAGAAATGCTGTGAGCCACTAAAGTTATTTTTTTTAAAAACGTGGTTTTGTGTCCAAGTTTGCTCCTCGAGGAGAACACAAAGCAAGTTGATTTCACCACTCACTGATCCGTCAAAACGTCTATTGTGTCATATCTGACTCCGATTTTTTTAATTCAACTTAAATTAAAAGTTATCAGCTTTTAAAGGAGTTAAATTGTCCAGGTTAGAATTTGAAGCCTCATATCTTTCCTTTGAATGCCTATTTAAAAATTTTGAGTCAGATATGACAATCTACAATACACCTAGTTTACCTCCCTGCAGTGTCAACTCGTGAAATTCTCTATCCGCACTGAATTCTTGGACGCAAAATTGCTTGTTTTTACGCTTACGAAGGCCTCCCGAGCAAACACGAATGCAAAAAACTATATTTATGGTAATTTTGCTAATTTAATTTTTAATCCATGGGCTATTGCCAACACTTCATGCAGAAAGAACAATGGGTTGAAAAATAGTGTATTTTACCAGACAGCGCTTTGCACGTGCAATTATTGATGCAGAAACATTACAGAGCGTGTTCATGAATATTTCACGCATTTTCGGTATCAGTCGTAGCACTTTGTGCATACTCTTTTCATAAATGCATACTGATGAGCAGAACCTGTCCCCTGCGACCTTAAGCAGAGGTTTATGGGGAAGGAGTGTGTTTATAGGATAGGAGTGTGTTTATAGGGAAGGAGTGTGTTTATAGGGAAGGAGTGTGTTTATAGGAAAGGAGTGTGTTTATAGGGAAGGAGTGTGTTTATAGGGATGGAGTGTGTTTATAGGGAAGGAGTGTGTTTATAGGGAAGGAGTGTGTTTATAGGGAAGGAGTGTGTTTATAGCAGGCATTCTGACAGGGTGCGGGGAAAAAACTAAAATTGTGCGGGAGTTTTGAGGCAAATTGTGCGGGAAATAATGTCGATTGTGCGGGAAATTGTGCGGGATTGCGCAATCCTGTGACCAACCAAATATTCAATTACCAGTGTTCTAGCCAGGCTAGAAAAATATGTCAGGGAGGAAATTCTGCATAAATGAAAAATACAAATAGATGTTTTACTTTGGGGATTAAAATGTACCCAGCAATCGCCAATTTGCGGCTGTTTTTCTTCACCAAAGTTTATTTGTCTCAACAAAATCACATTGTGTGACACGATGAACTTGATCGGGTAAAACCGAAATACCACATTTAAATGAAATGTTTCCGATCTGTTGCGAGTTCCTTTATGAAAAATCTGTACATTTTATGTAGTTTGAATAATTTCCATTAAAGGTTCACACAATTTCTTCGAAAGTTTGCTGCAAAAACACAACCTCGAGATGTATGCAAATTGCGTGCTAAATGTAATTTGATAGCATGGTTGTTTTGCATTTTCCTGAATGAAAACGCCTTTCACTTGATTGAAAAAATCAAATCCAGTATTCTGATCAGAACTTAATAATTTTCTCCTATCAATCCTAAGTTCCAGCGCTTTGTAATAGTTTGTTTGTCGATTCGCAAACTTGATAAGTTCTTTGCGAAAATAATTCAGACAGAGTGACATTCATTTTGACGTGACCGGGTACATTTCTTCGGTGTTTCTTCTTCGGTCCCCGACATATTAAACTGAAAGAGGAAGCGAAAGCGCTCGAAAAAATATCAACAGGCCGCTAAGAAAAACGACATAATGTCTGAAAAACGACAACTAAAAAGCTACGTGAAAAAATCTGTGGTAAGTCTGAAAGAAGTAAAACTGAGACTAGTTCCCAGGACGGCGAAGAGAACGCCTTGTTGTTTTTATATCGATCCTCTCGAGCTGTTCGAGGAAAGCGAGGGTTTTCTCGATTGTTTGGAAGGAAAATGGGCTGAAAATAGCCTAAAACGTTTCTCGAAATCTTGGTAATCAGTAGAAATACCTGATTTAATTAAAATTTTAATCAAATATTTCAGTATTGTGCGGGATTGTGCGGATTTTTAGGAATTGTGCGGAATTGTGCGGGTTTGACCGAATTGTGCAGTCCGGCACCCGCGCATCCTGTCAGAATCTCTGTTATAAGGAAGGAGCACTTGTGTTTATAGGGATGGAGTGTGTTTATAGGGATGGAGTGTGTTTATAGGGGAGGAGTGTGTTTATAGGGAAGGAGTGTGTTTATAGGGATGGAGTGTGTTTATAGGGATGGAGTGTGTTTATAGGGATGAAGTATGTTTATTCTAGTCACCTACCTGCTTAACAACATGGTAATGTACATGTAAGGAGAAAGTCTAAGTCTCTTCTTATCAACCTCATTTTCATTTTTACAGACCTGATATAATTAACTACAGCTTGCTGCGACCCAACCAGCATGAAGCAAACCTGAACAATGCATTTAATGTTGCTGAAGAATGTCTGGGAATTGCAAAACTCTTGGATGCAGAGGGTAAAAAATGATTGTGTTATCACCTTGTGTACTGTTACTTTTAAAATAACTCATTCACACACAGGAGTGCATTTCTAATCAAAGTTGAAAAAATTCTACCCAGTAAATTATATAGTAAATCAAACAACACCACAGAAAGGTACTGCTCATGATCAATAGTTTTCATTTCAGTGGCACTTTAGGCATTAATCAATCTATGGTCACTATCATTGTCACCATCATTACATCGTTGTCGTCGTCATCATCATCATCAGCAGCATCATCATCATCATCAACCTTAAATGGTGTCACAGCACCAATAGTGTAAGAGCACATCAATAAAATGCATAGATTAAAAGTAGGACCTTGTTATATCTGTAATGCTCATGTTTTGACCTATAGTTTAAGTATGTATTTTTTTTCTGTATTACATGTATTTCTTTCTGCAGATGTGGATTGTCCACGGCCAGATGAAAAGTCTATCATGACATATGTTTCAATGTATTACCAGTATTTTGCCAAGATGAAGAGTGAAGAAACTGGAGGAAGACGTATTGCTAAGGTGACAGGATTCTTCTACCAGTAAATGAGGGGCTGGGGCAACTGCCTTATGTTGAATCTTAGGTTGTTTTTAGACAGGTTTGGTCAATTTTTGGGCATTCATCCTTGAAATAAGCAGTGAAACCAGAGCTCGAAATTGCGCCTGTATCGGGCGCATTTGCGACTAAAAATTTCGTTTTGCGACTAAAATTTGCCTATTAGTCGCGATTTTGCGACTTTTTTACGGCCTAGCCAATAAAGGAATTATATTCAACAGTCTTGTGTGTTACTTGTAACTGGTAGTTGTAATTTTATCCAAAAAATCCTGTGAAATTCATGTTGAATGTTGCATGACTTAATCGTCGATTTCAAAGAAGTGTATCACGGGCGTACTTTTTCAGACTTTCTCAGAAATTTCTTGTTTCTCATTTCCGGTTCCAGTACTAGTAGTTAGTTTTTTTTGCGACTAAAATTTTCGAACTTGCGACTAAATTTTAGGAATTACTCGCAAATTGCGATTAAGAATTTTTTTTAATTTCGAGCCCTGGAAACAATTTGCTCCTGTTTTGTTTGGATGATTTGGCCTCTGTTTATAAGAAAATGCTCTGGCACTAGACAAGTGCAGTAATATTTTCAGCCTTTCAAGTAGGTTCAACTTTAATTTCATTTGTTCCTGTGATCAACAGATCCTTGGAATCTTGATGGAGGTTGAACAAATGGAAAAAGATTATGAACGGATGGTTTCAGATTTATTAAACTGGCTCAACTCAAAAATCCTTGAGCTTGGCCGTCCATTCCAAAAGTCTATGATAGCAGTCCAGAGAGAGATGGCAACATTCAAGCATTTCAGAACAGTTGAAAAACCACCCAAGTATGTTAATTATACAAAAATAGTTTAAATTGAAGTTGAAAATATTTTGTGGACTCCTCCTTAGTCAATTTGTAACTCACTGGTACATGACCCCAGTTAGGCAGGGTTTGAAAAAAAAAAATCCAGTAAGTTGTCTTTTGGCAACTAACTAGTCAGAGAAAAATAATAGTCGGCAGATGCAAATTTTTGGTTGCCAGTTTGTAAAATCAAACTGGGTTAGTTCAAATCATTATCTGGTATCTGGTTGCCACTGCAGTCCAGCAGTGGTCTTTTCACAAAATCCTGCGCCTGTGGTTTCAAGGGAGAAGCTATAATGGGGTCACAGAATATATACTAGCAGAAAGAAGTTGACAATAGCAAAAAAAAAAGTTAAGTTGAATCTTTTAACTTATAATCCAAATTGTAGAGAAACCTGGTTACCAAAGTTGGGACTGAACCAGTATTTTTAGTCACCAAGGAGAAAGTGTTAATTGCATTGGCGACCCTATCAGTGACAGTTGCGAGCCCTCTAAGGTAACTTAATATTTTCTTTGTCCCTTCCAATAGATATTCAGAACGTGTGAATATTGAGGCTCATCTCTTCAGTCTGCAAACAAAACGGAAGGGAAACAATCAGCGACCTTATGTCCCACCTGAAGGGCGACTCGTTATGGATATCAACAGGGCATGGCAGATTATGGAAAGTGCTGAACATGATAGAGAAATGGCTTTGCGCCAGGAGTTGATTAGGTAATCATATTTTCTTATAAAAGTGTAAAATAATGTAGAAATTTCATATTTAATCTTTGATCTTGACTCCACATTCTGCTTGGTACAAAATTGAAAGTTGAATGGTACCACTTGACTGAAGTACTGCACAACAGCTTTCACTACATTTTTGTCCATAGATTCCAATGTTAGAACCACATTACATGTAATAATTGAAAAAGCGTGAAATGCTGCGGATAAGCCTTTGATTGACCAGCATCAGGAGGATACCAAACATTTGTACAAAATTGAGAGCTGCTCACCTTGGAGATGGAATGTATTTACAAACTCATTAAGGATGTTGTGTTTGTCTGACATGTTTGTGCTATTTGCAGACAAGAGATGCTGGAAAAACTGGCAGACAAGTTTGAAAGAAAGGTATTGTTTAGTATCAAAGAGAGCAACAATATTATGCTGGGACAACCCAATATTCCTAGGAATTGGCCAAAATCAAATTAATTTTTAAGAAAGCCCAAATCTTTATGTTTGTAAAATATTGAAAAACTGGCAAAATTGACTAATAGCTCCCCAAGATATCTGTCGGCTGACAAACAACCAACAGTTGGACGACAAATGACCAACAGTTGGCCAACTGTTGGCCGACTGTTTACCGGCGGTTTAGGCAGTTCTCAGGTAAAATTGTGGGTTGTTTGTCGGCCGACTGTCAGTTACCTGTTGGTTATCTGTCGGTAAGTTGTCATTAGGCTATTAATGCAGCCAACATTGTTTCTGATGAAACTCTGCCGTGTTGTTGTTTATTCAGACCCAATCCCACATAGTACTGCTTTCATTAAATTTTTAAATGGTCACACTGTAGAATCTTATCCACAGACTTGTTAAAAGTTTGCAGGACTTGGGATTTTTACTGAAATATTTATATAGAACAAGACAACAACTAATTACAGAGGGGATGCCATTTTGCAGGCCTCTCTCCGTGAGTCATGGTTGGACGACATGATGCACGTCCTTGAAGGTGAGGAACTTGGTCAGGATGCAGCCACTGTGGAAGCAGCCTTCAAGCGTCACGAGGCAATCAGTACTGATGTGAAGGCCAGGGTGAGTGGTGTACATGAGGCTGGGAGACAAGTTGATGTCCATGCCAAATGTTCAAGTCAATACTGAATAGCTTGTATTGCAGGGTGGGGGGGGGGGGGGGGGGGGGGATGTGAAAAGGGCGAGTTTTCTCCTCTCATTTTTTTCTTGCTTCCCTGTCACATGGACTTACAGTATGTCTAAGTCTTATCTCAGTCAGTGGGAAATTTAACATATATTTTCCCTCTTCGATCTTGATTTGGTTGAAAAAACGGTAACAAAATATCACCGGTAAGTTATGTGTCTAGCAAAGGTATTTGATGATGTTTGCTATCATTTTATTGCTTGGAGCAGCATTCTCCACTGAAAATAAAATAAAATAAATCACCTTTGTTTAATGAGGGTAACACTTAACAGTCTCTCGACTGACAAACCTGTGGCCCTCGAATTCCGAATCGAATTGGAATTTGGAAATGTTGGTTTTTGTGGAGGGAGGAAAATTGGAGTACCCGGAGAAAAACCCTCGGAGCAAGGACGAGAACCAACAACAACCCACATGTGACGCTGGGGCTGGGAATTGAACCTGGGCCACATTTGTGGGAGGCGAGTGCTCTCACCACTACACCACCCCTGCTTCCCTGCTCTCCCACTGAATAATTGATGTTTGTAATGGAGTGAGCATTATTTACAAATCACTGTGTTCTAATGTGACTTGTAGGAGGAACGTTTTCAGATGGTTTTTGACTTGGCTCAAGAACTGATTGATGAAGATTATCACAGAGCTGATATCATTAGTGCAAGGTATACACATTGTGTTAACCCTTTCATTCCTAAACTAGAAACAACAAAAAATTCTAAATTTCTTTTTCAAAAATAATAATAGAGAAACAAACAGTACCATTAGACAGTACTGCTTAAGAGCTTGCATTTAAATGGTCACACTAAGGCTTTCATACCACCTTTCACAGAATAAATATAAAAGCGTTCTATAGCTAAAACGTTTTAAAAATCCAAGCTTTAAAAAGTGTTTCTGAAGAGCTTTCATATCAATGGTCTTGCTTTGGGTTTTCATTGACAGACTCAAAAGTTGGAACAATTACTGCATGAGTTGAAGTTGCATTGTGAGAATTAAAAGGTCATTGTTCTTTTGTTAGCATGCCATCATCACTGGAAGTTCTTTTAAAACATCAGGCTATAAGTTTGCTTCTTAAAGCCAAATCAGCTATAGTTGTTTTACAGTTGATTTTCTGTTTTTCAGAGAGGAGGTGATAATGACCAAGTGGGATAAACTGATTGGCAAATTAGAGGCTCGCCGTTCAACACTGGTGGGGTTTAGGGATCTTGTTGGCTTGTTCAGAGAAATGGATGGTGCTCATGGAGACATGCAGGATATTGAGGTATGTACTAGACAGTGTAACAAGCAACAAGTACTTTGATTTGCAAAACTTATTCTGTTAACTGATTCTGTAAATGCTTTAATGCAATAGGCAACAGCAAGATCTGAGGATTATGGAAAGCAACATTTAGATGCTGAAATTGTTAGTTTTCAATAAAATTAATTATTGTAAATTGTTTTATAAGTCTTGGAGACATACAGGTAATACTCTGCATAACAAGCGACAAGGACTTGGATATAAAAAATCTTAAACTTCTAACAGCGCTCCAAGCTCATTTTTTCAATAAGTCACCTTTTGGCAATCTACATTTTTAAAATGGTCGCCATTGGAAAAATTTGGTCGCCAAAAATTGTCGTTTCATTAACGCAAGACACTTCATGCTGCTTTACATGAAGAAACTACTACAGAACGTTTTCAAAATGGCCATTCAATGAATTCGAAGCTGCCGTTTTGCAAATCTTTATGCCAGTACGCGTCTTGCGATGCAAGAGGAACAGATTCATCATTGATTTTATACAGGAGAAAAGCATGGTAATATTTCTTTGATTTAACGATGATTCAATTAAAAAATCGATAAAACGTAAAGTCAACTTTATTATTTTGAGCTTTAATCCTTTGGTCGCCAAATGGCGACCTTCGCCGATAATTCAGTCACCAATTTTTTTTTTCACTCGCCATGGCGACCAAAATGGTCGCAGCTTGGAGCACTGTCTAAATAATTATCTACAGTAAATAATCTGTTGTAAGCAGCTGTGAGATGTGGCTCCAGTTGTACAAAAGGTGGATACAATGTAGCACTATCCACTGAATAAATCTCTATCCAGAGGATAAATGTTAACAAAACCAATATGATCATGTTACCGCTGCGTTATCCACATTTTGAACAATTGGGGCTATATTCCAGATATTCTATTATAGATAGCGTGAAAAATTAATAGTAGATTGAATTGATTATATGCACACTTTAACTTCATCAGACGAGTATTCAAGGATGAACACAAATGCAACAGGGTGGATCCTTTAATCATTGGATTTTTCTAGTGTTCTAGCTCAACAAAATGATAGAGTGGAGCACATTGTTCTTTTTTAGTCACTGTAGCCATTTGTATAGTCACTTAATGAGTTTGAGAAAACGTTATTGAGAACCCTGATAACACTTTTTGTCCTAGGCTGCTGTGAGATCAGAAGACTACGGCAAGCATCTATTAGATGTTGAAAATCTCCTTCACAAGCACAGTTTAGTGGAATCACAGATTCAATCCCAAGGAGAGAGTGTACAACGAATAAACAACGTTGCACAGAAGTTCATCAAAGCAAAGCATCCAGAGACAAAAGTTGTCAAGGAAAGGCAGTCCCTTCTCACCCAAGCATTTGAGGTAACAAATTAGAACAAAAGACTTAATTTACTTAGACATAGGATATAGGCCATCTTTACTCCTCCGTGGAGTATAGAGCATCCATTGTGAATCTCCAGCACACTCCATTTTGGGCAATTTTGGTTGTACAAAAGTTGGTTAATTTCATAAAAGTCAGTTGTACAAACATCCTTACATCAGGTATATGTTTTTTGTAACATCAATGTACTCATGTATGCCTGACATTTGAGAGGGTTGCACCAGCTGCAGGTATGGAAATTAGCACCCACCCAGGTGTCAAATCTTCTCGGGTGGGTGAGTACAAATTGTGCATTTTTTGGTCACTTCTGAAAGTAGTAGTAAAGTCGGGCTTTAGGGTCTTGTAAGTGCCCCTACGGCACGAGAATAAATCCAATTGTTATGATTTGTTTTACAGTCGTTTAAGCTTACAGATGTTTATCAATTGGAGTCCAGGTCGATGAAAAAACCAAATTTGTTTGAACAGTGCAATATCCCCTCAAGAATAATGAATAGCATTACTTGCAAAGAGCAGCTTGAAATAATGGATCTCATTAATTCAGGCTACATAACGAAGTGGAACAAAGACTTAAAATGATATGAAAGCAAAGGCGTGGTGACAATGTTTCCAGCTCATGAGCTTCTGTATCCAATAGGATTACTCTAACCCTAACCCTAATCTTCTTTGGCACTTTTCCCCCTTTTACTCCCTTTCGTGGTCACCATCTTTTTTCTGTTATGGTGCAACAAAGCACCACGGGAAGATACCATCCCGGTGGTGGCCTGAATTAATGATATCCATAATTTCAAGCTGCTCTTTCCAAGTAATGCTGTTCAAAAAACACTTAAAACAAAAACACTTAGCTGCAGGCTACAAACCACTTGAAACAGACTTTTCTGACTTACAATAAAACTGAATTTATAAGTCAGGAAGCCTTGGCATGCTTGCCTGACTAATTAAGTTTCCAACCCTTCAGCCTGAAGTTTGCAAGTCCTAATTATGCCCATGAAAATTCAGTCACATAGCCACATCAACTGCAAATTGGCATACTTTGTACTTCTTGCAAGGTGCTTTCAAAATTTGTCAGTTAAAAACGTTATGTAAAAAGTTAACTAAATTTCCAGACAGTGAAATTTACCATGTGATAAACTTAATATATTCATAGCAAGACAAAACTTTTTTTATGCTATAAAGTTAACAATAACAACACTGGTCGGAAAAACAACACAAATGACATGTATGTAGGGCAATAAACATGGTGGTAGTTGGAATTAGGACCTCTTCACACCTACTACCTATAGAATTCACACCTGACCAATCCAAAAAATCCAGTTAACAACTTTCCCGCTTATAAGTAAATACACAAGAGAACCACACAATGTTTTGGCAGTAAATGGGACCAAGGTTGTTGGGTGCACCCTGGACTAAAATAAGGGTGGCAGCGACACACCCTGCAACGGTAATATAAAGGGGGTGACAGCAACACACCCTGCCGGTAATGGATGAGCCAACAAGTGCGGGGCATCCCACACCTGGTAAAATGCAATAAAACTTAGGAATGAGCCAATTAGTGTGGTGCATGCCACACCCGGCTAAACTAAGGGATGAGCCAACGAGTGTGGCGCATGCCACACCCAGCTAGTGTAAGGCTAAGGTGGGGTCAGGGTCCCACCCAGCCTGCTACTTGCAACGCTAAGTGGCAGGTGTGCACCCAAGCCTGTAGTCCAGCTTTATTAATAAGGGGGGGGGGGGGGGGGGGAGAAAAACAGAGCACAGTAAACTGAGATAAGCAAATGGTGAACTCACGGCAACACAAGGTGCTGTACAGGGAGAGAACACGCAGCTATGTATAAAAGCCTGATAAGGCATAACTTTGTATCGATTACAGACCACAAACAATGCACTATTAATGGCACAGTATAAAGCATGCAAACTAGCATGTGAGGCCCGATAAGGCATAACTTTGTATTGATTACACAAAGATAACAACACATACTTATTATCATAACTCAAAGAGCAGTTCAGTCTGGTTGAGTACAATGTCACGCGTGACACAGTTCAAATGTTGACAGCCATTATAAATAAGATACTACTAAGTAAGCTGTCATGAATGCCTGAATGAATAAACAGTCTACATACATTCAGGAAAAATGCTCTGAGTTGTTAACTCTAATTTACAAGTAAATTACCATTAAATCCAAATAAATCCAAACTGGTGCAACATTTAATGAATTTGTTGTAGTTCATATTTTTCTTTGGTTTGAAAAAAAAAATCTGGGACAAAAGAGAATTGACAATACTTTCAAAACCAAAAAAATAATTGAATCACAACATATCCGGTACACCTGAGGTAATGTCTGATGTTTATGCAACCCTCCCTCCCTCCCTCAATGGATAAATGGGGTGAATAAGGTAACCAGGTAACATCAATTACAGTCATGTACATGGTCAAGTCATCTGATCTCTCTCTCTTAAAAGGAACATTTATTTAATAATATTTGACAAATTAATTAATTTTGAATTACTGATTGAGAATGGTGTTAGTGTCACCTGCTTCCTCACAGGACAGCACACAATCAGTAGGTGTGGTTGACATGTGACCTACGTTGTCTTTTTGTACAGGCATTGATTCAACTGGGTAAAGAACGTAGAGCAAGACTGGAAGATTCCCTGAGACTTTACAAATTCTTTGGTGATATGGAGGAAGAGGAAATGTTTGTAAAGGAAACTGAGAATGTTTTATCATCTAAGGATGTTGGGAATGATCTGATAAGCCTGACAAGACTTCAACAAAAGCACAAGGTTAGAAGTGATTTTTGAATGAACTACAGTTGAAGCTCCAATCTGGGACACCTCCATTAAGGTCCCAGTTCCCGACCAGCAAAACTCTCTTCAAATTAATTTTTGTTATCACCTCTTTTAGAGGGATAATTCCATTAAGGGAACGCTTTTCATGGTCCCTGCCAGCAAAATGCTCCTTATTGTTTTTTATCACCTCTATTAAGGGGACACTTGTCATAGTCCAGATGGTGTTCCCTTAATGGAGGTTCGCCTTTATGTATTGTATTACCACTCCCCAACCCTGTACCTACCCCACTCCCCAACCCTGTACCTACCCCCCCTCTCCAACCCTGTACCTACCCCACTCCCCAACCCTGTACCTACCCCACTCTTCAACCCCGTACCTACCCCACTCCCCAACCCTGTACCTACCCCACTCCCCAACCCTGTACCTACCCCACTCCCCAACCCTGTACCTACCCCACTCCCAAACCCTGTACCTACAGCTGTACCTTACTCCCCAACCCTGTACCTACGCCGTTGTTGGAGATCTTTCGGGACAAAAGACAGACAAAATTGTTTCGAAAACTGAATGTTTGAAAGCTTTGTAGCTTCTTCACTACTCTACGTACTCTATGGATAGCCAAGGAAAACCCCCGGCCTGCAGACCTTATTGACAGCCCTGATTTGTAACATTTTAAACACTGCTTTATTTGTACTTTATAGGCTTTTGAGGCTGAGTTAAGTGGCCGGTTTGCACACTGCGAGACTGTATGTGCCAAGGGACAGTCATTGGTTGACAGGGGACACTATGCTTCCAAGGAAATCAGAGCAAAGATCAAACAGCTGCAAAACAACTGGATGAAACTAAAAGAACTCCTGATTACAAGATCAGAAAGACTAAAGGATGCAGCTCAGTCTCTGCAGGTAAATTACAATGTAATAATTATCAACATCTGCTCAACAACTTTAATAAATAATTTTTTTGAGTGAGATTTGTGATCCTCGCAGTGTGCTTTTAACTTAAGCAGTTGAAAAAGCAACCTGAAAAAAATTCAGGCTTGAACGGGATTCGAACCCATGACCTTGCGATACCGGTGCAATGCTCTATCCAGCATGTGCTAATGGTGCAAGAATTAATGTGCAATAGTAATGCACAGAGCATACTAGGAAACCAACTTATGTTCTGTTTTTTTTTCTTTCTTTTTTGTAGTATTATTCAGATGCAAATGACGCTGAGTCTTGGATGACAGAAAAGATGTATGTCGCAAGTAGTGAGGATTATGGCAGAGATGAGCAGAGTGCAATGGTGTGTACAAACAATTGGCAGTTGCCTTGAAAATATCTCATGATTGTTATTGAAGTTGATACCCTCTAGAAAGTTACATTCACATGATGTATAAATCTGTCATTATGATAAGCTAACAAAACAGTTAAATAATGTGAAGTATCAATTTTAGCTTTAATGAGAAGCAAGTTGACAGTGAGGGTGATTTGACCACATTTATTAATGAAAACAATGGGGATTTGTACTCGCATCACTAATTTTGGGATATATTTGTTGTGGTTTAAATTTTTCTTTGGTTTGAAAATTTTCAAACCTGTTGATTTTTGTTTTCCCTTGTCCGAGATTATAACACATCTGAGACAGGAAAATAAAAATTAAACTGGTTTGAAAATTTTAAACCAAAGAAAAATTTGAACCACCACATATTTAACAGCCCTATTGGCTTGTAATCATGTGAAAGTTTCTGATGTTTTAATGGTGACGGTTTAAATATTAATGTGATGCATATAGTTTTGCATTAGGGAGAGTTACACTTGGATTTGAATGAAATTATAAGACTTTTCAAGAACGAATAGAAGAAGGAAAATTATTTTTGAAACTCCAACAAACATTTGATACCCACACAAGAGCACACAGGTTAGTGTAAGACTGTTTTGGAGTCCAATTACTATTATTGTCATTAATTCTTATTTTTCTAAATTGCACAAACCTTCCCCTCCCCATGCCCTTTCTTTTCTTCTAACACTCCCCTAAATATCACCCAAAATTCACAAAACATTTCATAATATTCATCTACAAACCTGTGAAGGCATTTTGCGATTGCTTGAAATGTTAACGAGATACATGTAATTCCAAAAAACCGAGCTCAAGTAGTGAAAAAAATGGCAGTTAGCAGGGCTCGAAATTGCGCCTGTATCAGGCGCATTTGCGACTAAAGATTTCGCTTTTGCGACTGAAATTTGTCTATTAGTCGTGATTTTGCGACTGTTTTATGGCCTAGCTAATAAAGGAATTATATTCAACAGTCTTGTGTCTTACTTGTAACTTGTAGTTGTAATTTTATCCGTAAAATCCTGCAAAATTCACGTTAAATGTTGCGTGACTTAATCGTTGATTTCATGCTTCATTAATGCGGTTTCCAAGAAGTGTATCACGGGTGCACTTTTTCAGGCTTTCTCAGAAATTTCTCATTTTCATTTCCGGTTCCGGTAGCAGTAGTTGTTTTTTTTGCGACTAAAATTTTCAAACTTGCGACTAAATTTTTGGAATTACTCGCAAATTGCGATTGAGAATTTTTTTTATTTTCAAGCCCTGGTTAGACCCGTGTAACTTTCCCTTAAAGAGCATTTAAAACAGAAAAGTTTCCATATGGAAGACATTGATTGAAGTTGGCTGATGTTAGATTGTTTTGTTTTTAGTCGCTGCTGCAGAGACACATGAATGTGATAGATGACATTAAAGGCTTTGCTGATGATGTAAATCGATTGAGAGAACAAAGCAAACTGATGGAAAGCAATGAGAAGGCAGCTCAGGTAAAAACATGTACAGTAATTTTGTATCTGCCTCCTTTTTAATACCAATATCCTTCCTAGACTACATGTACTTGCATAGCCCTGTCAGAATGTTTTGTAGTGGTAGGCAGGATAACAGAAGTTGTAGGCAGTAAGGGCAAGTGATGTATTTTGTTATTAGTCATGATTTGTGAACTCCAGTGCGAAGAAGATGGCAAATAATTGACTGTAACCGGCAAAATTGCCAGCTGGTTGCACATTTTGACAGGGCTGCTTGCAGGAGTTGTTGATTTAACAGTAGTTCAAATACTAGAACTGTGAACATCTTCAGACCTTTTCCTTTCGAACCCGCATTAAAATTGACACAGAAACTTATTGACATTTTGTTTTGGCACCTTCTGGGTGTTTTGCGCTGGTGATTTCTGATGTTTTTTCCTGATCTGTAAAAACGCTCATTTGCGTAATGGATTGTTAATAGTTACTTACTAATGGTTTAAGCCATTTAAGAGAAACATCAGGAAACCATGAGGAGGAAATGTTGCAGTAGGGGAACAATTTGAGACCCTGACTGACTTGCAAGAACTTTACTTTTAAATGAATGAAATGTAGAAAAACACTGTAGTTATAATTTCTATTTACCGGTATGTAATGGTTGATTTGAATAGATTAAAGTGCAAAAGCCTCCATTACATGTACCTCCATTTGCTCAAATGTTTGGTTTTGTCTGAAATTTGAACGTCCAAAAATTTCCAAAGTTGAAGTAAAACAGTCTTTAGGGGTAAGGACAATCTGTCCAGTACATGCAACCTCGATTTAAATAAATTGATGTTCTTTTACACCACTCTTCATGTTGTAATCATTTTAGACAAAGTTTGAAGTTTATGAAGAAGAAGCTGAGGTTGAGACAGATGAAGAAGTGGAGGAGATTGTGGAAAAAGAGGTCATAAAAGATGTAGTAAAGGAGATCAAAGTTCCGCAAGTGAAAGCTCTGCACCCCTTCACTGGACAAGGACTCAATATGGCAAAGGGAGAAGTGAGTAGTGTGATAAGACCTGTTTGATATTAATATTAACCCTATTCAGACTGGGGAGGGGTGTGGGCAGAAAGTGCCCACACTGTCTATATGTTTATAGCTTTTGAAGCATTTAACCAATACCCATCAAACTTTGAGACTTTTTTGAAAATTTATCTGGGAACATTATTTTTGATATGACAGATTATTGTTCATGACATGTGATCCTGTTTCCATGGCAACCATATCTTGACAAGCATGTTTACCCAAATTTTGAATTTTCTGCCTAAGTTAACCCTTGTAGTATTTTACAATTTGCGATGATTTTTTTTTTCACATATTTCTTTTGATTTTCATTAATTATGACACAGTTTTTGTGCTTTCTAACATTTTGAAAATCCAAGATGGTGGCCATTTGGAATGATGATGCAATTCCCATGCCATATGACATCATCATGTCATGTGACCTACCTTATTTTAGACAGTTTTGGATGTACTATAAACCCTCCAAGTTTCAAAGCCATACATGTAGCTTAAATATTCTTGAAGTTACGGAAGGAAGAGGAATTCCCCTCCCCCCTTTCCCAGTCCCAGAAGACCAACAAAAGCCCTGCCTGAATAAGGTTAAAGTTCCATTTAGAAGGGTCATGCCCAAGATTTAAAAAAAAAAGAAAAAGAGACCAAAATTTGTTTTGCAAAAATTGAGTTCTAAAGAAACAACAGCAGGAACTGAAAGGTCCGCACAAAGGCTGGCATTTGAATAGTCACACAATGGGGTGTCATTCATATGTCTTTGTTGCACTTGAAACATGGGTTCCAGATTGCAAGAAAACAAATTGGGCTCATAATCACTGGAAGTAATCTCCAAAGATTATAATTCATCCTATGTCATGTGACAGAACACTCCATGACTCTTGGGGTATTTTGCCAGCCTTGTCCAAGTGTTTCCCTTACACCTTATGACTAATTTTTTTCCTTACCTTTGCAGGTCTTTTTCTTGATAGCTAAAACAAACAAAGATTGGTGGAGTGTAAGGTATGCCTATGATGGTTATACTGTAAGAGTTTTGAGCTTGAAAAAAAAAAAGAAGAACAAGATGAAAGTGATCATTTGCATGAGCGTGGGGACAACAGGAATCAAACCCATACCTTCTGATAACCGATCACATGCTTAATCCATTGAGCCAATGAGAACTCAGAGAGAGCGGAGGCATTTTTACTAGCAGGTTCAAATATGACAGGCACACTGTATGCTGCTAGGTTCATCAGATTCATGTCGGGTACTTAAAATTTTTTTCTTTGTCCTCACGCTCATGACATACAATCATGGACTAAGTACAACTTGCCATTTATGCAATCAATAAAAAATCTCTTTTTTGTTATGTACACACATTTTGCATATTTCTCTTCAGGCGTTTGACATCAAAAGAAGCTGGCTATGTTCCTGCCAACTATGTAAAGGAGGTTGAGCCTAGAACAGTGAAGAAAGTCACCAAGCAGAAAGCTATTGTCCCAGAGAAAGTAAAGGTGAAGCACAAAGTGAAAAAGAAGGTTTTAGTTCAGAAGCAACGAGCAGTAAAAGTTGCAACTCCAGAAAAGAAAGGTTGGTAAAGAACATTAAGACAGTTGACTGCCTTCCCTGCTTATGCTTCCCTTAACCTTCTTCCTCTTGTACAAGCTCCAACCCCTCTAATAAGTCCTCACCCTCTTTAATAAGTCCCTTTCTGTTTAGCAAGTTCTTTCTTTTCTTACAAACTTCATTCCCTTCAGTAAGTTCCCATCATCTTTAATCACACCATTTCCCACCACATGCACAGACCTTTTTCCCTCTGGTTAGTCTTAGTTTGTTCAAGTTCCCTTCTCCAAGGCTCATAATTATATATTAAGGTAATCAAATGCCCCTACCCCCAGAAAAGAGATTAGCTTCTACACCTCATTTTGTTATTTTGTACAACACATCTTTTAGTTTTTTCTGGGTAACTCATGACAATCACTTCAGCAGTCAGTTTGTGCAGAGCTTTTGTAGTCCTTCGTCCTTCCGGCCATAATACATTCTGTTTCCTCTGGTATGTACCCTTTCTCCATTGTACAAGCCACTTCTTTTCCAGTCAGCTCTAATCCTTTTTAACTAGTAAGTTTCACTTCTCCCATTAAGTTCCTTTCCTTTCTTACAAGTCCCCTTTGCTCCATTTAGTCTCGCTCCCTACTGGTCTTCTTGCTCTCTGATAATGCGGCCTTTCCTCTTTAATAAGCTCCTTTCTTGTAATTTGTATAATTTTATTTCCTTTTTTCCTATTTATATCCCTTCTCTAGTACTTACTAACGCTCTAGTGGCCTCCCACTATTTTTACCTTGCCATAACTAGTGTTCTCCCCAGGATCTTGGGAAGGCCAGCCCTGGGGCATTCTGACAAAATTGTTTCTTTTTTTTTAATTTTTTTAAGAATGAACTAGTGAGCAGCACGTCTGCGAACTCTTAGAGTTGTAAAACGATTTATTTTCTCCTACGCGTTTCGTGTGACTAACACACACTTCGTCAGGGAGTTTTACAATACAACATAAGTGGCCTGTATACAGCTGTTTCAATTAACGTTGTCGGATGAAAAAGCTTAAAGCCAAGACCGCAAAGTAATATGGGTTTTTAAGCATAAATTTACCCAAATCAACAATTGGAAGCTGAAGCAAAGGCAGTTGTTCCAATTTGTTTGGAGAAAAGAAAAAATTAACCATTGTGTGTTCATTGTTCTCCACATAACCTATAATTTGATCATTTGACGTTGTTGTTTTGCAGGGAGCGGCAAAGAAATGTACCAAAATGTAAAACGCACGTGCAGAGGCATGTTTTCGCTCATAAAACCTATTGTTTTGTGCCGTTCTCTCTGCCGTCGACATTATGGCTCCTTAAGCTCCCTAATGCTTTTTGAAATCTCTCCACACTGTCAAAGAAAGGAACGCTTCGATCGAAGGCAATAAGATTCGCGTCTGTTTTTGTTTCGTAAGAACACGGAGACAAACGTCATTTTCCCGTCGCACCCGCACTGCCAACCGGAAAATAGAATGTCTATTAACAACTACCATACCACCTTGCGGCCTTGGCTTGTAGGCTTTGAGCTTTCATCCGACAACGTTAATTGAAATAGCTGTATATACCTACATAAGAGACTAAAATAAATTTTACATTACATAAAACCGCACCTACTAGAGCGGATTTGCGTGTAGGAAACAGACGAGGGTGTGCAAGGTGCGACATATTTCCGTGCCGTTCAACGAAACGAGCGGACGATATCGCGACAGGTTTCATGCCGAAAGGTAAATGACCTAATACCTTATCAATTGCGAGAAAACACAATAAAAAAACACTAGGCAATGTTTCAGTATCATTATTGAGTGTTTTGTTCTTTACTTATGGACAGGATCCCAGTTCCAGATGTTAAAGTACGTACATTGTAAGGTTTCTTCAGTTTAAAGCCAGGCGGCAACGATTTTTCAATGAATCAAGCCTGGCGTGAAATACCTGGGAAGAACACTGATAACCCAACTGACTACTTTCACATACTTACATGTAACATCCCATGTTTCTTTTACTCTGTTGGGAGTAAAGAAGGAGGATAATTTTCTAACAATTCATTGTGTTGAATTGCACAGCCAAGTCCCGCCGCCCTGTTAGACGCCATTTTACTGCTCATTTTGACCGTGATAATGTTGCAACGCGGCAGGTTGCACTGCAGAATAAGTACGCAAGACTGGCGGAGATGGCAGAGGTAAAGTTGCACTGTGGTTTATATCCTCAATTCATTTAAGGGACTCTAACCAGAATTTATTATTTGGATTTTGATGTTTAACCCTTAAACTTGAATAAAACCTCCTGTATTGGTGTTTAAAAGTAGAAGAATACAGACTGAGGCTGCGTTTTTTTGGGAGAATCCGAAATTGGATTTATGATCTCGGATCATATGGATTTTTCATGACCAAAAAAACGAAAAATCCTAAAACGGATCATTTAACGTAAAAAACCGTTGGTATGCAAATGAACCTATTTTGACTCGCTTGTGTTTATCAGCCTGCTCTACAAATAGTTTTCAAAATATAAGCAATAAAATCTTACCTGAATTGCCCATGATATGAAATCGCGGAAGAAACAAAACAACGAACGGAACGAGTAAATTTGGCGAAAGACCGCTTGTCAGATGTACTTTTTTCGAATCCATTCCCAAAAAAACGCTCAGATCACGAATCTAAAAATCCGGATTTGGATTTGATCCGAAGAATCCACCCTGAGTGTGGATTTTATGGATTCATGATCCGTTTTTGGATTTGCCCAAAAAAACGTAAAATCCGTTTTTGGATTCAGAAATCCGGATTTGGATTTTCCCAAAAAAACGCACCCCAAAATACTTGGACGCTGCAATGGAGTACAGCACGGAAATTTGGTTTTATTAACTGAGTGGATACAGTAAATTGGAGATAAACTGTTGAGTGACTGGTTTAGATGCATCTTTGTCATTTCTGTCAACGGTTCATAGATGTTCATGGACAGTCACCTAGTCTCAATGTGATGGAGTATGGTTAGTCAACATTAGTCAATAATGATAACATAAGTTTCATCATCTTTGTGAAGTGTACAGCATGGTCGAGTGGTTAGGGCGCCGGACTTGAAATCCGGAGGTCCCGGGTTCAAGTCCTGCCCTGACCACCAGATGGAGTTGTTTCACTGTAGACCCGAGTTCAACTCCTCGACCACGCTTGTAAAATAGCCAACCTGGTTTGCCTCCTGCCAGTTGGGATTTTTAAAATGTTATGTTTAATTTGAATACTCGGTCCCACTAGCACTTGTGCTATTAACACTGCCGAGGGTAAATAAAGGATATTTATTTATTTTTTTTATTTACGTGTTTCATAATAGATTACCTTTTGGTTTGTTCTATGAATAGATTCGTCGTGAAAATCTAGAGAACTCCGTCAAGTATTTCCACTTCTGTCATGAGTGTGATGATATTGAAGCCTGGATAAAGAATAAGGTTTGTCTTTACATTTTACAATACAACAATTTCCTTATGTACATGTAATGTAACAAATGAAATGTAAACACAAAAATTGCAATTTGCAGTTAATTGTTGTGTTTTCATAGGGCTGTCATTAGTTAGCTGGCAGCTGGCTATTATGGCCCTCAACTGCAGCTGTAAAGATGAGTGGCAACTCAAAGTTTGAAAATGACTAAAAGGACAACAACCATGTAAGGCTATCTTGAGTTTATGATCTCCTATTTTCCTTGCATATGTAGCTGGCAACTTCGAAGGTTAATGACAGCCCTGGTTTCATTTCCCATCAGTATCAGTCACATTACATTTTCTTAAAGACCAAGTAAATTGATAAAGAATGCGTAAGTTGTAGAATGTCTTGAATATTAAACAAAATGTAACTTTCCTTTTTTTTTTAATCCAATGTGAAGGTCCACTTTTGGTCATGTAACACCAAGATTTCCAACAAACATACTGTGACATTTTTACATCTGTGTGACAAAAAATGAAGTTTGATGTTTTGACCATCTCCCTATCTCTGGAATATTAGTTGTGCTTCCCTGACATTCAACAACAGTTTTTAAAAATAAATTGAAAGGGACAAGACAGCTGGCCTAATTTGACCTCCAAACTGGGTGGCTAAATAGAGCTTTCACAGTGTGCTTTGTTTGTCAGTCATGGCTACATCCACAGTCCTGTTACATTTCTGTTAACAGAGAAGGATGTTCATACTAGACATGCAACATAACATATATAAAATTATAGTTAAATAATGTCAACATGTTTCAGACTTGCCACATATGTCCAGAAATGCAGGTAACTCGGACCTTGGTAACTCGGACCTTGGTAACTCGGACCTTGGGTACTTCATATTACACACAATTATTTGTCATTTGCATATGACTTCATGTTTGACAGAATTGCTTGCGTTTAGGTGAGAATTAAAGTTAGGGGACACTTCATGATGTCTATCATAAAGAGCATGAATCTCATTAGCCTGCATTTCTGGACATATCTCAGACTTGCTGCTGCCCATGCCCAGTTTACAAGTTCTTTAAGTGCTCAGCTAACATTTTTGCTTTAATATTTTGCTTTTGATCTTAATATTATTTTAACATATTCCTCTGGCTAATCAGGAGAATCAGCTCACTTATGATGCTTCTGAATCAGAAAAAGACATTCATGTCATCCGCAAAAATCTTGAGGTAGAGTCTTGTACTAATCTGCAATAGTTTAATTGATTTCTATTTTACATTCTCTTTGTTTTCTTGTTGTGCAATTCTGTGCCTGATTAATGTGTTATGTGTTATAACATTGTTAATAGTTGTGTGCTGTGTTTATTTGCTGGCTTGTGTCTTGTCAATGCAGTTTTAATGTTTCTTTGCTTTTTTGCTTTTGTATATTTTGTTGCACAAAATAGTGGTAGGAATAATGCTGCTCAACCTAATCAGAGATATTGCAATAATACTGCATTATCTAAAGCTAACAAAATGCACACTAACACATGAGCTAATGGAAAAAAGTAACTTTCAAAATTTTTCAACTCTTTGGTATTTGAATAAATCATGTACTAAGAAACTTGCTGTCACTGATCAAAAAAAAATATTTACTGAAAGTTAGACCATCCATCAATACCATTTGCTGATTTTGTGCATGCAGGTAAAATGAAGGAGATAAAGAGAAAATAAATATTAAAGTTTTCTGGTCAATAATGTCCCAAATGATTTTCGGGGTTTAAAAACTGTTAATATTAAATATTATCTTATATTTAGTTTTTTTGGGGCTACTGGTTGTTGGACAACTTGCATCAGCCTAAACCTAGCATGAACATGGATATTCTTGTTCAGAGTTCTCTGGTATCAAAAGTTGCTAGAAAAAAAAACCCTCTGAATTGAACGGAAGAGGGAATTACAGTGATATAAAAAAAATGGACTACCCTGTAAAACAAACACCTCTAGGGGTGGCTTATAGTCTTTGAAAAGCAAGTTTTCCCAAATTTTTGGTAGAATTTCACCGGTCTTGGTCTTGTTCTTAGTCTCGCATTTTAAAAAGTCAAAAGGTTTTTATACTTGTCCGGTGTCTCGCAAAGTCTTGAATTAACCATTTGCCACACTTTCCTCTCTAAGATGAACACCTAAAGTTGGTCTCTACCGCACTTGTAGCACTCATTTTACTGTTATTAACACACTATAAGATGGACGCCTGTCTATGACGCACATGCACAGCTTGTTCTGGTCCTGACAGATCGAGAAAAAGTTCTTACAACACTAACACTTATTTCACAGGGTCTTGTGACAGAGCTTACGGCAAACAGCAGTCGTATTGCTGAAATAAACACACAGGCAGATCAGCTGATTAGCACAGACAACAGGCACTCAGCTGATGTCAAGAAGAGAAGGAAAGAAATCAATAACATGTGAGATTCTTTTTCAATGAAACTACCTCAACCGGGGCCACCCGAAGACTTTCAGCCAATCAGAGACCGATCCTTAAACAAAGAATTGGGTATGCGGACCTCACGGGAAACTGTATCATTTTTTGATTGGTTAATTTTGATCCTAAATTTTTGGCCATTTGAAATTGCTTACTCCTAGCATCAGCCAATCAGAGACGAAAGAAATTTGCTTTCATTTACCGTAGCCAAATTCATGACCGTTTGTTCAATTTTCACCCGTTAATGTTCCCTTACCGAAAACAGAAGTCAAAATTATGTCTGTTCAGCTCAGAATCAATCAGGCTGGTGGACTTTTCGATAACGGGAGAAATTTGCCTCACTTTATTCGCGAAAGGGTCTTGGATCTGCATCACAATGGGGCATCTCAGCGCCAGATTGCTCTAGAACTTGGAACCAGCCGTCATTTTGTTCAAAATGTCTTACGCGACTACAATTTGACCAACTAATGTTTTCAAGCTCCAAAAGGTCACAGAGGGCGCACAGTTCTCACGCCAAATGCAGTTGAATGCATTGAAATTGAAAAACTTTGTAAACCAAGCATTTATACAGCTGAGATCGCAAACAGACTTGTTATGGATGGTGTTCTTCATCCTGCAGATTTGCCTCATCGACGTACCATCACTAAATTCATTCGAAATGAACTAATGATGACTAAGAAGAAAATTCATGCTGTTCCATCCGAGTCCAAAACTGAAGACATCGAGGACCAAACGAACATTTTCCTTGATCAAATCAGTGACTTAGCCGTTAGTTCATTGCACTTTTTTGACGAGGCAAGTGTTACAAAAACGACAATGAACAGACGATATGGAAATGTACCAATCGGAACACCGGCTTTTGAAATTCAGCGGTATGCTTCCAATGCAACCTACACTATCAATCTCTTGCATTCCTGTCTTGGAGTTGATTATGTGCATGTAATAGAAGGTGCATCTAACGGAAATGAACTTTTACTCTTTTTTGAGGAGGCTGTTGAAATAACAAGGCGGGATGGTTCAGTTTTGCTTGAGAGGGGTGACACCGTCATCATGGATAACTGTCCATTCCATCATGGAAGATTCACTGAGATGGTTTTGAGAGATATGCTTGCTGAATATGGAGTAAATCTGCTGTTCCAACCTGCTTACTCTCCGCATTTGAACACTTGCGAACTTTGTTTTCATCAAATCAAAGCATTTCCCAACAGAAATCAAATTTTTGCTGACAGTGAAACAAATTGCCATTTACGAAGCATGCAACAGAATTACACCATACAATTCGATGGCGTACTTCAGACACTGTGGATATATGATGTAGATTCCAAATCTCCAACATTTCTTTTTACAAAATTTTTCTGTGTTCCTTTGACAGTGTTACGTGACTGTCACGCAGTGCAGATTTTTTTTAAAGAATTCAAATAGAAAAAAGAGCCGTCTGTAGCCTAGTTATCAGTTTGTGCTAACTATTGTAAGCAACATCCAGAAAAATAAATACTGTTTGAAGATGTTGATGGTCTTCTGGTGGGTTATATTGGTGTGGGGTATATTCAAACGCTGCCAGTGACAGGTGTGAATATCACATTTCGAGCAGCAAGAATGTTTGACTTCGATAGGCCTTATCACGGTTTTTCCAAATTTTTATATTGACCAGATAGCAAAAATCCATCGACACTACTGGAAAAGGCATCTCAAATTAGTAAAGTGGCCGAGTTTAAAAGCGATATCTTTTAAAATAGTGGAGATATAGCTCCGCAAAGTCGACAAATTTCACAGACGTTTGTATCGCGCAGCCAAATTTTTTGCCTACAGGGAAACTGCGCGCTATCTTTTTCATTTTGAACGAGAAGTTAACGAATTTCATACAGTAACGACATGTTGAAAAATCCTGTATAACAAAAACCCAAATCTGAACACTTGTCTTGTTGACATAAAAACATCCCAGCCACTTACCAGGATGATTTTTTCCGATACGCAAGCACTTCCGAGAACGGGATACTTGTTCTTTGTTTTGCAACAGAATTTTTTAGATCCAGATCTAAAATGAGTCTAAAATAATTTCTTGTTGTAGAAGTAAAATCAATAGCTTTAGAAAACGCGCAAAGTTTTCGAAGACGGCCAGAAATTTAGGATCGAAATTAACCAATCAAAAAATGATATAGTTTCCCGTGAGGTCCGCATGCCCAATTCTTTGTTTAGGTATCGGTCTCTGATTGGCTGAAGGTCCTCGGGTGGCCCCGGTTGAGGTAGTTTCACTGTAATAAACTCTTGATTTAAGAAAATGCACTCTAATTGAAGGCGCAGTAGTGTTGTGGTTTCCTTAGACAAGAAACTTTGCCCCATATTGTCTTTCTACACCCAGGGCCTGGTTGTTCAAAAGGTTGATATCGCTATCCACTGGATAAATCACTATCCAGTGGATAAGCATTAACAAAATCCTTTGTGTTGTCCACTGGATAGTGATTTATCTGGCTCTGGTTGTTCAAAAGATGGATAGCGCTAACCACCGGATAAATCACTATCCAGTGGATAACACAATTGGTTTCGTTAATACTTATCCACTGGATAGTGATTTATCCGGTGGATAGCGCTATCCATCTTTTGAACAACCGGGGCCAGGTAAATCACTATCCAGTGGATAACACAATTGGTTTTGTTAATACTTATCCACTGGATAGTGATTTATCCGGTGGATAACGCTATCCACCTTTTGAACAACCGGGGCCAGGTGGATGGCGCTTTCAGTCCACCTTTTGAACAACCGTGGCCAGGTATATAAATGGGTACCAGCGACAATAATGGTGGGGTTTACCCTGCGATGGACTAGCATCCCACCCAGGGTGGGGGGGGGGGGGGGGGGGGGGGGTGGGGGTAGTAATACAAACATTCCTAGTTGCTTCATGCTACAGAAACCAGGTTGAAGTTTTGGCCGTGCAGGCCTTCTGTGGCTTGTGTGCGATTTTACAAAAATTAACATACCTAACTCTAATTGGACGTGTTATGGGTTGGGAGGATGGGTCGAGACCATGAATGGATCAACAGTGGCTTCCGTTTGAGCCTCTGTAGTGGTGACATGTGATCTCTTCCTCGTTGAACATTGTTTAGTGGGTTAAGTACTCACCATTGTTTCATTGTGCAGGTGGGACAATCTCCAACGTTTGAAGCAAGCCAAGGAAGAGGAACTCAAAGAAAAACATGGGTAAAAATTACAGCCACATTATTCAACTTGTTTTATTACCGTATAGTTCCAAAACTAGCGGTCCCCCAAAAGTAACGGCTACCCGAAAGTAACGTTAATTTTCGGACTTTTCTAGTAATTCCCGAAAGTAAAGGCCCACCTGAAAGTAACTGTTCCACTAAAGTAATGATCCAATCCATAAGGAGGTCTAACGTCTCCTGCAGATGGAATAGTTTAGTGTTTTACTGTACAATAATGCCGAGGGATGCCGAATAATCAATGCCAAAGAGAGAATTAAAATGACATTATGTGTGACATTATGACATTATGGTGTGTTTATGGTGTGTTTATCATTGTTCTTTATGGTGTGTTTATCATGTTTATCATTGTTCTTTTTTTCAATTACTCACATATTTTAGGTGCCTGAAAGTATCGGCTACCTGAAATTTGCGGCCCCTTAAGCCTGCTAATTCCGAAAGTAACGGGGCCGCTACTTTCGGAACTCTTTGGTACTTACCCCACATTATGTAATACTCGCTAAATAGTTCAAACCCAGGAGTATTACTAAGTGGTCTGTCTGTTGTGATTGTCTAGGTTAGCGTCACTCTAAAGGAACTGCACTGCAATTTTTCAAAGAGTTATTTTAACTCCAAAAGTGGAGTAAAAATTTTAGGTACAAGATAATCCCTTTTTTGGGGTCATTTTAACTCCAAATTTAACTCCGAATCTGGGGTTAAAATAACTCCAACCACTAATGGAGTTAATTTAACTCTACTATACAGCAAGGTAACTGCTTTTGGGGGGGAGAAATAACTCTTTTTTGGAGTTGAAATAACTCCGAAAAAATTAACTCCAGTGCAAGGAGTTAATTTAACTTCACTTTAGGAGTTATTTTAACTCTTTGAAAAATACTGTGTGTTTTTGACATTGCCAATCTGAGTAGAAGTCATCTTCAGAGTCCTGACTGTTCTGTTGTTGATCGACAGAAACCCATTTTCCCCAGCTTTTACCTTCACTTTCTAGCCTATTGGAACATATGAGACCGTTTCTAGAGGAAGTTACCTTCAACTCCTTTCTCCCTTCCAAAAAAAAAGTCAAGTCAAAGAGGCTGTTATTCCAATCATCAAGTCATGTTTTTTTTTGTAATGTTTGTCAGGGTTGAGCTTTTCTTTGACTCTTGTGATGAGATGAAGTCCTGGATCCAAGAAAAGGATGCCGTGTTATCAGACAGCGACATGGGAAGAGACTTGGAGACTGTTAGAGCTTTACAGCGACGCCATCAGGTAAAGCTGAAAATTGGTTTCAAATACCATGAACACTTTGATTTGATTTGAAAACATTTAAAGTGTCTACAGTACACTTAAAGGAGCTGTGTCACCTTTTGTTATTATCACTTTTAGAGCAGTTTTCAATTGAGTGCGAAAAGTAATCACACAATTGCTTTCGTTTTTCATTGCTACGCTTTGTGATTGGCTAAAAAATCTTGCGCCACTTTCTCGACCAATCAGAAGTAAAACCGAAACCAATCGTGACTTGCTTGGCGTTGCTAACATGTAATTGCTTCGAGCTCTGATTGGTTCATTGGATTGTTTACGACTGCTGTGATTGGTCAGAGTAATTACTTTGGTTTTGGTTTTACGACACTTAATTGAAAACTGGTCTATTAGCCCCAAAATATGATTGCATTAATGCAAACTACTCTAACTACTAGTGCAGTGAAATGATAAATGAGTGTCTTTGGCTGTGGGTGGCTTCGATGGAAATGGATTGCAACTTGAAAATGAAAAAATTGGGCTGATTTTTTAAAGTTTTTCATCTGGCTTCTTGTAAAACTTGCTAAAAACTGATTGTGACTCGTTATCCTTTTGGTGTTCCATATACATTTTGTGTTTGACAAACCTACATTGTTGTAATATGGGACAGTCTTGACGCCAAATCGACAATTACATCCCCACAGCTGCATTTAAAGCACTTCTTGTGATCACTCTTGTAAGCGACCAGCTCCCTTCAGCAACCACCTTCACCAAACCCCAGTTACTAAAATTCTCAGTACAACTTTGTAATTTAAAGCTCTCCTGAAGTGACCAGCTCTAGTTATGACCATGTTTTCCAAGTCTCCAAGGTGGTCATTTACAATAGCTTTGACTGTATTTGCAGCCGAATAGTGATTTAGTCGCTAACAAAACTTTAATCCTTGATTATCCTCAAAGGATTGTCATATTTGCATTATGTCCACATGGTGGTTTTTCACCAACCAAGACATATTAAATAAATTGGAAACTAAAATTTTATGGAATAAAATGTACAAATTCATATTAATTTTAAGATCTTTATTTAAATACTAGTATTTGATGTGTAATAACTATTACGTTTTTTATATATCACTTGAAATTTGTTTAAGGGCTTTGAAAGAGATCTTGCTGCTGTAGATGAAAAACTTGTGAAGCTACACGACCAGGCCAAATCGTAGGTTCTTTTTCTGTTCTGTTCAATAAGCATAAGCAGCTTCCATGTCAGATTAGTAAAATGTTTCTTTGCTTATTTGCTCTTGTCATTTGAATTTGAATGTCTTTCTTCTTCGTTGTCATTTTCCAGTCTAGTGTCTCAACATCCTCGACAAGCACGACAGATCAAAGCAAAAGAAGCAGAAATTCTTGGACTGTGGAATGGCTTGAAGGTTTGTATCCCATCTTTTACCAAACTGGAAGTTCTCTACCTTTAAGAATGGCCAGAAAAGAAAACATCATTTGTTGAAAATTCATAAAATTTATGTTATGTTGTTTTAAAAAGGCATGCTTTGGTCTATGAGTTTTATCAGGAAGTTTAAGTAAACGTGAATGGTTTTTTCTTCTTTTTCAGGGAAAAGCAAGTAAAAGAAAACAGGTTCTGGATGAAGCTTATGGCCAACAAGGATTTTTGGCTGATTCACGAGATTTGGTAAACTTCTGAGTGTGTTGTTAAATTGAACACCACACGAAATACACTTTTTCGTTTTTATTCACTTCAGGAATTAAATAAATGCTGCTTTCACATCAGGACCGAAACATGTATTTGACTGGTTCTATAATTTATGCTGTTTCACGAAATGGGCATAAGCTCGCTTAAAATCTTTCTAATTACACATGAACAGAAAAAATATAGAGTTCGAACTTTCTGTTGCATGATCTCGTGGTTTAATTTCACTTGTCAAGCTCTTCGGGAACGAGGAGATACAGTATTTAATCAAAGGCTCCTATGAGCCAGCCAACTTGTGAATATGGAACGCTATTTTCATACTTGGTGGATGGCGGACCCGGAGTCACGAAGTGAGAGCAATGGTGTGGAGCGTGAGGCATGCAAGCGGAGACAATGAAAAAAATAAGCTTCTGTAGGCACGCCATTGCCCCCAAAATCTGACTGATAAGTATCAGAACATAACAAGACAGCAGCTATTTCAGAATAAACTCTAAGGAACTGAAAACAATAATTTGGAAGAAACTATTATTCCAACAGAGAGAATTACATTCTCAAAAAGACTTGGATCTTTATCCATGACCGAAGAAACACTATCGCACAAGTCATGCTAATCGGAGATACTAATTCACGGCCTGAGAAAATAACTGATTCTAGCATGTCAACAACGAATCATTTATATTTCAGCAGTTACCATAGATCTTCCAAATTACAAAAACATGTCTTAGCGTGACATAAATATGCATCATGCGTAATGAGAGAACTGGATGACGTTATGCGTTGCATTTGTTGTGACCTTTGATAAACAGCCGTGAGACACGATATAATATAAGCACATAGAGGCACTGTGTAATCTCAGCTGGGTCAAAGCTATGCGACGAACATCGTGTCCTATCGCAAAATGCATCTCACAACCACGACCATTCCTCTTGGCTGTGCAGTTTATAAATAAGTGTGTGTGGGTACCCCATGATCGGTATGTAAAGCTTTTTTTGTTCCACAGAGTAGTCAAAGAATTGATGAGTAAACAATTTTTAAACGTACATTGCCCAGTTCTCAGTGTGTATTTGTGTCACACAAAAAATGTTTTTAATTCATACGGTTTTCGAAATAGAATTTGGTTTATTCGAACTTTAACAAATGGCAGCGAAACTTCACACATTTAAATACAACATTTACCGCGTTTTCCGGCTTAGTCTTGAAAAATACATTTAAAATTTTCCAGAGCTCGAACCCTCATGCACTGTTCAAGGGAATTACCAACAGAAGTCTTCTTGTAGATTCCCTAAATACCGCTCACATACAAGGAAAACTTTCTAATTCACAACGGCAAGCAATAATAAGACTAATAGAGAAGAAAGATAAAGATAGAAGATATATAGAGAACTGGAGACCAATATCATTACTGAATGTGGATTATAAAATTGGATCTAAAGCATTAGCCCTAAGATTAGAGAAAGTTCTACCGAACATCATTCACGAGAACCAATGTGCCTATGTTAAAGGCAGAACTATCTTTGATGCGGTGAGATCAATTAACGATGTTATGGAATACACCAAACAGCAAAATATTCCTGGATTGATGACCACTTTCGATTTTAAAAAAGCCTTTGATTCGATAAGCTGGCAGTTTCTGTTTGAAACATTAAAAGTTTTTAATTTTGGTAATTCCTTTGTGAGATGGGTGGAAGTTCTTTATTCTGATATCTCCAGCTGTGTTATGAACAATGGATTTGCTTCAGAAATCTTTCAAATTAGGCGAGGTGTCCGGCAAGGTGACCCGCTGTCGCCATATCTCTTTATTATTACTCTTGAAATTGTAAATATTGCCATACGTGACAATAAAGAAATTGAAGGAATCCAAGTGGGAAAAAGTAATATAAAACTTAATGTCTTTGCCGATGATCTCACCACGTTTGTAAAAAATGTTAAATCATTTCGCTCATTATCCATACTGTTGGAAAAGTTTGGAAATGTTTCTGGTCTAAAATTAAATGAAGAAAAAACGGAGGCTTATTGGTTAGGTAGTTTACACCAGTCATTTGATGATATAGGAATAGAAAAGATCAATAAGCCAATGAAAATATTGGGAATTTACTTTACCTATGACTGGAAAAAGTACCAAGAACTTAATTTTGAGAATATTATAAAGTCAATAAATAAATCTCTAAATGCATGGAAGTGGAGAAATCTAACCTTAATTGGCAGAATTCAAATTATTAAATCTTTTGCAATCCCTAAATTCATGTTCCGAGCAGCACAAATTCCGCTTACGAAAGACATTATTAAGGAAGTTAATACCGCCTTATTTAGCTTTATATGGAGAGGGAAAGACAAAATTAAACGATTAAGTTTAATTAGTGATTATAAGAAAGGCGGAATGAGAATGCCACATATCGATACCCTTGTTAAAACACAAAGGATCATGTGTCTGAAAAAATATTACGATGGGAACAGTAGCTCTTGGAAATGCTTCCCAAACTATTATCTCAAAGATGTTGGAGGTCCTTTTCTTTTAAAATGTAATTATGACACAGCATCATTATCGAAAAATATACCTAAATTCTACAAGGAATGCCTTCACGAGTGGGAAAACTATCGGCAGAAGCAGATTTCCTCCTCGTCGGATGTTCTTGAACAAATAATTTGGAACAACAAATTCATTAAAATAGGCGGACAATCCTTATATAGGAATAAACTTGTAAGAAAAGGTATTGTAAAAGTGAGGGATATTGTAACCAGTGGCGGTAAGTTAAAGTCATGGAGCACACTGGTAAACAAAAACATCACAAACTCTGAATACTTTCTTTTAATGAGTATTTTCGATACCATTCCCGTGGATTGGAAAAACCTCTTAAGAGAGGAGTTGTCCGTTCAAGGCTCACCAAGTGATAACGATACAAGAACTACTTTTCCCAGCTCATCTAAAACTATTTATTGGGAACTCATCAAGAGAATCGAGGTTGCTCCAACTGCTAAGTACAAATATGAAATTCTATATCCAACACTTGATCAAGCGTGGGAAGATATCTACCTACTTCCTAGAAGTACAACCTTAGACTCTAAAGCTAGAGAATTCCAATACAAATTGCTTAATAGAATTATTTATACAAACAAGATCTTATATAAAATGGGAAAGGTGGCATCACCCATGTGTTCCTTTTGTGGCAAATCTGACGAATCCCTAGAGCATTTATTTATTCACTGTGAAATCACTTGGAACTTTTGGCTATCAGTAAGAAACTGGTTGGAAGGGCATGATATATCTCTGCAAAACTTAAGTGCTGTTGACATAACATTTGGGTTTGTTCAAAAAGAATACACATTGATCAATCATATCATTCTTCTCTCTAAACAAATAATTTATCAGTGTCGTTGTTTAAATATAAAACCGTCGCTAACATTATTGCTAGCCAAAATAAGGTATACTTATAAATTAGAGTCCCTGATAGCCAAAGGTCAAAATTCTTTAGATATTCATAACAAAAAATGGCAACTGTTGCTCTCTGTAATCTAGATAGAAGTACTGTATACTCCCTGTATCTTGTTTATTTTGTTTAATTAATTTGTAGGTGTTTTAGTTTATATAATGTAAGTAATGTTAATGAACGAATGAGTGTAAGTGAATTTGTTTTTGAATAAAGGTTAATTTAATAATAAAAAAAAAAATTAAAAAAAAAAAACCAACAGAAGTTTACAGCGAAGTGAGCGAGTGACTTTTTTCCCTGAATGCTTCAACTCATTTTCACTTGCGTATTCACGAGTTAAATTAAAAAAGAAGACGACATTTGCGCTAAGTAAACGTGTTTGGTCTGGCTTGCTCAGAATAAACATGTTTCCATCATGATTCGCGAAATGTGCTGCTTCATGAACACTTTTCAGTCAAAGAGTAACATGTTTCATTCATGATCAAACTAAACATATTTTGCTCTAGAAAAACTTCAAACTTTTCAACATCATTTTAAATGGAGAAAATGTTTGCAAAAAAAAAACTTTACATTCATGTGAAGATACACAGACCTTGACAATGGCCACTAAAATCTTATCTACAGTCCAATAGGCCATTTCTGAGTTACATTATGCCTCATTGTCAAAGCGAGGCTAGGTGCGCAACCGTTCATATGAAGATGAGTTTTATTTGCATTTGAATAAAAAACCATTTTCATATGAAAGGTTGTGCACCTAGCCTCGCTTTGACAACGAGACATAACGTAACTCGGAAATAGCCCATTGTTTGTTATATCAAACAGCTGCTGGGCGGTGGAAGTGATTGACCTTTTTGCGGTAACATTACCTTTCCCGTAGACTTCAACAGGTTTATTTGTAAATTTACCAGTAATAGAAAAGGTTGAAGGAGGTTTACAGTAGCCTGTCGAACAGTAAGTTTACATCTCAAGACTTGTCACTGGTTTGCTTGGCAGTTATCTTGGGCTTCTGACATGTGTGACTCACTCAGAATAGCAGACACGCCAAAAGACGTCAACAGTGCTAAACAGCTGATACAAGAACACGAGGAAAAGTGGGAGGATATTCAAACCCATAATGACAGGTACAGTGTTTAATGTGCTGTTTAAAAAATGAGCAGTGGTGTTTTATCAGGTTTATGTACTTATGAATTATTAATGCATTTTTGAAGCTTGTTGGAGAGGACAATCTCTTGTACAATAAGCCATTTTCGTATTTAAAATTACCGCTGAATTCAAACACCAATGACACATTGATACAGGGTTAGACTCGACCTGATGTAAAATATTCACAAATACCGGCAGAAGGTGCGTGAAATTTGAAAATTAAACAAAAGACAGAGCTCTAAACAGGTCATCTTCTCGCCTGAATTTGTGAATTTATCACTTCAGATTGAGGCTAACCCTGTAAAAATGCGCGTTCAATGCTTTCATTCAGCGACCATAACAAATTCGAAACTGGTCTATTATGGTGATGCAGTGTCAACGAAGTTTTAGAATTAGTAAATTACACCCTAAATTGGACACCTATGTCGTGCTCTCATCAATTATGCGCATTTAAATGGTTCTGTTGGCCTACCGGAAACTAGAAAATATCCCTGACTTTTTAGTAGAAATCTCGAATATTGTTATTGATACGATTAATTAGGAATCGGAGTACGTGTCGTATAATTGCGGAGTTATCATGCTCGTAATTTCATATCGTCCTCGTGCTACGTGCTCACCCAATATGAAGGTAATTGCCGTATTACTCCCTGACTTGTATTCCATGCACTCAGTCCAAAATTCTATTACTTATTTGTGTACTTTGTCCAGCAAGAACATCATTAATGGTACAAAATTAGGCATAAAGTGCTTGTTTGTTTTTTCTACCCATAGTCTCTTATTTTGTTATCCAGCAAAGTAAATGTGTAATACTGATGCAAACCCCCAATTTTCATAGGTTTGACCAGTTAATAGAGTATGGTCAAAAGATGTTAGTCCCCAATCCACGTATGAAACAGGTTAAAGACAGATTAATAGCACTTAAACAAGAGAAGACAGCACTAAAGGACACTTGGTGTGAAAGAAATGACGTACTACACGAAGGCCAGGATTTGCAGGTTAGTTGTAAGAGTTAATACAGTCAAACCCCTCCATAATATGGACTGGACTGGGCTGGGCTGGGCTGGGCTGGGCTGGGCTGGGCTGGGCTGGGCTGGGCTGGGCTGTGTTGGCCAGGGAGTGGTGATTTTTTATGTGTTTGAGCCTCGGCTACTTTGATAGAAAAGCAAAACATTGACAATAACAAAAAATAATCTTTTTCGGAAACTTTCTATTTATAAAAATTGTGACATGCAGTCTTGACGGACACCTCTCTATTACGGACAGTTCTCTTAGTCCTAAAGATAGCAAAATTCATCTAAATCCCTAGCTACCTTAATAATACAAACACTTCTACAATGCAGACACTTGGGGCTGTGTCTTAGGTGTCCGTATTAAGGAGGTTTGACTGAATCCAAAATTGAGTCCCAGGTTTCTTTTTTATTAGACCTTTTTTGTTTTTGGAAAGCTTATTTTTGGAGTGACTGATGCTTCTTTGTAATTTCTTACCATCTCTATGATCTTTGTAAGTAAACTGTTCAACTGTATCCTTGTTTTTTTTTTCCAACCTTTATGTTTAA
Source organism: Dendrophyllia cribrosa (assembly GCA_024195265.1). NCBI lineage: Eukaryota > Metazoa > Cnidaria > Anthozoa > Scleractinia > Dendrophylliidae > Dendrophyllia > Dendrophyllia cribrosa. The sequence continues at coordinate 9,963,711 of JAJLRJ010000014.1, read as the reverse complement.
TGTTTTTGGAAGCTTGTTTTCCAGGTGGCCTTATGCTTCTCTGTAATTTCTTACCATTTATGTAGTGTTTGTAAGTAAACTGTTGTTCGACTGTATCCAAAAACAAATCCTTTGTGTTTTATGTGTTTTTTTTTTGTGTGGAGAGCTTATTTTTGGGATGGCTTGCCTTAGTTTGCCTTATGTTTCCTTGTAATTTCAAACCATCTCTGTGATGTTTGTTTGTTGTTGTTATTTGCAGGCATTCATCCGGGATGCAGAACATGTGGACTCCTTGTCAGCTTCCCATGAGGCCTTTCTCTCTAATGATGATCTGGGGGTATGAACTGAATTAATGCAGTGCCATGTCACCAGTTTTAAAGTCACTCTGAAAAGCTAAAAGGCAAATTTTCATAAATGGAACCCCCCAAAAAAATATTGGTCCAGTTTGTTGAAAATGACTCCACGAGTACACTGAAATGTGAAGTCATTGGAAAGAACACACCACTCACCACACAGGAGGGGGGTGAATAGGTTTGTGGATCGTCGGATTTGGCCTTCAAAAGTGCACGGATTGCGAATTTTAGCGATGAATTAAGCGGATTCGTGGATTTGAAAATTACCCGTGGATCGCGGATCAGCCGAGAAGTTTGGATTGTGGATCGGATCATTAATTTTCGGTCGGCCTTGGACGTATGTTGGTGTTTTGCCGACTATTTTTTTTTCAGTTTTACCAGCAAAGGCAGAAAACGTCGAGTAAAATCTAAATACTGCACAATAAAAACAAAATAAATATATATACCAGTGTGTAGTATATTTATAGTGCGGAAAGTTTTAAAGTAATGCGGATCCGGATTTGAATGAAAATAACGTCGGATTGATGGATCGGGCCAAAAAATAGCACGGATCGACGGATTTGCATACCCCTATTCACCCTCCTCACACAGGGCACTACTCTTCGTACAGTTTTGGTGTAGGTGACATTAGGTCGTTGTTAGTCTTTACTCCGTTGCTTATGTTCAGTTCATAAGATTACTTCTATTTATGATTTCCCTATTTAGCATTTTCGATCTATTTTAACTGCGGCAGGGTTCGCTGAGTTGGTAGAGCGCTGGTCTGCTGAGCGGGAGGTTGCATGTTTGATCTCTGGCCGGACTAACACTCAGAACGAAGGGAGAAGGTGCTACGTTTACTAAGATATCTGCAAACAGTTACACCTTCACATGGCTTCGATGACCATGCAGGAATGGCGATCCCATCTCCAGTAGGGGACGTAAATACAGTGTCCCCAATTTGTACTTTCGTGCTAAATGCATTGACACCTAAAGAAAGTGATCTTTTTATTTATTTTTTTTTTGTCGGCCTTATGCTCTGTCTGCAGACATCTGTAGATGACGTTGTGATGCTGTTCAAACAGCACGAGAATTTTGAGAAGACATTGACAGCCCAGGAAGAGAAACTCCACTCATTATCTGACATGGCCAACAGTTTGATGGAGGCTGGTCACCGTGACCAACAATGGTGAGGCCACTCCCCTAAACACCAGGGCCCAGTTGTTCAAAGAGTGGATAACGCTATCCGCCAGATAATCCGGTGGATGAACGTTAACAAAACCCATTGCGCTATTCACTGGATTCACGTTTTGTACAACTGGATCCAGAACTGGAACATTAAACAGCTCTTCTTCAGGGTCAGGTTGTTTTAAAGAGCAGATACACAGTGCTGTGAATAAAAAACTACCCTGTAGATAAGTTGTGTTACTTTGTCTAAATTTTCGTTATCAACTGGTCAATGTTATCAGCTCCTTAAACAACACAAGGTTCACCCAAACGTCAAAATATCATTTAGACATGATTTGAATGCACTTTTTTGTGAGGTCGCTGCAGTAATCTCCCGGGAGTAATCTCTACTTTTCACTCTCTGGAGTGTTTTTACAATAGTATTGAAAAATGACTGGCACTGTGGAAAAGTACTGCCTGATAATAAAGGGTCACACTTTGATATCATCCACAATAGGTAGACCCACCTTATACAACATATTTTATTTTAAACAGTACCCCACTAAAGTACTGCTCAACAGCTTTTGTATGAATACGCAAGGATGTCATCCACATACTCAAAAGCATAATAAACAGTAAAGAAATAATTATACACTTCTGCTCAATAGCTTTCTCATGAATACAAACATCTGCAACTACCTTGTACAGTATAATACACAGGAAAGGGAAGTACTGCACAATAGCTTTTATTTGAATGGTCACTCATACTTACCTGTTGTTTACTTTATATTGCCAGGATTTCAAAACGTAAAGACGAAGTTGTCAAAAGAAGACACAATGTCAAGCAACTTGCTGCAAAAAGAAGACAAGCATTACTGCAATCCCAGCTACTTCAAAACTTTCTTCGAGATACACAAGAGGTAGAGTTGTCGTTTACTAAGTTTTGAGGATTTTATTTTATCATGTTAGAAAAATAGATATCATCGATCATTTTTGTCAGAGAGAGTTTTTAAAGAAAACTCATTGCAGTAAAACGCTGAATTGCGTGATACCTTATTATAGGAAATTAACTCTTGTGTTCATTAACGTATTTTAAGTTAACACGAATTGAAGGAGAAAATATTCTAGAGATCTCGTATTCTGTCGAGGAAGAGTTTATTAATATTACAAAGGTATTTGCGCTGAAGGACCATTCCGGAGGCCAGATTGAACTTTAATCAATTATCATACACAGTGTGAAAATGTGCTGAATAAAGAAAACTGTTCTTTAAGTAGGTATAGAGCCTCTAAGGACATGATTCAGAATTTGGAGCAGAATGATAGAAATTAATGTCGTGGAAAATGTGTAGAGATCTCGTATTCTGTCGAGGAAGAGTTTATTAATATGACAAAGGTATTTGCGCTGAAAGACCATTCTGGAGGCCAGATTGAACTTCAATCAATTATCGTACACAGTGTAAAAATGTGCTAAAAAAAGAAAACCGTCTTTAAGTAGGTGTAGAGCCTCTAAGGACATGATTCAGAATTTGGAGCAGAGTGATAGAAATTAATGTCGTGGAAATTAACTTTCCATTAAATTAAAATCGCAGAAAATAACACTCCTAGAAATTAACGCGACTTATTTCATGGAGTGTTAATTTACTGTGATAAGGTAGATACAATTAAACTGAAATAAGGAAACGAAAACGTTTGTAACATTTAAAAGTGGGCCGCGTCACGCAAACGGCCCGGATGACATGGCACTTGATTTCGAGTAATTTGCATTTAAATCAGCTGCTCAAAATTGCGGAAGCCTTGCGGTATGTGATTTCAAGGCGCGATTTTTACGGTTTTAATTTTTATTTCCGGACTTTTTTCGCTTCCATCATATTATTTAGAAATTGAAGTGGGCAAAAAAGCTGAAAACTCAAAATCGAGAAAATATGTCGTCCGGGCCCTTTTCGCATAACGCGGCCCAAGTGTAATTGATTTCCATATCATTTCACCTCCCAGTTTGAGGCTTGGATTCAAGAAAAACGTCAAATTGCAACTGATGAGTCCTTCAGAGATTTAACTAATGTCCAGAGGAAGCTTCAGAGACATCAAGCGTTTGAGGCTGAAATTGCAGCGAACAAAGATGGCTTTGATAGCATAAACGTGGTAAACTTGTGATGTACTAATTAAAAGAAGCAAATTGTAAGACCAAAAATTATTAGCCCATGACTGAAATCTTTTCGGGGTGGGGCAGGAGTCGAACTTAACTTTTTAGTCCACAAGCAAAGTTTTGTTTGCTAGTAATTTTTTTTTCTACTAGCAAAACTAGTAAGGTTACTAGCTATTTTTTTGCATTCATTTTCCCTTTTATGACTCTGAAAATATGGTAAAAATATCTTAATAGTATACTGTTAATTTTGTAGTCTTCTTTGCCGGCGTTGTCCTGTTTTTTTTTTTTTTTGGCGGCTCAGGGTTGTCGGGCAAGACGTTATCATCGTCGGTCACTTTACCGGTAGTCTTAGAAGTCGAGGGCCTCTTGAAAAAAGTGGTTATTTTAGACATCTACAACAAAAGTGGCTCACAAAGCGTGAAATTCATTCTCTTCTGTCACGTTGCTGATTCCAAGAAAATGTTTGCCTCAAAATTCTCCGGGAATGTTCACTTTTTCCCTCCAACTTTTATTACAGAAATGCGTACTCGCAAAAGTCTGATAGAGGATTTTTTTCAGACTCGCAACTTCCAAAAACCACTTGCATTTTGCGAGTTTGCGAGTGTTAATTTCGTGCCCTTTGGGGGCCAGTGGATGTATGCACCCTAAGAAAGTTTGTTTGCAGGCTCAAACTGTTTCCCTTGAATAGTGCTGCGCACTAATGACGTCACATACTTTTGACCCCCATTGTGACAAACTCCTCCATGTGCTATCTGCATAAGAATGTTGCATGGGAAAGTGGTGTTGGCGAACACTTTGATGCGGCTTTTATCGATATTTGCGCAAGAAAATCGAACACCCGGGTCATTGTTAAAAAGAAAACCTAAAATGTAAAAATAAGGGAGTAAATGCTGTATTTATTGTTACTTTTTAGTGTGGTAAGAAGCTAATCCGTGAAGGTCATTATGGTGCCATTGAAATCAAGGACCTTTTGAAGGGCTTAAATGAAGGCTGGAGTGACCTAGTTAGCAAGTCTGCTGATAAGGGAGCCAAGTTACAGCAGGCTCAGCAACAACAGCAGTTTAATAGAGCAATGGAAGATATCAAGGTTCATTATTTAGCTGTTTACTTTAACATTAGTTTCAGACTTCAACTTGTGCATAATTCATGAAATCAATTCATTCATGACCCATTTTGGGAGAAGTGTTTTTCAGTGAATCTAGGCTAACATTCATAGTGCGTCTGGCTATGCATCTCGTAGTCCATGACCACTGATTTCACTGTTACGCGACCCTTCGAATCAAAACTGCTTTGAGCAATTTCAATTTACTCTGCCGTCAATCATACAGCCTGCAATGGCGTCCGAAGAAACGAACTCTTTCCATATAAGGTATGATTGACGGCAGGGTAAATCGAACTGCTCAAAGTAGTTTTGATTCGAAGGGTCGCGTAACACTGAAAGAAATGGTAAGTATAAAGACATGCACAGAACGGATTATTCATCTAAGGGAAATATCGTGAAGACACGTTACAGAAGAAAGTTTTTCCACAAGCACATTGCAGCCTGTTTTGTCAGACAAGTTACATGAAAGATGGTAAAATGAGTTTGTTGTTAGTTCTCATCCTTGCTCCGAGGGTTTTTTCTCCGGGTACTCTGGTTTTTCCTCCCTCCTCAAAACTAACATTTCTAAATTCCAATTCGACCAGGAATTTTCAGAGGGCCACCCTATTAACCTAGAGTCAGCTTGGTGCCACCCTCTTAAAAAATTGTTATTTATTTAAAAACACATCGTGACATGATAAATTTCCTGAACAATAAATTTATTGATTTGGGCGCCTAACATTTCAAAGCTTGAACCTAGCACCAGAGCTTTGGGTTCCCAAGAATTTTAATTTGTAACAACAGCCTCACTCTCTTAACTATAAACCTATCGTTTTGTCCAGGTGTGGATGAATGAATTGGAGACACTCATGTCTGTTGAAGACCTGGGTCATGATCTGTCTAGTGTCAAGTTCCTTCTCAAGAAACACCAAGGAGTGGAGACTGATATCGAGCTTCACGATACTCAGATCCAGTCTCTTTGTGACCAAGCACAGGTTTTGATTGACAGTGGGCATTTTGATGCTGACAGGATTGAACAAGGGACAGAGAATATCTTACAGAGGTAATGATGCATATCAAGATTCTCTTTACTGTTTTTCTTTTTTTTTTTCTGTGCACTTTGGGAGAATATACCTGAACAATATTGGGGGTTTCCTTCAGTTTGAGTTTGGGGATTTCAACAGTACAGCTGTTAAAACAGTTTAAACAAACATAGGATTTCAGAGTGTTGCAAGGCTGCAAAACAGTCCACCTAGTCCACCTAAAAAAGCGGCAATAGCTGAAGTGGCGGAAAACAACTGGAGCGGATCTGAGGATCTGTGCTTTGCGCCTCTCCTTGTGAGTGTGGGCGCTTCGCGCCTCCCTGACGAGCTTAAGAGTGAAAAAACCGACTGTTTTGCGGTCTCAGTAGAGTGTTACAAAACAAGTTCAATGCAATGTGCAGTTTTTAGTTACGATGGTTTATGTGATGTACATGTATTATGCTCTGACACCTTCTCAAATGCAACTGCAAATCGATGTTTTATTTAGGTTTGATTTGTCTGTTATGTAATTACCCATTTTGGACATTTATTTTAGATTTGATGAGTTAAAAGAGCTTTTCTCAAACCGCCAATCACATCTGGAAGACTCGCTTGGTCTTCACCAGTTCTTTTATGACCTTGAAATGGAGATGGCCTGGATACGAGAACACATGACCCTGGCTACCTCAGAGGACCTGGGTACTAGTCTGATTGGAGTTCAAAGACTTCAGAAAAGACACTTGGTAAAACATATTTTTGAACATGATCTATCAACATAATCAAGCTGCTGACCATCGTAATTTGCAGTCTGATTGGCAAGGCACTGTGCTCTTACCTCTTACACACAATAGCATCACCAGTGAAGGGTCAGGGCTACAATGTGTGTCATAATTAGTTGGGACAATCAAGGCCAAGCTTCTTGTTTAGCTGTTCAATCATGCGTGCGTTCTCTCCCCACCCCCCTCAAATAGTTCCTATCGCGCGAGCAATGAAGTAGTCACGGTTTTTCTAATTTTTTCCAACATTGAAGGGGAGAGAGGGACGACTGTCCCAGCAAATGTGCCGGGGATTGTAGCTCCCAAGACAATTCTTGCTCTGAACACAGAAAACAAGAAGTACAACATTATGGTCTTCTTTGCCAGTCCATGATAAGCAAAGCCAAATTAGAAATAGAGAAGGTTGGAATGGGTGAGATGAGAACAAACTGATAGTGACTGCCTGAGGCACCTTAACAAGCTTCTGTTCTCATTCTCATAAATGTCTGGAACACTTCATGAGACATGAATGTATATGCCTGCTATATAAGAACATTTCTCATCATTTCCAGGGCTCGACACTAACACTTTCCCGCTTTCCATTGGAGAGTAAATTTTCGTCTTGGAAAGTAAAAAAAACGAAAATGAACCAAAATACTTACCCGATCTGGAAAGTAAATTTTGGGCTATGCTGGAAAGGAAATGTTACTTTTAAAAGGCATAAGTGAAAAAAAGTGTGCAAATAAAATGATAAAACAACCGTCAGACTGATATTCTATCTTTAAAAAGACGAATTTCCACCGTTCTTGCTGTCCGCCATATTGGAGGAAATTGGAGGATTGAAAGAGCTCCCGAGGAGGTCTGGGTACGATAAATACACATGGTATGGTGTAATTGAATCCGCCATTTTGAAAATGAGTTTATTTCGGTTCGGGTTTTCCCGTGCTGCGACATCAGAACGCAGTGGTGATGTTCAGCCTACAGAAGGAGATAAAGAAGTTGAAGAAAGCCAAACTGGCGAAAACACTTCAGGCACTGCAACATCTAAAGAGAGGTATGAAGAAAAAAGGAAAATGCTCGGCCGTGGGTTTCGTAGAGATTGGATGAAAGAATATACATGGCTGGAATATAACGAAGAGGAAGGTAAGATGCACTGCAGAGTTTGCAGAGAGTTCCCAAACATAGCAGACAAGAGTAGCTCTTTCTTCAACGGAAATAACAGTTTTCATTTGGGCAATATCAAAGGCCACGACCAAAGCCGTCGACATGTGAGGTGTGTAGAAGCGAAAAAAGCAAGAGAAGTACCAGAGGCTACGCCAATACATATTGGAATTAGAAATCTTAATGAGCAGACTCTAGATAAACTTGAGAAGTTGTTTAATACTGCCTATTACATTGCTAAGAGCGGAAGACCGTTTTCAGACTTCGATCAATTGTGCATTCTTCAAGTTAAGAATGGTGTTACATTAGGAGAAACTTATCGAAATGACAAAAGATGTCGTGAGTTTATAGAAGCAATTGCTGAGGTGATGAAACGGGATCAAAAGGAGACAATGAACAATGCTCAGCCACGCTTTTTCACCTTAATGGGAGATGGTGGAACTGACACCAGTAACAAAGATTTAGAAATAATTTATGTCAGAATGCTATGTGATGGGGAACCCGTAAATAGGTTTCTGACTATTGTTGAACTGCCCAATGGCACAGCTGATGGGGTGATAGAAAGCTTTGAAAGGGCAATGGGAAAAGTTGGAGTAAATGACTGGAAAAATGCTATAGTGTCACTGGGTTCAGATGGTGCTGCAGTGTACACTGGAGTTCGCAATGGTGTAGTTGCAAAGCTTAAACAATCCATTCCATGGTTGCTTGGAATTCATTGTATTGCTCACAACTTGGAGTTGGCTATCCTTGATGGACTCAAGGAGGAACATCTACTTTCTTCTGTAAAGGAAATGCTTCAATCTATTTATAAACATTACCACTACTCCCCCAAGGCACTTCGTGAACTCAAGGAACTGGCAGATGTTATGGAGGAAAAAATCCAGAAACCTGGAAACTTAAAAGGAACAAGATGGGTACCACATTTGCATCGTGCCCTTAAGGTTTTTCTCAAGGACTACAAAGTGATCTATGGTCATTTTAATAATACTGTTGGAGCTGCAACTAGTAGCACTGAAATGCAGGGAAGAGCAAAGAAGATTCTGAAAGAGCAAGAGAAATTTACAACAGTCATCTTTGCAAATTTCATGGTGGATGTCTTGGATTGTCTCTCCAAGCTAAGTTCTCTATTTCAGAAAGATGGTATCACCTTAACTCAAGCAAAGGATGGTCTAGACAACACCATACTTCAACTCACAGCAATGATAGCAAGACCAGGTCCATGCCTTCAAGAGACTGTTCAAAGTATTGGGGATGGCAGCGACTATCAAGGCATTACACTGAAAAAGGGTGTCGGTGACCAAGACTTGATTAGATTCAATACAACAACTAAGCCACGAGTAATCAATTGTATTATCAGTTATTTGGAACAGCGATTTCAGAATATCAAAGGTGCAGATCAAACTTTGCTTGCCATGTCAGTATTTGATACTACCCTCTGGCCAGATGATAGGATGGCACTAGCTACATATGGGGAAGACAAAATCCGCCATCTTGTGGAACATTTCAGGCCCTTACTTGAGAAGAACGATTTTGAATTTGATGCTGTGTTTGGGGAATGGAGTGGTCTCAAAGCATGCATTTGTAACAACTATCTGGACCTCAATCCCCAAGCTTTGTGGAAGAGAGTTTTTATTCACCATAGTAACAGATTTCCCAACATCCTTATGTTGGTTGAAATTCTGCTGATTCTACCTCTGTCAACAGCATGCTGTGAGCGAGGCTTTTCAGTAATGGGGAAGATTAAGTCAGACTGCAGATCATGCTTATCTGTTGACATTCTAGACTGTCTCATGAGGATTCACATTGAAGGGCCCTGTGTTGCTGAGTTTGACCCTCAACCTGGACTGCAAATGTGGTGGGCTGGTGGAACGAGGATGAGACGCCCCAATTTCAATGACTAAAGATTACATTGTATCAAATAATATCAAATAATAAATACTATGAGACATGGTAAGAAATATTTTTTTATTATCATGGTTAGCAACTATGATACGGCAATCCATTTTGAAATTTCTTCGTTCAGTCAGATGAGAATTCACCTTCAAAATTGTCAAATAAATACCGACTGTTTTGCTATACCATGTCTTTGTTATTTTCAGGCCTTTGAAAATGAACTGACCAACCATCAGTTTCGAATCGACACTGTACTGGCTTCCGGTCAGGACTTGATTGACAGCAATCATTATGCCTCTGACAAAATAGAAGAGCGGTGTGAGGAACTTAGTGCAAGCTGGGAACAGCTCATGGGGGCAGCCGCTGAACGGAAACAAAAACTTGGGGATGCTCTGGAGTCACAGAAGGTGAGTGTTGCTTACAAATTAAGAGAGCATGCATCGTAATAGCAGCACAGAAGTAATGCGTTTTAATCCCAATAAAGCTTTGAGGCTCTCGCGTTAGTTCTCTTTATCTGCAGATCGTATTTATGACTCAATATTTTCAGCATCACGAGGCATTTGTGTTATTTCCACCAATTTGAGATGAGGGCACGCAGGGCGAGAACGTTAATAATGTCCAAACAAGAAGCTGTTTTTGTTAGCGTTTTTCGGCTTTGACCGTGCACAACCACAGTAGGTTTTGAATATTGCCCGAGAAACTGGGCAATCGAAATGTTTCCATTAATTTATTCCGTCATAAGGTGTGATGGAAAAACAAAGAATATGCACGGTTGTAGTAAATTTAAACATTAATTTGAGCTCCTTTGTTACCACCATTGAAGTCTGCAAGGTTTCATGACCAGTCCCTCGACTAACTTTGATTCAACCTGTTGGATTTGACAAGGACTTAGTTTGTTCAGTTCAGTTACCAGGTGTGCATTCTCATAAAAAAAATTTAATTTTTCCTTTCAGTACTTCACAGAAGCCAATGAAGCAGACTCTTGGATGAATGACAAAGCTGGACTGGCAGCCAATCAGGATTATGGAAAAGACGAGTTATCTGCCGAGAAGCTGCTGACCAGGCATACGACTTTGCAGACAGCTGTAGACTCATACAGTCCTATCATTCAAGGGCTGGCAGAGCAGGCGAGGAAACTGGTACAGGCTGGCCATTTTGCTGCAACAAAGATTGTCACCAGACAGGTAAAAGGGAACAGAGAGATATGGCAAAGTTTCTACTGAAAGGGCAGTCATTAATGAAAAATAAATCACTTGCCTTCAGAACACTGCACAAATCTATTTTGATTGTGTTAAACTTTTTGGGTGCTTACCATTTGTCAGAACTGGTTTAACTGGTCAATTCCTAAACAGAAAGACATTAGAGCAGTTTTCAATTGAGCGTGAAAAGTAATTACACAATTGCTTTGGTTTTTTTTATTGCTACGCTTTGTGATTGGCTAAAAACTCACGCGCCACTTTCTCGACCAATCAGAAGTAAAACCAAAACCAATCGTGACTTGCTCGCATGCGTTTTCCCGCGCTTGGCGCCGCCGACATGTAATTGCTTCGAGCTCTGATTGGTTCATTGGATTGTTTACGACTGCTGTGATTGGTCAGAGTAATTACTTTGGTTTTGGTTTTATCACACTCAATTGAAAACTGCTCTATCACTCATAATTTATTTTGCTTTCTAGCGTGACATTGAAGAACAGTTTTCAGGACTGCAGACGCTGACCAACTCGCGGCTTCACAGACTGAAAGAGTCCAAAAAACTACATCAGTATCTGCGTGAAGTGAATGAAACCGCTGAGTGGATCAATGAACAGCTTCATGTGGCTGCTGCGGAAGATTACGGGAAAGATTTTGAACATTTGGAGGTGGGTAACAGGGAGAAGGAGCTTGAATCTGTTATTCCAGGATTTTCAGTTCTAAACCTCCGCCCGTCTATTATGGTTCTAAAATGTTAAATTTGAATCCCCTAGATAAAACCCCAAAGTGTGATCATTCAGATATCAAAGGTATTGAGCAGTGCTTCCCTGTGGTGCTGTTTATTATGCTGTACAAGGGGGAAAGTTAGAAAACTTTTGGATGAAATCCTAAAGTGTGACAATTCAAATGAAAGCTATTGAGCAGTACTTTCCTGTGGTGCTGTTTATTATGCTGTACAAGGTGGTTCTAACTTTTGAGTCTGAGGATGAAATCCTAAAGTGTAACTATTCAAATGAAAGCTATTGAGCAGTACCTCCCTGTGGTGCTGTTTATTATGCTGTACCAGGTGGTTCTAACTTTTGAGTCCGTGGATGAAAATGAAATTCTGAAGTGTCAGCGTTTAAATGAAAGCTATTGAGCAGTATTCTCATTTGGTGCTGTTTTTTCTTTAATATTTCACAAATTAAAGTTGGTATTTTTATTTTATTTTGCCATCTAGTGGGTGTTAAAGGGTTAATGTGATGTGGGATGTTTTTCACAGATGATTCAAGGCAAGTTTGAGGATTTTAAGCGCAGTGTAACTGCAAAAGCTGAACGGTTCAATGAGGTGGACAACTTTGCCAAGCGTTTGGTGGCTGAGGGACACACAGACACTGTGGACATCAAAGAACAGCAGGACATTCTCAGGTTTGTCAATAATTATGTGAAATCTGATTGTTAGAACGGTTTTCAATTGAGTGTCAAAAGTAATTTCGCAATTCCTTTCGTTTTGAACCAATCAAAAGTAAACCCAAACCATATGTTTGTTTAACGTCTGTGTTTGCTCTCAATGATCAACCTTGATTGCTTTTATATTCAACACATGGCTGTTTATAGCCAAGGAGATGAATCTCTATCTTTTATCATCTTTTCAGATCCATGTGGGCCCACTTACAAGATCAAATCAAGATCCGTACCAAGCGGCTTGCCAGTGCGGCAGAAATCCACCGCTTCAACAGAGACCTGAATGAGTTAATCGCTCGCATCCAGGAGAAAGATGCCTCACTATCCATGGAGGACCTGGGCCGAGACATGGCTAGTGTCCAGGGCCTACAAAGGAAACACGAGGGGCATGAGAGAGACTTGTTAGCAGTACAGCAACAAGTTGAAACACTAAGTGCCGAGTCAGGAAAATTACAGGCCGCTTATCAAGGTAATGAATGGGGTTAGTTTCCAGAGAAACTGTGGTGCTGCGTCGGTGGGGAAGGGGGGGGGGGGGGGGTGGGGTGAGACACGAGAATTTAGTTTTATCGACTGAGTCGATTAGGTAAATTGACCACCGTAAAAAGATTCAAATAGCTGACGTTTCGAGCTCTAGCCCTTCGTCAGAGTGAATCAAGAAATTGTGGGTTGTGGACTGTGGTTTTATATAGTAAATGGTGGAAATACGCTATTGGTGGAAGTTTGGTGACGTAAATTAGTTGAATGAAAAGCGTTCGTTGATTCTGTGTGGATTGAGAGTGCCGATTTGAAAAATTAATTTTTGTTCTAAGTTTTTACGGCTTTCTGTGTTGCCCTGGTGTAAGGAAAGGCCGCAGATCGTTATGTGTCGTCATGTGTTGTTTGGAAACTATCCAACCATTCCAAACAACACATGACGATCTTTTTTTTGGTCATGCGTAAGGATTTAAGAACTACATCACTTGACTTAAAGTTTGACAACAGCGGGCAACACAAGCGTTCAACACAAAACGGGATCCAGTCACCATTTCAACTGACAAAACAATTAAAATTGCAGCCGTTTCTTAGCTATCATTAGTCATTGTATTCTTCCTACTTGCCCGCCTGACTTTTTATTCATATATGTTAGGTCACACTGCTGAGTCTATTAACAAACACGAAGAGTTTGTGTTGAGCTTGTGGGATGAGCTTAATCGGAAAACTTCCAGGAAGAAATGCAAACTGCAGGATTCTAATGACTTTCACAAACTTAATGGCGAGGTAAAGTTCTTTACAATCAATAAATACCCTACAATTTTGAGGTTTTGGTCATAGATAAGAGAAATTGGATGATGGGAACAGAGAAAGGAGAGTCTAAATACTGGCGGTAAGGACGGTGCCACCTATTGTTATTGCGCATACGTTCTGCGCATGCATTGCGCGATTGTCGCGCGAGACACTGGTTATTTTTTTAACGCGAACGAACGCGCGAGGTAAAGGCTAAGTTCCGCCCACTTTTCATGTCAAACTGTCAACTCCCTGGCTCAGTTTCTAAACGAGTTCTCAAAAATCTACGAAAATGTGTTTATAGACCTTCTGCAGCCTAAAAGTGCTAACTTCCTTCTCTATTTTGCAAACGACAGAGCCTCGGTAATGAAACTATTTTGATGCCGCCTCGATCAACAGAACGCGTACGTTTTGCCTTTCTTTACGAAGATTGTTTACATTGGCTTCTTTTCTCCATTCAAAATTTCAACAAAACTTCAAGTCAACCGGCCAGACTAGTGTTTTTTTTATATAAAACAAGCACACTCAAGGCATAAAATCCATGGAAAGGCTGGCATGTTGTTATTTCCAATTTGCACAAGTTTTTGTTTTGGCGGACAAACTCGCGTTGTTTGAAATTTTTGTTTATCTGCAAAAATCTTTTGCCAGTGACCATTTTTGCGAATAAAAAAAAGTAATGATATAACAAAAGCAGAAAAACAACTGTTCCAGTTAAATCAAACAAACGTCAAAAAAGAGAATTGAGATGAGCAAAGCGTTTTCAAAAAGACCGTTTTTGACAATTGGTGAAGATATAAAAACAAATGGCTGAAGCCAGCAACTAAAGAAAACTGGCCGCTCCAAAGCCGGGAAGCATCCGACTAAAGTATTCCCTCCCTCGATTGCTGGCAAGCATGGTTTTTAGTGTAATCTTTCGTAAACACATTCGTGCATTTCGGTACAATTAATTTCCATTGTTCTCTATCATAAGCAAGTGGTGTTTTTCGAAGTCTCAACTGCTTTGCATTAGAACAAATTTTGATAGGCGAAAAACGTGCCATGATAAACTGAAAAGAAATCTTCGGCAAAAAAAGTGTTTTATTATTTCACGATTTTTTTTTGAAATTAAAGTTACCGACTAATTTTTTCCAAAGTTATCAGAGAATCCATGAAAACTACAGGAGCTTCACAAGAAAATAAACACGGGGCCAAATGAAATTACAAAACTCAAGCACTTTTCGACAAATATTTCTTACATTTTGACTCCAAATAACCGTTAAAAAACTAACCTGCCAATCTAGAGTTTTTCGGCAGCCGCCGGACCAATCACCTCGATATAGCACTGATGTTTTCAAGTTGGTAATGGATCGGAAGAAAGTTCTTGTGCCGAAGGAACATAATAAATCCGTAGATCCACTGTAGATCAATGGGAGTGAACCGATTTTGCGTTTTTACTCCTTTACTGTGCTGCTTGACCTTGAAATCCCGAAAAATGTTTCTCAAAAGAGCAACTTACTTTTTATTGTGTTTTGAACGGTAAGCCGTCGAGTGGAAATCCCAGCATGCCCCGAAAAAGACACGCACAATATTTAACTTACTAGGGAGGGCATAGAAAAAAATGTCGCGGACCCCGAAAGCCATTCCGTAAAAGTTGAAAACATCTAAATATAACTTGTAAAAATGCGTGGTGACCCCTACTTTTTATCTTATAAAATGGAAGTGGTAAGCATATTGAGCACACAATTAATTTTTTGTTGTGGGCAAAAGTTATTAAGACTGTATTTTTGGCAAACGAGGGAAACCTGTCAGGGTCGATAATGGCTCCGTTGTGATGATTTTTGTAACTTAAAACACGTAAACAGTAGTTGTTATGTTACCATTCGTTATGTATTTTAGAGATTTTTAGAATTATTGTTGCTTTTGTGTATGTAAAGGCGAATTCTAAGGAAATCCGCGAAGAAAGTTGTATTTTTCCGTTTTTCGAAAAAATGGTGATGTCAGCATTTTTTCCAGATTGAAGCCTTATTATCTCCGAAAAATGCGTGGTTACCCCCAATTTTCTCTTTGGATTCCAATAGCCCTGCTAAGATCTATTTTTCCCGCATAGTCAAAAACCTGGCAAAAAACTTCGCTATTAGGTGGCACCGTCCTTAACGTAGTATGTAAGACACACCTCCATGATATGGACATTGTCTGCTGAAAGAATATCTCACATTTAACAAAATCTTATAAAATTGAACGCTGAATGTTAGAGTAAAAATATATGTGTGATGTTTTTACAGATACAAATATCTGTACAAATGCATATCTTCACCTCTGTACCTTATATAAAGCTCACGACACATTTGGAGATATGTTGCGCCTGAAAACCCCTATCCTGTAATTTCATTCCTGACGTCATTAGATCCGGGACCTAGTGTCGTGGTGTATTGATATGACTCGTACCATCTCGTCTGGAGAGCCAGTGCATGACGTCACAGATGCTGAAACTCTGTTGAGGCGGATTGATGAACATCGCTCCGAGATGGACGCGAGAGAAGAGGGCTTTAATAAGGTCATGGAGGCTGGTGAAAGGATGATTGACAATGGACATTTTGCAGCTGATGAGGTTAACTGAATAAAATGGCTCTTTTACTTCACAAACTTCAAGGGGTTATGTCACCATTTAAGTGTCGCTTTGAAAAGCCAAAAAGCGTATTTACATCAGTGAAAACCCACAATTAATGGTCCAGTTATGTTAAAGTTACTCTGTGAGTACACTGAAACTGTAAACAAGTGTCTCTGACTACAGATGGTCAGGATGGAATGGATTGCAACTTGAAAACAATTGGGCCAATTTTTTCAAGTTCGTCCCTCTATCGTGTTTCTGAAAATTTGTAAAACCTGATTATGGTTTGTTCTTCCTTTAAGAATTCACTTGATATCGTCTTCTTGGTGTTCTAAGAGCACTTCTTGTTTGAAATAAGATGCTCAGTTTCAATTCCCGGGGGAGGGGGGGGGGGGGGGGTACTTAAATGGCAGTTTTCCCTACCTTCGTGAAATCCCTACCCTTTCATATACTTCAACTCGTGAAATCCCTACCCTTTCAAATACCTCCAGGCTCATAAAGGTACCCCTTTCGGGGGAGCATCCCGTATAGCCCATTATAGGGAGTACCCCCACCCCCCCCCCCCCCCCCCCCCCCCCCCCCCCCCCCCCCCCCCCCCCCCCCCCCCCCCCCCCCCCCCCCCCCCCCCCCCCCCCCCCCCCCCCCCCCCCCCCCCCCCCCCCACCCCCCCCCCCCCCCCCCCCCCCCCCCCGGGTTTCAATTCTAGTAAGTCTGAGCTAAAAACATAAAAACCGCCATGGCATAGCTCCTTTAACAGAGGGTAGTCTGTGTTTTGTGCTCATCTTACATTATTCATTAAGTCTCGCACTAATGAGATCGTTGGGTTATCTTTTTAGATTGCAGAGAAGTTGGAGCTTCTTCTTACAGAACGTGAAAGTTTGTACGCGACGTGGGAAGATCATAAGACCGAACTGGACCAAGCTTATGACTTGCATGTGTTCCTGAGAGATGCCAAACAGATTGATACCTTCACTAGCACACAAGAGGTACTGCAGTCATTTTTAAGCTCGTGTAGTGGCAGTGGTCAAGTGATGAAGCATATTGAACTCGGAAGTTGATTGTCGATGGTTGAAGTGACATATCAAACATGGGGTATAATGTTTCATCGATCAGGATATCCAAACATTGAGATGTGGGTTGAAAAAAGGAGGCATCCAAGTTTTTTTTAACCGAATACCTGATGCAACACTCTTGCCGAGTGGAAACGACTGCTACGCAGGCCATTTATACTTTAACTTTCTACGTTTACCTTATTCTTACTGTAGCGTGTATATTTGATTTACTTGATGTCACACATCTCATACTTTGTCACGCATGTTCAATTTACAGGTAGTGCTTGCTGGAGCAGAGCTCGGTAACAGCGTTGACGAAGTTGATTCTTCACTCAAGAAACATGAAAAAACAGAGAAGCTAACAGCCTCCCAAGAAGAGAAAGTTACGAATCTTTGCGAATTTGGGGAAACTTTGGTAGCGAATGGTCACAACGAAGCCGACAAGATCAAGGCTAGAGTAAAAGCTGTGTGTGAGCGAAGAAACAAACTGAAAGGAGAGTTAGGAAAGAAGAGAATCAAATTAGAAGAATCAAAGAAAATTGCGCAGTTTTATCAAGATGTTGTCGAGGTAAATTAATTTAATTGGCACTTTCAATTGGCACGTTGAAGATCAATTACTAAATGACAGTGAACTCTCTCTAAGCCATCTTACATAGATTTTATAGTTTTTTGTTACAGGCAAACATGGAAAAAATTCCGGGCCAGAACCAGCAAATCACTATGTCCGCCTTAGAGATGTGTCCGCTTTGCGATAGTTGACTGTAAAACAGAATATTTAACAATTAACAATGTTAACAGTATTTTCTTCAAAACCAATAATGCGGTTACATCAGTTCCGATGATTACTTCCGCTGCTCAATAAGATAAGATAAGCGTCAATTTGTCAATTTAAAGACAGTTCACCAAGTTGACCAAGTAACATTATAACTTAGATTTCTCCATTTATTAGGCGGAATCCTGGATAACTGAAAAGCTCCAAACTGCCAGCGACGAGAGCTACAAAGATCCAGCGAACTTAGAGAGCAAACTTCAGAAACACCAGGCCTTCGAAGCCGAGCTCACCGCACACGAAGAAGCTATAGACTCTGTGCGGGAAACTGGGGAAGAGCTTATCACATCCGGGCATTTTGCGGCTGAGGAAGTGGAGCGCCGCATTGAGGCTTTGTATCTTCAATGGGAAGAATTATTAGAGGCTTCAGCAAATAAGGGCAAGAAATTGGAAGAGGCTAGAGATCATCAGAAATTCAACCAAGAAGTTGATATTGCAGATTCTTGCATCAGCGAAAAGGTACGTTTATTCATAGTAAACGGAAACGGAATAAGTTATTATAAAGTGTGTGAATTTCACGCACTTTATCATGAATGAGCGTTTCGTATTCACGAGTTGGCCTATAGGAGCCTTTGATTCAGTTTAAATAAATTTCATGTTCAAACTTTTATCGCGAATATTTATTTCTAAAAAATAAGATGACAGCTCACTTAACACA
This sequence comes from Dendrophyllia cribrosa, assembly GCA_024195265.1. Taxonomy (NCBI): domain Eukaryota; kingdom Metazoa; phylum Cnidaria; class Anthozoa; order Scleractinia; family Dendrophylliidae; genus Dendrophyllia; species Dendrophyllia cribrosa. The sequence goes on along the minus strand of JAJLRJ010000014.1, from coordinate 9,945,159 downwards.
CAAAGTGCTCGTTTGAAAGGCGCTACATTTTGAGACTGTAGGGTATGACTAAAGGCCAAATTGTACATTATTTTTCAATCCAAGCGCCCATTGTGGAAACCAGCAGCAAAAGTTGGCCGGGGCCAGCATGTTTAATTTAAGTTTTAACCGACCTACCGTCTGTGCCCCAAGATGTCATCAGTAAATTTGTGTTACTTAATTAAGTCAGGAAATAGCAGCTGTATATTCCAATATGCTATACCTTATGATTGCTCTCCATCCCATATTTTCAGGAAGCCGTGGTTTCTTCAGAAGATACGGGACGAGACTTCGAGCACTGTGTGCGTTTGCAAAAGAAAATGAAGACATTCGATCAAGACTTGGCTATAGAAGCTGCTAGAGTAGAGACAATTAACAGACTAGCAGGTAAACTTGTATCTGAAGCTCACGCTGGATCAACAGATATCACCCAGCGCCAGCAGGCGCTAAACGAGCGATGGAACAGGCTGCAGGACCGAGCCAGCGAGCGACGTCAGCAGTTGGCGGAGGCCAGTGAAATGCATGCGTTTGACAGGGATTGCAAAGATGTTTCTGATTTGGTCAATGAGAAGGTATAATTATAACCTCAACTGAAGTACCTACCAGTTATTTTGATGCCACAATCGAAATATATTAAGCGGACACCCTCGGGATCCTCGCGTGTCCGCTTAATAGAGAGGTCCGCTGAATGCAGGTCCATTTTACAGTAAATATGGGAAGAAAATGTAGGGACCCAAGCAGCTGTTGTCCGCTTAATAGAGGGTGTCCGCTTAATATGGGGTCTGCTTAATACAGGTTTCACTGTATCACGAACTCAGTTTTTTGTCATTGTTTCTTCTTTGGCCGGAGGCACGGTGATCTAGTGGTTATCACATCGGAGTTTTTCATTAGACAAGAAACTTTGCTCCACGTTTTCCTTGTGTACAAAATACAGGCGATAATGCTATGATGGACTAGCATCCCATCCACGTAGAGAAGTACTAATACTCCTAGTCACTTTAGAGTGGTCTTTACTTGACTGTCGCAAAACCAATACCAAAGTCATTACTCTGACCAATCAAAACAGAGGCAGACAATCCAATGAACCAAACAGAACTCGAAACAAATCATAGCCAGCGCCAAGCGCGGGAAAACGCGTGCGAGCAACCCATATTTGGTTTTGGTTTTACTTCTGATTGTGGCGCGAGATTTTTTAGCCAATCACAAAATGAAGCAACGCAAAACCAAAGCAATCACAATACCATAATACTCTTTAAAGTGCAGGTTTGGGTGGTGCTTGATGAAAGCCTGATTTTTCCAATTTCTTTTGTTTTCAGCACGAACTGCACGTACTATGCTTCAAGTTCTTGGCAATTTGCATATGGTGCACATTTGTATACGAACACACAATAGGCCTTTATCACGCGGCGGCCATGTTGACTCCCCGGAGAATAAAATGCTTTGTTTTTGCCCGCCCAGCCTCGCAGTGTAAAAGTTGAAAACGAGGTTGGGCGGGCAAAAATCTTTTTTTTTTTTTTTTTTTTTCAAAATGGTGGGGCGTGATAAAGGTCTATGCTACGTCCTGGCGTTCCTACATGTACTCTGAATTCCATTGTGCCATTCTAACAAAGGAAACTTAAATAATTACACCCGCTGAGGCTGAGCCTGCACAAAAAAGATTATTATGGTATTTTTCGAAATGGGCTGTAGCCCAATTTCGATATATTATTATATATTAATATATCGAAATTGGGCTATTGAAAACAGCACTATACTGCAAATTCCGGGTTGGCGGAATAAAGGTCCGTGTCCCAAGTAAGACTAAACCTTTACATTGTTTTTCAGGCTGTTGTATTTTCCAGCGAAGATTTTGGCCGGGATTTACCTGGTGTCGAGGCACTGTTGAGAAAACACGATGATCTGGAGCGAGACTTATCAGTCATTGAAGGCAAAATGGAAGTGCTTGAAAGCGAGGCTCGTCGATTGGCTCGGTCCCAGGCTCACATGGTGTCGGCCATTCAAGCTAAGCAGACTGAAATCATAGAAAACTGGGAAAGACTAAATGACTTGTTTGACGAGAGGTAATGAGGGGTAGATTATTTGCATTGTGTTTGTTGTATTGGCGGTTTGGCAGTTTTGTTATATTCTGAAGAGCGCTCAAGTCCAAAACTGTAAAAAGATTCCAAATTTCATATTACTGAATATCAAACAACAAAAGCATCACAAGTTAGTGCTGCTCAGTTGATTTCATTGGGGTTGTTGCACTTAGAAGGATCAGTTCATCCACACCTGTTCAGAAGCACCTTCAACAAGACATAACAAACAGTACTACAGGAAAGTACTGTTCATGGTTGCACTTACAGCCATGCTCCGTCACGCGTGACCAGTATTTTTGAAAATTGAATGGAGTTTTCAAGATTACGCGTCGGTTTTGAAAATTCATTCCGAGATTCGGAATTCCCGTGAGAATTTTACCGCATTTTCGGAAACAAACAGCAACAAAATATCATTTTGTTTGAAATGTTACATATCCGAACAATATTAGTTTTTTTTATGCGTGCAGCGAAGTTATTTTCCGTTAATTCGTGACATTCAAAGTGTTTTCCACTGAGATCTTCAAGGTTTCATTCAAATCTCGGACGTTACAAAGAAATATTCAAATGTTCATTTCATTCTCTAGATTACTGGTCACGCGTGACGGAGCATGGCTGTAAAACCACCTTTTAGAATATAAAACCACCGCAGGACAGTACTGGTCAGTAACCTAGTAAAGTTTAGAGAAATTATTTTGATCAATACAAGTTATATGAATAGCTTCCTGAAAGTCTGCTCTAATTGAGTTTTGCGTTTGACAATTTTGTAGTTATCGTAACGTTCTTTCCACTTTATTATTCAGAAAAAGTAAGCTGGAAGCTAACCGGCTCCTGCAGATCTTTTTAATGGATTACCGTGACCTGATGGCGTGGATGACTGACCTGGCAACGAGAATTTCATCCGGGGAACCCGCTAAAAACGTCAGAGAAGCCGAGGCATTACTTGAACTACACACCGAGAGAAAGGTACCAAATATGCTTTTGTTGTTCTTACTGCCACTACTATTATTTTTGTTGCCGTTCTGTTGATTTTGTCGTCGTTGTTCTAGTCTACGTAGCAGTCGTTTATTCGCAAGAGCGTGCAAGGCGCTTGAGATGGAGCGAGATGCCAAGATTCCTTTGTTTGCCGATTCCAAGGTGGCATGCTTCTGCCGCGGGGTGGCTAGCTTGCGTTGCAGGCGCTAGAAAGACGAGGGAAATCGGGCGCGCATGCGCGAAGCACGTGATAAGAGAGCGCGAGGGGAGGGGAAAGGTAGCGGGGAAGGAAGCTACCCTCCCTTCTTCCTTTGCGATCCGCGCGCCCAATTCTCCCTTTCCCTCCCCGTTGGCTATATGGCGGCGTTAAAAAAATAAATGTTGCGAAGTTTTTTTTGTTTCTTGATCGTAGGCATATACGCTTCAAGAATTTCAGATGTTGTTAAGGTGAAGTTTAATGTAAATGGGCTATTTATTTTGCAGGGTGTGATTGAAGCTCGTATGGATTCGTTTAACAGTGCACACGCGTTTGGCCTCAGCTTAGTAGATCAGGGTCATTTTGCTGCAGAAGATATTCAAGAGAACTGTGAGGAGATGACACTGGTTAAAGACGAGCTGATGGAGTCCTGGGAGGAAAAACAGATTGAATTATCACAGTCTTATGAACTACAGGTGAAACATATACCGCTTCATATTTCCTTCACTCACGCGTGACTCGCTCTTGGCTCTATTCTCTTAACATGGTTTAACCGCTGGTATATTCTTTTTTTGTATTCATAAAGTTAGGAACGTAACAAGCTCTTGAATAAGTCGACCACCTTGGAAGTTACAATAAAATTTAATGGCTAAGATAGCGTTGAGTATAAAGGGAACGGCCTGGAAAAAGCAATTACCCGGGTATACTTTTTAGCAGAAAGTGTACTGTTTTCACTTTGAGTCCGTCGCAGTTCTGTAAAACATGAACCATGTATGGACCGGTTCATCTTACTATGCAAACGTTAGATAAAGCAGCCAAAACATGGCCGACTATGCAAATGTAGCTATTGTAGTTCAATTTCATCCTTGGTTCAATTTTTATTTTCCATTGTTCTTTTCTATGTAAATATATGATAATGAATATAAAACAAAGACAAATGAAAATTGAACCAAGGATAAAATTGAACTACAACATAGCCACCAATCACATTTAGCAACCCTTGGTAGTAACGGTAGTAACGGCAGTAAACGGCTACTGCAACAATATTTTGTTTATTTTATACTCATTACTAATTCTAAAAGAAAAACGCAAAAAAATAAATGTTTAAACGATAACCTGGAAATCGGATACAAAATAGTCAATAATCATCAGTATTTTTTTGGTGAACTTACTTTGCCGCCGAATAGCGGCGAAAAGCCATGCCAGCAAGAACATTTGAATGATTTGGTGCAAGTCAGTACCCCTGGCCTTCCCAAATGCTTAGGGAGAACCCAGGAGGGAGTTTTGATGGTGATCACTTGCAAGATTTCCATTTGTACATGTATTTCAGACACTGACAACTTTGCGATTTTTCTTGTAGCTCTTTTTACGAGACGCGGATCAAGCAGACACGTGGATAGCGACCAAAGAGGCGTTTCTTCAAGCAGAAGAATCCAGTGACAGCCTGGACACAGTGGAGACACTGCTGAAAAATCAACTCAACTTTGAGAAATCACTCACAGCTTACGAGGAGAAGATCAAAGCCTTGCAGCAGTCGTGTGACCAGCTGATACAGCAGGAGCATGCAGATTCGGAGCTGATAAGCAAACGGTGTGAAGAGGTTGTAGAGAATTGGGAACGACTGAAAAAGCTGGCCACGGCAAAGGTCGGGGACTTGGGCGAGTCGAGGAAACTGTTTCAGTTTTTGAGGGATGCTGAAGAGGTGAATAATTTTTTATACAGTTTGGATGTAGTAGTACTTTTAGCCTGTGTGGCAGGCGTTAACGGGGGGGAGGGGGGGGGGGGGGGGGGACTCAAGGATGGGGAGGGAGAAACGCGAGGTAAAAATTGTCCCAGTCCCCCTTTCTCCTCCCCTTTCCCCTCCTTCCCCTCCTCTAACCTCCCTGTTTACGCCTGCTAAGCGGGCTCTTTTATGTTATGACGAGTTAAAATCTAGCCTTAAGTTTTAAAGTCAGTTTCGTGACCCCCAAACTATTCGTATATTTACTTATTATTTCGGCATTTGCCTGAGCAGCAAACTATTATTATGCCTCCCCTTGAATACCAGAGACTCTTTCGCGCACGCTGTCGTAACGCCGAGTGATTAGCATAATCTGAGACAATAAATGACCTCGAGAACATTCTCTGATATTCAAGTAAAGCCTGTCTAAGAGCGAAAAGCCACATTTGCATCAACGGAAACGTTACAACAACAACAACATCCTTTATTTATGCACGATATAAGTTAAAGCAAAAGTCTTGCTTGTGGGGTCGTGTTTCTAGCTACAAATTAAAAACATTTCTATATACATTAAAATTAATAATTATATACATGATTGTTCACATGAGTAAAACTTAAAATCCGTTACGTTCCTACTTTGCGTTTGAATCGAGGTTTCATTGAAGTCCAGTCCATTGAAGTCCATTGAAGTGCATTGAAGTCCAATGATGGTGCTGTCTCAAGGCACTACACTAGTAATAAGACACTGTTAAAAAGTGTCTTTGGCCATGGATGACCTGCATGTAACAGTTCCGATAAGTATTCAAAATTGAGAGTGAAAGAGGCAAAGCCAAGTTATTACATCATGCTACATTTTGAAAATGTGTTTAAAAGCAGTTTTATTTCCGACACAAAACAGATCGAGTCATGGATGAACGAGAAGTTGCAAACAGCGTCCGAAGCTTCCTACAGAGAAACATCAAACCTGCTACAGAAACAGCAGAAGCACCAAACATTTGAAGCTGAATTAACCGCGAACAAAGGTCAGCTGGACAACGTGCTCCGCGCAGGGCAGGCGCTTCTCACCTCCACGCCTCGATCACGTGAAACCGTGGAAACAAGGCTCAAAGATGTAAACGAGCTGTGGAAGTTTCTGGCTGATATGTCTTCCAGCAAGGGTCAGCGGCTGAAGGAAGCTATTCAGCGGCAAACATTTGAGAAGAATGTTGGTGATTTGGAGACGTGGATAACTGAAGTGGAAAATACTTTGGCTTCAAAGGTTAGTTACAGCCGATTTCACTGCTTTGTGCAGACCTAGGTGGTTTCAAACATGATTCACCGGCTATGATTCGCCCAAGATAAGACAATGGTTAAGAAATTCGCTCATAAAATGAGCTCACAGAGTAAATTGTTTTTATTTTTTGGCCATTTTTAATACGTTTTTCCTGCCTTGTTTTTTATTCTCTTATCAGACTTTCTTTTAAAAGTTAGAACAACTTTGCACAAAACAAAAACAGTTTCACAGGAAAAAGCTTCTCAATAGCTTTCATTTAAATGGTCAATCTTTAGGATTTCATCCACAGACTCAAGAGTTAGAAGTACATAATTACATTGCATGAACCAAGGTTTGACTTCAAGACCAGCTGAAAGGGTTTTTACCGTGTAATTCAGATTAATCTGCCACTTAATATTGGAATAAACCATTGTTTTTGAAGGATTTTGGCAAGGATGTAAAGAGCGCCAATAATCTGATCAAAAAGCACCAGTTACTGGAGGCAGACATCACCTTGCACGAGGAGAGAGTCAACGAGATTTTGGTTCAAGCAGCCGAGTTTGTGGAAGCGGGTCACTTTGAGAAGGACGAAATTGAAGACAGAGCCAAAGCTGTTGCAGAAAGGTTATGTATCAAGACTATAGAATAGTGTAAATAGCGACAACTCTGGTTCAACTACTGCTGCAGAGATATCGGTCTCGTTCCGACCGGACTTAGGCTTTAGTCTCCGTTGAACACACAAGAGGCACATATTCGGATCATCAGATCTGTCTATGGGCGACTGATCAGAGCGAGGATTAATGACTGTCGCAGAGTACTCGATACTACCAGATACTACCAGAACAAACCACAGCAATTAACTTGAGAAGCTAGAACATTTAATACCGACCAACTTAATTAACACCGCACTGAGTATTACTGACAAAAACAACTGAACACTGCCGCACAAAAACTCAACTTTAACTAGCGCGACGTCTAAAACGTGCGTAAGTTTTGTACTCGACTCATCGGATTTAGTAAAAAGTTTTCTCGCGCAAATTTAGCTGGCTTATTTCGGGCGATTTTCTCAAATTCTACACCCGGTACTCGAAAATGAGAGACATTAGGAGGCGTTATATTTGTTAGAGTGGGTGAAAGAATCCGTGTAACGTTTGTTAAGATGGAGTTGACATGTTCAAATGTTTTCTTTAGGTTCATGCGTCTTTCCAAGCCGGCTGAAGCGCGGAGAGACAAACTTCAAGACTCACTTGTTCTTCACCGGTACCTGGCGAATGTGGAAGAAGAGCTGGCCTGGATACGAGACAAGGAACCGCTGGTCAAGTCTGATGACCTTGGGCGCAACCTCATTGGTACGATAACAAAAAGCTTATATAAAGACTTAAACTAGTCAAAGCAAGAAGCAAAAAATGCAATTACTGCGCCTTTCAATAACACGCGAAAGCTGAACTTCAAAGCCCAACCGCTTAGGTTTACATTTTACGCTGCCGTCAATCATGATGCAGAAAAACATTGGAACCCTCGAAAACCGTAAGAAATGAACTGACAAATAGGCCATTTCCGAGTTGCCTTCAGCCTCTCTATCAAAGCGAGGCTAGGTGCGAAGCCTTTCATATGAAAATGAGTTTTCATTTGCATGTGAATGAAAACTCATTTTCATATGAAAGGTTGTGCACCTAGCCTCGCTTTGACAACGAGGCGTAACGTAACTCGGAAATGGACTATTGGATTGAAATCCACCAATCACAACCCACAAACATGACTGTTTGAGCATTTAGCGTAAAGCACCGTTGTTTCCTGAGGCGACCGCCATGATATTCGTGATATCAGTTAACACGCGATTAGTTTTAGTTTTTCTTCCGACTGTTAGAAAAAAAACGTGTTTTTGTGAACATTTTGCTCTTTTTTATTCAAACCAAAGCAAAAATGCTATAAGCGGCCAGAGAAAAAAATAGCTAGGGGAAACACCGTCCTGTTAGTAGCAATAGGGAGCTTAAGCAACGACGACGGCAACGCCAAGGAAAACGTCAGTTGAAAAAAGGATTCGCGCTATTTTAAACTACCTTGCAGTTGTTCCAATCTGTTTAGTTTGTCTAATGTGACTGGATTGTCCAGGAGCTGAATTTGAAGGGACGGCTTCCCGGTTCAAATGGAGAAAGGAAAATTAACCGTCGTGTGTTCACGTTCTCCAAAAAACCTTCAATTTGATCATTTGACGTTGTTGTTTTGCAGGGAACGACAAAGAAATGTACCAAAATGTAAAACGCACGTGCAGAGGCATTGTTTTCGCTCATTAAACCTATTGTTTTGTGCCGTTCTCGCTGCCGTCGCCGTCGTGGTTGCTTAAGCTCCCTAATGCCTTGTTTGTCGTTCAAAGAAGCCAGGGTCAGAACAGAATAACTGGGGAAAATCTTCGGTCCCCGGCCTTTGACAACCCTGCACCTTCAGTAAGGACAAAACACGGAGGTACTTATAAGTCACCTTCAACCGGCGATAAACATTACAATTGACAAAAAGCGTCGCTTAAAAACTTATTTTATTTTTAGGAGTTCAAAATCTTATCAAGAAACAAGATGCAGTTGATGCAGAAATAACAGCACACGAGCAGCTCATAAATGCCGTGATTTCCACTGCTGACCAGCTGTTACAGCGGGAACATTATGCTACAAAAGAAATTGAGGCTCGGTGTGCGGAGTTGCAAGAGAACTGGGACGAGCTAACAAGTTTGTCAACAGCTCGACACCAAAGCTTACAGGATTCTCTCAAAGCTCAGCAGGTTAGAAAGGAAACGTTTTTACTAAACTGGCGCCCACTCATCCTTAACCCTTTCACTTTCAAACAATTTTAAAATCTCATGAACATTTTGCAAACTATCGTAATTGAACGTCGCCACTGGAAAGCACAACTTATATTAGCTAACATACTAGCAGTAATCACAGATTATGGAGACGCGTTCGAAGGAATTTCCGGCGGAAATGAGCCCCTGAAAAAAAACCAATAGGGGCGGCCATTTGGAAGACCGTCTACCAAAAAATCTCAAATTTTACTGCACATAAACCACAGGACAACCAACACGAAATTAGAATTGCGTTCTTCGAACGCGATTAACGGACTTACCTTAGAATTTCGTGGACAGATTGAAAAGTTAGAAGTAATATATCAAACGCGAGGAAGAGTGTTTCATAAGGATTTCCAAACACCGAGAAGTTTGTTGGAAAGAACGAGGCGTAGCCGAGTTTTTTTTAACCCACTTCGAGGTGTTTGGATACCTGAAGAAACACTCATTCGAGTGTTTGATATAACTTAGCAAAACTGATCATTAAATACGGAGAAAGCGAAGGAATAAAATCGCAAAATCTTTGCTAATTAAGATCGGGTTTCCAACCACCGTCACGCTTAAGGCCCGTTTACACATGCGATTTTTGATGCGATTTTTGTCGCAAGTGTAAACTAGCGGCGATTTCCCGTGCGAATCGGGTGCGACATTTGCTGTGATTTGCTGTGATATCCCAAAAATCGCCGCCAAGTTGCATCAGGTTTCGAACATGTTCGAAACCTCTGCGACATCGCGCGACAAATCGCTCCCAAATCGCGGTGAAATCGCCGCTAGTTTACACACGCGATTCGAAGATGCAACTTGCGCGCGACAAAAATGTCACTAAAAATCGCCTGTGTAAACGGGCCTTATATGATTTTCGTTGTTCAAACTTGATGAGTTGTTATGAGTTTCAGAACTATGTTTCGTTACTCAAAGTTTAAGTAGACAGAAATTTACCTTAACATTTTGAGCGCTTATTTCATAAAATAAGAAATCTAAATTTGCGTTGATTTGCGATAACTTGTGCCCCTGACAATTTTCACTCACACTACATTTGTGATTTTTCTATTGTTTCTATTATCCAGTTCTACACGGAGGTAACTGAAGTGGAGACCTGGATACGAGAGAAACTTCCGCGGGTCTCCAGTGAGGACTATGGCCGAGATGAGACTAGTGCTCAGTCCCTGCTGCGTAAGCACGAGACTCTTGAACTGGAGTTGGACAACTACAGGGCAAAGGTCAAGGATCTCAGGAACACGTGCCAGGAATTGGTGACGTCAGAGAATTTTGACGCGGAGAGGATTCAGCGACGCCAAGTATGCTTGGATTTCTATTGTTAATAGAGTCGAAGCACCTGTAACACGGACTTTGTTGTGACCAGTGAAAATGGGACCTGGAAAACTGTCCGTAATAAGGAGGTGCCCGTAATAGACGGGTGTTCATAAAGCGAGATTCGACCTTTTTAGTTTCCAACAACCGTAATTTTTTCTGCTCAATTAAAGCCTCTCTGGCTACCAAGGTGCAATCCGAGGCACGAACGTTGTTTTTAAATTTTTATCGCCCATTGTCTATGAATACCAACCTCTAGAAAACTTGCACTCTCAGTCAGTTTGCTAAATAACAATAATTCTTTGACCGTTCAACTAAAGACGCATTATCCATCTGGGACGAACAACTAAACGATGTTAGATCCTTTGGTTTTGCATCTCGTCTCGTAATTCGCCCATTATAAACTGAGACGGGCATAGGATGCCGGATTATTCGTTCTTCAGGTAACTGCGTCGATAGTTTGTTTGGACGTAACTAGACGAACTAAGAGAATCATAACCAAACAAGCGTGATGCTTACGGTGTTTGCCCAACTTCATCCCAGTCGGATGTTGCGTCTCTATTATAGAACGGCCAATAATGCCATCATTATTGACTTTAAAAAATGGGTTATTTCTCTCTTAGTCGGAGATGGAGGCCCGTTTTGAAGGACTCAGCGAAAAATCCTCTCATCGTCGTCAGCGACTTCTCGACTCCAACCAACTGTTTAACTTTTACCGAGAAGCCGATGAAGTAGAGTCGTGGATTGCCGAGCGAGAGTCGATTGCCATGTCCGACGATTACGGCCGTGATCTCGAGCACGTGGAAACTCTGCTTAAAAAGTTCGAGGACTTCACACGTGACTTGGTGACGTCAGGAGAGAGGATTGCGAGTCTCACTGAACAGGCGCAAGCGTTGTTGGACGATGGAAATAGCGAGGGGGAGGTAAGAAAACATTTTGGACTTCATTTTTATATATCACACTGTCTTTCTGTCAGTGCTGTGGACTATTTAACACCAGGCGCCTTAATTCGTTTCACTTCTAAAAGAGACCAAAGTCAAAACAAGAAAAAATAATAAATATCGAGATAACAATACTCACCAATTGAAAGTGCTGCTTGAGAGCTTTCATTTGAATCCTTACACTATAAGGTTTCGTCCACAGACTCAGTATTTAAAACCAGGGTCTTTCATCCCCCCATCCCAAGGGGTGGGGAGATGAAAGACTCTCCCCACTCTCCGCTCCCATTGGGGTGGGGAAATGAAAGACCCTGGGAACGAGGTTGGTTAATTCCTTCTCCTCGTCGGAGGAATACTTTGGTTTGTGTAATAGTCACTCCCGCCTTTCTAAGAGCGGAGTGTTCTAAACGGATTTTATTTGTGTTTTAACAGGCGATAGAGAACCGAATGGAAGAAGTCTGTTCCATGTGGGACACGTTAAAGGAGAGAACGAACTCACGGTTAGAGGCCTTGGATCGAGCAAGAGAGATCCACGCCTTCAATCGGAACGTGGAAGAAACAAGGGCCTGGATCCAAGAGAAAGAGGCGGCTTTGATGTTTAGTGACGATGGGGCACGTGACCTAAGTAGTGTCCAGGCCTTGCAGAGAAAGCATCAAGGCTTTCAGGTCAGTGACACATCCAGTGATCTTTTCATACTATTTTAAAGTCGTTTTCTAAAACTCATTAATAATTTATCTAGCTAATTCATTCAGCTACTGAGCAGTACTTTCTTGCGGTGCTGATTTTTTAGAGTAGTCCAGTACCTCGTGTGCACCTCTTATGTCATTCGTTCTTTCTTATCAGAGCTTATCACCGCTTCAGTGAGGTGCTGTTTGCCCCGTTTATTATCCTGTACAAGGTGGTTCTAACTTTTGAGTCTGTGGATGAAATCCTAAAGTGTGACCATTCAAATGAAACCTACTGAGCAGTACTTTCCCGTGGTGCTGTTTATTATGCTGTACAAGGTGGTTCTAACTTTTGAGTCTGTGGATGAAATCCTAAAGTGTGACCATTCAAATGAAAGCTATTGAGCAGTACTTTCCTGTGGTACTGTTTATTATGCTGTACACGGTGGTTCTAACTTTCGAGTCTGTGGATGAAATCCTAAAGTGTGACCATTCAAATGAAAGCTATTGAGCAGTACTTTCCTGTGGTGCTGTTTATTATGCTGTACAAGGTGGTTCTTATTTTTGACTCTGTTGATGAAATCCTAAAGTGTGACCATTCAAATGAAAGCTACTGAGCAGTACTTTCCTGTGGTGCTGTTTATTATGCTGTACAAGGTGGTTCTAACTTTTGAGTTTGTGGATGAAATTCTGAAGTGTAACCATTCAAATGAAAGCTATTGAGCAGTACTTTCCTGTGGTACTGTTTGTTATGTTGTACACGGTGGTTCTAACTTTTGAGTCTGTGGATGAAATCCTAAAGTGTGACCATTCAAATGAAAGCTATTGAGCAGTACTTTCCTGTGGTACTGTTTATTATGCCGTACACGGTGGTTCTAACTTTTGAGTTTGTGGATGAAATCCTAAAGTGTGACCATTCAAATGAAAGCTATTGAGCAGTACTTTCCTGTGGTACTGTTTGTTATGCTGTACAAGGTGGTTCTAACTTTTGAGTTTGTGGATGAAATCCTGAAGTGTGACCATTCAAATAAAAGCTACCGAGCAGTACTTTCCTGTGGTACTGTTTATTATGCTGTACAAGGTGGTTCTAACTTTTGAGTCTGTGGATGAAATCCTGAAGTGTGACCATTCAAATAAAAGCTACTGAGCAGTACTTTCCTGTGGTACTGTTTATTATGCTGTACAAGGTGGTTCTAACTTTTGAGTCTGTGGATGAAATCCTGAAGTGTGACCATTGAAATGAAAGCTATTGAGCAGAACTTTCCTGTGATACTGTTTGTTATGCTGTACAAGGTGGTTCTAACTTTCGAGTTTGTGGATGAAATTCTGAAGTGTGACCATTCAAATGAAAGCTAAAAGCACTCTCATACGCAGCCGTTATCTAGGAGAGCGTTGCGTGACGACCCAAATAACGGCGCGTGGGAGATTAGGGAGTAAGTGGTCAACTCAACTAACGTTTATTCTTGCTCCTCAGCTGGATCTTAAAGCGCTCGGGGAGAAGGTCGAATCAGTGTCCCATGAAGCTGAGGACCTCGCCTCAAGGTTTCCCGAGGGACAAGAACATCTTCAAGAACAGAGGGACGAGGTCGTGTCATCATGGCGCCGCCTGCAGGAGAAGGCCAGCAGCAAAAAATCCAACTTGACACAATCTGAGGAGCTGCAAAAGTTTTTGAACGACTTCAGGGATCTTTTGTGAGTTTTGGATTCCTTTGTGGTTGTTTATTTGGATTCCTTTGTGGTTGTTTATTTTGTGCAAGTGATGCAAAAGCGTTATCGTAAAGTTCCAAAAGTCACGACCCCCTGAAAGAAGCAGCCCCTGGAATTCAATGTTAAGTATTTTATTACAATATAGCCGCTTCTTTAATTTTGGGATCCCTTACAAGCTTCGATAAAGGATGTAAACAGGAAATCAGAGAATTAACTCGGGTAAATTTTAGTGCTGAGAACAATCCATTAATTTCCTACTGATCTATTGGAATTTTTTATGGAAAGAAACAAATGATAATAATTACATACTTTCACATTACCGCGATTTTATTTACATAGATGATCGGCCTTTATCAGTACATGCGTCACTACCTGAAAGTAGCGATCTCTACTAATTCTGAACCTTCCCGGTATAAGAGCTAACCATGTAGACAGAAGAGACAGTCATGGAACAGCAATGTAGACTTAAGTCGCTATGATGTGTAGATAGCTGAGCAATAAATTTAGCTTGAATTCTTAAAAGAATTCAAGCTAAATGTATTCCATGCCGTGAAGAATACAGCCAATCAAATGCCTGGAAAGCCGTTGCATATTCTGCGGAATGCTACGGGTTGTATTCAACGGTAGTTTCTCAGCGCCTTTAACTGAACTAGCTAGTGGTCTGAAATAGATATGCAAGCAAACTATAGTCGAAACATCTTCGGATGTCTTCGGTAATCTTCCGAAAATTTGGCAAAACAACCGAAAACGTTAAGATAACCTCAGGCCGGATATACCTCGGAAAATTTCGGAACATCTTCGGTAAATTTTACTAGAGTCTCCGACAAACTTCGACACCATTACATATCTAGTATGTTTGGACAGCAGAGTCAGTCATAGAAAGGAGTAAGGTACACTATATGGACTAACGGCAGAGCATTGGATGGTGAAAATGTGCGAGCGTTTCCCAGAGGTTTGTTATAAGAAAACCTTTATACAGTGGAGACAGCCATAGCACTGAGCAAGGTGTACGTTAGTCGCTACGAAGTGTCTCAGGCAGTTGGGTAGTTAATGTTAGAAGACTATGAGATACACTTCAAGAGCGCTGGAGTTCATGAAAATAGCAGACAGTGGGATGGCGAAGAGCTTTCACAGAGGTGTGTATAAGGGCTAAACATTTTGAGATTAGAGAGTCATAGAGCAGCAAGGCAGTGACAATGGTAGACTGATAGGCAGTGAAGAACGCTCAAGTATTTTAATACTGAGTAGGCATATAACAGGTAGTATCACCAAATCCTTTTTCTTTTCTTTTGAGCCTTAGGTGTCCCCATTGCACATCTACCTAACCCATCTAGATTTATGGAAATCTCAGATTCATGAAGCTAAAAACTTACAAATGACAATAGCTAAGAAATTAAGATATTAAGGCGAGCGTTTTCCCTTTGTAGGTCGTGGATTGGCCATATGTCGTCTGTCATCACTGAGGACGAACTACCTGATGACGTCACGAGTGCGGAGAGTTTCCTGGCTCGTCACCAGGAACACAAGGCGGAAATAGACACGCGGCAAAGAAGTGTCAATGATTTCTACCAAGCCGCTGACAAACTGATTGCGGACGGCCACTCTGCGTCCGCGGATGTCAAAGATAAAAAGCAGCGGTTGTCTAAAGCGTGGCAGGCGCTACAGATTACGTGGAGCGAGAAAGGAGTGGAGTTAGAACAAAGTAAAGAGGTGCAAGTGTTTAAACGCGATGCTGACCAATTAGAGGCCTGGCTCAATACACGTGATCTTGACCAGAAATCAAGTGACGTAGGTGATTCATTGGATGCCTTAGAAGAACTGTTGAAGAAGCATGACGAGTTTGAGAAAATGCTTCTCGCTCAGGAAATGAAATTTTTTGGAATTATGAAACTGACGCAGCAGGAAGAGGAGATTAATAAACAGAAAGAGGAAGAGAATGAATTGAGGGAAGAACAAGAAAGAAGAGAAAGGGAAGAAGAGGAGGAGCGAGAACAAGAGCTGAGGGAAAGGAAAAGACAAGAGAAAATTAGACTTCAAAAACAAAACGACAAGAAGGAAAAAGAAAGGAAACAACGGGAGGAAAAAGAAAAGCAAATTAAACTTAAAGAAGAAAACGAAAGGAAGGAAAAAGAAAGAAAAGAGCGGGAGGAAAGAGAAAAGCTGAGAGCTTTGGAGGAGAAGAAGGCGAAAGACAAACAAGAGGAAGAAAGTAGTCGAAAGGAGGCCGAAAGGCAACTAAGACTGGAAGAGCAAAGAAGGCAAGAAGGACAAAACAACAACAACAAATCGGCTAGCAGTCCTCAGGATCAGCGAAAGGCATCAGTTTCATCCTCTGTTGAAGGAATCTTGCAACGGAAACAAGAGCTTGAATCTGGTGGCAAAAAGGCACATGCTCGCGTGTGGAAGACACTGTATACGGTGTTACGCGGGCACCAACTTTTATTCTATCGTGAAAAAAAGCACGCGCAAAGTACCAACTATGCTGCTCCTCCAGTGGATTTGACAGACGGGTTCTGTGAAGAGGCCAGTGATGTTATCAGTCGAAAGAACGCTTTTAGATTACTGTGTGACGACGATTCTGACTTCTTTTTCGTTGCGAAGGATCCTCAAGATCTCAAGCGCTGGATGAAAAACATTAGTGAAGCCGCAGGCCAAATCGATCTCGACATTCCCAGTCCTCCTCCACCTCAACCGGCGCGGCTTTCGAGCGCTATGACGTCACCCCGAATGGAGCCTCAGGAAAGAAGCGACTCTCCTAAAGTGACGAAGCCGTATGGACGCACTTCCAAGCCTCTCATCACCGTCACTAGCTTTGATGATGATGAGGATGTCCTTATTGATCCCGCTCCTCCTCCCCAAGTTAATATCCCCTCTCCCGCTGTTCCCTCGGACTTTTCAAGCAGTATTGTCCTAACGGAAAGCGACCATGAAAATGAAAATGGCATTTTAGCAGATATCGGTGACCTCCCCATGGAGCCCGATAGTCTTCCCCCGGAGGTGCCTCCAGCTCCCCCGGATTTTGCTGATTTCGACGATTCTTCGAATGATGAGGAACTTCCTGTTTTGCCGGCATCCCCGCCTCCAGAATTTCTATCTGATGATGAAAATGGTTTTGACAATGACGCAGAGGATAGCCCCCTCGCGAATATAATTTCACAACTAAACCAACCTACCCCTCCACCCAGAAAGAGTAAAGCAAAACCCACCCCTCCCCCTGTGGCGCCAAAACCTGAGGAGCGTTTACGTTCAGACTCGCGTGATTCCACAGACTCCGGGGGTTACGGTCCAAAACCCCCAGTCAAACCCAAGCCCGTCAATCTAACTGGCCAGCGGTCAACGAATAATAGACAGGCTCAAGGCGTTTCTGGGCCTTTACGGTCAGCAGTTGACAGTGGAGTGTCTGCGCATGATGATAAAAGACACGAGAAGAGAAAAGGTGTTTTGGGAAACATTTTTAAGAAGAAAAAGTGAATATTAGTGTTGGTGTACTGTAGTTAGAATTATAAAATTAGCATGTATTGCAACTTTATTACACATAGATAGTGAGATCTGTTCTAATCATATGAAATGCTTTTTTAATACTTTCTTAGCTGAAATTGTAGATATATTAGCCAAAGAGAATGTATATAGCTATTTAAAACGGTAGAATTTGTTACTATTTAAATTTATAGATTATTTTTGTACAAGTATCTTTGAAAGTGTGAACTATTAAAGAAATAATGTTTTTAGCAACAGTTTGATTTTTTGCAATTTTTTAGTGTCCACATGCATTGGATCTTGGTGTAGGAACGTGCAGTTAATCACAACCACAACGTTAAGACCAAATTCAATTTGTTGCGCTGGCAGTTTCAGTGGATATCAATGCAAAGGTTTTCCATACAAACTGTGTGACCCTTCGTATTTACAGTTTATCGGAAATGCATGGGATTTACGAAAGGTGCAAAGACCATTTTCCATTGAAGTTCAAAATAAACATACAAGCAAGGAAAGTTCGGGTAAACAGCTAACGCAAAACCCTTTAAATCTTATCGCCAAGATTCGCTGTTAAATCACAAGGACAAGAAGACAACCACTGATGAAAGTTTGCTCTTTATTTTATTTTTTTTGGGTGGGGGGGGGGGGGGGGGGGGCAATTTTTTCCCCCGTATGAACGTTTTTGGCGATTTATTAGACTGCTTGCAGACTGTTTTTCTATTAAAATTCGGAAATGTTCTCGTTCAATCTCGCTCGCAGTCTAGGTTTATTTTGTGTATGGATTTCCTTGTATTCGTTTGGAAGGCATTTCTTCTAACTTCTGTCAACCCTCCTTTCAACAATACGACGGCCCGTTACTAATACTGTTTACAAAATTTCCGCATAATGCGAACGTTTTGGTGTTCCTAAAAAATACAAGCGGCCACACTTTGTGGGTTTGCCGTGCGATGAACCGTACAAATCGATTGAGGAAAAAACTGTCTTCCAAGGCTGGTAGCTCATCCGATTCCGTAACATGAAGTACCTCGCATAGCTCCACTCACTCTTGGAAATGAAAGGGTTATATGCATTCAGTGTCTCTTACTGTGCGCCGGCGTTTTCCAAGTCACCAAAGCCAACAAACAAGTTCGCAGGCATGTCCGTTTCGATGACTGCTGGACGGTTACACGTGTCTCTGCTCCAGCTTGTCTTTAAGCTTGGTTATTTCTTGCTGAATTCTGTCTGATTATATGTCAAGGAAAGAACTCACTGAAAATATTAAACCGAAAAGGGTAGGGGACATACTATCCGGTGATGTGGTCTGTCATGTTCACATTTACTCTTGGAGATGAATGGCGCGGCAAAGGCAGCCATAGGCGCCTTTAGGGCTGGTTCCCATTAGCGACGCCATCTGAGTCGGAAACGTAAGGAGCCGCCTTACGTTCTAGTGTAAATCCCCCGCCAAAAATCGGAATCGGAAGGATTAGGTTTCTTTTTTCTTCCAATTCCGTTTCTGCTTTCGTCGCTTACTTTCCGCTAAATCGTAACTTTCTTGCGATTCCGCTTCCGATTCTCCGTCGCTAGTGGGAACCAGCCCTTGCATGCCGACGGCCCTTAATGAAACTAAAGCCCATTTAAACCTGGAATTTGTGCTATTTACATCGTCTTGAAAAAAGGTTGGGTAAAAAGTATAAACCATGACAATTTATTGATTTTCTGAAAAACAGAAAAAGTAACTTGCAATTGCAGATTGATTTTACAGTATAATAATAAAATATTTCTAACTCGCACACTTAAAGTGCCAGTTCGATCAAATTATTGAATTTCATTTTTGTGCATTTTCAGAAGCAAATAATGTATTTAGTAACCTGTCCAAACCGTATTTTTAATCCGATCACGAAAAAAAAAACGTTTTTTCAGCCGTACTTTTCCGTTTGCAAGGCCACCATTAATTTTGCGTGTTCCTGAAGTTTCAGTCAATTTCGCTGGCTATCTTTTGGATTTACGGCCGAAATTGACTTTCTCAAAGTCCGTTTTTCGTTTTGGGTGGTCGGGTTTAGCAGTCGACTTGTGGCAAGTCCACGGCCGAAATAAAAAACGTTTTCCCGTGATCGGATTGAAAAACGGTTTGGACAGGTCACTAAATACATTATTTCCTTTTAAAAATGCAAAAAAAAAAAATTAAAAATTTGATCGAACTTTTTGGGAAAGAAAATTTTATGTCAACGCCGTCCCGGAAATTCAGTATGTCCTGTCATTTTTGGTCTACACTTTTTACTCTCGGGTGTAAATCTAATAGTGATTTCTCTGAACAGTAAGACAAGTGTTCAAAATAATTTCATATTGCACCCTTCATTAACATATCAACTACTCGATTGTTATCATTTAAAAAAAGCACTTAAATCGTCAATGAAACCTCTTGTTCACATACCAATATCAGGAATGGTCTGTTTGAAAAACCGGTGCGCTAACGAGTGGGTAAAACTAGGGGAGACTGGAGAGAGGGGGCGGGGGGTTCGCGCCTATCCCTTCACGCGCCGCATATCCTTTGCTCCTACTATCTAAACGCCTGGAACAGGCTAGATCAGGAACTATCATTTCACTTAGCGCATTCCAGTGATGGTGCCAGTGCTCTCAAGAAAATCTACGGACCAGCCGTAGACTTACGAAAATAAACCCAGGGGAGTAGGAGGGGGAGCTTAGTGAAGGGAATTTTGCGTTGTTGAAATTGTAATGAACAGTAATCGAAGTTAAAAAATCGGTTACGCTTCGGATACATCTAAGAGGATTTGCTAACAGGGTCACTGGTCCCCGAGTCTAAGTGCAGGTGTTTCCTGTTTCCTTTTTTTTTCTGGGTTCTCCCAACTGATTAAATAGTTGTTTATTATAGAAGCAAGAAAAGGATATCAGCTTCATCAAAATCTTCTATTTCCACGACAGCTTCTAGTCTTCCTTCCAGTTCGCTTAATTTGTCCTGTAATTCTTCGAAACGCTTTGTTTCCTTTTCAGACTTCTCGTTGCATTCTAAGGACTCTTGCGGCTCAGATGCTTCCTCCTAACAGAGAAACACAACAGGTAAATCAAAGGCTTTTATGAGCCAACTCGTGAATACGAAACAATAGGCTTTGGACCCTCCCCTCTCCTAGGCGCTTTGCTCCACCGACCCCCAACCCCCTGCGTCCAACTCCCCACCCTCCTCTCCCTTCAATGACGTCCCCATGGGTAAGACAGGTGACCATTAAATATCACGGGCCCAACGTTTACAGCCGATCGAGAGAGCGAGCCATCTAGGACCTAAACTATGGAACTCCCTTCCCCATAATCTTACGCAACTGACAAATTACTTTAGTTTCAAGACTTCATTAAAAACTACGTTATAGAGAGAGCTATAAATTAAACTCGCCTGACCATGATATGGCAGCTTACACTAAATCATAATAAATATAAGGAGCCCAATTTCTACAAGCTTTTTAGCTTCCATTGGGCTTCCTTGCCACTCTACCTATCAAAGTTAAGTCACTTAATATTACATTTAATTTTGAACTATTTTTGTAGCTCTTCCTGCTCTGTAAATTTGCAATTTTAGTAATATTCTTTTTTTCTTTTTCTTTTTGTAATATTTACTCTATGTGGCAAATGTAAAATAAATAATAAAAAATCGAGAGAGCGAGCGATCGAGGAAAATTTCTCCCCAAATGCTAGAACTCGTTCAACGCTTCGCGTATTCACGTGTTAAATATGTTTAAAGGGTAAAAAAATATATATATTCTTCACGAGCTTATTGGCCTGTAAGCAACTAGGAGCATTACTTCTCCCTTTGGATAGAATGCTAGTCCATCACAGGGTGACTCCTTCTACCCCAGCATTTTGTTTGGATGATGCATGATGCATGATGGTTGGCTAGTTGCCATTTATACAACTGTGTGGGGAAGACAGTGTTAAGCGAACGGTTCTTATGTAAGGAAACAGCACGATGGCCGACACCTGGACTTGAACCAACGACCATCGCAGCGATTCACCAGCGATTCACTACAGCACCGTGCCTCTAGCCCTCCACCTTCAGCAACTAGAGTTCTTTATAGTTCTTTCATTTATGGAGACAGGAAGTGTAGTTCTAACTTTTGAATCTGTCAACAAAATCCTATCGTGTGACCATTGAAATGGAAGCTGTTGAGCAGCGTGACTGTACTTTCCTGTGGTGCTGTTTATTATGCTGTACAAGGTGGTTGTAACTTTTGAGTCTGTGGATGAAATCCTATGATGTGACCTTTCAAATGAAACCTCTTCGGTAGTACTTTCGCATGTTTTTCAACGTAACAAAATGAAATTGGTTTATTTTCCTTGAATTTTGATATTTGGCACTCTTGGGAGTTAGAGGGTTAAAAAGGCTCCGGGCGACCTGTGAGCTCTTGACGTAGTTTATTCCCAAAACAACAGACAGAAGCCCCAAGATTTGCGAGGTACTGCTTATAACGTAATCCTTATAGTTGAGTTACTTCCATGTTGCGAGAATTCACTTGTCTGTCCACTACAAAAGGGAAAGACGAAAAGTATCCAGGTTAAATGACTTAGGTGGAGCCTCGATGTTTTGTAAAATAGTTGACGCACAATACAATACCTATCGTAAATGTAACTTACAGTATTCTCACTGATATCCTGGACGGCTCTTTCAACACATACTTGAGTGCGGTTCAGATCTGGCATTGGTATATCGTGCTTGTTACACAAGTCTGATATGAGGTTCTGAAATTGAACACTTACGTTGAATAACATCAAGCTAAATGAGACTTGACAACTGTTCCCATCATGAGTAATTTTTTTTTAGTCGGAACCGTCTCCAAATAGTAAAACGAACTTTTGACACCCAACATGGATTGTCCCGTTAACAAACACCTGACATGACTGACTGAAATTACACTAACAATACACCAATCGAAACGCACCAATCACTGACTTGGGTCTTAACAGCCAATAACATCATGGTAAAACTGACCAATGACAGTAACAGCCAGACATTAATACAATCAACTGACGGTTAAACAATTTACAACGACCGACTGACTGACTGGACTTCTTTTGCTTTCTTACCGGACAATTCTTTTTACCTATAAAGAGAAAACTAAGTTCTTTAAATATTCCATGCATCCATCACTGACCTTGCAAGTTTTAGATTCGGTCTCTAGTAGTGCCTTCACAAGACTATCGCTGCCGATTCTGTTTAAAAAGATAACAGCTCAGTTGAGAATTTCTGCATCGCTTTACTTCTCCCGCTCTCTCTCTCCTTTATTTATCGGTTAACACCACAAACAGCTATTTTTACTTTTGCGAGTTCAAAAAGGGGTTCGAATAGTTTCAAGGCTGGGTTATCAATATTCTTGCCCAGTGGCAAGCAGAGAGCAATCATGGCTTCGGGCTAAGCGCAGGATTTCAAGTTGTACATCTCCCCCACCTTCCGCCTTCGTACGTTATCGTGTAGGCCAAAACATTTACATTATTATACTTTCTGCAACTTGCTGTACTGGTAAAGAAAAATCAAGTGACTGTTGTAGCAGCTTTTAATACCTGTTTATTTGTTCCTGGAGTATTTGAATCACAAGAGATGCCTTTTCTACGGTAACCATAGCTAAAAAAGAAAGTAAAAGTTGATCATTCTGGCCCATTGAACAAACACGTGTTTAGTTTCTTTGGCAAGAAGATACTTGGGGTATTCAGTGCAGGGGAAGGTGCATTGGTGCATTGGAAGCTAGTTTGCAGGACTATACTAGGTTTTTCGGCAACGGTTGTCCAGTACCCATTTCAACACCAGGGTGGGAGGAAAAGTAGACTCTACAAGCAGAGAAATGATTTCCTTATGTTTCCTAGCTAGCCAGTCGCAGAGATTAATGACATTTCTTGTCAAAGCGCTCATGGAACCGCTGTGGAAAAAAGGAAGTTAAAAGCTTTACCCGCTTGACGATCCTTTTCGCTGATTTCTGTGTCCATGTCGTTACTCTCCTGCTCAGCTTTCTCCAGTAATTTCTTATCCTCAGCAAGTTCTTCTAACAGAGACTCGAGTTTCTTTTGGCTTTCAACTCCCTCTTGTGTTAAAGCTTCTCTTTCCTCCTTCAACCGTTTAGCTTCCTTGAAATTTCTTTCTAAGCAACAAAAGGAATAAACACATCAGGCCAGCAATGAAGCACACATATTCGCACAAAGTACTGAAAACACGACTTGGTTTCAGAGCTGTTTTTGATGGACTTTGCATACTCCGATCTCCTCTAACCAATAGGAGCAAACGAGCCGTTTTAGGAGGAAAGCTAACTAGCCATGACTAGCCGGCTCGTGCGCGCTTTCCCGCGCTATGGCCTATGCACCGCTTGCATCGTGGTCACCCAGCACTTGGCACTGGTTGTATCTTTTCCCGCTCTTGAAATCGCTGGCATGTTTTAGCTTCAATTTCTGATTGGTTTATTGCTTTTATATAAATATGCGCGCTTGTTGTGATTGGCGAAAGACATTTCTTAATGGTTAGCATTAGATCCCATCCACCTAAACCACCTCGAACACCTTATTGAGACTTATTGCGTCGACCAAGGAGTCGCTTCCTAATCTTGTCGGCTAGACGGAACGCCATCGAGAAAAGTGTCGGTACCAAATCTGCGCCATCTTGAAACGTCACAATAGTATCCAGCATGTTTAGCGCGTCGTCTAAGCGGAACGAATCGAGAAAAGTGTCGGTACCAAATCTGCGCCATCTTGAAACGTCATAATAGTATCCAGCATTCCCAGCGCGTGGAAATCAGGCATCATCCTGGGGAGCTGGGGTTCCGAAATGTCACATGTGAATAATCTATTTGTCTTGACTTAGTTTCGGATATTTTCCCGATTTTGGAATCGTACGGCTCAATATTTCAATGCCTACTAAAAGTACGCAGTGGAAAATTGGACGAAGGTTCTTCTCCGGGCCAAGTAAGTTGTTGGGTCTCTTTGGAATCAAGCAAGAAGTTATCGGATTTTCCTCGCTACCGTTCTGGTATGTTTTGAATGTCCTATCTTGATTTTGCTGTGATTCTCTGCCTGATTGGGGAAGCTTTCATCTAAATACCGACGTCGTTCTTCGCGATGTTCTACGGTACGGTGCAATTCGCTGTATGTCTTGTGGCAATAATTCACTGACCGGCCGCGCCAGGCGAACGCAGATTAACTTTGTGACTAAAATTTGTCTAGCTAATAAAGGAATTATATTCAACAGTCTTGTGTCTTACTTGCAACTGGTAGTTGTAATTTTATCCGAAAAATCCTGCGAAATTCACGTTGAATGTTGCATGACTTAAACGTCGATTTCATGCTCCATTAACGCGGTGTCCAAGATAGAAGTTTATCACGGGAACACTTTTTCAGGCTTTCTCAGAAATTTCTCATTTCCGGTTCCGGTATTAGTACATGTACTGAGGAGTATGAAATGAAATCAAGACAAATATACTATTTATACGTCGGAAAAATCTGAGACCTTTCGGAGTACACAGCACGGCAGGATTTTGCCCTATCCCACGGCGATAGCGTGAATTTGTTTGATGTCGGCCCCACGTTTTTGCCTGCGTGACATATCTCGCGACAAAGCCCTTTTAAACAGTGGCTGAATTAATTCATGAAACTGAGGTACTAGGTCAAGACGAGGTGCCACGGGATAAGGAGACGCACTATAATCTATGATTACTACTAGTATAACGGAGTAACTGGTTAGCTTTCAGTTGAGGTTGGGGTTAGCAGTTTATATAGTTAAATTTAGGCCTAAACAACCCGAGAAGCTAGGTGGTACAGTGGTACGTTGGGCTATGTAAGCCTAAGCCTAGCTGAGGTCACAGGTTCAATCCTGAGTGGGGATTTTAGATTTTCTTTTTTACACTTCAAAATTTATTGAAAATAAAATTCTAAGTGTCGACATTACGTTATATAATTCTCAATAAGTGTCCGAGGTGGTTTAGGCGGATGGGATCTAATGCTGACCTTTCTTAGTCTGGCTTTCCGACAGTCATTTAGAAGGCTTTAAAAAGAGTCTAGACGACGTCTAAAATAGTTCTGCATTTGCTTTCCTCGTTTGTTTGTTGTGCCATACAAACGGCTAAATCTCGTGATACATGCTGCAACCAATCAAAGCAAAAACTATAACGACGATATTTCATTGAGATGACTTTTCCTGCGCTTGGCGCCAGTAACACGCCCGTTGCTGCGCGTTCAAATCTGTGTAGCCGTCGTAAGCTAAACATTTTAGTGCGCAAGGGCTGGGCCATGGCGCACACTCCCCGAGCGCGAACTCTGCGCCCCGTATTTGCGTCTTATATGTAGAGTGGCATATCTTCATACTTCACCTATTTCAAACTGTCATCTGTACGTCAAGCGCAGTCTTTACCTTGTTTTGCTATTTCTTTAGCTGCGTCCAGGTCAGAGATCTGAGCCTCGATTTCATTGAGACTTTTCCGCAGTGTAACCACGCCTCTTAGCCCGAGCTGGATCGTGCTGGACAGAGCCTTGATTTGCTGGGACACTTCTTTCTGCTTGGTATGAAGTCTTAAAGGGAAATAAAGGGGGCATCCATGAAGAGTAGCGTGCCTATTGGATGAGCTGCTAGAACTAGAGGAAAACCACAGATTTCTCAACAACCTACCTTGCCAAGTTAGAATCTGCATCGAAAGCAAAATGCTCCATGTTTAGAAATTCCTGAACAAATTGATGTTGTTCTTCTAGACCTTTGATGACCTGTTTGGATTTTCCCAGTTCATCAGAAGCGGAGGAAAGAACTTTAGTCAACCTAGAGAAACAACAAAAGATGATTTCCAAGTTTATTCCAAAACATGACAACTGTAGACTACGAGAAGTTGCTCTTTTGACCTCTTTTCACTCAGGCGTTTTTCCCCACTGTTATTGGGGAGAAACGTTTCGTGACGACCAAATAGCGGTTCCGTAGGAGACCTCCAGACCAAGACCTTGTCACAATTTTGCTCGTTGAACGAAATATTCTCAGGCAAGTTGCGCAAAGTTTAAACGGTGTGGCAGAGCAATAAAATGCATTCTAAGACTGACACTCACTCCTCCTCCTTTGTACAGTGTTCTCTTGTTTTGTCATCAAACTGCTTCTGGGTCGATAACAAAAACTCCTAAAGAATAACAAACGATCATTACTCTCTTTAGTGTGAGTTTGGTGGAACCGTTACCCAAAATAAGAGCTAACCACAGTTTCTTTTGAAACTAATGACTTTACCCCAAAATAATGGCTTGATAATGGAAAGAGCCCGAGAAATGACAAAACCCCGTTAAAGTGCACCTAACCCCCAATTTTTTTCTTTTAATCAACTCAATGTACGTTGAAAAGTCGAATAGTGAAATATTTCTTGTTTTTAACGTCGCGTTTGTGAGTTATAGAGATTTGAATTTACAAAATGCTAATTAGATGACGTCAAATCAAGACTTTACCATTATTTCTACTTCAATTTACAATACGCAGTTCACAGCTTAAGGATAATCAAGTTAAGAAATACTAAATAAAAACTGTTAATAGTCAATTGATTTGTAAAAATAATATTACTTGGAGGGGGGACAAACAACACAACAATAGACCCTAACCCTAAAAACAATAGCAGCTGTGTTTTACAAGGCCAATGAAAATAGAGGCTTCTAAGAGCTGCGACCCTACCGCTTGGAGGTGGAAACAAGTAGTTTTATAATAAACGATTCTTGATTTGACGTCATCTTATTAACATTTTGTAAATTCAAACCTCTATAATTCACTAACGTAACGTTAAAAACAAGAAATATTTAACTATTCAACTTTTCAACGTACATTGAGTTGATTAAGCGAAAAAACAATTTTGGGGTTAGGTGCACTTTAAGAAGGGAAGATGATTAACAACGGTGACGATGAAAATGAATTACAATGTGGAATCAAATGGTCGTTAATACGAAACAACCGTCGGACGCTCTCTTCTCCTACGCGTTTTGACAGTCAACTGAAAAGATCTCCAATGAAGTGTGTAAGGATTCAATTTCAAAAGTTTCGCAAACCAAGCAAGCAGCATTGTTTTTACTCACAAACTCCTCCTGTAGTGACTTCTCTCTTGCTTCTATTTCTTGCTGCTGTTTATCAAGAGCATTCTGCTGAGGAGTAAATTCCATTTTAACCGATTCGATCTTGTTCTCCTCCTGTTTGATAGCGTCCGTGAACTCCGATTCTTTTTCCTTTAACTTCGCAAGCTTTGCTTCCAATGCTGAAATTTCGGCCTTAAATCAAACAAAACATATACGTGGATGCTTGTACTAACCAAACAGATAATGAGAATAGCCTGAGGTCCAGATAGTGGGCAAATTTCCTCGTTTTGTTCCCCATAATGACAAAATAAAATAAACCAACGAGCGCGTGTGAAATTCTTGAGAAATCTTAGTCTTGGTCAATTGTCTTAGTCTTTGTCTTTGTCTTTATTGTTTCAAATGATAAAAATACATATCTTATGTTACCAGGTGTTAAAAAATGACCGGCGTTCTGCGGAAATTTCGAATATCTTCGGACGATCTTCGGATGTTGCACGGACAATACTATGTTTGTCTGACATGTATTTTATTCAGACTGTTAAATTAAAGACTGTCCAAGTTCAAAAGTGTGAAAAAAAAATCAAATTTCATTTTCAAAATCATTGAAAATAAATAAAACTTGACTGAGGATTTAATGCACAGGCATAAAACGTTAGGGACCACCTTCCCCGACTTAACAAACAACACCACCGGAGAGTATTACACAACAGTTTTCATTTGAATGGTCACACCTGAATTTTGTTCTCAAATCAACATTTAACCTGACGGTGATAGAATTAATTTGAAGTTGTTCCCTTACCTGCAATGTCCCTCTCTCTAGTATAAGCTCTTCCTTTCTCGACTGAAACACCTCTGTTTGTTGCAAAATCTCTTTACTTAATTCCATGTTCTCAGTTTCCATGTGTTCCTTGTCAAGTCTCAAGTGATCCTTAGCTCGTTCTAGTCTCTGTCGGTCAGCGTTCAAACGCTGTTTTTCTCTCGCACTCCATATTGTACTCATTTCCTTGTGATTGGTCAAACACTCTTGTTGTTCCTCGCGCACTTCCTCGAGTGTTACCTGGCACTGTCTGTAGATTCCAGCTTCTTTTTCAGCTACTTCTGCTCTCAACTTCAAAGCTTTTTCCACCTTTCAAGTAAATAAAAGGGTAAAATGGAAAGGTGAAAATCGCACTAGGGTCACAGGTGGCGTACTTTTCCCAATGTTTTTGTAACATGAATCAGCAAGTAGTATTACTTCACCTCCCCCCAGCATCCCCAGTATTTTATAAGGGCCCCGAGGAGACGTCTGTGCCCAGGCTACCTCAACGGTTGGGGAGAACTTTACTTGTGTAACGAAAGAATACGGAAACGAAAACCGCTCTGAACCACTTAACATCGAAGTCCAACGTTTGCTAAGTTGAAAATTGAAAAAGAAACTGATGTTGAAAAACTAACAGTACCACAGTATTACTGCTATGTTGCTTTCAATTGAATGATAACACCTTAGAATTTCATTCACAGACTCCCAAAATTTGAACAATACCACAGAAAGAAGTGGAAACTGACATATCCTCTAGAACACCACGTATGCCATTGTTCACCTTTTCATCTTGGGCTGGCAGTCTGTATCGTGAAGATTCCAAATCAGCTTTGAGTTGTTCTACTCTATTGCTGATCTCTTCTGCTAAATCATAGTTGTCACTGGCAAGAGCTTGACTTTCCTGTAGCTGAAGGTTCTTGACTTGCTGTTCCTTCTCATTGACGGCACTCTCTGTCTCTCTGTACATTTCGAATAACTCCTCCTCGAGACTTCTGAGAGATTGCTTGTCTTCACTTCAAGAAGGAAGAAAATGGCAGACAAAACAACTGTTGAATTCACTTACAGCGGTTTTCAATTGAGTGTCAGTGAAACCAAAACCAAAGCATTTACTCTGGTCAATCACATTGTACCAATCAATGTTTGAATCAAGTACATGTTGCCGGCGCCAAGCGCGGGAAAACGAGGGTGAGTAAGTCATGATTGGTTTTGGTTTTACTTCTGATTGCTTTATAAATTGGCGGGAGATTTTTTTATCCAATCGCAAAGGGTAGAAATGTAAAACCATAGCAATCGATTGGTTTGGGCTGATTGGTTGATAAAGTGGCGCAACCACGAAGTTACTTTTGACACTCTCGACATGCTGGGGACATAACCACAATACATCTGTCACTCACACTCACTCACGGTTTTAAAAGCGCTTCCTGAGCATATACAATTTATCAATTTTCATCTTTTCTGCGAAAATACGGCATCTTTTGGCCCGGTTGGATATTTTTCACTTGCACTTCCATTAACTTGCCATTACTTTACTACGAAAGTGCTTTCTTGGTCAAACTTTGACATAAGGCAGTTATACCCTGAGCTATCCTATTTACAGTGAAAGACACCTTTACTTTTGAAATGCAAGTATGTTGACAACCATTTTTTTAATGTTTGCACAATCATAGTTCAATTTATGCTAAGTGGCACAGCAATCAAAGGTATTGACTAGCCACAATCAATTGATTGCAAGTGGGTTTGTTGATTTTTTGATTGAAGTAGAAGCTAGGAAAACCAACAGATACCCATAATGTAGATTTTAAAAAATGCCTCCTAAAGACCAATCCCCACGTCCATGCCGTTTTCTGATTGCTGTGGAGGCAAATTGCAAGCACACTCAGTGTCCAAAACGTTGATAGCAAAATGAAGGGTCACAATTGACTTTTCTTTTTCTTCGGTTTACTTCCCATTCTTTTTCGTTTTTATTCCATTTTTCTCCCCTCGTTGTTGGCCTTTCACTAGACTTTCACTAGACATAGACGTCGGAAAACTTCAGAAATCTTCTGAAGTTTTTTATGATCAGTAATTCTGAGATCTTTTCAGGTGTTCTTCTGCCACACAACCCATGAAGTGATGATAGCATATCAATCATTAGTGAAATATGTAATAAACAACTTACATGTATCAATGAGACCAGATAAGACTGAGTTATGGATAGAAATAGAGAATATTACATGGCCGCGCGAAGATACGAAATTTCTTTTCGAGTGTTGAAAAATATTTCATGAGTGAGCGCAGCGAACGAGTGAAATATTTTTCAACACGAGAAGAGAAATTTCGTATCTTCAAGCGGCCATGTAATGTTCTGTTTATTAAATAAACACCAATGAAATCAAACCATTTCACTTTACTATTTTTTTGTAGTCCTGAAGTAGAACAAACGTGTAAGAACTAAAAACATGTTATTCTCACGTATGAAGATAACATGTTTTTCTCACGTGTGAAGATATGATGTTTACGCGCAAAAGCGCACCTGGTATTTCATTGGTGTTTATATAATAATAGCTGATATTTTATGGTGCATTTTCATTTTAGATTTAGAGAAGCAGGGATGAGAGTGGTGAGAGCACTTACATCCCACCAATGTGACCTGGGCTCGAATCCCGGAATCAACACCGTATGTGGGTTGAGTTTGTTGCTGGTTCTAATTGCTGCTCCAAGGTTTTTTTCTTCGGGTATTCTGCTTTTCCTCCATCCACAAAAACCGACATTTCTAAATTTCAATATTTATTTTGATTCAGAAAAAGTGGCAGTACCCTGTGGATGTCCTCTTAAATTCCAATTAATTATTATTTATTATTACCTTTAATTATTTTGTTTTTTTACCTTAAAGTTGATAGCTTTGACTCCATATGCTGCAGCGCAATGTTTAGTTTGTCTGTACTGCTTACACTGATGGAATTTTCAGCTGGTTTGTCCTCCAGGTACACACCTTTTTCAGTCACACCAAGATCAGGGCTTTCCATTTCACTGGCAGAGACAAGATAACCTGTTGACTGTTGTAGCTCATCATGTTTTTCATTTTGATCAACTTCTTCTTTAGCCAAAGTGGAACAGTCATCTAATGCTACAGAAGTTTGAAATAACACAGAAAGCTTATCCCCTTCCAAACTATAATCAATTCTCTCTGGTGCCTGCAGGATTGAATCCTCAAACCCTTTACCCAGCAGATTGGTTCTTTCAGCATCCATTTCTGCATTTTCACTTCTGGGTACATTCATCGAGACATCAGCATTTTTACCATCATGTCCTTGACCTTGAATATCTAAAGCCATGCTACCTTTCAAGGTACATGTACCTTCACCAGATGTTGGTACTGGATTGCCAGTGTCCGAATGTGTCTCAGCTTCTTGAAACAAATTTTCATCCGAAGAAGATGGTGTACCAATGGAATACAATGGAGTGAGAGGTGTAGGGGTAGATCCTTCAGGTTGCCTGCTGTTTTCTGGATCTTCATCATCTAAAATACAAGGTAATCAAATAAAATCTGTTATAAGCAATTTAAACGTTTTACCCCTTTGCTTCCATTAGACAAGTGTCAAAGTTTAAAACTGAAAAAGTACCAAATTTAAAAATGAAAAACTAACAGTACCATAGGAAAGTACAGCTTGGTAGCTTTCATTTGCATTGTGACACTTTAGCTTGTACAGCATAATAAACAGTACCACAGGAAAGTACTGCTCAATGGCTTTCACTTAAGTGGTCACCCTTTACGGTACCCATTACAAACCTGGGTAAAGAGAGACAATGGGGGCAAATCTCACTTTTAACAGACACAAGACTAGTATAATATCTTTTAAAGAGCACTTATTGTTATGAAAACATACCTTGTTTAACTGTAACTCTTTCTTGCTCCACAGCAGTATCACAAGACTTCTCTACAGCCACTTCATGACTCTTTTCGCTAAGGTGTCCAATAGAAAAACAAATGGATTTATCAGGATCACTGAAACGTTTGTGTGACACACATGCTACATTTACCCTATTTTTAACGTCCAAGAGTGGTAAAAATCAAAATTCAAAAAAAATCCCAAACTTTTATTTTGTAAAATGTTGAAAGACAAATGGAACCATGAAAAAGTATAGCAGAAGAGGTTTCATTTGAATGGTCACACTATGGGATTTTGTTGAGAGACTCAAAAGTTAGAACTACATTACATGTCTCCATATTAAATTGACTCTGGAAATGAAAGGGTTAAGGGCTGATGATGCACACTGTAAAGAAAGAATGTTTCTCACATAAATGGCTAAAGAGAGTCAGCAATGAAGAGATTGACAAAGCTTTGACACTAAGACAATAATACATTGAGGATAGAGTTTAAGGACTTTAAGCAAGTCAGTAGATGAGGATCCCACAATGACAAGGGCACTCGAAAACAAGGTGTACCATTAGGATTTAGCTCATGGAAGAATCAGGATTGATATCTCTGTGGAGAACAAGGACAGATGATGATTATAATGTTGATGATGTCGACAAGGGTGATGACAATATTATGATGATGACGACGACGACAACGATGATGATGATGACAATGCCAATGCCGATGCCAATGCAAAGGAAGGACAAAATGTGAGTATTACGGTTGTATTGTTGTACTTACCCAGCTTTACTGTCAGATTGTCTTGCATAACCAGGCCTGACAGTATGTCGAGTTTTTTTCTTCTTTGTTACTGATTGGCCGACATGTTGTGGACTGTTGACTGGTATTGGCTGTATTGGTTCAGGCAAAACTTCACATTCTGGTATAGCTGTCATGTAATTAACAACATGACATTTTAAAAGATAGAAGTACAGACAACTCATAGGCCTGGCAGGTGGGTCTTAACTTCCAAAATATTATAATCTTTTCTTCCTTTTTATGTACTGGTACTTCTGTTTTCCACTATCTCAAAAATGCTACTTTCTCCTGGTACCTGCCCTTTTCTTCCAGCTTGCAGACCTCCCATACAATCCCCAGGATTGTATGTGAACTTGAAAGGAGTGACCTGGAGAAAATTGGGCTCCTGGAAGAAATTTTGGTGGGGCTTGCTAGCATTTTCACTAGTCCACCTAGCTACTCCATTGTAGAACTACCCCTACCATTTTTAACAGTTTACCTAACAGTTCGTCGATACTCATTTATCTATAAAACTGGGTGGAGAGTGGACAATGTTGAGCAGTGTCTTGTCAAAGCAGGCAGCATTTGCTATCTGCTTCACTTAGATCATTGAAATTCTCTTTACCATACCTGACATGCTTGCTGGAGTGTGTCTTGAAATCTTAACATAAGGGTTACTTACTATCTGGCATGCAAACCATTTAACCACTAAAATAATAACTCCATTAATTAATAATTTATTTTGACCAGCATAATTTGGTTTGCCTTGGTCACTGTTAAGTGACACAATATGGTAATTTCTTGCCAATTAATAACATTGAGCATTCTGGTGGTAATTTGTGTGCTTTCCAGTATGAGCATGTGGAAATATTCCACTGGTAAAAATACACCTCAACAAAATTTTAGTCTTCAAATGTGTCATCATTAAAGAAAGAGTCACAAAATTTGCTTTCATCAGAATTGAGATGTATCTCTGAATCTTGCGCTTTGGCAAAGCTGTCATTATTAGCCAGCAACAACCGGCTACTGTGGCTGGCAACTACAGTAAAGGTGACCAGCTCAGTAAAGGACAACAAACATCAAAACCTTTTTTTTGTTTTATGACCAGCTACTTTCCTTATGGGACTGGCCTCTACAAAGCTTAATAACCATCCTGCTTAGTTCATTGAAATTCATTCTCTTTACAATCTAACATGCTTGCTGGAGTGTGTCTTAAAGGAGCTATGTCACGGTGATTTTGAGGTTTTCGGGTCAAAACCATCCCAAATTAAAACTAAGCACCTTTGTACACGAAATGCTTAAAGAACACTAACAGGAAGATATCAAGTGAATTTTAGCAGAGAAAATAAACCATAATCGGAGTTTTAGCGAATTTTCTAAAACACAAGCGATAAACTTGAAAAAATTGCCCAATTTTTTCAAGATACAATCCATTTCCATCCTGGCCATCTACAGCCCAAGACACTTATTTTTACTTTTAGAGCACTAGTAGAATAATTGTAAACAAAACTGGATTCTTAGTTTTGGAATTTCACTGATATAAAGATGTATTTTGGCTTTTTAAAGTAACGCTAAAAATGGTGACATAGCCCCTTTAAGATCCTAAGACACCTCATGCAAACAGAGAACATTTTTGAATTTCAATTCTCTCAAACTCCCTTGAGTGTCGGTATGATATAATGTGAACACAAAGCAGTCATTTTCTATTTATTTTTCAAAAGAAAGTCTACAAAATCAGTGTTACATTACATCATACCCATGTTCCATAAGCTGATCTAAAACAGCTATGTATAGTCAAACAAAAGGCACATTATAAAATTATGATCAACATTTTATAAATTTGTTTGAACTAATTGTTAAGTTTACCAAGGACTGTTGAAACGTCTTGTGTAACTGCACTGACTGTTTCTGCCGACTCTCTTTGCTGTTTCCCTGTCATTACGTCAGTGTCACCCATCAAACTTAGATCATTGCTAGCTGTGGTTACAGGACTAGTTGTTAATGTCATCCCACTAAACAATGATGCACCAGTATCACTGCTTCCTGTCTTATGACTATGTTCCTATTAAATAAAAAAAAAATTATCAGTTGCAACCCATACTGTTCACAGTCCCCTGTTTTATGTGTGGTTTTTGCCGAGTTTGTTGAGCCCATTTCAGTCACTGAATAATATGGCAAGTTACTGGTAAATATGGAAAGAGTTCAGATATGTGAGGGAACACACATCCACTTTATTATCAGCACCCTCAGGGATGTAGCTATCATATCCAACATGTGACATTTTGTTTATCACAGGCGGACAATTTTCGTAAAAAAAAGAGAAAGAATTACACAGACAGTTTTCCGGATGGAAAAAATCAAGAAAACTCAGTCTTTAGGTGGTTATTTTTTCCGCCTTCCACCTGTCATTTATATCCCTGACCCTACAGTATTTTGCCAGTCTCTCTAGAATTTACTCAGTGATGCAAAATACTGCGTTGAAAGTAATCCACCTGTTGGAGTTAATTACATGAAATCTCTGACCCTATTGTCATCACCATCAAATGTCAAATGAGACACTTAATTCTGTTCAGGAAACAACAAAATCTACAATCATTTGGGATTTTTTTGACATATGGAAACAGGCAGGGGTAATTTGCCAAACGCCGAACGCCGAACATTGTTCTCATCCACAACAGTAAATAAAAGCTAACCAATTTGAATCAGTGCTTAACCCCGATTAATCTGGTGATGCATACCAAACCGTTCATACATGTAGCTGGTATTTCTCCTTGATTTTGACATTGTTTTCAGCTGACTTCAAGCGATCTTGTTTACATGATTTTCACATAAGCATAAAATTAAATAAATTAATTTGTCAACCCTGACAGACATCACAAATGAAAAAACTTTATCCTTGTTTCCATACGGCAGGGGTAATTTGCCGAACATTGTTCTCACCCACAACAGTAAATAAAAGCAGATAAAAGCTAACCAATTTGAATCAGTGCTTAAAGTGCCTATGAAATGAATTTTTTTTCTTCGTTTTTCATTAGTTTATTATGTCCAAAGAACGAAAACAATAATCATTTCCCGAGGAAAAGAAAGAAAATCGGTTTTTTAGCCCCTCGAAGATGCGTCACTTCGGTTGAAAAGTGGCTCCAATTTTTGGAGAGCCTGGGGGCGAGTGGGCGTGCGTGATGACGTAAATTACGTAAATAGTATGACACATTGGTTTGTTTACGCTATAATTCCCTTGGAATCCTTTAGCGTGATGGTCATTTTGCCAACG
Organism: Dendrophyllia cribrosa; assembly: GCA_024195265.1. Classification (NCBI taxonomy): domain Eukaryota; kingdom Metazoa; phylum Cnidaria; class Anthozoa; order Scleractinia; family Dendrophylliidae; genus Dendrophyllia; species Dendrophyllia cribrosa. The sequence continues at coordinate 9,909,249 of JAJLRJ010000014.1, read as the reverse complement.
TTTTTGGCTGTACAAATGTCAGACAGCGCCTAATTTGTTTCTTTACAGTCCTCTGAAGGTGAAGAGGATCAGTTTCGGATCACTCTTGATCAACTGAAATGATCGTGTCCACAGCGATTGATCGTTTCTGGAAATTTTAACCACTTGGCGGCTTGTAAGTGAGTTCAAAGTATCGTGTTTACATTTATGTCTGATTTATATTTCATTGTATAAAAATTGATCTGATCGAACACGCAATGATTCAGCGATGTATTTTGTTTCGAATAGTCTTACGCATTTGTACGTGTAAATGTTTGATAGATGTTCCGTAGAATAGACGCCTTCCAGTGAACACTTGCGTCGCTGCACTTTGAATTTTATAATTCGGAATACCGTATAAACATTTATATTACTCGCCAGTCAGTGCCGATCGAGTCAGTATATTTTTGTAGGCCTCACTGACTTCGACGGCTATCCAGTCGAGCCGAGGCTTGAAGGAACTTCCAAACAGGATATGGATTGGAAAAATTATGCTTGATTAAACAGCCTCACCAGCCGGAATGTTATTTTCTTTTGCAAAATAATATTAATCTTAACAATAAGCGCTTTCATTGAAAACAACATCGCTTGACGTACCCTTTCCGATGTCGACGAACAAATTTCGTGTATTTCGCCGGCCTATTTTCCTCTGGAGCGAAATAAAGCTTTGTTACACCCTCTGTTATCGAAGAATTCTAATATCTCGTATGTTTGAGGCGGCTCGCCACATAATATTGGTCCACCTCTAGCGACGTCTCTTGTCAGCTCTCTTGTTCTCTATATTCCCGCAGCAGTTTGTACAACTATTTACATCACAGTGTAATATGACACTGGTTTTGGCCGCGCACAAATTGGAGCCACTTTTTAGCGCCAACAACCTAACTTTGGGACCATAAAAAAAGCATTTCGCATCGTCCCTAACACTTTAAACCTTTTATTCCAAGGTCTAAAAAGGTGAAACTTTCGATACATCAAAAAATAAATTTCATTTCATAGGCACTTTAACCCTAAATACTGTAAATCAGTGCTACAGTATTTAGGGTTAGGGTAGCTGTGCAATGAAAGCAACAAAAATATGAACTACAAATTATTATTATTATTATTATTATTATTATTATTATTATTATTATTATTATTATTATTATTATTATTATTATTATTATTATGGTTTCATTTGATTCAATAATAATTTATTAAAGCAGTTAATCGTGATCAAGCTATTGTGGTTGCCGGAAGTAACATCACATTAAAATTAAATGAAACCTCCTCATCGTTCTGCTTTAGAAATAATAGACAACTTACTCACCGAAGCATTTTTAAAACCATCTCCGGAAGACTGAGATATTCCCTCTCGGGAAGATGAAGTTTTCGGATTTTTCAAACGACCAACGAACGACATAATTTTGGTTAAAATTTGTTAAGTTTCATTTTCATGTTGATCCACCATATTGGAAATATGCGCCTGCAGTTTTCGTCCGCTGTTAGCACTAGTTCCAGTCTTTTTCAACATTCCCGGTGCCATTCTGCCCGGCCCCTCTTCTTCAGTTGCGAAAATTCTACAAAAAGGGATTTTGGTGGCGATACCATTATTAAGTGTCCAAAAAGCTTTAAAAAATGTGCTTTAGTTATTCCACGAGTTTTAATCTGACGGGGAAGTTGCAAAAAAAGGCTATTCAGTTTTCGAAAAATTAGGTCTCGTGTTAGTTTCTACTCCGCCCTATTTTCAGTATGTGTTTAAAAAAATGAAAGAAAGACGATTTTGCGGAATGTGCTTGAATGAAAAACATTATTTTACTTCAAATTAAAAAGATAGCAAAATGGAACAGCCTAAACTATCCAAATCTCAAAGTGTCACATGATGTAAATGAGAGACCCTCATGGGAGACTCGTTATTTATTAGTCTGAAGTGTGAGCCGCTTTCTCTCTCTGCCCCCTACTTCAGACTTCCAGTAGGCCAATAAAACTTTCTTCTCGGACAGTAAGTTATCCATGATTCTTTCATGTGATCAGCAGTGGTCAATGTTTATTGCGTCAACCCCCTCCTGCACCTCGACACCAAGTTCATCATCATCTTCATCATCATCATCACCGCCATCATCGTCGTCTTTATTTAAAAAACGCGGGATCACTTTCATTTAAAAATGCTCTTCCAGTGAGCCGTGGACTACTACATACAAGTGACTCAAAAACTCTCAAAAATCCGCATTTTATAACCTGATATACTTTTAACGCGTGTTCATTTTGTTTATTTTATTAACTTAAGGCGAGTAAAAAGAAGTAGTCTTTCAGCTGTGTTTTAAACCGGCGCAATGAAAACTGATCATTATAGCCTTTAGGTGTCCTTCCCCGTTTTTGTTCATGATTCCATTTACAGACTAAATCCTATAATCGTTTAACACTTTGCAATGAAGGTCTGCAGTGTTTTCCGCGCCTCATTAGCATAGATTTCAGACGAACGAATACGTGGCTTTTGTCTTAACATTGGCCCTTTGTCTTTTCTGTCGATGCAGGAATTGTTTTCCAGAGACAAGCAGTGTTCGTTGAAACTATTCGTTTAATAAACTCTTTGTTGGTTTAAATTTCTAAACACGTAGTGAAAACACAACTGTTTACTGCCCCACCTCAATGAGCGTTTTCATGTTAATAATGGGTAATTAGTCTGGAACGTGAAACATTAAAATTCACGAAAACAATGATGATTTTTAAAAACAGTACCATATTAAAGTAAGTACTGTGGAAGAGCGTTAATTTGAATGGTCACACTGTAGAGTTTTATCCACAAATTCGAAACTTTAGTTAAATTTGCGATAGGTCTTTATCGAGAAAATACAAAGCAATTAGTTCTAAAAGATGACAAACGATTTTTCTGCTAAAGAAGCCCTTCGCTCCTCTTAACTGGAACCTAAAGAGTAAGTCAAATCTGCAAAGCAACAACGTGAAACAGTGCAATAAATTTTATGCTTTTCTAATCTGGACAAAATAAACGTTTTACATATTCAGCTGTTACGTATTCATTCATGTCTCCGAGGGGAAAATGGATAAAGAATATATGCGAGCTGTTTAATAACCACTATTTAAAAAAGTTCCGAATTTCATTTTTCAGAATATTGAAGAATAGCTGACTGAAAACCATCACCACAGAAACTTATACCTTGTTTGGACTTTTAACTGTTAACAAGGTGAATGAAACCCTTGTCCCAGACCCAAAATTTAAAACCACTTTGTACAGCGTAATAAACAGCGGCACCATAGGAAAGTACTGCTCAGTAGCTTTCATTTGAATGGTCACACTTTAGGATTTCATCCACAGAGTCAAGAGTTCGAACCACCTTGTACAGCATAATAAACAGTATCACAAGAAAGTACTGCTCAGTAGCTTTCATTTGAATGGTGAAACCAATTAAAAGCATTGGTTGATAGCTTTTATTTGATTGGTGCCGGTAATTATTTGCATGGTACTGTGGTCGTGTTTTAGGATTTCGTCCACAGACTCATACAGACTAGAACTGAAGCTAGAACCACGTGGAATCAAGGACTCGAGTTTGTTATCATGGTAATTTAAGGGCTACATAAAAACACTGTGTGAATTCTAGCGGTGTGCCAGCTGCTTAGAGATGTTTTATCGCTGCGTGGTATTTAAGACTTGTTTTTCCATATCATTGTTTTGAGCCACCACCTGGGTAAACAATTTTATATCAATTGTTTGTTGCTAATACTGTCTCCTCGTAACACCAAGCCAAGCGCATACCCCTACTCAAATTTCCCAGAATGTACTTTGCGTATAGTTACTTGGCACAAGCAAACCTCTTTGCAATCTTAATAACAGTGTCCAGTGTGTCCGTAATCTATTTGAGACAATGCATAAGCAGGCAGTTGTTCAGACGATCCTGCTTCATGGTGCTTCTTAGGTAGTTCTTGGGGAGGGGGGCTGTGCCCCCCTGCTCCGCCGCCTATGCTTTGCGAGCGAAATACGCGAAAGCCCACGCAAATTGCTTGCTGCGTGAAGACGCAACGCACGGGGAGAGAAGATGTAAAATTTTAGCCACAATCAGCTGAAAAGTTAGAAGCATCTTTCAAAGCACAATAAACAACAAAGGAAAGTACAGGTCCCGGTGGTTCAAAAGGTGGATAGCGCTATATATCCACCGGATAAATCACTATCCAGTGGATACGTCAAAGAAAATCCTTTGTGTTATCCGCTGGATAGTGATTTATCCGGTGGATAGCGCTATCCACCTTTTGAACAACCGGGCCCTGCTCAGTAGTTTCGACCACATACTCAGTTGAATGAATGCACCTGAGGATTTCGCCCATAGACACAAACGTTCATGGTACAACCAGATTAAAGACCAAGAGGAGTAAAGGCTGTAGAAAGCCGGTACCGTTTTCGACTACTTTTCTTACTTTTATTATCAATAACCATTATTTCTGGCCTAGCATGATTTACCAGCTTTGTAGAATTCGGGCTCAAGATTTCGCGTGGCGGACAATTTTCGCGCGCGTGTTTCGCTTATCTCACAGACAATTTTCGCTCGTTCTCGCGTGTTTCGCTAGTCACTCGACTATCACTGGGAGAATAGGGAATGCGCGTATCCTGGCACGTAGTCTAGAGAGCAGATGCCCTCTAGCTCATTTACAGTTCTGGCCTTTTTAAAATACGTTTATGCTCTCTGAAATAACTTGGGCGATGACAGTTGTTTCGAAATAGCGGTAGAATTTTTCCTATTTTTTGCCCAAAAACAACGGATACCAAATATTATTTAGCCCGAATAGCGATCTGAAATGGTTTCATCACATTGCTTCCATCTCAGGGAAAGCCAGCAAAGTGGTATAATAGATCTTACGAGAAAGAAAACCTTGTCAACTGTCCAACGGTCTCCAACGGAAGTAAAAGAAACTGCATAAACCGTTAAAGGTCGCCTAAATTGGAGCATGACAGCGATACTTGGAATTCCGGCTGCCGCATTGGCAAATTTCTAACATTGTTTCTCCTCAATTTTATTCAGTACTTATTTTATTTATAACTTTTGACGGTTGATTTTACGTCCGTATGGTCGGATAGATATAGATGTACTAATGCAGATTTAGGGAAACCCCGGAGGGAAATTTTGAAACTCCTATATAATCTTTACCGCTGTTTCAGGCTTCTTGAGCGTTGCCTGTGGGTATCTATCAGCTTTTTCATCAACACTGACCACTACAAAGCTACTTCCTGGTAAAGTCTGTCTTCCATAGATGCAAAAATCTCTTTCTCGCCGTTTGCCAACACTGAACTGGCTACCTGTTTCCTTGTGACCAGTTGTTCTGACGTAGAATGTTTACTGAGTCTTTACTGTTTACTGTTTGCCGTTTGCATGTATCAAGGTAGGCTAGACTGTATGCTAAAAGCACTTAAGAAAGCTCCGCCCAAGTGTATTAGTTTGTTGATTACAACAAACAGTTCTGCACGTTCTGCACACCCGGCGTTGATACAGCTGCCGCGCAGAGGTTAATACGAGCAAACAACAGAACCTTTGAACTGCAGATAGATAAAATTAAAAAAAAACCGTCATGGAAATTCGTATTCGGTATTAGTAAAAAAAACTGACAGTACCACAGAAAAGTACACGTGCTCAGTAGCTTAGATTTCAGTGGTTGGTCACACGTTAGGATTTCAACCTCAGCTCAAAAGTTTAGTTAGAACAACCTTGCAAAGTAATAAACAGTACCACAGGAAAATGCAGCTCAGCAGCACAGAAAAGCGCACCTTGTTGGCACTTTTACTGCTAAAACGGTGAATGAAACCCTTGTCACAGACCCAAAATTTGAAACCACCTTGTCAGTTGCACAGGGGGTGACAACTCTAAGAAGGCCTGTTTCGGGAGAAAAACATAATTCTTCTGGGAATCTGAAGATTTTGCCGGGAATCGGGAGACTCGAAATTTTTTCGGGGAAATATGAGATAATTTGTTAAAATTTCGGGAAGTTTGAAATTTCTGCGAGGTTGTCTCCGAAAAAATCGGGAAGATATTCCAAATTTTCGGAACAACTTTCAGTCACACACAGTATTGCTCAAACAGCGTTTGGTAGAGTTGTCACCCCCCGTAGCTGCATAGCATAATAAACAACAACAAAGGACAATTCTGCTCAGTATCTTTTATTTGGTTGGTCACCGACTTTGGGATTTCATCAACCGACCGAAAGGTTAGAGCCACTCCTTGCACAGCATATTAAACGGTACCACGGGAAAGTACCCGTGCTCAGTAGCTTTCATTTGATTGGCCACACTTTAGGATTTTCGGATCCACAAACTCATGATAACTCATACATTGGAGTCACAATAACGCCACAAAAAAGTACTGCTATGTAGCTTTCATTTAATGGTCACACTTTATTATATTTTTCACAACTCGGAAGTTAGAACCGTGTAGGTTACTTGGGTTTCGACCCCGGGAACAATATTCTTCATTCACTACTCAGGGGTGGCAATGTTATCTGCTTTCCACGACTAAATGTATTTTTCGCGAGTTGGTCAACCTGCAGCGATCTATTTGGTTTTCGCAAGCGTTTCGGTTTCGCGCAAGTGCCGCGTTGGAAACCCAATTAGTAAATAGTTTCTTCTTCGCGTAAGATACTCGCAGGCTAGTAAACACCTAAAAATGCTTTGCTGCATCATTATATTTATCTGCAACACAAAAACATAGTCGCTTGAGTCATAACACTCAGTAAACGATATTACTCGCGGGACGCTTTCAGGTCCTATCAGGCTATCAATGCTTAGAGCGGATAAGGATGTACCTCGGATGTACTAAACAAGATGTATAATGTACAACCTCAGAGATCAACCTGATCAAGGGCCAAGCCCGAAACGTCGTTGAAGAAATTAACTTGACACTTTCACAAAACGTTTTAATTTTATTTTTCCAATATGTTTTTTTCTTTTTCAAATTCTTGTACATGCAGAACCTTTATACAGCTCTATTTCTCGCTGTATATGTAAAACATAAGCTTATCTGATCAGTAAAAGATAAATGAATGTAGCCCATGGGCCTGTAAAAGAGGCCCCGGGGTTTTAGAGATAAGAGATAACCCGCAAAGTAAATTTGGGAATATATGAATAGATGTCTAAATAAGGGATTGCTATCATTTTAAATCGCTTTCGTTGTTATGCCTTCCGTTTATACGGATAAGGTCTTAAAGAAGCCAAAACGTCAGTTTAAGAGTTTGTACGTCCCTTCCTTACATCACCCCTCCCCAGCGGGGAAGACACCTGCTACATTCACTTTGTCTTGGGGGACATGAAAAGGATTTGAGAACTACGGAATGCAACGGAACTTTAGTAATGGAGTTCTTAGGATCGCAATACCATTTCTTGGATTATGTCCTACAAATTTCCCTTTTCAAGAACTACTGCTGTCTTACAATGCGATTGTTGAAGGGACTCTTGCATTGCCAACAGATCTTCTGCATTGATGAAGGCATAAAGGTGCGCGCATCACGGCGTTGCCCTATCCCGGAAGTTAATCAACGCAATACTTACTTCAAAGACGTCAGATAGCCAAGCAGGAATGGCTCCTTGATTGAAGATATGGCGAAAAAAGCGGAAATATAATGTCTAGACTAATTGGTTGAAATTCACAAAAGAAACAAAACTCTGTTTTGTGTCAACAATTTCAGATGAAAATTGTGAAACACAACAATCTGCCTCAGATAACGGGTTTCATATTCCTCGGAGCCAAATTTGTTACACAATATCTGATATTCACCATTTTAACTCTTTTTATACTATCGTCTTGAATAAACTTTGAAAACAACTAGCCCTACAAGAAAATGCTTCCATTCGAATGCTAACATTTTAGCATTTCACTCAAACCTTCAAAAGTTAACTCAGGTTCATTTTTTTTTGTGGCGTTTGACGATTTTAATGATAACGTGTGATTTCATCATCTCTACTTCATGTAATTAATTTGAAGAAACCTTATCGCTTTTCATTGTGTTTTGTTTCAGTTTTCTGTCCCCTTTTGCCTTTTCATTTGAGAGCAGGTTTTCAGCGGTCCTAATTGCTTTAGTTAGATTCATCATGATATGAAGCAAACACTCCAAGCATTTCCGACAGAAGGCACGAAATAATTTATACCTTATGAATTGGTGAAAATACGTAAAATTGCAGACATTTTTTCCCGTACAACTGTAAAAAAAATCGTAAAATTTAATACTTTGTGAAAAATTGTTACAAGTATATAAAGTTCTGGTTGCTTGGTATTACTTGCAGAGGGGGTGGGGGTGCAATGTTGCAGACATACGTGATGGGATGTGTGGCCAGGCACAGATTTAAAATCGAAAACCCATCCTATTTATTTTATACCAAAATATATCATTGGCACATCCTATTTTAGACATGGCATCTAATTCCCCCCCCCCCCCCCCCCCCCTTTTCAGCCCATTTCTGACCAAAATATTCCGCATTATCTTATATCCAAGGTTGTACCAAAACAGCTGAGCAATCTGTTAACACTTCAAATTCAGCCAAATGTTTCACGATCTCAGGTGACAATTATTTAGATTTCTCAGCTATGAGCTATCAGCTTTTCGACAGCTATTATAAGGGTGGTTAATTAACTCCATGTTTCATTGCCGGTCAGAAGGTGATTCTATGCCATGTTGTGTCCATTCAAAAGCTCTTCACTAGTACTTTCCTATGACGAATTTTTACTCATTTCTCAGATGAAAGTGGTGAGCGAGTCAGACGTTATTCCAGAACAAGGAGCAAAGGACCGCGAACGAAAATGCTGCTGGAGCAGTAGGAACTATAGAAGATCTAATCAGCCAATCAGCCTTGCTTACTGTTTGTCTTATTCCAGGACATTTCTTTCCCGCCCAAGGCTTATAATGGGCAATGTCCTTGGGTTGGGGTTGGAGTGAATAGGGTGGCGCCGGAGTAAATAGGGGGTTGGGCCCGAAGTGAATAGGGTGGCGCCGGAGTGAATAGAGGGGGGGGGGCGCCCGAAGTGAATAGGGGGCGCCCGGAGTGAATAGGGGGTCGCCTGGAGTGAATAGGTGACCCCGGGTTGAATAGGGGGCGCCCGGAGTGATTGGAGCTAATAGGGAAAGCGCTGAGTGAATAGGGGGTGCCCGGAGTGAATAGCCGGGGGCGCTCAGTAAAAAGGTTGGATACAAACAAAATTTCGGTCTTTCGGGCCTTATTTTTTCCAAGATAGGGGGTGCCCCACCCACTCCCCCCCCCCACCCCTTCCCCCCTCCCCCCCGGCCGGCCCCGGGCCCCTCGCCTGCGCCACTATTAAGTTAGTAGAATGAAAGAGTAGGTAAATACAAAACGTCAACAACTCAGAGCCCAAGGTCTTTTCTCACAGTTTAACAAACTTAGTTATTCAAGTAACTTAACTTGGATTAATTTTGCAATAAGTTTTTTTTTCATTTTTGTCCATTATATCTATTACATTTTCACGACTATCTTTATATCTGCTAATTCGAATATGAAGGCAGGAGATCTTAGCAAGCTCTATTGAGCTTTTCTAGGAAGATCCACTTATTACTTTTATTATATTTTATAATCTGCAGAAGGTTGGGTCAGCTTCAGGCTTATTTTAAGAAAATAATTACCTGAGATTCCCAATGTGTAGGGAAATTTTGATCTCAGTCGCCGGAAAGTTCAAGTCAGTTCCAGCGTCTATGTTTTAAAGATGGTTGCTACCCGCGCTTTTTATGATTTGAACAGGTTTGCTTTTGTTCATTCCACGTCACCGGCAGGCAAAATTTCCGCCGTTTTTTTATTATATATATATTTTTTGATTGTGGAATTAAATTGAATTTGCGTATAAAGCCTCCAAAGCTTGTGTTCCGGCTCGTTGCTGCGCAATCTTCATTAAATGGCCCACTTTAATTCTTTTGCACGTGGCACTGTCAGTGGCGATTGAGTGACAGGTGTTTTATTTCCCGCCAATTTTATGTAAACAACGTTTGTAATTGTGTGGATAGTGACTGACTATTGTCAATTTCGTCTGGTAGACTTTAAAGATTGTGTTTGCTGTGTAGGTTTACCGTCTGAAAACTGAAAATTAAACTAATACAACGGAATTCAGGGAGAAAATACACGTTTGATTAACGCTGAATGTACCTATACCACACAATTAAATTTTGGAACAAAAGATTGCGAGAACTAACAGTTCAGAATGTACAGTGTTACTGAATTTGTATTCAAAATTTTGTTTACATGTGTTCAAGTCGTTCAATTACCTGCGTGGCTTAAAAAGGTCACTATGTACTATTATTGATAAAATATTCAACGCAAAGACTGAAGAGGATAGATGTACTGAAGGCATGGTTATAACATCTTTGTTTTCCGTTACTACCGTGTCAGCCATGTGTCAAACTTGAATTATTTCAGTTTTACACTTACCGATGTAAGGTACGCGTTTTATCGCTTTTATTGGAATCACCTGTCGCTAGTAGGGTGTTTGTACTGTTCCAGAAGACAATAGAATGTAACTTTCGTGATTCTTGCCGATAACTTTGAATTGTAGTCGCGAAGTTGGCGATTAAGAAATTCTGGACGTCTATTACAACAACAACATTCCGTCGAAATATAACTGACAATCCACTCAGAAGGGAGACAAATGTCGGAAATGCATTTTAAAAATATTTAAACATATGTATTCAGATTCATTGGGAAGTTCCCTTTTTTGTCTTTGCTCGGAAATGGACTTAAAAAGGAAACACTCTTTTAACTTGTGGCTCATCGTACGATAAGACGCGAAACTATTAATTCGGAATTTATCTGTACGAAAATACCCCCACTAGAAATAAAAAGCTTGCGGTTGGTAAAAAGCAAAAGAGATAAGAATAATTTATCAGATAGGAAATTTATATATAAAAGAGTGAAAAAAATAAAATTGACAAATGATTTATAAAATATAACACGAGGAAAATTAGCGACGATTCTTGAACAGGTAAACCCTTTTGAAGATACCACCTGCCACACCAATCTGGAACGATACAAAACAACAACATTTATGTCGATAAGTTTATACACGAAGATTTATTGTAAAAATGAAAAAAATTGCGCGAAGAAAGGAAAATCATGAAAGTCGCTGTGTAATGTATGTGTTCGTGGTACGTAAAATCGTAAAAGTGGACCCCCGCGTTCATTTTTCTTTATCATACTGTGCTTGACGGTGGTTGGTGATTTAAAGACAAATTTTTGTTCATTCAACTAACGGGCGAGACACAATGCTACACTGCTGTCACAATACTGAATTTCATAAACGCACTTTATTTTCTCCCGCTGTTTGGTGGCTTTAGTCTTTTCCCACAAATGGATATAAGGCTCGAAACAAATTTCCTCGCCACGTCAAAGGTTAAAATGCGAAGAGAACGTAGAGAACAGGAAAAATGCTTTCTAAAAAATGCCAAGATTCAAGAAAAGCCCTTGACAAAAGAGCATTTTAAGTACTCTCCCTTTTCAATAAAATGCAAAGCGATTTCCCTCCGGTTACTTTTGTGTTGATAACAATAGAACAACAATAGGCAACGTTCAGAATATTGTGTTTTTTCAAAGAACCTTGGAGAGGCGGCAAACTCCTGTAGTTTGCTCATTGGCCAGAGGGGTATTGCAGTAAATAACCTACTACGCCTGTTAAAATTCGCTGCAGAAAAATATCAACAGACAAAATTTCCATTATTGGAAAATTTTGAGATTGAAATCACATCCCTCGAATGAAATTTGCGACGAAACGCTTTACTGAAGATGTAAATTTCCGTTGTGACGTTTTACTTTAGTACGTAACGAGTTCTCAACTGGCCAATCAGCGAGGGGCCTATTGTGTTGGCTTGAGTCTTCTGCACGATTCCATGCATGTACGTTCTCTGAGGGCGAGTTGTGAAATATGGCCGCCATTTCCAGACATAGTTACGTTGAATAAGCTCTGTTTAGTGAAATAACCAAACAAGAGTCCTGTCAATATCCTCTTGGACGGTCTTAACGCTTTCGGAGACATATAAACTGCTCGTAAATACCCGCAGAACGCGAATCGAGCGAAAAGAAAAGAAAATTGCCGTAAAGAACGGAATGGTGGCCCATTGAATTGCAATTATTGTTCGCATAGGAAAACATGAGTACAGCAAAGCGAAAGAAGCGCAGTTCGAGGTAAGTTTGTTTGTAATTGTACTTTTGTGGCTTTGTTAGAGGTTGTACGGTGCTAGGAAGTAAAGTTATAGTGTACGTGCACAGAGAATCGACAATAAGTGTTGTGTTCAATTTGACTGCCTGTCGTGTGCCTGTGCTTTTCCAAATCTTGATCGGCTGAAAACCACTTAAACTCAGATTCTTTTTGATTAGGATAGAAAACTGATAAATGCTGTTGGGAGCAAAGTTCGATATGTTATTTCATCTGTTTGCTGTCGTGTAAAATCTAGAGCGGATTTAGTCTTGCAGTCACAATCGAAGAAATTTTCGTAAATGTATACCAGAGCTAGCTTTTTCCGGTGTACATTTCCGAATGCCTGCCTTTCAAAACTTCTTCGATTTTCGCTCCCCGTGAAGCACACAACTTTAGCTCTTCTCAGCAATGGTATAAACAAACCCACCAACTGGCAAGTACGTTAAATTCGCCGCCACAATCCCGTCGGCGAAAATAACCTGCCAGTTGAATTTGCATTCAATTCGTCAAAATGACACTGTATTACTTCAGACGCCGCGATGATGCCTGCGAAATTGACAACCTTTGAGTTCGTTTCCATTGCTTTAATTAAAGTTGTATGCTTTGAAATCTGGCCTTCCAAACAAAAAATAACAAGTGTGTTCATTTCGCGTTCGAATAGCCCGCTAGCGAGGATTTTTGGTCTGTAAAGTTTTGGGTTTATATCCGATGTTCTGTGGCGCGGCATATAAGTGGGGTATTTCTAGAGATGTGACCTTTGACAGCACAACATACTTTTACTGCAGTGGAAGCAATAGAAATAAATGTTCTGGTGTAAACGAACGGTGCAGCGTTTCACCAGGGAGTGAAATATCCAGAAAATAGTGTTCGTGCGCGACGTGAATATGCGGCCGATCAAAGAAACGTATGAAAGCGTTCTTTTTCTTCGACATAAACACAAGGGATGGGCGACAAGGTAGAAATTTACTGCACGATTATCGCGAAAGCTTTCTTAATTTTTCACAAATCGGCATTTTTTAAACGTCGTGGTAGTGATTTATTCAACCTTGTTCTCCTACTGCGGCGAACTAACGCTTTGTTTAGTACAGTAAGACCCACCATGTTTGTCTTTTACGAGTTCGAGATGATGGTCAAATTTTTACTCTCGATGCACGGAATCATTTTTTCGCGATTTAATTGTCCAAATGACACGTTTCTTGCATCTTTAGTTTCGTCGAAGTTTGGAAAAGCGTTTTATAACATTTGTATAGACAATTTCTTCATATTTTAGATGCATCGAGTTCCAGCAAGTTTCGCCTCCATGGTCATAATAATTTGTGACGGAGAAAAACAATTCTCAAGACGATCTATATTATTCCAAGCGTTTTGTTGCGGTTCTCAACAAGCCGTGCTTGACTGTTAAGAACTACTCGAATTTTGTAACTGAAAAGATCGTTTTAAAGCTAAATTTCTACAGATAGGGGGTCTGTGACGCCCGTATAAACGCGTAAAAAACACCATTGAAACATTTTTCAAATGTTTTCGTCAATTTACATATTCAACTCGCTCCATTTTCTTTTTCATGGATAATACACATGTCTTTTATCTTTGGTTTGCGTCGTTCGATTCTTATGCAAATTTAGCCCGAAAGTTTCCAATTCGAGGTTCAATAGGTTGGAAAAACAGATTCCGTGAGTGGATGTGAAATCGACAACGCTTTTCGAAGTTGCTGTCACGGAGAAAGTTTCACCCCGATTCGATTGTCCGCTCGCGAGCTTAGCAGTGTTTTAGCAACCCTAGTGCGCTCGACGGCTTAATTCTTTTTCCATTTCGACACTTTACGGAAAAAAATAAACATCTATTGTTATTTGCATCGCGAAAAAACACTATGCACTTTCCCGTGTTTATGAATTTTCGTGTCTGAGCAAAAAGGCTGCGGTTTAATTTCTGCCCCACGAGGTCAGAACATTGAATGGCGGTATTTGGCGTTTAGTGGAACTCTCAACAGAATATCCTTTCATGTTAGAGGGCCATCTTTCCTGTTTGTGATAGGAATGGTAAACCGGGAAACCGTTAGACAAGCATCAAGTACCATTAATTAAAGAGGAGAAAACAAGAATTTACATACACGGGATTTCAGCGAGGTTTTTTTTTACACTTAAATGTTTGATGTTTATCTTAAAATTTATTTTGAAAATGCATGACAAATGTTTTGAAAATGCGACAGTCGTACTGTACTGTGGGTCTGAAATCTCAACATCACTTAATTTGTGACATGTTTAAATAAGAAAATTTGTGATGACAGCCCCTTCAAAGTAGTTGGCATAAAGAATGTTAATAATGCATTGAAGGGCTGGAAGGGTGGGTTTGCCAGCCAGCCAAAAACTAATTGCTTTTCCAAGTGTTTTTATGGTATCTTCAGGTCGTATCATGCCCCTGTTCAAGTCAGATAGGATTAAATTTATGTAACTGCTAGCTAGCTTGATTTCTCTAGGAATTTTTCACCACGCACACATTCACACAAGAAAAATGAAATCACAATATTTTTGTGTGTCAAGTTGCTTTGAATAAGTAGCTTAACCTCAGACCAATCCGTTGTACCTCCAGTGATGTCTGGACAGTTATTTTATTATTATTCTGCTTAAGAAGGATTGCCCTACAAGCCTTGTCACTCTCCTTGCATCTCTCCCTTTCTTATTTTGCAAGGTTCTCTTTTGAGTATTAAATGACAGTTTGACTCCTTTTGTTTCTGTTACCCACTGTACATAGTTTCTTTGTTTGAGACAACAATTTTTATCAGTAAAATGCTATATGATAACCTCACTGCATGCTGCTATCAAAAGAATGATAAATGACCTAAAGCAGAAAATATGCAAAAATTTCTTACATTAGACCCACTCAACTGTTAAATATCTCCTTTCCAACTTTTTAGATTATTCCAAGCTTTTTGATAGCGGAAGTACACTTATTTTTTGTCTCACCTTTGTTAAACTCCCTCCACTTGAGAATACAAGACTTCAATTTGGATTTTTAGTCAGTTTCTATGGAACTAAATTTCACTCCAATGAGCCTGTTAGTGCATTGTGTCCTGCTTGATACACAAATAAATTGTATATCACTTATAGAGACAGTATTAGGCCTTAGGCAACTACTCGCTTTAATGGAAAAATTTACATTCTAATAACATGTCTTGAACTTGGCATTTAATTATTTTATTGTCCATAGAATTCCACCCCTGGTCATTTGTTTTACTTCTCAGATTTTAAGCCTGGTTTTCATACGATCCTTACGATTGCTGCAAAAAAAGTTGAGCAATCATTGCGTTGACCAGTTTCCATATGATCACTACGATTGCTGAGAGTGTTTTCAATATGATCATGACAATCACTGAACTTATTGTTCAACCATCTAGCAATCATAGTGATCATATGGAAATCAGGATTTAACAGCCAACTGATACTCCTGGGTTCAAGTCAAGACATTTACTAAGAAAAGATGGAAAATTATTATTATTATTATTGTTTGAATTTCACATTTAGTTTGTTTGTAGAGTAATCTTGTTCCTCTGGACGCTGTTTTCGATAGGTTACTGTTGTATTGTGTTATGTATGATAATAACTGTCTGGAACAATTTTGCATTAGCCTTAAATGTTCAATTGAAGGGTTGCAGGCAAGGGTATCCTTAGTGACTTGTCCAGAACTGTCCGTTATAATCTTGTGTTTTCGAAATTATGACTGGATCATGTAAAAAATTTATGTACATTTAACTAAAAATATTTTAACCAGGCCAAGTATTCTTGCATGTCTCAAGGCTTTTAGAAAATGACAAAGTCTCTTAGGGTGTTCTTGCCTGGAGTCCTGTATTTATTGTTTCAGTTTGTGATTGCCTTATGAAAAAATTGATTGTTTAATTTTTATTTTCAGCCTCAAGGGTTCTCTTAATCCTTCCAAACGGCATCGTGACCGCTTCAATATTGAGTTGGATAACCTAGCAAAGCTGCTTCCCTTCCCACATGATGTAATCCAGAAATTGGACAAGCTCTCTATTTTGAGACTCTCTGCTAGCTATCTCAGAGCAAAGAACTTCTTTAAAGGTATGTCACTTATTGGCATAATCATTTCACTTGTGAACAAACAATGGCTAACTTGGAAAAAAAAAATGTGAAGACAACCAAAGAAAAGTGCTGTTCAGTAGCTTTAAAAATGATGTCTAAATCATCACAGTTAAAATATTGTATGCATAATGCAAGGCTGACTTTAGAAGCGAAACTGAAAAACCGGTTAAAAGTCCAAATTTTGTCAAATGCTAAAATAAAGTAGTAATGTGGATGTTAATACCATTTGAAATGTCAGTTTTCTTGGAAGATTGAAATTTATAAAAAAATATATTAAAGTTTGCTTGTAACTAAGTTTTTTTCATTGTTTGTGTATTAATTCAAAGATACTAGCAGATTTAAGTTTAAGTTTATGACTTAACACATGCATGTACATGAACAAGCATCAATAATAAAATTACTAAGGGAATCTTTTGATTTTAAACATTTCAAAATTAAAGTAAAATGTTGTTGGGTACTTTTATATGAAATAAAATCATTATGAACAATCAAAATAGTTCAAACATATATAACAATTTTATGAGGTATTGTCTTGATACAATTTTTTTAGATGAATGGTAGCATGTGTTATTTTGTTTGGTTTAATGTTCCCCATATCTGAACTTCAAAGCCTGCCAATATTGTTGTCAGTAGCACTAAGATGGGTCATGGGCATATTGAAGAGCTTTTCTTTTATATTGGTGTCTTCATCTAAACCACCCGATCACACAGTAAACAATTTACACAAAAGCATATAGTCCATCAGATTGCGAGATAATCAATTTTAAAATGTATTTTTGCTTTTAGGCCAACAGTGGTCAGAAGATAACCAAGTTGGAAAACTTGCCGATGGTCACACAGATTTTGAGGGCAATGGAGTGTTTTCTAAACTTCTTTTAGATGTAAGTGTTGTTTACTTGACTTGATATTATATTTTAATTTAGAATACTTGCCTGTGCATATATTTTTGGTTGGTCACTTAAGTGCCATGTTGGCTATAATCTTTGTTCTTGTAATTTCCTTAGTAAAGAAGCTTCCATATAAACATATGTTTATGCAACAATTAATATTGAATTCATTTTAAAAGTAATGTGGTTTCAATGACCAGTTAACCATGTTTCTATGATTTAGTGTCTAGGGTACTGCATAACAATATATTTAATTTTTTTTGGTTGAGATAAGCATTAATTTTAATTAAATGCAGGTAACAAATTATAGTTCAAAACACCTTGAACTCAATTTTGATTAATTGTATTCCCATCTGTCTTAGTGATATAGCAAATAAATGGTTTCAAATGTTTGTTTGACATGAACATTTGATTCTAGAAAGGTATTGAATTTTTATTGAACTGAAAGGCCAGTTTTTGGTGCAAGTTTATTGTTACTTTTCTAATCATCAGTTTTTAACTGGATGTCTTATTTTGGTTGATATTTTAAAGGGAATTTAATTCCAATTTAATCCTCTCTTTGTCAGGCATTAGATGGATTTGTCATTGTATTAACAAGAGATTTTGAGGTGTTCTATGCTTCTGAAACTGTTCAGGATTACTTAGGACTTGCACAGGTAAAAAATAACTTGTTTTAAATTCTTGTATAAAAACTAAGTTCAAAGAAATAAATACTTAGAAATTAGGAGCCCAGGCTCTGGTTGTTCAAAAGGTGGGAAGTGCTATCTGCCAGATAATCACTTTCCAGTGGATGAGTATTGACAAAATCCATTGTGTTATCTGCTGGAAAGTGATTTATCCTGTAGATAGCGCTATCCACCTTTTTGAACAATCTGGTCCTGGGTGCAGTTAAAATGTGTGCTGAGACAAAGATTTGGTAGACTGTACACAGATCTGTTTCTTGGTTGCTATGAGCTACTGGACTCCTGTTTGACAACAGCCTTGCAATAATTTTCTCATTAACATTTTATAGTGCATTAAAATGAAGATTGATTTTCATAGCCTGTGATAAATGAGGACAAATGATTTTCAAAAGGAACTTTTAATACATGAGATAAATTGAGATGTATAGCACACACAGTACTGTTGTTAACAATATATGAAAGATTCTTTCTGAGGTACAGTATGATATCATTAATTTTGTTGTTACAGTGTAGCCATGGTTGTAATTAAATTATCCAGCCTTTTTCTCCAGAGTCATTCTTAAAGTGTATTGTGGCTGGAATTCATTTTAAGTCGGGATAAAATCCTACATGTACATGTAGCCGTTAAAAAAAAGCCCATGACCAGTATTTTCCTGTGGCGCTGTTGATTATGCTGTCACCATTTAAATGAAAGCTACATGTATTGAGCAGTACAGTGTACTTTCCTGTGGTGTTGTTTATTATGCTGGACAAGGTGGTTCTAACTTTTGAGTCTGTTGATGAAATCCTAAAGTGCAACGTGAGCAATAATTACCTTTACAGTGCTGTTTAATATACTATACCAGGTGGTTCTACAACTGTAACTTTGAGTCTTTGGATAAAATCCTTAAGTGTGACCGCATTCAGATAAAAACTACTACAGCTGTAAGTGTTTTCCTGTGTTTATGTTCAGTTTTAACTTTTTATCCAGTGAAAATTATCAATTTTTGCACTCTTAGAAGGTCAACATTTATTAGCTAGATCATTACACTCCTTGTCCTTTCCTTGAATTAGGTCTTTTAATCCTTGTCTTTAAAATGGCAGGTGTTTCTTCTCGAAAATAGTTTGTGAGATCTAACATGTGCACATACATGTTACTAGAGGTAGATGTTATTGCCCTTTAGCTTTTAATTGAATGATTATACTTTTAGAGTTTATCGACAGGTTTGAATGTTGGAACTAGCTGCATGCATGGGTTTTACAGAAATACATTTACCACTGGAATGTACCCATCAGCTTTCATTTCAATGATCACACTTTTCATCTACAGACTCAACAGTTAGACAACCTTATACAGTATAATAAACATAATAAACAGTACTTTGAGTGGTCATGTTCCTATGATTTAATCCATAGACTTAAATGTACAGCATAACAAGAAATGCCATATGAATGTACTGCTCTGTAAGTTTTATTTGAATGGTCACCCTTCAGGATTACTCAGATTTCAAAGCTCCGACCATCTTTAACGGCACAATAAACAGCAACCCAAGAATTTTGTTGTTGCCCTTTCATTTGAACAATCACAAAATTCCATTCACAGACTGTTACGTCAGAACCACATTACATGAATCAAGGTTAACCAGTCTGAGAATAAAAGGGTTATAATGGTTCTCAGAGAAAACATCTTTATGGTTTTGTCAATATGTTGTTTTAGTGTTCAAAGTGTAAGGTTTCTTTTTGTTACACTACATTTTTGCAATATTATTCCATCTGATATACAACAGTGTTTTTTATTGCATTTTTTGTTGAAAATGTCACCCTTAAAAGGTTCAAAGGTGATATTTTAGAATGCAGTGTTTTGTTAAAAGTAAACATTTTATTGAAATTGTTTGTATGAAAAACCATACAAGGTAAAAGAATGTTTGCATTTAACCTTCCTAAAGAAACAACACAACACAAAGGTGATAAAGTGCTTTCATTTGAATATTGACATAGTTTTAGAATTTCACCCTCGGACCTAAAAGTCAGCACACTGTCTTTGTTTAGTTTAAAAAAAGAACCACAAAAATGCACTTATCAGCATAATCCTAGATACTAAAACTTTACATTTACTAATCATCAGCTTCCCGACATCAAAGGATTGCAAAGGATTGCCCTGTTCGCCTTGTATAACCTAATTAAATGTAACACAAGAATGTACTCACACTGGCTTAGACATAACTTGTCACACAGTTGTACAAGTATTCTTTTTTGTCACAAAATATCTAGTTTGCCTTTTGATGCAGTCAGCAGTCTTTAACAGTCAGTCTTATTATTTTTATAAGAACATTGAGGCAGAGATTGGCCAGAATTTTAAGAATGTGCTAAGAACATTCCCAGGCTGAAATTTGTCTCTAACAATGAGCTAAAAAATGTATACAAGTCTTTTTACAATTTATAATACATGTAGCAAGTAAAACTATGTCTAATTATTAGTAAATTTGTAGAACTTCGCCTAGATTTCTTTCTTGTTATCCAGAACTATGATTTATTGAAATGCTGTACCATTTTATCCTAAGAATGTGCAGTAACAACATTTTCGGGATTAAATTGTCAAAAAAAAAAAGGAGAACGTCCGGTCCCAGGTCAGCCTCAGACCAAAAATTAGATGTTCTTATATACAAAAAAGTGTGCATGTAGTCTCATAAGAGTGTGTTCCAGATTTAAAAGCAGTTAAATTTTTTCTGTGTAAACAAAGCCACTTGTCTGTATACATTTCTGCAGTTGTAGGTGTCAACATTTCTAGTAGCAGATATGTCCACATGTTAGTATGTTTCCTGGTCATGAAATAATTATTAAAAAATAAAATGAAATTGCAGTTTGCCTGCGCATAATACAATATGTAACTTTACTGAAATAGAATGACAATAGTTGCCCTAATAAAAAGGCAAATACATATATCTTATTGACCAAGCGCAAGGGCCGTACTGGGAGAATATCGGCCCGAGGTCTTGACAGTACAGACCACTACAGTACAGACCAAGTGGTCCGTACAGAAAAGACCGAGGGCCAATATTCTTCCAGTACGGTCCTGAGCAAGCTTAGTTAATAAGAGATTTATTACACGACTCCTGGCAGGGGTTGGGGGGATCGCACGGGATCATTCGGGACAATGCCCGGTCCAATACTTAGAGAATATTGGACTGGCAATCGAGCATTCTGATTGGTTGATTTTAGTTATTGGCCCTCTGACTGACTTAGTCGTGTAATAAAACCAGTATTTGCAACAATACAGCTGTATTGTTGCAAATATTGACAAATTTTCTTTCTTTCAATGATTTTTCTGTTTATTCAGTCAAGTTCATTTTGTATATGTTAAACATCAAAATACAAACACGAAAACACTGTTTAATAAGGTTTTAGCTAAAAGGGTGTCAGGACATCCATTTTTTTGAAGAAATTCATAAAAAGTTCACCCTTGTTTTGATTAATGTTATGTCGAGACATCCCTCTAGGATGCCTGGTCTTAAATTCTACTGTTGCTGCTACTGTCATATGTGTGGTCACACCTTTAGGACTTCATCCATAGACTCAAAAGTTGAAAAAGACCTTGATATTATGCATGGTTCAATTCCTACAGTTACCATACCCCCCCCCCCCCCCCCCCCCATGTCATGTCGTCCTCCATGTGCTTTGACGAAATTTTCGCCCCATAATTCCTTGCGCACCTAGATTATCCCCATCCCCTACCCCCGGGACAAGACTACTTGCAAAATTCCCTACCCCAGGCCACAATGGTAACTGTAGGAATTGAACCATGCATTATTACAGTATAATTTCATCCACATAATCAAAATCACATTGCTTAATAAATGCATTACTCAAAATAACAACCTATGCAAGTGAGAAAAATGCTACAGGGGTCTTAATAAACAAATTAAATGAAGATCATTAAGTTACCACTGCAGAATTGCTCCAACTTTGAAATCGCATATTTCTAAAAACCTGTCTGGTTACTCCCTGTGTATTTCAGCAGCAGATTTGATCTAAATTTGTGATAACTAACTCCCTTTACTTCTGTTCTAGGCCAGTGTTATTCATCAAGATTTCCTGAGGTTTATACATGTGGATGATCATGACCTTATCAGAAAAAATCTTCAACCTTTCCCTGAAGATGAGGAGCAAGTAAGAACATTTTTGCCCCAATAAAGCGGTTTGCAGTTGGGTGTCGTTAAAGGGACACTGTCACCTATTTTTAGTATCACTTTGAAAAGCCAAAAAACATATTTGTTTCAATGGAAACCTTAAAATAATGGTCTAGTTTTGTTAACAAAATACTCTATCAGTGCACAGAAACTAGTATTCGTTATCTTTGGCTGCGGATGGCCAGGATGGAAATGGATTGCAACTTGAAAAAATTGGCCTGTTTTCTTCAAGTTCCTCCCAAGAGTCGTGGAAAAATCACAGAAAAACCTATTATGGTTTGTTCTTCCTTGAAGAAATCACTTGATATTATCTTCTTGGTGTTCTAAAAGCAATTTTATGTTTGAGAAAAGGTATATTTAGTGTATTTGGACCAAAACACAGCAAAATCTGCGTGACAATGCCCCTTTAAACCAAAACCTTAGTAATCAATCTGGCCAATAGTTAAGCATGGAAAAATTGATTTGGGTTTTAGTTTTGATTGGTTGTGAAATTTTCATGAGTTTTTTTCAACCAATAATGCAAGGTATTCTTAGCCAGAACCATAGCAAAGTAATGCAAATTACTTTCGACACTCAATTTAAAACCGCTCTATGATGAACCTAGATTTGATGAGCATCTGGATGTAACAAGCTTAAGAAATTAAAAAAAGGAGGGAGGGGGCATGTAATCCTATTCTATCAAATGTACATGTAGATTCAACAAACATCTGGATGGATGTAATGAACTCACACTTGTATATTTACATAGGCTACCATGATCTTTAACTACTGCATGTATTTTTGCTCAAATGCCCACATCTACCCAGTGCTACCTTTGTATTGACCTTTTCCAAATGCATTTAAAGCACTGTGTAAATAGTCTGTAAGGCTTGTTTACACTGTCAAAGTTTCTTTGATCCAAATCAAAGTATACTTTGATCAAACTGTTTTATGGTATAAACCACTTTCAAACACGTTGACTTGGTCAAACACTTTGAATAGAATTTCAAAGGTGCCATATCCAGCACATATGCAAATTAATATCTTTGTTAGATTTTCTTTTGATTGCTGTGTTTCTGTAGTTCATCTGATGTGAAAATATGACTCAAAATTTTGTTAATCTATTACTTAACCTTGCAGAACAAATTATTCCTTATTTAATAGAGCATGTTTTAAGACAATAAAAATAATAAATTTATGATTGGGAACTGCTATACATGTATGTTACATGTTTTAATATATACACTGAAGATTTTGAATCAACATGGGTAATATCCTATCATGCAGCTCCATACAAAATATTCTAGCCTTGAGCTACAAGGCTAGTGGAACCTTGTTGAATTTTGTATCTATCAATACTAACAGTATAAAAGGAGCCAATGTTGTATTTTGATTGTTTTTCTGAAATGAAAGTTGTAAGAACAATATCATGGACATGTATTGGAACAAAGTACTTTTCACTTTAAGCATTTTTCTGTGTTAAAGGGACTTTATAGTGCAAAAGTGAACAAGTTTGCTTAATATTCTAACCAAGATTCATCCTAACAGGGCAATCCAAAGAATTTCTTGCAAAAATATGCTCTTTGCACCACAAAAAAAGGTTGTAAGGTTACAAGGGCAACAGGAAATGATCAAATGATTAAATATATCTCATTATACATTTAATCGTTTGATCATTTCCTTCCCCCCTAAATTATTGTAAAACTCTGAATTTGTTATAATCTCTTTTCAACAAACTTACAGTACTCACTCTTAGAAATTATTAATGCTTCTTTTTCTCTCTTAACTATTATCACTGTTTGATGTTTTCTGCATTGTTGAATAAAGCAATTATTTCAAGTCTTCCTTGAGCGTAAAGCTGATATTGTATGTTTCAGAAGGGATTTACATCATATTTGATACACTTTACTTATTAAGCTTTATTCAAATTTGGATTTACATTGTCTGTGCATAACAGAATCCTTATTTTTGTCATGTTTATGCATGAAAGCCTCAAACATGGCCCTAGTTCAAAAGGTGGATAGCATATTAATTAGTTTTGTTACTGTTTATTTACTTAGTGGATAGCATTATCCACCCTTTAAACACCTGGGCCCCGCTTGATAGAAGGAATTAATTAAGTCGCGTTATACACAGAAAGACAGCTTTTTTTTACAATGTCTTACAGCTGTAGTGACTGTTGATTTATCTAATATAAAATACATGTAATTTTAATATGTTTGTTTATTTATTGTTACAGAAAATTAGAATTCTTGATGAAGAAAATGATGGGACAGTCTCTGAAACTGGTAGTACTTGCAGTGGAGGTAAACAGTGTTTTGTAAAAATAATGTCTTACTTCTTGAAATTAACTTGTGACCTTACTAGCCTAGTGGCTAGTAACATAATATTTTGCTAGATAGAGTAAAATTTCATTAGTCACATGAAGTGAAAAATTAAAATCAAGCTAAAGTTTTCTTTTTCTCAAAAGAAATCATGCTACTTTACTAGTACATGACTTTTTTGTAGCATTATTTTTACAGGATAAACATTTGGTGGATGGTTGGTCATTGCTTTTGTGAAACATACTGACAGTTGAAATATAAACTAATAGAGTACATCATGCCATCTATTACTTTCTACAGTGTAGTGTACACATAATGTTATTTTTATTTGCAGATGACAGTAGCAAAAGTGGGGAAGATGTTGAGACAGAAAGATCTTTTGTATGCAGAATGAAATGCATTCTCAACACCAGTGCTGGCTTTTTCAAGGTAGATCAATAATACATTATTATTAAAGAAAGAAAAAATGTGGAAAAATCCCCCTTTACTTCCAGTTTTCACTGTAAACTGTTAAAAGTTTATCCTTAAAGATTTTGTTGAATCAGTTTAATTTTGTCACCTGCAAGTAGTTGTCACTTTTTGCAGACCTTCCAACTCTCACGATTTGACCGTGAGACTCACGGTTTGGGATGCCATCTCACGGTCTCAATCAAACAAATAATCTGGTTTTTTTTTTTAATTTGACGCACATTTTGGAAATCTCCAGGTATGAGGTCCCAATCTCCAGGTTTTTCTGGACTTTTTTTCAAAACCTCCAGATTTGCATGTGATGGGGGTTGGAAGGTCTGCTTTTTGGTATGGGCTGATCTTCAATAGGGGTGTAATGACACATCAAACTATCAATGTATCGTGGTAGTTGGTGCCGCAATAGCGAGCTATTGATAGAAAAGTAAAATCAGCTATCGATAACAATCGCGATAGTTTGGCCCGACTATCGATAGTTTCAATACTGGGCAAAAAAATGAACACATTTTGGCTGCATTTATTTATTTTATACTTACCGGTAATTAAAATATATCATGAATAAAATATAAGAAAACTGTCTGTTTGTGTCGTACATTGCTATAAGGCGAGGACAACACAATCCATCAGCGCCATTTTCATTTTTACATCAGACAACATTTATTCCCTAAAGGGAGCCCCTCTAGGGAATTAACTGTTTAAGGGTTGAATAATTGAAATGGATCCTAAGTGTGCATCTGTTTTACTCTGTAGCCATTCAGATGTAGTGGACGTTTGCGTGAGATGACCCTCCCTGACAGTGAGAGACGGGAATATGGTCTCTTCCTTGTCTGTACTCCACTCGAAACTGTGTCATCGTCAATGCTTGAAATCAGGTTAAAAACGTCCCTTTTCTGCACCAAGAACAGAATGGACCTGAGTTTTATGGACCTCGATCAAAAGTAAGGAACAGTTCTTGTCTTTTAATCCTTTAAGCCCTAATAGTGATCAGCATCTTATTTCTCCTTGTAATATTGGAACGTGACATGAGAATAGACGGAATGGTCACCAAAGTTTTATCAACTTCTTCTAGTAAGTACTACAGGAAATATTCAAGGGCCAATGGGGAGAATTAGTATGTTAATACCAGGGCTTAAAAGGTTAATAGAGCCACAAGCTCATTTGTGATTTTTGAATGTGTTTAAACACCTTGTAGGTCGTTCTTAATGGTGATGTACTGCTTATTTTCAGGGGCCGATCTTTACTTGGCTATCACAAGAGAGATATAGCTCTGCAGTCAAGTTATTGCATGATTCATTTTGATGACATCCCTGTGCTCCAGACACTTCATAGTGACTGTAAGTGTACTCAAGTTATTTTAATGCACCACAATGGGAAAGTCTTTCCGGTTAAAATTTAAAACAGTAACAATTCCAAAAAATTAATGTCTGGCAAAATTTTACCCTGCATTATTGTTACATCACTGTAGTCTACCCGTCTCCCAAATTAGCCGGGAACCTGTGCCCGGCTATAAGATTTTTGAAACTCAAATAGTTATCATCATCATCATCGTCATCCATAAAACCGTCAGGAGAAATACAAAACTTTAATTTCCAATTGACAAAAGTTTGACTTAGGGGGATTAAATTACTATGTTAGAGTTAAGCAGGGGAGTCTGCTTTCAGCTCAGGTTAGAACCAAAGTGCAGGTTATGTCATCTTTGTAGTCTTCCCTCTCAGTGACCATTGGCATAAAGTAATCAGTAATGATAAGTGAGTACTAAGACAGGTTATTGTAAAAATAATGTATTATTTTTCTATGTAAGTGATGAGCGCTGGAAAATGTCAGGGGACTTTCCGCATGCTGAATAAGAACCTCAAATGGCAGTGGCTGACAGGAACAGCACAGGTGGTATTCAAGGGAAATGAGCCTGACTTTATCATCACAACAAACAGGCCTCTAAGGTACATACAGCTTACAGTTATCTTGCGTAGAGACAAGTGTTACTGTATTCCTTAAGTTTTAATATCTCTATTTAGGGGTATTTTGTTTTTCCTTTGGTGATGGTACTGAAAAATTTAATGACTATTATAAGTGTTTCTCTCATTAAACAAAGTCAACAACTGCAGATCAAAATCCACCATTCACAAGCAGCTACCAAGCTGCATATGGTGGTACATTAAACCAGTCAATCTAATTGCCAGATGAAGATGAGCTAGCAGTAAGCAGTAAAATAAATTAAATCTACATCCATAATGACTAACATTGTGAGGCAGATATCACTTTGTTTTTAACTCAATTGCTATTTTTTTTATTTGTATTCATTTGACATGGATGTTCAGAGCTTTCAATAAGCACCGACGGCCGACGAAAACCGTCGGCTACTTTGCCTGGAGAAGTCAACTATTTTCCCCACCAAATTGAAGAAATATAAGAAAAATTATTTTAAAACTTGTTGATACAGTTGGTTACTGTACTCAAACGCACTGCCTACTTCAAATTTTATTGAAACCCCTGGATGTTTTTGTAACACTTTATTATTACTACTGTTTCCAGTGATGAGGAAGGTGAAGAAATATTGAGACAAAGAGGGCAGTTCCCTGTGCTGCCTTTTACAGCAAGCGACTGTGGATCACCTAGTCCAAGAAGCCCCAGAAGTCCCAACAGCCTCAGTAGCTATAGCAACGGGGGCAGTCCACAGGCAGTCCCATGGGATAGTTTCTCTGCCACAAATAGGACAGGCTTTAAATTTCCAAACATGTCTTCAAAGTATCCAAATAATGGTAGGGTGAACAAGAAGAAGCCCCAACACATTTCTGATGTCATGGCCAAGTCACCTGCAAGTGGTAAGTGTTTTTATTTTTATATTTTAGTTGATTGTTTTTCCTGAAATATAATTAGTGTAGTAACCTGAAAGAGGTTTGTGAAGATGATAAAAACTGCATGTAATCTGAAAGAGGTTTGTGAAGATGAAAACCATTTTTTACTTAATAGATGAATAAACAATTCACTCTGTTTTTCAGGAACAAACATCACCAGGTAAATTGTGTACTACATAGTCTTAAAATCTCTTTCTGATTGTTTGAAGAATCCATCCTAGTGGAGAAAAATGTTTTAGTCTGCAGAAAGGAGAGGCTCTAACAATGACGTTGAGTTTCTAGTCATTCTTAAGTGATAGCAGGAAATATAGCTTTAATATTGTTACTTGGAGGAGTTGAAATGTCCACTGTCAGCAGTTATTAAGCATGTGTCAACAATGACAGAAGCAATAGAAAGAGCTTTATTTTATAGTTTGATATCATATACAAATGATCAACTAGTTGGTTTTCCTTTGTAAAGAAAAAAAAAAACAACAGTCCATGTACTTCAAAGGTTTAATTGTTATTAATTATTATCACCTGTATTATGATTATATATACATGAATGATAATGCTTAATATAAATTAAATTAAATATATGTGATCTATAAGCAAAAGGGTAAATGAGATTCAGATCTTTGCAGTTGAAACAATTTTATGCAGTTGCATTGATTGTCGGGATAAATATGAGGCTTTGAACAGACTCAGACACACATCCACAACTTTTGTGATACCTTTGCAAATGCCTGCTTTTTCTGTATTTCTGTTGAAAAATCTGTAGAACCATCAAAGTCAATGACATCATGAAGTTTAATAGACCCATGAAATGGTGAATTTATGATAATAATTTTATTTACAGAAGGTAAAATATAGAAAGCGAAAGTCAAAGGCCTTGACTTTAAATTCGCAATTTATCTTTTCTTGGGGAACCAGTTCAAATGCTTCTTTGCAAAGATCAGTCTTCTCATTTATATGATTACTATTTTTTTTTGACTTGTTAAATCCAGTGCGTTATGTCCAGGAGTGTTCTTGTCCACAGCAAGCTGCCAGTGTAAATGTTATTGCTATGTGCTGCAACATCCATACATGCCACCAGTCTCGCTGTTTTTTAACAGCGAAATGGGGATCAGATGGGCTGCTGGTGCTGATTCACTTTCCCATTTTTATCCTTTGACTTCCCTGCTCATAAAGGTTACCTAATAAATTCAAAGCATCTCTCTAAAAAATATTCTGATTGCATCATTGAATGAAGGCTAATAAACACCACAAAAAGAGATATATAAAAAATTGAAATAAAGTGACCCACTTTTTTTTAAATTAACGAAGTAGTATGGTCTCCCTTTTACTCAATTCACACATGTCTACTAAAGTTACATAAATCTTAAAAAGAAAATTTGAGAAGAATATTTTGTCTGCCATTTATAGTCCTTTAATTTCATAGAGTTTCCTTGTGAAAATTAATCATCAGAAATTCAAGTCAACATAAAAGAAATAAACTTAAATTAATTTTTTTTGAACATGACTTTTTTTGGCTTTTGAAAGTATTCGGTAACCTTAACTGTAACCTTATAATCTGCAATCACAAAAATCTGTCCTGAATTTCACCACTCATATCATGTTACACTTCTCATGCAAGATGATATAAAAGGTTTTGGTTTAATTCCTGTGACAAATTGCACTGTCTATTTTTATTCTACAAGATAATATAAAGAGAATAGTTTTGAAATGACTTTGCGAGATTTTGTGTGGAGAGAAAAGATTTCATTGTGCATAAGTGTCTTTGAAAAATTGGATTCACCTTGAAGATCCTTGAAAATCCTTGAATTTTTTGTCCAAAACTGGTTACAAACCTTTTTTTTTTCGCAAAGTCACCAAATTGGGACTTACTGTTTTGTTCTGTTATTGTCAGGTTCAACTTCCCCAAAACAGGAAGATCTGCCCCCCTCACCACAGCACCCTGGGTCCCCATTTCCTGACGCCCTCTTAAGCTCTACCTCTTGTACTTCTGCACCCCTGTCTCCACCCCTGCTGGACTTGGGTGTAGATATACAAGCAGAGCTTGAAAAGGATGCTCCTGAGCTAGACTTCATGCTTCTTGACCCACAAGGTAAGATGGACCTTGTGTTGCTTTACAGCCTCTTGCTTTCTATCTGCTCCTTGCTTCTCTTTGCTTCCTCTTTCTCTACATTGCAAACTCCATTGTGTTAATGATAATGCTGTGCGCCCAGTTAAAAATAAATGCTCTGTTAATGTCTTTTAATGCTCAGTAATGTTACTTATGGTAATTATTTATAAACATTAGTTAATGGTTAACTTTATTAAGAAGTAATACTTTTTGATCAAGTGGTTTTTCAATGACATTAACATTAAATTAATTAGTAATTTAATTATTCTCTGCTTAAAGGGGCTATGTCACCATTTTTAGCAAAACTTTAAAAAGCCCAAAAGACATACTTTTATCTGTGGAAACCCCCAAAAAAATGTTCCAGTTTTGTTTAAAATTATTCTACTAGTGCTCTAAGAGTAACATAAGTGTGTTGCCTTTTGTATTGGAAAACTTGTGTAAACTCTTATGTTTTTTTCTCTTCGAAAATTAATTTGTCATCTTCCTTTTAGTGTTCTATAAGTATTTTGTGTTTGACAGATGTACTTAGATTTAATTTGAGGCTGTATTGACTCAAAAACATCAAAATCCCATGACATAGCTCCTTTAATTGGTTAAAGACACTTATATAAGACTGATGATCTAACCAATCAGAGCAGACATTCTTTTATCTAGCCAATCAAATGCAGACGTGCTGTACATCAACGTATCAGAGCAGGCATGGTGTCTTCTTAAACTGACAAGGCCTGCTGCCTTGTCACCCAATTACTGTAAATCCTTGAATAAGCACCCCCTTCCCCACCCCCTATGTTTTTCTGTGGGAGTAGCGAGACAACAAAGGTCAAAGGAAGTGTTAGTCTTGTTTTTCACTAGTCTTGTGATTTTTTACAATGGATTTTTTACTGTAGGTAAATTATTTAGAATCAAACTTGAACAGTAGAAATGGTAAATTAACATTGGAAATCAACATCAGTCGGACATTTTTTGAACATGTTTGGCGTTCTAACTGAAGGAAAATAATTCGTAATTATTATGAATACCAAGTGTAGTGCTACAAATGTATTAGAACTATTCATGTATAAACAGCTCTGTAAATTAAGACGCATTAAGACTCGCATTATGTTTGTGCAAATGTTATATTGCAAAGCTAGAGGTGAAAAATCCACTGTGTTTTGTAAATATTTTTTTTGTAATCTGCTAATTCAGTCTGAATATGCACTTTACTTCCACACACATTTTTCACTGGTACATGTACAGTATGTGTGTCATCCTTGAGTACTAATACTGATAATCAATTTATTTTAGTTACTTTTCCATGACTGTGATTGCTTATTTTGCATGCATTCTCTTTCATACCACTGTTCAATCTTAAATGCTGCATAAGGGACAGCATGGTTTGAACAGAAACTATCCAGTATGGTTAGGGATGTAGCCATGTTTTCATGAATAAGCTGTTCCTTTTGTGGCATCACAGAGACTGTGTGATTAGCATGTTGGACTTTCATTCTGTACATCAGTGGTTAGAATCTTTGTCTCTCTTCTGTTGCATTACAAAACAAGAGGAGAGGAAGCATTAATAAAAGAGGAAGGGCTAATAAAGGTGGAGAGTTTTAACAATACTTATGCTGGCCAGTGTTAGAAAAGAGGGTTTCTCTGACTAGAAATTATTGCAACAATAATAGTAACGTCTTTGTACTTACCAGTCAGCTTTGGAATGAAAGTCTTTCTGACATGTTTTCTTTTTTCTGACTGCACAGATCTGACATTAGATAATCTTCATCTTGAACCACTTGAGAATTTGGATGAAGTGTCATCATCCATGTCGCTGTTGGCTGTTGATCCACCAACTTATGAAGAAGCAATACGTCTTACTGCAGACTATCTTTCAAGTTCATGTAGTGAGAGCACTGGAATGACAAGCCCCGATGGAAGCCAACCCTCATTATCTCAAAGCCCACCAAAAGGGAATCTTGAACATTTCCCCCCTTCATCACCCTACCCCTCCCCTGGACATCCTGCATCGCATATGTCGCCTGGTGGTTTGCCAACACCAGACCCTTCCCCCATTGGTAATCGAAATCCTTCAACGGCAAGTGTGAACATCTCCTGGCAGGGGATAGGACAAATGAAGGTCTCCCCTCAACCTCAACAGCACTGCCCACCTCAGCAGACTCTTCCACCATATTCAACCATCCCATCGCCACAGCCTCCTATACAAGTTCAAAGTAAATCGGCAAGAATTTCAGCTACGATAAAAAAGATAGAGAAGATTGATATGTATGGCCAGAGCTGTGTGTCAGGACAGTCTCCTAACCCAATGACAAGCCCCAGAGGAATGCAAAACATGCCTGGAAACTGGCAGCAACAACAACAACAACCATCAATGCCACAGCAACCACTGCCACAGAGAAACATGCCGGCGCAGCCAGGCTATGAGTGGAAAGCCCCACAACAAATACATAATCAAATGCAAAATTTTGTTGGAGAAAGAACTGCCTCAGCCTTGGGATCAGAAAACCCAATATATGCTACAAATATGCAAGGGAGGAGTTGGGACACTGTCATGGTGCCACCTCTGTTTGAGGACACAGTGCCAACCCTCGAGTATGAAGGTGGGGTGGGGTACATGAAGACTGGACAACATGTTGATGTTCATCTTCAACACCATGGTGTGGACCCCTCTATTTTATCACCCCCTTATCAAGAGGACTTCCATTCAGGATTTGGGTTTCAAGGGAATCCGTTACCTGCGATGAGTCAAGGGCAAACCACACTTGGGCACTGGTGAAAAAGGCTTATAAGCTTGTATTAACATAAATACCTTCCCCATGACATGGCCAGGCTTTAAAGCCAGTCACAAGATGCCCTTGCCTTGATTCTGCATTAGATTGCAGTGCTGTGCTTAAGGGATATAGGTCAAACTTAAGTGCACCTTCGTTATGACCATAAGTTGTTCACAGTTTGCATTGACATGATTTGAACTGAAGCAAACAAAATTTCAATTACCTTCTGAGTGTTCAGATTAATTGAGTAAGTCTCCATGATTTTGGGATCCAGATTTAAGGAGTTTTATTTTTCAAGAACTTTCATCCAATTGCATGGCATTGAAAGTGCCATGTACTATTTAATGAGAATAGCCAGTTTGCTTTCTCACGTTAGAATATAAAAAAATAGGTACATCTAATCAGATTTTTGAACCCGAGTGCATTACTAGTTATCATAAATGTTCAAAGAAATCTGTGCACTATGATTGGTCAGATTGAAGTATTATAACTCTATAAATAATCAGATTTGAGGGCCGCTCAAATTTGCTTTTAGATCAAAGCACAGAAAGATGACCTACAGCCAAATGACTGTAATTACATAATTAAGGCAACAGTAAGTGCATTGTTGAGTTATAAAAGCAAACATTCCCATGTGCTTTTATCACTTAACAATACACTTACTGTTGCCTTAATTATGTAATTACAGTTATTTGACTGTAGGTCATCTTTCTGTGCTTTGATCTAAAAGCAAATTTGAGCGGCCCTCGAATCTGATTATTTCCCTCCTTTAAACTACCAATCTGTCAAATGTGAGAAATACCCACGTGTGTTATTTAGCCAATTTAATATTACCAACATTGGTTTCTAATCTACAAATCAGTCTGCTGTCATTTGTACAAAATAAAAGACAAAGCTTGGATTTTCAATATTGCACTTGGTACAAACATCTTAGATTGCTTTTTCAGAATTCTTCTCAGAAAAACTTTTTTGGTAGGAGTTTATGAGAAGATCAGTATAACATAAGTTGTGCCATCTGTATGGAAGGGAGATGGGGGGGGGGGGGAGTAAAGAGGTTTTCTGTGCTTGTCGCCTTTATATGGTTTCTTTATTTGAGGCAAAATAATCTGAGGTTTGTTCAACAAGGAGACTAAATTAACAGAAAAGGATGTGTCTTAAAACTCCTAGTCATAACATTTTACATTGTTCTTCCACTTTACGCCCCTTGTACAGATCACTAAGGAGGAATTCATTCCGTTTGTACATTATTTTGCTCTTTTTTATCCGCTTTTTCAGTTTTCCCATTTTGTACTCGACTACATATTTATACAAGCTGCTTATTAAACACATTTTACTGCCATCTCTAAGCAAACATAGGTGGTTACCATGGTAGTCACAAAGTGTATTCAAGATTATTTCATTTAGAAAAAGGAGTGATGTTTATATCAATATACACATTTTTTTTGCTTCCATAAGACACATCCTCTTTTCTATCATTGTCTTTACAAACTGTGACTTGTAATTTTAAAACAAATTATTCAAACATTATGGGTGAAATTCCCTTGTAAATACTCTCAATAGATTGTCAATATGGTTTAGATTTTTTTTAGGTTTTATGTGAAAACTTATCTTAGCAGATGAGAAAATTGTGATAGCAATAGAAAGTACATATTAATCCTAACAATACATAGTGTTAAAAAATGAAAATGATCAAGTTATGTTGATGGGTGAAGGAAGGTTTAGCTAGAAAAACCAAGCTCTTGAATGGAAAAACAAGTGGGAAGGCCATGTTTACTTAGTGCATAAATATACAAAAATGTAACTTAGTGGGCTAGGTCATGCTAATGTGGATAAGACTATCAAACAAATTGAGCTCAAAATTGAATGTCAAAATGATGGTTTGAAATGATAAAACCTTCCACTGCCAGAAGTGGCAGAAAAAAAAAAGAAGCAAATTTCATTTTGTGAAAACACCATTTCAAAACAAACAGCACTATGTGAAAAAGCTGCTGACAAGCTTCCATTTAAATGCTTACAATGTTGGATTTTATCCGTAGACTTTAAGAACCTCATTACACGACGCAAGGTATGACTACAAGCGAAAAAGTTAAAAAAAAGCTAAGAGGAAAACTGAAAACTGTAGAGAACACAAAATTGGTTAGAAGTCAATGAGTAAACAAATTGCATATAGGGTATCAATGGCCTCAGGTTAGATTGGTAAGCTTTTGTTGCAAGCAACTAAATTTTGAAGCTTTCAATTAGGAAAGTCTGCCTTTGTGCCCCTCATGACTCAGCTCTTTGGAGAATACCAGTGCTTGTACTTTAAGATCTTGTGTTGAACATAAATAGTTACACAGCAAGCTTACAGTACACATTGGTTGTTTAAAATGTATATTTGAAATATGGATTGGTTCATTGTTTTCCTGGTAAAATTGTGGTTTATGATTTAAAAATGTATCGTTTACGTACATGTGTTCCACAAGGCTGCGAGTCAGGTTAAAAAGTACTCCTAGTAATATTTGGGTCAAATTTTGCTCATTTCAGTGATATTAATGTTCCTGCAAAGCTTTTTAACTGGTATTTTTGCATATTGACCATTCCTGATGTTTGTTAGTAAACCAAGAAATTTGAGTATTCAAGAGTTTTAAACTCAAATATTTAAAGCAAGGTTTGTGGTTGCTATAAGATATACACCTAATTCAAAAAAGGTTGCTTTGGCAATTGGTCATTGGTAATTGGGCATTGGCATTTGGGCATATGTAACACAATGCAATTCTTTGCTTGAGTGACCGCCAAACAATAGCTTCCCAATGCCCAATTACCAATGACCAAAGCAACCTTTATTGAATTAGGTGTATACATTGCAGCCACAATTTTCCTTGTGTAGGAAAATGTCATTGTAGTATTTTAAAAGTGACATATTTTCTAAAGAGACAAAAAGCTAGGTTGTTTCTTTTAAGAAAATTGCTCCAAGAGCTTGGTTTTTGGCGAAAATTTATATCACCTATCAATATATTTTTGAAGTGCCTGTAAATTTAAATGCAAATAATTAGTTTAGAGTAGTGACAAGCCAAGCGATCCAATCAAGAACAAAAATAAAGAATGTAGGGCTTTATAGTATTAGAATGCAGTAGTTATAGGGTATTATGTGATGGGTTTGTTGTTAGCTAAAAGTATTAAACAGTAGAATGATCCAACATTGACTGTTATTATTTTGAGTGAGCCCACAGAATACTGTAGCTCTTCATTTTTTTTTGGGGGGGGGGGGGGAAGAGGTGGGTGGAAGAGAGAGAGTGTGGCCGGTATCTTGAAAGAATGGGCAACTTGCAATATCTGGTCGAAAAGCAATTGGCGCTGTCATTTTTAAGTCAAATGTCATTTTTTTAATTGTGAAAAGGTGCCTTTGTTTAGCAAAATGGGTGCACTCGTACTTGGTCACATGACTAGAATGAAATCATTACATCAAAGTAAAATCCCTTTAGAAAACCTTACTGTGCAGTATAATTTATCCCCTTAGGGAAGTAGTCATAACAAGTGTACTCGACGAGGACCCACCTTGTGTAGGGGTGGGGGGGGGGGGGGGGGGGGGGGTTATGCAAGATACCACCTATCTGATGAGTGTAATGGACATAATTTTTTGGCTTAAAAATTGGAGATGAGACTTAAGTATTCGGTGTGCATGAAGCTTGCATTGCTAGTAGAACGACACAGGAAGATTTGAATCTTTTTTCTCAGTTTCTACTCCTGATTACCTTTCGTCTTTCTTTGTAAATGAAGTAGATCAAATCTGAGCGATTTTACTGTAACGGCTAAAAACCAGACAGACGTTTAGCTATACGTTTGCCTCATGCTCAGTTGTCGCGTTCATCGGTTTGTCAGTGTTGTACACAACACTAATGTCCGTCGCGGCAGTATCGCAAAAACATTTAGCGAAAAAGCCGGACAATAACACATGACCTATTCAGACTATGACGTAGATGCTGGTAATCTATTAGAACTCCTAGGATGGAAAAATCTTGCTTGCCAGCAACAAATTCGAAGAGCTACGATGGTTTATAGGTCTCTACACGGGTTGGCCCCAAACTATCTAAGTTCTAAATTTGAGAAGCGAGAAATTAGTTACAACCTAAGGGACTCTGAGGATAAACTTAATGTTCCATTGCCGCGCACAAACTATTATAAAAATAGTTTCAGTTATAGTGGCGCCATGCTCTGGAACAGCCTTTCTCATAATGTAAGGAAAGCTGAGTCCCTTGGGCAATTTAAACGACTTCTCAAAGAGGAACTATAAGGCACGGCATTCGTGGAAAGCAGCTTTTTATTATTTATTAAATTCTTCATATATAGATATTTTTTAATATTAGTTTATTGCTTTGTGTTAGTATTATAATGATTTTTAGCTGACGAATTTTTACCGTGTTTAAATAAAGATTATCTATCTATCTATCTATCTATCTATCTATCTATCTATCTATCTATCTATCTATCTATCTATCTACAGTCCTGAGGATTAGTTTCCCTGGAAAAAGTGAATGTTTGAAAAAGCTACTAAGCGAGGACAAAATCGGCTGTTTCGGCGAATGAAAGTTTTAGCTTATGGCCCTGTCACACTATTGCGTATCGTACTAGCGTATGCCAGCGTATGAAAAATATCACTCATACGCTGGTATACGCTAACATACGCTAGGGGTACGTTAGGCATAGGTTGTATACGTTTCAAGCACGGTAGCATACGCTGGCATATGCTGGCATACGGCGAGGCAGAATTTTTTTTTTTAAGCATGCTTAAAAATTTTGTGCGTATTCGGACGTATGGTTTATTAGCTAAGGGACCGTTCATAATTTATGGGTCGGGGGGGGGGGGGGGGGGGGGTATGGGGATCTTAATTTTTTCCTTAAATATTTTTTCTAGCCCCCCCTGATTATGTAAGATATTTTTATCTGCCCCCCCCCCCCCCCCCCCCCCCCCCCCCCCCCCCCCCCCCCCCCCCCCCCCTCATGACAGCTTGCGGACAAAGGTAAAATACCATGAGTTGAATAGAAGGTGTTTTCACGTATCAACGTAAATGTATTTGCCAGACTTTGTGATGTTATGTAACAAACAAAATTCTTTATTCAAGATGTGAGCATTATCACAAACAAACCAAACACGGCACGCCTTTGCATTGGTATCCGTGGTAACATGTTATTTTCACATGTGAAGATATCACTTTTTTCGCGCGGGAGATCACCTGATATTCCATTGGAGTTTATATAATAAACATCGATCTCCTATTTCAGTCTCGTAATTTTATTCTGTTAAATGTTGAAAAGCGCTCGGATTTCACCTGGAATTTATCAGGACCTAAAGTTTATTCGTTAAAATACTTCTCTAAACCGGACCGATTATTAAAGTAAGTTTTTAGTGGCCCCCCCCTCCCCCCCCCCCCCCCCCCCCCCTATATAGAGTACCAATTGAATTTTGATGGCGCCCCCCCTAAATGTTTTGGATGAAAATTAATGCCCCCCCCCCCATCCAAATCCCCATAGCCCCCCCCCCCCCCCCCCCAACCCATAAATTATGAACGGTCCCTAAGCATACGCTAGGCATACGCTGAATACGCAAGAGTTACGCTAGAGGTACGTTACTTATAGGTCAAGTACGCTGGTCATTTTGTGCGTATGAAAATTATTTTATGAATTTTCATACGCAACTCATACGTTTCTCTCATACGCAATAGTGCTCATACGCAATAGTGTGACAGGGCCTTTACGGCCCCTGGGGGTGGGGGGGGGGGGGGTACTCCCTATAATGGGCTATACGGGGATGCTCCGCCCGAAAGGGGTACCTTTCTGATGCTGGAGGTATATGAAAGGGTCGGGATTTCACGAGTTGAAGTATGTGAAAAGGGTAGGGATTTCACGAGGAATAGGAAAGGGTAGCGAAAACACGAGTTGAAGCATAAAAAAGGTAGGGAAAACTGCAATTTAAGTAATATAAATAGGGCCCTTCAAAATATATCAAACGGACGCACGTAAAGGCTATATGAAAGGGGTACCATTTTCAACGAAAGGTTAGCCTGTGAACAGGCTCTCTGTTGGGATATAGGGCGAAAAAAAAAACGACGAACGGGGAGGGGGTGGGCCTCTTCCCCTCTCCCCAGTTTTCCCACGGCTCGCTTCGCTCGCCGAGTTTTCCTCGCGAGTTTTCTTTTCGCCGCTATCTACTTTCGTCATACCCCCACAAGGAGGCCTGTTCACAGGCTAAGAAAGGGGTACCTTTTCTGTCAAAAACGGTATATGAAAGGGTAAGGGTTTGGACCTCGGAGCGGAGCATCCCCGTACAAAACTTTGTTGAGTATCCCCCCCCCCCCCCCGGGTTTACGGCATGCAAATATGTAACTACAGTACCGCTAACTTGCCGCAAACTTGTCAACTTTAATTCCCAGCACGGTAAGATTTACAGCTACAACACAACGTTTCTTTTGCTTTGATCTCTTGCTAATCAGCAGCTAGCTACTTTGCCGTGTGGCTATTAAAATTGCAATACGGCCTTGCAAAATTTGAAGGCGGCGGAGAACTTTCGATGATATCTGATAATCACAGCAGGGGCGGATCTAGGGGGAGGGTACAGGGGGTGCGCACCCCCCCCCCCCCCCCCTGAGATGACCTAATCTGCGTTGTTCGCTTTTAAAATTTGTTTACGTCACCCTTCAGTTACGTCATTCCTTAGAGGTGCACCCCCTCCTAAGGGTCGGACCATTAGAAAAGTGATGGGGGGGGGGGGGGGGGGGGGAATCGTGCAAGGGAAAATGCCAGGAAAAAAAATTCGTGCAAAGTTCAAGGCAAAGAAAAAAAAATTCATGCAGAAGGAGAAGTCCTATTGTAGTTGTTATTTAATATATTGTTATTATTGTTGTTATTGTTGTTGTTATTATCGTTGTTGTTATTATGGTTGTTGTTATTGTTATATTGTTGTTATTTAATATATAAAAGCTGCCAAAGTGCCTATTGAAAATAGCGCTCTTGGCGTTTCAAAAATTCAAAACATTTTTGGGGCCTTCCTATTATAAATATTTATAAATACTATTTATAAATAGTATTTTTAAGGTGACAGGCCAAACACGACTCCCGCTAGTCGCAAAATGTGCAAAGAAGCCTTTTGAAATGCTTTCCCAAGAATGTCTACGAGATATTTGTTCCCTTTAGATCACCAATATAGAATTGTGACTAGTCACTATTATCTCTGTCTCAGTTTTGCATGCTCGATATGTATTGTATGACTCTTTGATGATCTTTGGGATAAAAATCTCTTAAGTGACAGGAGATTTTCATGCTGTGTAGCCATTTATGGAATTATTGTTTCTCTATGCCTTCGTTATGCTAGCTCTCTTGGCATATGTTAGGGCTTCTTTGGCTAACTTTTGTTGCAAGATATGTAGTGATCGGCTGCAGTTTTTGTTATTGTTATGAATATGCTAGGATCAGTCAATCTCTCAGCCCGTGCAGGGGCGTAGCTACCTGTAGGCACGTACGCACGTGCGTACCTGAAAAAGTCGGGAAAAAAGAAAGATTTGGGACTTGAGGGTGGGGGAGGAGGTAGGGGGAGTGTTTGGAAATTGATTGTGCGTACCTCTGAAAAATTCCTGGCTACGCCCCTGCCGTGATTTAGTGTCAAAGTCTGCGGTGTGCAAGACTTGTGAGAAAGTGGATCTTTATCACGGATGTAGGCGTCTAAGATCAAAGTCTGAAGCTGCCGTGTCTCTATTGGAATCATGATTTCTTGCAGTTTATGTTTTACAGTGGCGGATCCAGGGGGAGGGTCGGGGGGGTCCGGCCCGGACCCCCGGACACCCCCCCCCCCCCCCCCCCCCCCCCCCCCCTTTCAGACCTGTGTCTCCCTTGTGGTTCATAAAAATAATAGAATAAAATTGTTTTATACGTAGTTGTTTCACCTCCACCAATTGACTGCTTGTCAATTTTTTGACTTAACAAACGCTTTTCGAGTTTCAGGAGTGCTGGAAATGGCGTTTCAGAGGGTAAAATTGGAAAAATTTCCGGGCAGGCATGAACCCGGACCCCCCCTTCAGAAATCCCTGGATCCGCCTCTGTTTTAGCTCCTTGTTTTATATATAGTTCTGTTTCTGAGAAGTGTTTCTTGGAGCTTGAAGAACCTCTGTTGTTTCATCATGGTGTTATTGCATCCCGACATGGTTTGAACAGATATGGTGATCTGTATTGAAAATCTCACGGACGCTAGTGAATTCTTACGTTTTTCTTATTAAGCAAGACCCGAGTTTCGGTTCTTAGGTGAACCTCATCAGTTGCTCCCATAAGTAACTGTCTCGCGGAATAATATGAAATTATTCCGTTGTACATGAAATGTTTGCCGCTTTTGTACTCTTGGGAAGGATCGAATGTTCCGTTTTCTCATTGGCTCGTTTAATTGAACCAATAGCATTGGTGTAGTTTCGATCCGACGTTAAGTTTTGTTTCTTTCTGAGGCTTTATTCTTAATTTCATAGCGTGTATGATATTTTCTGACACAAAGAACAGTTCTTTTAGTGTTGTAGAGAGGAGGTCTCGTGTATGTCTCAATGAATTCAAGATACACTGCATATTTTTTCTACAACAGGCGTGTAATTCTTGTGTCAAGTTGTGTTTGCTTCATGCGTTCCATAATAGGATATAGTCTTGTGCAACGTAGCGGACTATTCCTAATATATATTTTTCAAATATACGTAATGGTCAAAAATGGTTTTTAAGTATTACACCTTTTTTTAATTAGTAAATGAAAAACAAAGCAATATTTGTCTGAAAAAAAAAAATTCGTGCAGAGGGTTTCACCTGCAAAAAAAAAATCCTGCACAAGCAATGGGCGAAAAAAAAAAATTCGTGCAAGCTGAAAATCCCCCACCCCCCCTCATCACTTTTCTAATGGTCCGTCCCTAAGAAAAATCCTGGATCCGCCCCTGCACAGGTCACCAGATGAGGGTTTCTGTGGATCGAAAAATAATAAAGTTTGAAAATTTGACCGTCTGTTTTTATTTTCTTTTGCTTCTATAGGCTTTAAATTTCTTAACTTCCGAATCGAACCTTGGCCGTTTGGTCGATTTTTTTTTCAACGAAATGTCACGGAGAAAAGCTTTGTACGGCGTGACATGACCGTTGAGAAGAAGATCGCGCGCAAACCAATCAACCGCGAAAGCAGAAAAACAAAAAATTTAAATTTTACAACGGTATAACTGCAAAAGAGAACAGAAGTTTGCTGCTTCAAATATTGAGACCATCTATCAGCTACTATGCTCAACATTGAGTACTGATTACAGTTTGTTCGGTTCACTAACCGTTTGTTTGGGTTTCTTGCGGTTTCGAGTCGCTTCTGATTGGTTGCTGCACAATGGGAAATGTCAAAATCAAATCAAAGTGTTCACGGTTTTTGGATTCGCACAGTAAACGGAAATTTGAAAATTGAAGTTCGCATTTAGAGCGTTTTGTATCATAGGAGTCTTTCATTTTTTTTTTTTAAGTGAACTGTTGCAGTCATAAAAACAAAATCATGAAGTTTGAATGGATTTTTCAACATAGACATGCGTTAGATATTAAAATGTAACCTTTCCAGTTACTTGTGTGAGAAGTGGTCCAGTGGTGTGAGGCGCTGTATTGTTGAACCTGCCCTTCCGCGAGTTCGAATCCTGGAGAAGACATTGAGTAACTTTTTTTTTTTCTCTCTTTCTTTTCTTTTTAAACGGAAATTTGAAAATTGAAGTTCGCATTTAGAGCGTTTTGTATCATAGGAGCCTTTAAATTTTTTTTAAGCGAACTGTTGCAGTCATAAAAAACAAAATCATGAAGTTGAAATGAATTTTTCAACATAGACATGAATTAGATATTAAAATGTAACCTTTCCAGTTACTTGTGCGAGAAGTGGTCCAGTGGTGTAAGGCGCTGTATTGTTGAACCTGCCCTTCCGCGAGTTCGAATCCTGGAGAAGACGTTGAGTAACTTTTTTTCTCTCTTTCTTTTCTTTTTAAACGGAAATTTGAAAATTGAAGTTCGCATTTAGAGCGTTTTGTATCATAGGAGTCTTTAATTTTTTTTTTAAGCGAACTGTTGCAGTCATAAAAACAAAATCATGAATTTTAAATGGCTTTTTCAACATAGACATGAATTAGATATTAAAATGTAACCTTTCCAGTTACTTGTGTGAGAAGTGGTCCAGTGGTGTGATGCGCTGTATTGTTGAACCTGCCCTTCCGCGAGTTCGAATCCTGGAGAAGACGTTGAGTAACTTTTTTTTCCATCTTTCTTTTCTTTTTAAACGGAAATTTGAAAATTGAAGTTCGCATTTAGAGCGTTTTGTATTATAGGAGTCTTTAATTTGTTTTTTTTAAGCGAACTGTTGCAGTCATAAAAACAAAATCGTGAAGTTAACACGTGTGAAGTCCTAAAAGCGTGCACAATAGAATCGCGTCAAATCTGTAGCGTGCTTGTCCGTGATTGGCTTCTTCGTTCCTAATCCATATTTATGTAATTTGCAGAACGTGTCACAAACCAAGCAAGTTGCAGTTGAGCGAGGACGCCGAGATGTTCGGATATCGTTGTTGTTTTAAAGGAGCGGAGAATCACACGAGGGATAAGACAGAGATGAAGCGAGGAAAGAAGTCTTCAAACTTGAAACGCGTACGAGTACAACCGAAGGTGAGTACCGGTTTGAGAGAATATATTGTTACAATTTTGTTCTGAACACTAAAATCATTTTTATTTCTTCTCAAAAGGTGAATTTGAAGCCGCACGAGGGAAACCGAAGATATGAAGCAAAGAAAGAAAACTTTCAACAAGTTCAACCAAAGGTGTGCAGTGGTTTCAAACTATGTTATTTTTAAGTTTTTTTTTCAGCAAGCTAAAACAATTTTCAAAACGCTGCTCGTAGTACAAGTATGACCACGTGCATTTTAAACGTTGCTTTCTTGGCCGTAAAACAGTGCGTTTTCATTAGTCGTAATTGCTTCACATAGCGCAATAAAATGAGCAGTCCTGCTTGTAAGCTGTAACGAACGTTGAAATAAGTTTTGGCCCCTTAAAGTTTGACTACGTCCGTAAAATTCGTAAAAGCAGCCTCGCGGATAGGTCATTCGTGTGCATCCTAAATT
Source organism: Dendrophyllia cribrosa (assembly GCA_024195265.1). Taxonomy (NCBI): domain Eukaryota; kingdom Metazoa; phylum Cnidaria; class Anthozoa; order Scleractinia; family Dendrophylliidae; genus Dendrophyllia; species Dendrophyllia cribrosa. The sequence goes on along the minus strand of JAJLRJ010000014.1, from coordinate 9,865,646 downwards.
TATATGGGAAGCTTTACAACGCGTATATAAATTTTCGAGTTTTACTTGCGGGTATTTTTAAGATGTATAGAAATTAGAAAGCAAATGAACATGTCCTCACCAATGACTCTGTTTATTTCTGTTTCAGGATTACAAACACAGTGGTGTGGAAAAGAGGAGGAAAACAACAAAGAAGACAATGGAATCACTGAATCAGGAAAAAACGCTACAAAGATAAGAACTTTTAACATTTTAATTATATTGCACTAGAAAATGGTGGCTGACAAAAATTTATATTCAGACGCAGGTTTATCAATTAAAGTGCTTGGTGCAAAAGGGGCATATAACCCGGGTTTGGCAAAAATGCGAGAAGAACACTCCAAATTTGTCCATTTTTGCATGCACTGGGAATTTTATGTGTTAAACGTTGATTTGTTTTTATCTTTTTGCATAAAGGCTAAGTTCTAAGCTTTTAGTCAAAGCAATAGCATTTTTTAAGTACTTGCCGTTTGCTGTGGCTAAATCCTGAGAAATAAAGTCTTCGGGCAAAAATTCAACACGGATCTGCGTTTAACACACAAAATTCACAGCGCATGCAAATAACGTCACGTCTGGAGCTTTTTTCTTGTTTTTTTTTTTTTTACCAAAACCGTGTTCCATGCCTCCTTGGCAGCAAGCCATTCAGTCTTAAAAATACTAAATCAATGAAGGCACAAAGCTACAAATTATAAAGTTTTTTTTTCATCAGCCACTATTTTATAAAGGTTAGTTTCCAAAGGACAATGAATCTTAAGATCTTAGAAAGAGTAGGAACGTTGAGCGATGCTCTGTAAATCACAAAGCTCAGAACTTTTGGTTACCATAGTTACATCTTTAGTTGGTGACGCAAGGAGGTGATTTTTCAAGGTGGCTCTGTAAGGTTTAATACCCATTTAGAAAAGCGAATAGTGCAAATAGCTGTTCATTTTTTTCTCAATCAAGATGGTAAAAAATTAACGACAGCTACATTAACCTGACAAATGACTTATCAGCATCATTAACAGAACAAACAAACAAACAATAGACTGAACAAACGGGCAAATTTGACTGACAATTCTTGGTGTTCATTGCTTCCCATTAATTAAAGATCCAAACACAAAGGCATTAAAAATGGGTAAACAGTAACTATTTTTTAAAAACGAGAATTTAGTTTTATCGACTGAGTCGATAAGGTAAATTGACCACCGTAAAAAGATTCAAATAGCTGACGTTTCGAGCGCTAGCCCTTCGTCGGAGCGAATCAAGGAATTGTGGGTAGTGTGTGGTTTTATATAGTAAGCGGTGGAGCTACGCTATTGGTGGAAATTTGGTGACGTGAAAAACAAATGTAGATTAGTTGAATGAAAAGCGTTCGTTGATTCCGTGGGGTTTGAGAGTGCCGATTTGAAAGATGATTTTTTGTTCTAGGTTTTTACGGCTTTCTGTGTTACCCTGGTGTAGGGAAAGGCCGCAGATTGTCATGTGTTGTTTAGAATGGTTAGTAAGATTAAAATGGCGCGCGACTGGTTTGGATGCGTCTTTGTCATTTTTTTCAACGTCTCGGAGATGTTCACGAAAACGGTCGCCCAGTCTCCTCCCTGTTTCGCCAATGTATATCTTTTTGCAAAAAGTACATGTAATGCAGTAGATAACATTTACGGAGGTGCATGTAAAACGATCAGTGATTTTAATAGATCGTTTGGGTCCTGTTATTTTGTCCGCGTTGTGAATGAAAGGACAAGTGTTACATCGTGTGCGTGTGCATTTGAAAGTTCCCGGTACATCGTCAGATTTCAGTGCGCTCGTAACTAGAAAGTTGCCTATGTTTTTGTCACGTTTGAATGAAATTAGTGGGGGTTGTGAAAAAATTCTGCCAGTTTCGGGGTCGTTTTGGAGTAATTTGAAATTTTTTAAAATGATGCTTTTGACTGTGTTGTTGTGTGGGTGGAAAGTGAGGGTGAATGGAATTCTCTCGTTCTCTTCCTTCTGTGGCGTTTGTAGTGCTGACTGTCTGTCGATCTGTTGTGCACGTTGTTGGCCCGTATTAACAACAGAGTCAGGGTACCCACGTTTCTTGAAAAACTGGCACATTTCTTCTGATTTGTTGGAAAAATCAGAGTCATCACTACATAGACGTCGAAGTCTGAGAAATTGAGAATACGGAATGGCGTTTTTAACGTGCGATGGATGTGAGGATGAATGTAACAGATAACTGTGGGAATCTGTAGGTTTGTAGTGCACACTTGTGGATAAACTGTTACCGTTGATTGAAATATTAATGTCAAGAAAAGCGACTGAGGTTTCGGAAATTTCCCAGAAATGTGCCAGTTTTTCAAGAAACGTGGGTACCCTGACTCTGTTGTTAATACGGGCCAACAACGTGCACAACAGATCGACAGACAGTCAGCACTACAAACGCCACAGAAGGAAGAGAACGAGAGAATTCCATTCACCCTCACTTTCCACCCACACAACAACACAGTCAAAAGCATCATTTTAAAAAATTTCAAATTACTCCAAAACGACCCCGAAACTGGCAGAATTTTTTCACAACCCCCACTAATTTCATTCAAACGTGACAAAAACATAGGCAACTTTCTAGTTACGAGCGCACTGAAATCTGACGATGTACCGGGAACTTTCAAATGCACACGCACACGATGTAACACTTGTCCTTTCATTCACAACGCGGACAAAATAACAGGACCCAAACGATCTATTAAAATCACTGATCGTTTTACATGCACCTCCGTAAATGTTATCTACTGCATTACATGTACTTTTTGCAAAAAGATATACATTGGCGAAACAGGGAGGAGACTGGGCGACCGTTTTCGTGAACATCTCCGAGACGTTGAAAAAAATGACAAAGACGCATCCAAACCAGTCGCGCGCCATTTTAATCTTACTAACCATTCTAAACAACACATGACAATCTGCGGCCTTTCCCTACACCAGGGTAACACAGAAAGCCGTAAAAACCTAGAACAAAAAATCATCTTTCAAATCGGCACTCTCAAACCCCACGGAATCAACGAACGCTTTTCATTCAACTAATCTACATTTGTTTTTCACGTCACCAAATTTCCACCAATAGCGTAGCTCCACCGCTTACTATATAAAACCACACACTACCCACAATTCCTTGATTCGCTCCGACGAAGGGCTAGCGCTCGAAACGTCAGCTATTTGAATCTTTTTACGGTGGTCAATTTACCTTATCGACTCAGTCGATAAAACTAAATTCTCGTGTTTCATCCCCCCACCGACGCAGCACCACAGTTTCTCTAGAAACTAACCCCATTCATTTATTTTTTAAAAAGTCCAGCTCTGCAGTAGTCTTCACAACTATTAGGATGACACATTTACAATGCTATAGTTTCTGAACACTGAGATGAAACACAATTGCTAAATATTGCCGTTTTTGTGGCACTTGAGAATGTGGCCGTTTTGGACCGTCACAAATTTCATGAAACTTTAAAATGCTATATATCTAGGAAGATTTATCTCACTGATGATTAAAATATATAAAACGAAGAGCTTTTACGGTGGTCTTAGACCTTTTATAATGTCACATCCAACCAACAATAGACAGACGAAAATTACACTGACACACGTATCGCAAAGGACCAATCACAACAACAAGAGACTTGATTAGCTTGGCATCAACTGATGATATACCATCAACATGACTCTTAGTCCGTTCAGGTTGTCGACTCGTCAGTCAATATCAACAACAATAGTTCTTTTCAGAAGTGCATTTATAAATACAACTACAGATCTAACTCGACAGACTAAAACAACTCTATTGACAAATATGTAAGGTGAAACATTCTAAAATTATATCATGTATTTCGCAGCCTAGCGTCAAAATAGACGGGTTCACGCTCATAGTTGCATCATGGGTAATCAGGGCAAGATGGCGGGAAATTGAAAGATTTGTATTGGAATTCAAAGCCGTCTAATTCTTCCTGAATTCATATATTTGACACTTTCTCTTTGAAAAGTGTAACTTATGAATTCAAAGACACAATAAGCTGAATCTGGAGTGCATAATAGTCCGTGATCAGTTTTCAGAGAACCTCAATTTTCCCATACATTTTCTGTAATTTTGATACTTTCGAATTACAGAAAATCTATGGTGAAATAAAGGTTTTCTAAAAACTGATTACGGACTTCTTTGCACTCCAGATTTAGTGTATTGTTTCTTTGAATTTGTAATTTACACTTTTCAAAGAGAAAGTGTCAAATATATGAATTGAGGAAGAATTAGCTGGCTTTGAATTCCAATACAAATATTTGAGTTTCCCACCATCTTGCCCTGATTACCCATGATGAAACTATGAGCGTGAACCCGTCTATGCATGAAACTCATAGCAAGACGAAATTGTTCCTGACGTATTAGATTGTATACGATACAGCTTTACAGTGCCACCTTAATAGATTCACAGCTTTGCATCATTGACTGATTAACTGATTAGCTGTTCAACAAGAGAACAGACGTTTTCAAGACAAATAACATTTTGAAGTTGAATTTGCTCTTTCAAATCAAAAAAGATTGTTCATCGTTAATTTAATTTCAACAAAAACGTTTTTTTTTTTTGGCTTCGGGTTACTTTGGGTGAAAGTATCAGTGTGAATATTCCAGGTTTGAAGGGCCTCTGTTCTCTTGTCGACTTGGTAGCTTGGTTTATAAAACCCTGGTGTATGGTTCGGGGAAAGTTGGTATTTCTAGTTAATTGGACCAGCTAATACAGACCACAAAAACACAATTAAGAACGAATTTGTTTTGCAGATAGTTCTGTAGATAGTTCTGTAGATCATCTAGCAATGAACTTGGCAATATAGTTTGAAGATTTTGAGAACATTTCGAATGATTATGAATTCGGTCTATTCTGTCTGTAAGTATTCTTCCGTTTTTTTTAGCGTTATTTCAAATTGCTAAAAGCATAAGATGGATCGTAATATTTATTGAAGCGAAGGTTTCATTTTATATAAGTCAACTTTTTCATGTCATACATAATTGGAAATATCTGTCGATCTTGTTAAAATTAACTGAATGATATAGTTTGAGAATATTTCGAATGATTATTAACTCGGTCTTTCCTGTCTCATAAGTTTCATTTTAAGGTGGCTCCAAGTAGTTTTTTTTTGGGTCACACTTCCCTTTTTGAATGCGCCTTTACATAATCTTACTTTAGCTCAATAAATCTGAATTTGTTACCAGTTGTTAGGCTTGGATGAAAGTTTTGGATGATGCTCTTTTTATGCTAATCAGCGTTTCCATAGCAACGGCAAACAAATATGGCGAAAACAGTTTTTCCAAAATATCGTTCGATTTTGGGGCTACCTGCGACAAGCGAATAAATGCGCTATAATCTACACAGTGTAGCACACTAAATGGGAAAATTTCAAACGAATTAAACTGTTCGATTTTGAATAATTCGCTAAAACATTTTTGACACGTGATTTTTCATGTTTGAAATATGAGCGGTCAAAACATTCCATAGGTCTCACAAATTATCATTAAATTACCACAGAATGTTTCCTCAGACTTAAATTGAAGGGCTCGGGGCATATCCAGCCTATGTTGCTTTTGAGGTCGTTTTTTATTTTTCTCGCTCAGATTTGTCCATTTTTGGCATGTGAACTACAAATTAGTTGCAAAACATTGTTCAGATTTTTTTCTGTTGTTTTTTTTTTTCGTCGTTTTCGAGAATTAACGTATGCATAAAAAAAAAAAAAAAAATCTGCATGTCTCCCGCTGAATCCCGCTCGAAAAAATGAATCCCAATGTTTACCCGAATTTCTCGATTTTACGCTGATTTTTCACTTCAGATGGCCAAGTCTGGGCCCGTACCGCTGAATCCCGCTCAAGAAAAATAAATCTCGAAGTTCATTCCCTCAAAATCGCTTCATTTTTATCACCGATAGTCAGCCACTTAGATTCGCGCCATCTCCCTTATCGTTACGGACCTCCTTTAGGAAGCACTCCGGTCCTCCGCTGCCGGCTCATAGTCTTTGCCCGCCTTGCTGAATTTCACCCGGCCGCAAGAACTCACTTTGAGCTGCCCAACGCTGTATTTCAATCTTCCGCGCGACCACGCAAAGCCGACCTATCTGCCACTGTCGCAAAGCATGTCGGGATATCAATGGCGAAAACAAAAACGGAATGTCCGCCAAACGAAATACGGAAAATATTACAAGTCTCCAAGCACTTCGGATATCGGGGATGGGAAATGGCCCACAACTCACAACGCTGTCCCTTTTCTGATCCGAAGTGATTCCTGACTTTCCCACCGGCTCGCCTTGTCCACCAACGTCTATTTTCACCTTTGAGCGTGAAATAGAGATTTAGGCAAGAAACACGACTCGTTTCTTTGAGAGGTGCTGGAGACTTACGGATTTCCGGACTTAATAATGTCCTTCAATCACCGGAGGGGCCTTAAACATATTGGCTCATACGCACGCTACAGACAATGTGTTTGCCGTAGCGAGCTCGCGATCGATAACGAACCAGGCGCGCGTAAACGGTAACGGTATTTTCGTTCATGTCGTTGGCGCGGGTCAGGAGTATTGCGGTCGCATATTCTCGCGGCCAATCTGCTGTAATGGCGTCGAAATTACGCTCTGAATGTAAACAACCACTAGAAGACCAGAACTCTGCTTTTTTTCAGGTGAAATTGGTCCAGTTTCTTAGGATTAGTGCAAATTCGACAAGGGTTTGTGATATTATTCGTTGTACGATAAAATTAGGCAAATCTGAGCGAGCGAGAAAAAAAAGTAAAACGCTCAAAAAGCAACATAGGCTGGTTATGCCCCGACCCCTCCAATTATTACTCCCTGCAAATAGCACTGACAAATTCCTCGGCAATAAAGAGATCGAGCTTTTCATTCAAATGCAGTTTAAAAAGAGTGAAAACGTCAAGCAAAACTGCATTTGAATGAAAAGCTCGATCTCTTAATTGCCGAGGAGTTCGTCAGAGCTATTTGCAGGAAGTAATAATTTAAGTCTGAGAAAACTTTCTGTGGTAATTTAATAATAATTTGTGAGACCTATGGTATGTTTTGACCGCTTATATTTCAAATATGAAAAAACACGTGTTAAAAATGTTTCAGCGATTTATTCAAAATCCAACAGTTTAATTTGTTTGAAATTTTTCCATTTAGTGTGCTACACTGTGTAGATTATAGCGCATTTATTCGCTTGTCGCGGGTAGCCCCAAAATCGAAAGATAATAAGGAAAAACTGTTTTTCGCCATGTTTGTTTACCGTTGCTATGAAAACGCCGATTAGCATAAAAAGAGCATCGCTCAAAACGTTCATCCAAGCCTAACATCTGGTATCAAATTCAGATTTATTGAGCTGAAGTAAGATTATGTATAAGCGCATTCAAAAAAGGAAGTGTGACCCCAAAAAAACTACTTGGAGCCACCTGAAATTAGCGTTATTTCAAGTTGGTACAATCAATACGTAGATAGGTCGCCACATGTATTGAAGCAGAGGTTTCATTTTATAAGTATAACTTTTTTGACCTGTCGGCTTCAATTTCAATATTTTTTCAATGCCGGATAATCCAGAAAAATAAATGCTATAACGCGAAAAGTTTGAATTATCAGTCACGGAACACGAGGGGTTTTCAAAGCATCTCGAGGCTGCACGCTTGAAACTAAGCAGCGTCTTTTGTATATTTACTGCATTTTATATCACACTGAGAAAGAAGGAAAAACAAATTGGTATACAGTTTTCATAAGTCAAACAGCTTGAACCAAGAACTTAAAACTTCAAAATAGAAAAATAAGCATTCGACTATGTGCAATTTCTGGTGGACTGGATAAAACAATTGAGGTTAGATTCAATAATAACTTTTAAATCCTTTACTAAATCCCACTAGAAACGGCAGCATAAGAGGCAAATAAATTTCACAATACCTCAGTGTTGAGACCATAAAAAAGGCGTGAACGTACGCGTGACCGATAGGTTTTCGTGCCAAAAATTCACCCTGGTTGTGCAATGTTATATTTTTATTTATTAGCAAATCTAACAAAAACAAACGATAAAAACCGACGTTTCAGTGTCATCATGACGCCATTGTCAAGGTAACTTGTGAACGAAATGTAAATGGTAACAAGTATTTGAAGCAGTGTTGGCGCTAAAATTATTACATAACAGAAAGTGCGAAAATAAAAATTATGATTACTTTCACAGGAATGGAGTCCGATTGCACATTCAGAATGGGTCTTTCTTGTTTGATAAACATCATTTCGTGCAATAAACAGTCAAACTTATTTGTGCATTTCTGAAGTACCAAGAAGCGCCTCCGAGTCAGCAGGTCATCGGGAACCTTCCCGTGCATGTTCTTGTAGGGTATGAAAATAGAGGATGACTGCTGTTTATGTCCATCCAGGCGATCGTGTAAATGTCCGCGCGTGAAGCCTACATAACCCGCATCGCACAGGTCACATTGGAAATGTAAACGACGCATTCTTGGTTTACAATCGATGGCTTTGTTTCGTGTACTTTAAATTCTTGTGACTCACAAACACGGGCTAGGTTTTTACGGCTTTCTGTGTTACCCTGGTGTAGGGAAAGGGCGCAGATTGTCATGTGTTGTTTAGAATGGTTAGTAAGATTAAAATGGCGCGCGACTGGTTTGGATGCGTCTTTGTCACTTTTTTCAACGTCTAGGAGATGTTCACGAAACACGGGCCAACAACGTGCACAACAGATCGACAGACAATCAGCACTACAAACGCCACAGAAGGAAGAGAACGAGAGAATTCCATTCACCCTCACTTTCCACCCACACAACACAGTCAAAAGCATCATTTTAAAAAATTTCAAATTACTCCAAAACGACCCCGAAACTGGCAAAATTTTTTCACAACCCCCACTAATTTCATTCAAACGTGACAAAAACATAGGCAACTTTCTAGTTACGAGCGCGCTGAAATCTGACGATGAACCGGGAACTTTTAAATGCACACGCACACGATGTAACACTTGTCCTTTCATTCACAACGCTGACAAAATAACAGGACCTAAACGATCTATTAAAATCACTGATCGTTTTACATGCACCTCCGTAAATGTTATCTACTGCATAACATGTACTTTTTGCAAAAAGATATGCATTGGCGAAACAGGGAGGAGACTGGGCGACCGTTTTCGTGAACATCTCCGAGACGTTGAAAAAAATGACAAAGACGCATCCAAACCAGTCGCGCGCCATTTTAATCTTACTAACCATTCTAAACAACACATGACAATCTGCGGCCTTTCCCTACACCAGGGTAACACAGAAAGCCGTAAAAACCTAGAACAAAAAATCATCTTTCAAATCGGCACTCTCAAACCCCACGGAATCAACGAACGCTTTTCATTCAACTAATTTACATTTGTTTTTCACGTCACCAAATTTCCACCAATAGCGTAGCTCCACCGCTTACTATATAAAACCACACACTACCCACAATTCCTTGATTCGCTCCGACGAAGGGCTAGCGCTCGAAACGTCAGCTACTTGAATCTTTTTACGGTGGTCAATTTACCTTATCGACTCAGTCGATAAAACTAAATTCTCGTTTATTTTCGCACTTTCTGTTATGTAATAATTTTAGCGCCAACACTGCTTCAAATACTTGTTACCATTTACATTTCGTTCACAAGTTACCTTGACGATGGCGTCATGATGACACCGAAACGTCAGTTTTTATCGTTTGTTTTTGCTTATGTCTGAAAAAAATCGTTATTATTAGCAAATCGATTCTTTTTACCAAGAAAATAATACTTATTTCTCAATGGTTAGAACTATGACGAAAAGCCTTTTAAAATGGTACATTTAATCAATTTCTACAAACAGAAACGTAGTTCCAAGAGATTTGTTATAAACAGGAAACATTTATCCGCGACAAGAAATCATGAAGAAAAAACGTTCTTGAACGTATCAAAGCTGATATAGCGGTATTAACGCGGTTTACTTGCAGAAATTAGAGTTTATAATAAGATAAAAATACTGCGAAAGGATCGAAAAGGCTTTTTTTTTTACGACAGGTAATACATGAATCCTTCGAAAAAAGTATCGGAAGAATATTCCATGTGTGAACTTTTCTCATCTCTTATGTTTTGGTATTTAATGGAAGTTAGCATTTACAAGTTATATCATTTAATTCAATCGTCAAAATTGTTTTGTACAGTGTAGTATGTAGTCGACTTTGTGGAAAGTTGCATGCCATAAACCTTGAAATGTTGCAAATTTGAAAAGGTGCATCATTTAAAGATTCAGAACAAAAATTACAGAAATCGATAAAAACGCTGACATGTCTAAAATTCGAATTATATAAGGAAGTCTAGCCTCAAGCCAACTTATCATAGTCTGATGAAATCATATTTTTTTAGTTTTTGAGACCATTGTTTACCAAAAAAAAGAACTAGAGTTAATTGATTTCACCTGAAGTTTTTACTTGTATGATGATTACAGCGAACCATTTTAAAAAATCACAAACCTACAACTCTTGAGATCTTGGCACAAAGTTATTCTTGGTTTTCACTTACGTCATATCAAACTTCAGAAACATTAAACAATAGATTTCGATTCGAAAATGTTTATGGAATTGTAGACTAAGAGAGTTTAAAACTACACATCTTAGCCAAATTTTGAAGCGTAAAAGCATTTCGTTCAAGAGTTATAGGCGAACGTGAATTAGACATTTTTAGTAAGAAATGTATGGAACGGCCATCTTGGTGCCCAACTTCAGGGCACCAACATTGCGGCCCAAAATTCAAAGTCTTAATTACACCAAAAATCTGATCACAATATTGTATTCACTATAAGTACAGTGCTATTTAATCAGCTTATAAACATCTATAATACAAAAATAACTTTCAACTTGTTCAATTTTGTTTATTTTCACGGCTTATCTGAAATAGCGTGACGAATGGCGTGACACATTTAAAACCGTTTTATAAATCGGAAGCAAAACACTGTTAAAACTTGAAACTTTTTGTGAAAGATTATAACACTGGTATCCACATACCATGTTAGAGGTAGCTTTGTGGGACGTATACTTTAGATTTTTGAATTTTTATGACGTCATGTGCAAACTAAGAATATGCTGTTTTGTTTACATACATACATATACGTACATAAACTTTATTTTCTCTCGAATTTTAGAGTAGCTCACAGAAGCGTTTTCTAATTTGAATCGATAAATGATGATGTTTTGGCCACGTTACACTATGGAGATCTCAATTAAGTTTATTATTGAAACAAATTTATTATCAAACACTTGTCAAGACAATTGTCTTTCTTGTCAATTTATGATTTAAAATTTATAGTAACGTACCTTTTTTAAGAAACAACGTAAAACGAGACTAATTTATTTTTTGAATTTGTACCTTAAAAAAAAAATCATTTATAAAAGATTTAGCAAAGTTTCCATCACTAAATTGTCTTACAAAAGCTTTAGATCTTTTTCTAATTTGAATTGATAAGTGATAGGTTGTCAGTGATGTCGTAGTCATTTTACACAATGGAGATCTGAATCGGATAAAATTACATTTTTAGTTAGTGAAACAAAATAATATAGTAAACTGGCTTGACTTTTGTCCTCGATAACTGTCTTTCTTTTGAATTTGAATTTATTTCTACATTTCGTGTTTGAATATTTTACTTGAAACAAAGCTAGGACGTTTCATATAGATAACATTTTCTCATACGAATCGATAACTATTGTGCTTTTTGGTTACTTTACAAACGAATAGATCTATAACAGTCCAATTGCTTGCGATTTTAAATTCATAGTTATATTTGTGGCTGAGAACGTTTGTTTTAAGAAAGACAGTAAAGAACGATAAACACGAACCTTCAGATCAGATTGAGGCAATTGTTTTTTTCTACTTGAAATGTTTCTTGCCTAAGGGAATTGGTTTGTTTAATGTAGACTGCTCACTGCTCAAAAACCAGTTATTTTAACGTTTTACAGTCTCAATGATTTTCACATTCACACCGACAAAGATAATTTACGACCGTAAAAATTGTGTTGCTTTGGCGATTTTTATAAATTTTATTGCATCAAAATGCTCAGGAAAGATTAGAAATTATTTCTTTGATTTATAATTTTGAATGAGTTGTGGAAAATATTTTAGTAGTTCCTTTAAGAAAAGGGAAAATAAATTTTAAAAAAAGACGTGTTTTTGTGGTCTGTATAACGTTCTATTCATTTCGTAAAAAGTTGAAACTGGATTCAGTAGTGGGGACAAAAGTTCGGTTTCTATTTGACATCACACATGGGGTTTTATTCTGGGCTGTAAAACTGTTTATAATAAGTGTTTATAGACTTTTTTCTGCCAACACATGATGTAGCACAAGTTAAAAGCAAACAAATAGAAAATTGATTTTTGAATTAATCTAACAGTCGAAAAATTGCTGTTAAACTCGACAAAAACATTGTATGGAGCATGAAGAAAAGCAATTATTTTTTGTACTCGAAATTGTTGAATATCTTTATGACTTGCTCCAATCCTGATAAGAAATAGAATTCAAGTTTAAGTAACTCGGCGATATTTTTTTGGCGCTACAGACAAGAATTGTGTTGGCTGAAGAAGGTCTAGTTAGATGCAACATGGCAAGGTATAAAACTGTTTAAGGAAAGATTGTTTCAAATGCTATGTATACACCGACTCGTGCAAGAATTTAAAAAGACTACAAGGTTATCGGATGGGATATTTTTTAATCAAAATTTAGTTGAATAAGACATCGGGCACTTTACTTGGCTTAAAGTTTATTTAAAAGGGAAGTTTGAAATAATTTTTTCACATTCTTTGCACGAGGTGGTGTATGCAAGATTTTTTTGGCGGGAATTTTCTCAAGGTTAACTTTCTTAAATTTTTTGTCGAAATTGTCGTTAGGGGAAACGCTGTGCAAATTTCTCTAGATTTTCCCGCCAAAAGACTTAGTATATAAAGGAAGAATTTTTCTTGAATTCAGTTAACTAATTAAGATAGTTAGAAAGAGAAAGTAAATAAAAATTATTTGTTTATACACTATCATATTGCAAGTAAAAGAAATAAAATAAGATTACAACTTAGGTTTAAATTTTTTTAAAAAAATCGGCGCATGCGTATTTTGAGCGCCCGTATTTTTTCTAAGTCTTTTGGCGGGAAAATTGAAACCCTTCAAACAAATGTTAACTAAGACAAGAAAAAGAATATACAGATAACACAAGGTTGCAAATCAATTTTTTTAAAAAAAAAACGGCGCATGCGTATTTTGGGCGCCCGTATTTTTCTAAGTCTTTTGGCGGGAAAATTAAGCAATTTTGAACAGCTGTTACAATAGAAATAAATATCGAGAACAAAATTAAAATGGTGGTAGTTTTTAAAATTGTATCTAATTTTGGAGCATAATACTTAGTTTACAGGACACAAAGTGGTTAAATTTCAGTCCTTTTATCAGTGCAAATCGCTTTGACTCGCTGAAAAATGTTCACAATTTTTCACTGTTGTGTGCTTGAAAGTTAGGCTTTTTGCTTAGATCTAATTGTCAACTAAATTCCAAACTTAGCACGTTCACCCCTAACCCTTCTAGCAATCTTCTTACTGCTTTTCGACAAATCTTAAATCTATTTTCTCTACCTCTTGTTATTGTTCTTGGGGAATTCAGACATCGATGTACAGCAGCCGTTGTCCTGTAGAAAAATCAAAGAAAAATAAGCAACTACATTCACAATCATACAGACACAAGTTACCATACTTTGTGATGCTGAAAAGCATGTGACGTTAAAGAGAATAGGTTCTTTTTAGCTGGTAATCCGTTCGCTTTGCTTTGGGTGTTCGCTAAACCAATCAAATTTATTCCTTTAAGCCCGTTTGTTGTTTTGTTTACGCGGAATCATTTCAGGGTCTGCGAAAAGCGCTCTGTTTGCATTTTATTATATGTCAATACTTCTTGATTAGTTTTCCAAGCCGCTCTCAGCTCTCCCCACTCCGTATAACTTGGGAATCACGTAAGATTAGAATTTAAAATCTATGGACAAAATCCTACAATGTGATTATTCAAGAAAAACTGAAAAAAAAGCAGTACTTTTCTGTTGCGCAAGGCGGTTCTAACTTTTGAGTCTGTGGATGAAATCCTACAGTGCGACCATTCAAATGGAAAGCTATTAAGCGGTACTTTCCTGTGGTGCTGTTTATTATGCTGTACAAGGTGGTTCCAACTTTTGAGTCTGGATGAAATTCTAAAGTGTGATCATTCAAATGAATGCTATTGAGCAGTACTTTACTATGGTACTGTTTATTAAGCTGTACAAGGTGGTTCTAACTTTTGAGTCTGTGGATGAAATCCTAAAGTGTGGCCATTCAAATGAAAGCTATTGAGCAGTACTTTCCCGTGGTGCTGTTTATTATGCTGTACAAGGTGGTTCCAACTTTTGAGTCTGGATGAAATTCTAAAGTGTGATCATTCAAATGAATGCTATTGAGCAGTACTTTACTATGGTACTGTTTATTATGCTGTACAAGGTGGTTCTAACTTTTGAGTCTGTGGATGAAATCCTACAGTGCGACCATTCAAATGAAAGCTATTGAGCAGTACTTTCCTGTGGTGCTGTTTATTATGCTGTACAAGGTGGTTCTAACTTTTGAGTCTACGGATGAAATCCTAAAGTGTGACCATTCAAATGAAAGCTACTGAGCAAGTACTTTCCTGTGGTGCTACATGTATTTATTATGCTGTTCAAGGCGATTCTAGCTTTTGAGTTTGTAGATGAAATCCTAACGTGTGACTCTTGAAATGAAAGCTATTGAGCGGTACTTTCCTGCGGTGCTGTTTATTATGCTGTACAAGGTGGTTCCAACTTTTGAGTCTGTGGACGAAATCCTAAAGTGTGATCATTCAAATGAAAGCTTTTCTGGGCTGCTGTTTATTATGCTGTACAAGGTGGTTCCAACTTTTGAGTCTGTGGACGAAATCCTAAAGTGCTACCATTCAAATGAAAGCTAACTGAGCAGTACTTTCCTGCGGTGCTGTTTATTATGCTGTACAAGGTGGCTCTAACTTTTGAGTCTGTGGATGAAGTCCTAAAGTGTGACCATTCAAGCTAACTGAGCAGTACTTTCCTGTGGTATTATTTATTATGCTGTACAAGGTGGCTCTAACTTTTGAGTCTGTGGATGAATTCCTAAAGTGTGACCATGCAAATGAAAGCTACTGAGCAGTACTTTCCTGTGGTGCTGTTTATTATGTTGTACAAGGTGGTTCTAACTTTTGAGTCTGTGGAAGAAATCCTAACGTGTGACCATTCAAATGAAAGCTATTGAGCAGTACATTCCTGTGGTACTATTAATTTTATTATGCTGTACAAGGTGATTCTAGCTTTTGAGTTTGTGGATGAAATCCTAATGTGTGTACAAGGTGGTTCTAACTTTTGTGTTTGTGGATGATATCCTAAAGTGTGACCCTTGAAATGAAAGCTACTGAGCAGTACTTTCCTGTGGTGCTGTTTATTATGCTGTACAAGGTGGTACTAACGTTTGAGTCTGTACGTGTAGATGAAATCCTAAAGTGTGATCATTCAAATGAAAGCTTTTCTGTGGTGCTGTTTATTATGCTGAACAAGATGGTTCTGACTTTTGAGTCTGTGGATGAAATCCTAAAGTGTGACCATTCAAATGAAAGCTACTGAGTAGTACTTTCCTGTGGTACTGTTTATTATGCTGTACAAGGTGGATGAAATCCTAAAGTGTGAAAGCTATTGAAAGCAAATGAAAGCTATTGAGCAGTATTTTCCTGTGGTGCTGTTTATTATGTTGTATAAGGTGGTTCTAACTTTTGAGACTGTACATGAAATCCTAAAGTGTGACCATTCAAATGAAAGCTACTGAGCAGTATTTTCCTGTGGTGCTGTTTATTATGTTGTATAAGGTGGTTCTAACTTTTGAGACTGTACATGAAATCCTAAAGTGTGACCATTCAAATGAAAGCTATTGAGCAGTATTTTCCTGTGGTGCTGTTTATTATGTTGTATAAGGTGGTTCTAACTTTTGAGACTGTACATGAAATCCTAAAGTGTGACCATTCAAATGGAAAGTTATTGAGCAGTACTTTTCTGTGGTGCTGTTTATTATGCTGTACAAGGTGGTTCTAACTCCTGAATATATGGATGAAATCCTACATGTAAAGTGTGACTATTCAAATGAAAGCTATGTATTGAGCAGTACTTTCCTGTGGTACTGTTTATTACGCTGTACAAGGTGATACTGTTTATTACGCTGTACAAGGTGGTTCTAACTTTTGAGACTCAGTGGATGAAATCCTAAAGTGTGACAATTCAAATGAAAGCTATTGAGCAGTACTTTACTGTGGTGCTGTTTATTATGCTGTACAAGGTGGTTCTAACTTTTGACTCGGTAGATGAAATCCTAAAGTGTGACCATTCAAATGAAAGCTACTGAGCAGTACTTTCCTGTGGTGCTATTTATTGTGCTGTACAAGGTGGCTCTAACTTTTAAGTAGGTTAATGAAATCCTACAGTGTGACCATTCAAATGAAAGCTGTTGAGCAGTACATTCCTGTGGTACTGTTTATTATGCTGTACAAGGTGGTTCTAACTTTTGAGTCTGTGGATGAAATCCTAAAGTGTGACCATTCAAATGAAAGCTACTGAGCAGTACTTTCCTGTGGTACTGTTTATTATGTTGTAAAAGGTGGTTCTAACTTTTGAGTCTGTGGATGAAATCCTAAAGTGTGACCATGTAAATGAAAGCTACTGAGCAGTACTTTCCTGTGGTGCTGTTTAATTTGCTACACAGCGTGGTTCTACTGAACAGGAAGATGAACAGGAAGATGAATGAGAAGGGGAGACCTTTTTTGTTGTTAATTGGCAGAATGTCTCTCCAAAAAAAATCAGTTTTTAAATTAGGAATAGACCATTTTGGTGCTTGTTAGGGGATCATGGAAAATCAAGGCAATGTGGTCTAAAATTAAAAGGTTAATTTCTATGGAAATTGAAAGCTAAAAATCTGTATGTGAATGAACATTTTTGTGTCTTTCTTCATTCAAAACCAAACATGTGAGACTGACCTTTCCTTTATTCCCAAACATGTTTCTCTCCTTACAGTGTAATTCTCTGTAATTCAGCAACGAACTATTGTTTTGATTTCCTGTGATCCCCCAGCAAGCGCGAAGTGGTCTATTATTCTTTGATAACTGTAACACTAACCTGAGGTATGAGGAATATCGTTGTCTTGCTGTCTGTCTCCAATGCAATCACAATATTTTTCTCCCATGAGTACCGTGTGGTACTGTCATTTCATGCCTGTTATTATAAAAAAACACAGAACATTTAGATAAGAATGACAAGGGTTTATATTTGCAATGCACACAAAGACCTTGAGAACAGCTGAATGACAGGAGGTGGTCTGTCAAGGCTTACTGATCTCCAAAAAACCCGCAGTGGGGGATCTATTGGAGGAGCCCGCCTCACCCCACCCTCCTTATTCACCCCCTCCCTTCCTTATGATGGAGTCTGCATCTGTCAACGTGCTGTAAACGAATTTTAACAAACATGCTCGTGTCAATGCAACTCCAATAATATTGATCTTGTCCTGTTCAAAAATGCTCTGCAAATTAATGCACTCTGATATGATAATTTAGTGTCTTTGGCTGCGGATGTTCAAGATGGACATAATTAAAACTTGAAAAACTTGACTGTTCATTGGCTTATGTCCTGCAAAAGTCACAAGCAACTGATTACAGTTCATTCTCCATTTGCTAATTCACTTGATACTGTTAATATATTCCTTTCGATATTTTAGGCTGAGTATTTTGTGTATGACAAACTAAGGCAATTAAAGTTTTACATGTAGTTTAAAACATTTTTTACCTAAAAACATCTGAAAGTTATTCCAATGAGAAAGCTCCTTTAAAGAATTAGGAATAGCTGGTATAGTTTACAACATTTACAATTTAAACAACAAACCTAACACAACGAACACAAAACCTGTTGCCACAGCGACAATACTTTACATCAAAGGCACTTTGGATCTTACACCCTGGATCTCACACCTGTTGCCACAGCGACAATACTTTACATCAAAGGCACTTTGGATCTTACACCCTAACAACATCCATGTCGCTCACAACAAGTACAACCACGCTTTTTGCTGATGACTCAAAACTAATAGGGAATGCACTATCACCAGAAACCATTCAGTCAGACTTACTCTGCTTATCCCAATGGGCCAACATGTGTACATTTTCGTGTACAATTAGACTTTCTTACGCATCTTGCCAAATTTCAATTCATTACGAACATCAGAAGTCATTTTATTTTAACATTTATTTCCGAGAATTTACGGCCGCCATTAATCAACCTTGTTCCAAGGCTTGGTTACGAATGGGAGAAAGTGACGTCAAAGACTCAAACATACCTCATGGGTTGAAATTATAATAACAATAAGTATTGAAAATCACGCGAAAAGCAACAAATTGGACTTGTTCTCCGTGCAATTTTCTATGCTGATTGATTCCTAGAAGTTATTTTAATTTTATGTTTTGTTTTTTTTGCTTGGGGGGATATCCGCTTCGCGTGCATCTGTGGCGGTTAAGTCTGCGCAGCGACTTCCCCAAGCTTAGTTTACCAGTTTATTCTATCGTTGTTTCACATTATCGACCTGCCAATATTCTGGTCCGATCCAGCACCGCTGGTTAGATAGGTGAGGCGCAATAGGTCGTTTAGTTGTTTATGTTTGCGCGTTGCTGGCCTTAGGTTTCAGCTCGTAGTACTGCCGCTGTAGCACATTGCTGGCCTAGTTTTCAGCTCGTAGCGCTCTAGTTTTTAGACCTGCCAATACTCTTCTCAGAGTGGCTCGTTGCTGGCCTTAGGTGTGCTGCCACTGCAGCGCATTGTTGGCCTAGGTTGCAGCTCGTAGTGCCAGAAGAAGTGAGGCTTTAAAAGGTCACGCAATGGAAGTCGCCTGTCACGCCAATCACCAAGCGGTGTCCCCCTATTTAACGCCAATTGTGTCTGGTGGTCTTTATTCTACACAAGTTATAGATTGAATTATTAACCAATTACGGAGACGCTATTTTTGAGGATCAATTTAACGGAACAGTGACATTAAATGCCTTTAAGGCTGGTCTTGATCATTTTAAGTTATCTAAGCCTTATCCACCTAATGAATTCTGGGAATTATCGGAACAAATCTCTTATGGAATAAGCAATAAAAGTAAACATGTAAATTATTTATTACCAAATCACAATGTTGCCATGCAGCAATACATCTTGTTTTAATTCTATCGTTTTGGAATAGGCTGTAAGGGCTACCTAGATAAGCTGAACCGACGTGCCGCATGTATAATCGAGGGCCGATCTATAGATGCGGATGAGTTGCACACTGTATTTAACTGGCCTAATCTTCAAGCATGTCGGGATTATCTTAAGTGCGTCCTTGTTTATAAATCTTTACACAACTTGGCAACAGCTTAAATTTAAATACGCACACCAATTCCATTCCTATGACACCAGACACCGTGACCTATTGCGCTTACCTTTAGCTAAAACTGCCAAATACCAGGGCAGTTTTAGACTCAACGGCGCGCGGGCATTCAATGCCTTGCCCCCTAAAATACGAAATGCAATTGACCTCAAGGAATTTAAGATCTTGACAAAGCTCCATCTTAAGGTGATTCCATTGAAAAAGAAGGAATTTTTACGATAATTATCTAAAACTTGGTCCAGACGGTAATTATGTTATGAGCATCACAAAAATGAAATAAAAAATAGGGGTCACTGTGCTCATTTTTGCACAACATGGATGGCCATTATAGTAACTATACGACCCGTGAGGTTTCATTACTGAACCCTAGTATTCAGAAAAGGGGACTATAATTTCTAAAAAAAAATCATTGCTTGGATTAAAATAATAGAGCAGTTCAACAAAATTGACTTTGATCTTACATTATAAACTATTTTAGTTGATCAGGAATTAAGATTATGAAAGAAATTAAAGAATTCGTGGCGTGCGCGAACACTACCTGAAGACGTGTTCTTTACAGCATTCAAATACAAATATTTCAAAGCAGAATTTTTAACTTTTCTTTAAATCGCGATATATTGTAGTCAACCGTGTGTCATCTAAATTTCTGCATTAAAAATTGGGGGTCACCGTGCTCGTTGTCAAGCTATTGTTCCCGACCAGCGCGAAATCCTCTTTGTAATTGAATCCTTAAAGGAAACCCTCTTGCTTCGGAGTGCGCGCGCGCTCGTGCACGCGCAAATGATGCAATTTATTATGCGCAGTAGTGATGCGCAATACAAAACTAGGGAATCACCTTAAGCGCTCTACAAATGTATGTTAATACCTAGCTTTGTGTATATTTTACATTTATTCATTTCTATTTCAGTTCCGTAAATTTGAAAGTACCATATTATCTAGTATTAGTTGTTTAAATTGTTAATTTAGTCAGGGCTCTGTTTAAACTAGCTGTGTATGCTAAATCAGATGCTCCTGAGTAAATATTCAACAAAATAAAAAAATAAAAAAACGTTTTATTTTTTATAGCCTATTAGATCTTATTTTTTTACAATAATACATTTTTTCTTATTTTTCAGATGATTGTAAATTATTTTGTTGATAGATTTTTATTAGAGATATCCTGATTGCGATATAATAAAGTTATCGTATCTTATCTTAAACCGATTACTACTTTAAAACTTCTAAAAAATATTAAAGACAAGGACGAACCTGACGACAGACAAGGAGCAATTAATGTCACTGTTCCTATGTTGCTATTTGGACTTATTAGACGTAACCAAACCCAAACAAACATGTTGAGACGCAATAAAACAACAACAATGTGGCGTAATAGGGGGGACACAGCCCTGTGGCAGGTAATTCGCGACTTTGGGTTATGCGCACAACGTAAGCCTCACTTATCTCCCCGCAACTTGGGGATAGGACAAGAGTATTGGCAGAGCCTTCCTTATCTCCCCAGCACCGCCCGGGCTGGATCACGAACAAGATGAAGGCAAAGGTAAAACCATGGCAACACACAAGGAATGCCAAGAGCTTGGGGGAAGTCGCTACACAGACTTAGCCAAACCACAAGGAGTGACCCCTAGTTTAATAAAGTAAACAAAACAACCCATCTCCAAAGGGAGGGAGGGTGGGAAACAATTTATAAGCTGTTACTGCTTCGTGCAATGCTGCCAGGATAATGACCTGGGATTGTGTACTACTGCTTTTATATCGAGACAGTGTCTTTGAGTGCGACCAATGACTACATTTGTACTATAAAGTAAAAATACACAACGTGGCTAACTACGAGCCATGAATAGAGCTTTTGAAAACGACAACCAATCGAGGTAAAGCTAAGATATATTTCTAGACTATATATCCACATATCTGATTGTTTTTTAGACATGAATACCATTCATTTCAAGATAGTGAATAGAACACATTCAAAATGAATGGAGGCTTTGCTTATTGTTTACTCACTGGGCAGTGTTTGCGTGACCAGCTACCCATAGGGCATCACGTTCCATTAACTGCATTTAACCGCTCGGTTAAAGCTTTATTAATGTCACTGTTCCTATGTTGCTATTTGGACTTATTAGACGTAACCAAACCCAAACAAACATGTTGAGACGCAATAAAACAACAACAATGTGGCGTAATAGGGGGGACACAGCCCTGTGGCAGGTAATTCGCGACTTCGGGTTATGCGCACAACGTAAGCCTCACTTATCTCCCCGCAACTTGGGGATAGGACAAGAGTATTGGCAGAGCCTTCCTTATCTCCCCAGCACTGCCCGGGCTGGATCACGAACAAGATGAAGGCAAAGGTAAAACCATGGCAACACACAAGGAATGCCAAGAGCTTGGGGGAAGTCGCTACGCAGACTTAGCCGCCACAGATGCGTGCAAGGCATGCATCCCCCCAAGCAAACCCCTAGTTAAGCTGAAAATTACTTGACACGTTAGCCATCTTAGGCACTGCAGAAAGTAGCACTGATTCAGGAGTGCGTATATATAGTTGATAACAGTCTGACGACCAGCGACCTAAGACCTTAATTAGCCAGTCTGGTAAGCCTGCGGCAGCCGCAGTGGAAGCCGCACCTATGCGAAAACTATGACCCTTAAGGCTTTGATAAGGGAGTCCGGCACTGCGGGCAGAGTCCCGCAACAGGTGCGAGACGGACGACCAAGTAAGCAAGCGACCCGAACGAAAGGAGAAAAGTGGCCCAGTTTGTGGCTGAGCAAGTAAGAAATACTGGGACATAGCTGAGACCGGGCACAGCAAGGAGGAGCACCGAGCGATGACAAGGGAGTGCCCTTGCCTAAAACTGTCGGTTTTTGACGACTTAAGAGTGACATGCAGGCGCTGCGGGCATTCCAGACTGGGATAAAAGGTAATGCAATCAGTGGTAAGGTTAAACTTAGAGTTAAAACTACGTACCCCCGGATAGGTGAACTCGCTACACCGACGGAAGGCAAAGAAGGCAAGTGTGAATGCGGCCCAAATCATAGAAAAATCCCCGACCCCCAGCCAACTTTGTAGGATGGGGCGAATGGCTAACAAAACCCGGGGGGTAACCGGTTGACGACGAATGCGAGGGGAACCCTGGTAGCGGAGGATTCCCCGCAAAATCTTTTTTAGGAGTAGCCGGCCCTGCAGAGGATCCCCATATCCTGAAGCAATATGCAGATTGCGGACGGCCGCTAGATATATTTTAATAGTACTATGACGCACAGTACGAGCTAAATAAGAGGCAAAATAAACAAGTGTCCCTTCCGAGGTTGGAATAATGTCACCTGCTGGAGTCAGTAGCCTATTCATGAGGCAGAACTGAATAAAACGCTTCCCCCCGGAGCTATAGGTACGATTCGTGTTCCAGGATAAGGCCCAGTTAGCATACATGAGAACTTCGTCCTTCAGAGGGTCATGAAGGAAGGCGGGATGGTACAGGGGCTCTGGTCGGTGTGGGGAGCGAGCTCTCTGAAGCGTTGGTCCTGAAAGCGGGAGAGGGCATCAGCTATTTCATTGGAAACCCCTGGGACATGGCGGGCCCGTACTAAAAAGTTATGTTTCATGGAAATTAACACTAAAAACCGTACGAGGTCCATGATTCTGGGCGCCTTGGAGTGACCCGAATTAATGATGGCGACAACGCTTTCATTATCGCACCAAAACTGAAGGCGTTTGCCTGCAAATTGTGGGTACCATAGAGCACAAGCAATGACAATGGGGAAAAGTTCCTGCCATTCTATGCTAATCCCTTTGCATTTGTCAATGAGTAACTGTGGGGGCCATCGCCCTTGAAACCATTTACCATTGAAGTATCCCCCAAAACCCACCGTGCTGGCCGCATCGGTATAAAGCTCGATATCGGGGGTAGAAGTAAAGGCGGCATCCAAGAAAAAGGAGCGCCCATTCCAGTGGGTTAGGAAAGCTTTCCACATTTTTATATCGCGGGTGAATTCCCTGTTGAGGCGGATATGGTGGAAGCGGTTGGAGACCCCCCGGGTAAGATTGATCATGCGTTGTAGGAACGTCCTGCCAGGGACTACTACTTTGCATGCAAATTGCAGAGTGCCAATAAGGGATTGTAGATCGACTAAGCGGGCAGAGTGACGACTGGTAAAAGAATCAAGCAACTGTCTTATCCTGGCAAGTTTGTCGTCAGGCAGACGTGCCTCCATGCGCTTACTGTCTAGCACAATACCCATGAACTCTAAAACTTGGGAGGGACCCAGGGTTTTGGAAGCTACCGTGGGGACCCGAAGAGACATGAACAATTTTAGGAGGGTACTAAAACTTCCCAAGCAATCTAGTTTACTATGTTCAGCAATGAAAAAATCATCCAAAATGTGAATAACATGACGCAGGCCATAGTTTTGTTTAAGGATCCATTCCAACGCCTCAGAAATTTGATTGAAAAGGTAGGGGGCACTGCGTAGGCCAAAGGAGAGGTAAAGGTCAATGTAATATTGTGACTGCCAAAAGATGCCCAGGAGATTCCAGTCCTCGGGGTGGATTGGCATGAGGCGAAATGCAGACTTGAGGTCTGTTTTGGCCATAAATGCGCTGCGGCCAAGATTACACAGTATGTTGATCGTGTCATCGACGCGGACATACTGAAGTGAATAGGGGTCCTTAGGGATATGATCATGGATACTGTCCCCTCCGGGGTACGAGAGGTGATAAATGGTACGCCACTCCGTAGAGTGTTTTTTCGGGACCACGCCTATGGGATGGCACTGAAGATGTGGGAGGGGCGCTGAAGGGAAGGGGCCTGCGACCCAACCCAACTGTATTTCTTTGGACAGGTTGGCCGAGACGACCTCAAGAAGAAGTGAAATGAGGTTACATGATACCCGGGCTTTTTGGGGGCCAGTGTAACCAATGCGAGCACCATACCGGAGGGAATTAATTAAATTATTTACAAAAATAACGATCAGGGTGGTTAATTAATTCTAAGGCTAAGATATCTACATTAAGTGGAGTGGATACGTGGGGCCTCTGGCTGTTCTGGCTGTTCTGGCGTTGTTCCACCTTATTTTTTGCCGCGGTCGCTGGAGGAAGCTGATTTCATGCTGCTGGTTGACTGTCTGGAACTAGGGCAGCTGAACAAGGCATGGCTGGTGGAACCACAGCGACGGCAGTTGTGTGGGAAGTAGCACGAGCGGTGGTTGCAACCGGAGGATTTGTTGAAGTCGAAGCAAACAGGGCCTGGTCGGCGGGGCTTTCTGCTGGCGTCCTGGTTGGGGCAGTCATCCGGCTGGTGGTACGGGCTAGAGCACACAGAACAGTGTGGCTTAGCAAGACCAGAGAAGGTGACGGTCCAAAGTTCAAGGTCAATTGTGTCCCAGGCTATGCTTAAATTGTAAGCGGCGCGGCGACGGAATTGCTCGTCGTATGAGAGCCAGGCTAGACCCTTGAACTTTGTGACTGCCCTGCTGATGATTTGCTGGTACTTAATTAATTCGAGGGACCGCCTAGGGTAGTTTCCCACTATCACCAGCATGTATGCAGTGAAGGCGTCTAGCCACTTGTGAAAAGTGTCTATGATGGTTTTCTTTCGTTTGATCAGGGTTAACGGGGAGCCCTGGGAGCCTGGGGAAGAGTCTTCTTAACGCAACTGCACTTCGGGGGTCTGGGACCGATACAAGGAATCGGGGAGCAATAGAGCAAAATCGATGTACTCACCACGGAGTATTTTGTCCTCAAGACTCTTGTCCAAAGGCCGGTTTAAGCCCATAGGAGTAGCCACAGTGGACGGGCGAGTGCTGAGCGTGCGAGGAGTGGCAAAATCTCGCGGGACGTCGTGGCCTTGTAGGGATTTTAGGGCCACTTGTACTGACGTCGACATGGTGTCCTGAATGGCCGATAGCTGTGCGGGTGTAAACAATGTGTCGCGGGCGAGCTGTTCGGCGGGTTCGTCTTCTTCAGAGGCAGCGCCCAAAAGGTCTTCTACGGACGAACCAGCCTCGGAGAGGGAATCGAGTTCAACGTCTGGCTCGCGTCGGGCATTTCTGGATGCCGCGGCATCGTTGCTGGCAAGGTCAGTTGCTCTTTGTTGACGAGCAGTCCGATTCTTTGAGTAAGGCCGCTTTTTCGCAGTTCTCGGGCGATCATGCTACACACCTTTGGGACGGCCATGCCCGGCGGCGTGTCCAGTGGTCGCGGCATGTAACCTTTCGACCAAGCGGGCTTTGGAACCGTTTATGGGCAGGTTCAAGTTCTGCAGTCGAAGACGAAGAACTTCTATGGAAAGCTTCGTGAGATTCTCTTTAACTGGCTTCGCAGGCTGATGTCGCGGGCGTGCCATGATGTTGAAAAACAATTTATAAGCTGTTACTGCTTCGTGCAATGCTGCCAGGATAATGACCTGGGATTGTGTACTACTGCTTTTATATCGAGACAGTGTCTTTGAGTGCGACCAATGACTACATTTGTACTATAAAGTAAAAATACACAACGTGGCTAACTACGAGCCATGAATAGAGCTTTTGAAAACGACAACCAATCGAGGTAAAGCTAAGATATATTTCTAGACTATATATCCACATATCTGATTGTTTTTTAGACATGAATACCATTCATTTCAAGATAGTGAATAGAACGCATTCATAATGAATGGAGGCTTTGCTTATTGTTTACTCACTGGGTAGTGTTTGCGTGACCAGCTACCCATAGGGCGTCACGTTCCATTGACTGCATTTAACCGCTCGGTTAAAGCTTTATATACAAGATCAAATACTGCGACTACCAGGCCTCTTACATCGGTGAGACTGGCTAAAACTTGAACATACGACTGACTGAAGACATACGGGTGAAGAGAAATGACTGCACACTATTTACACACAAATCACAGAATTAATATTTACAGTACAGACTTCTACAAACGATCCAATCTTGAAAGTTGGTTTACAAACTTACTGTAGAACAGACACCACAGAACCGATGTCAACAGCTACCTGCGGTCTACAAACAATTGCACCAATCACTGACTTGAGTCCTAACAGCCA
The DNA here is from genome assembly GCA_024195265.1 of Dendrophyllia cribrosa. Classification (NCBI taxonomy): domain Eukaryota; kingdom Metazoa; phylum Cnidaria; class Anthozoa; order Scleractinia; family Dendrophylliidae; genus Dendrophyllia; species Dendrophyllia cribrosa. Next base: position 9,839,116 of record JAJLRJ010000014.1, on the reverse strand, counting down.
ATGAGATCATGGTTAAACTGACCAATGACAGCAACAACCAGACATATACCGGTATACCATCAACTGACGGTTCACAATTCACATGACTCTTAAGACTGCTTTGGCTCACGTTGTTGAAACTTCAGTCAATGTCAACAACAACAGTTCTTTTCAGTCAGAATTGCACTAACCCGAACGATCACACCCAACAGACCTTTTGATACTCTTGGTTTCAAACCATTTTGATGATCGATTATAATCGAAAGTTGATCGAAAAGTTCAAGCGACGCGACAATCGATTATGCTTTTTTCATAATCGATTGTTGCGGAAAAATAAAAATTTATTGGTGACAAATAAAAGTATTAAAATCAATAAAACTGTATGTTTAATATCTCGGTGTGACTTGTCTTTTTTTGTGGACTCCTAACTTCTAAGTCATAACAGCAGATATAATCTAAGATTGAATGTGTTTACCTGTGTGTACCCTGCGCGCTGTGTTGTTGTCACTTCAAATACACCACGCTTATTTGAAACATGTGGCATGCTAAGCTGCTTTGTATTTCGTAAACAACTGAACCAAAACATAAATCACAAGCTCACTGTTTCGCGTTTGTAGTATCACTACTATCACTAGCGAATGAAAGGTATTAACTATCACTTTGACTTCTATGTAGGTGAAAAATACATGGAATGCTTATTGGTAGATTTTTCCGATTATAATCGATGATCGATCAGTTGGGGCAATCCGATTATTTCCGATGATCGATTGTGAAATCTCAACCGATTCCCACCACTAAGTGATACTAACCTTAGGTGTGAGGAATATCATCCTCCTTCTGTCTGTTTCCAACCACATAAACTTTCCGAATCCAGTATTGTATGGTCATTTTATACCTGTTGATATGAAAAACAGCATGACATTAGACAATACAGACAATTGTCGGTCAAAAAATGGCTATGTAAAGATGGCCGATGGAGGAAAGGCGACAGGGAGGGTAGAAATCACGCGCGTATCCTTTTATAGCTATATAAATGTGTCGTAATTGAATAAAGTAAAAATCCACTTATAATGCTGTGTTCACAGTTTTGATGAAACACATTTCCCATAAACATGCTTGCAATTTCTTAAATTGCAGATATAATTAGTCGAGGCTAAGAAAGAGTTTGCTATTTTCATTGTGAATAACTAATTCTAGTTCCCTTTTGATGCTGTCAAAATTAAAACTTATAAAAAACCTTGGAAAATCTTTACCTGTTTTGGTCCACGTGGACCTTTTCAAACACTTGTAAACTTGTAACATGAGCTCCTTTCTTAATTCAAACTTAGTTTCTTAACATAGTTAGTTTATATATAATATATGCCGTACACAACCCAAAAATTTGATGCCAAAAAATATATATTCATTATAAATTAATCAATTAATTGCGAGGGCCCCACTAAAAACCACATTGGCGAGTTGGGTTCCCTCATTAAATATTATTATTATTATTATTATTATTATCTAATAGCAAAGCGCACAAATGACGTCAGTACTCATGTTTGTCTGAGTTTATAATTTATTCTTGTTTATTCTTGCATTTCTGACAATAGAAATTCGTTATAAGAAATCCCCTGAGAGTCACTTTTGGTTTGTTTGTCTGAGTTTTAGTTCTATAAATAGTAATTGTGCGCTTCGCTATTCTCACCATAGGAAGCCCAAGCTTACTATAAGAGTTTGTATGGAGAATAGAGGTTTTGCACGGCAGCCATGTTGCATGGCAGGAACAATGAAAATGTTTTGCATTAGAAAGAACATTCTTTCCCATAGGGAAAAGAATCTATTGTTCCTGTCATGCAACATGGCTGCCGTGCAAAACCTCTATACGGGCTGATAATTGATAAGCTTATAACAAAAAATTAAACGAGTAATTAGGGTAAGTCGCTTAATGAAACTTCATAAAACGTTACATGGTGTTGTTTGTTGTCTTTATATGGTGTTTTTTTTCGCAATTTCAGCGATTTAAAGTCCTTCATCCTACCGCGTATAAAAGAGAGACAAGAAAGGAGATTGACTTGCATTTCGGCCATCAAACCAGCTGCAAAAATAGCTCGAATTTTCTAGCGAACAAAGCATGCACTTACATTTTTCCTCGTGGAGCTCACAAAGTAAAGCCTTCAGATTCCCTTTCTGTTGTCCAGTTGAGCATACCTTAGGTCTTTGCAGTTGTTAAAAACATTGAATAACAGTTCAAAAATCGGCGCCATTTGTGCCTGAGGCGACGAACATGTTCAATTCGACCTCGTCCGGCACTGGGCACGAGGGTCAAAATACAACTTACCGGGGAAGGCACGAAATTTTTGTCACGTCTTTGCACGTCCATGGAATAACGTCAGAATGCCGGTGAAGAGAAATGCATAATTTGGCAACCAGTGTGTCCTGTTGAAAAAACGAGCTTGTCTTCAAAACTTGTTACCCTTTCAGGCAATCATATGTTCTAGGGGCAAGGATCCGGTTTCTAGGTCAAAGGTGTTTTTCTATCCAGTGGCGGACTTTGGGTTTATATGGCGCCCGGCCATATAAACTCATGTGTGAGACAGATGCTTTGGGAGTTTGTAATTATAGGAAGATTTAACTGATAAATATTAAAATAAATTTTATATTGAGCCATCTGGACACTCCTTGTGTTTTGACAGACTTCAAATTTTTTGTGTCTAGTAATATATTGGACAACCACATTTCAAAATAAAGTTGTTTGTTTTTTTCTTACATACATATTGAAATAATTACATCAACATGCAAAAAGGTCACCTTTCCAGCCATTTGCCTTTTTCAGCTTTAGTGAACTGAAGTATATTAACAAGTATAAATAAAATATAAATAAATGTTTAAATAAAATATCATTGATAAATCAAAGGCAGCATGTGTCCTTTTGAACATGAATGAATAAAATAAATAAAAATTATCAACATTGGAGGGTTATAAATTTATCAGATTAAATACATCACCTACAGGCTGCCGGACAATATCAATCTGTAAGGTTTTGTTTTCAGTATCCTGGCCACCAGCACATTGCTTTCATCACAGACAAATTCAAATGCCACTCATAAAGTTTATCTGCAATGCAGGCTACAGCACATTGTATCAATGAGAATCAAAAATTTAAATTTTTGAATTCAATACCACAATAAACAACAACAACCGTTTCCTCGACAATTTCATTGAAGTATTTAAATATAGTCTTTGGTGAGAAAAATTAACTCTTCTTTTTTTGGCTTTGAATGATGCGAAGACATGTTAAAATAGCTTGACAGTGCCCATTTAGTGTTTTTATTTATATTATTTATTCATGTCTGGTTTTAAAATACAGACAGCAGTATCAGTATTATTGTGGCGGAAAGAGATCTTTCAGAAAGAGGGAATTTACGACTGGCATCCCACTTTTCCTCCCAATATCATTGGAATTCTTCGCTCAGAGGGGCATCATTACAGATGCCACGCAGATTCCCCTTCTTCTCATAATGAAAGGAGAAAGGTACGTATCTTCCGTTGGGGGTCTTAAATATATTTGCTACATCAGTCTTAAATAAACCAACACTACCGTGCAGCAGTGAAAAGATGTAATCAGGCCTGGTACCAATATGTTGGGCTGTGGGAGCGAAACCGTCCCGGCACTGGTCTTCACAAAGGAGCACTGTCAACCCCTGCTGGATTTGTCCCCTCGAGCTGCTTCTACGTACATTCTAAATTTGTGTGAACTACAATCACATCATTCCAAGACATAGTCATTGGAAACAAACTTATTCATTTTTCCGGACCAGTTTGGGGAGCTTGAATGGCTAGCGTTACCTATAAATTTGAGTTTTAAAGTTCTGAAAAAAATATCGTGCAAGGACACTCCCAGAGAAAAATTATCGTGCAGGGCTGGAGGGGGAAAATAATAACGAGTACCCTGAAATTCCTACAACCCCCCCATCAGTTATCTAATGTTCCACCCCTAACACTGGTATCCACATACCTTGTTAGAAACTAGCCTGCGAGCAAGCTCTCGGGCTCGGGTTTGGGGGAAGGGGGGGGGGGGGGGGGGGGGGGAGGGAAAGGAACGAGAGCTTGTAAAGTTTGAATGTCTCCGCTGAGATTGAATTTGATGATGACGTCATCATTCTTCGCGCGTCGTGATCAAGACAAATCAAAATGACGGAGAGCGGAGGAGATTGTATTCATAAAGCGTGCGAGAATTTTTCAAAATATCTGAAGTTTTTGGTGGAATTGAAACCCGAGCAACGTCAAGCAGTTGAAGCACTATTTAGCGTTGTCCTCGCTGTTTTGCCGACGGGCAATGGCAAAAGCTTTATATTTCAACTGTTTGCTGCCGCGGCTGCAAATATTGAAAGGAGGCAGCATCATACAGTGTTCGTGTTGGTTGTCTGTTTGTTACAAAGCATCATCGGAAAACAATACTACATGAATTGCTGTATTAGTCTGTTGTATCAAGAGAAAATAATTGGACAGAGAGGGAATCTCCCAGTCATGCCTTTGGGATATCTTTGCAAAAAAGTTATTTTTAGTAACAATGCGGACAGAGACAAACCATCTGGAAAGATGTTTAGAAAAGCACTTTTACGCTGGTATCTTGCTCAATACTAATGAAACATCGTCTCTTTTGACATTTACCAAGCTATTTTATAAGTTTTTTATAAGTTTTTTGTTTATACTTATACTTACTTATAACTTTAGGGGGCACAATATTAGTTTATCTAGACGTGCCCCTCTCCTCTCCTTCCTAATATAACGTGATTCAAATTTAATTATTAACATCTGTAAAGGTTTGGAGTAAACAAATAAATGAAAAATGAAATGAAAACAATGCGGACCAATGTGGAGCTGGTTGACTTCCGGAAGACTTGCTTTCTTGAATTAGCGCGTCAAATTGAGGCGGAGTCAACAAATTAAAAAAATGGCGACCATCGCAGTGGTAATTTCGCATGTGAAAAAGAAAGTAAAATGGTCCTGTTATTGAGCAAAGAACGTTATATAGTACCACAGCGGCTGGATACATAGATCTCCATCTGTCTTAAAACACAAACTGTTGCAACTGAAGCGGTAAAAAGGGGGCTGGACAATTCAACTTACCGGACAGATGACAATTAACCATCCACTCCAATCTCTTAGTGTAAGCGTTGTTTCTAAAAATTTGAAGTCGCTTTGCTCGATCGATGGCCTGCCCATCCAAACTTTTCAGACATGAAATAGTTGCATACTGTAGAATTCAAAGTTGTTATGTTTTCGGTAGCTGAAGGATAGAAGGATGCTCTTCTGGGAAAATCACTTTTTAGGGATTTCAACAGGGCAAGGAGTTAAAAATGCTAAAACCGGCTCGCATGCATGCGTGTATGGACTTGTTTCTTATAAGCTTTTATACGTTTGGAAGGACTTTGTCAGGTGCAACTTCTTTCCATGGAAAATGAATATCAGTTCTGTTGATGAGGTCAGCTACCAAGAAACTCTATACTAACAGGTAAGAGGTTATTTAGAGCCAAAGTGTAAGTACAATTTCTGGAAAAGTGATTGAATTTTCTTTTTTCGATGGGCCGCGTGTTTTAATTTTAACCTTAATTTTTGCGTAGTTAGTTTTCATCTATACAGTCGAACCCCTATTAAGCGGCCACCCCCTGTTAAGCGGCCAGTTATCAAAGTCCCGAATTCATTGTCAGTATAATACTGTAAATAAAACCCCTATTAAGCGACCGCGGCCACCTTTTGGCGGTCCCGATGAGGATTTTCCTATTGTTTTTACCCTAAGCGGCCACCAAAAATTTAATACACGTACCTGGCATCGTTTTGAATAACATGATGACAGATGAGAGTCCGAAATAGAAGGTGACGAATCTTGGCGTGATTTTGTTGTCAAGTAATGTACAATATTTTGATTTGTAGAAACATATGGTAATCAGCATATAAATAAAGTTTAGAGCGTGTCAAATTTGAACGTCGATAACTGTCCATTAGACTGAAAATACGAACTTGGATTTACAGCCCGAGCACAGGCTGTATTACGTTCAACAGTCCTCCAACTATGTTGTATTCAATTAAAGTGACGTTTATACCACGCATTATGCTAATTTCTGACTAACCCCTATTAGTATCACCCAACTAGTGGACTAATGCAAATCCTGCATTTTGATTGGCTACGCTACTAGGGGTCTAATAGTAATAGTCATCGAGTAGCGAAATTCGCCGGTTTTATTTTTCGTTTTATTCCCAAATAAATATTTCTTCAACTTGCAATTGCTTTTTTTTATTATTGCCTTTTTCTGTCCGACTAGTTGGGTGATACTAAAACAATTAGACCCTTCGCCCTCAAGGGCCACGGGTCAATAGCCCATTCGGCTTCGCCTCATGGGCTATTGACCCGTAGCTCTTTCGGGCTACGGGTCTAATTGTTAATTAAGCCACTTGCCAGTTCCCCGAGGGTGGCCGCTTAATAGGGGTTCGACTGATACTTGGATTATTGACTTCAAAAAAATCCAGTAGACTTGTATTATTTTATTTTTAAAAAGCGAATAAATAAAACACACTTTTCTAGTGATGTCACCTAAATTAATTTATTGAACTTTGTGATAAAAGGCCACCATTTCTTTTTAGCGAAGCTTTTGCGTATTTACGTATGGGAAATGCAGAAAGACCTTACCATACGAACGTACTAACGAGTGAAGGACATCGAAAAGACAATATTACCGTAGAATGTGCTAAAGTATAAAGCAGCGTATAGAGAACGTCGAAAAGGCAAGACTAATAATAACCGTAAGAATGTACTAAAAGTAAACTGAGTGCGGAGAAACGTCTACATGTAGAACTTGGAAAAGTTTAATATCAGTGTAGGTACTAACGTGCGAAGAAATGTCGAGAAGACAAGACTTATAAATCGAAAAACGTTCAACGACAGAGCGCGTGTCGTAATAGCCGTAAAGCTGAAACGTTAATTCGTAACTAAATAGCATTATGACATTCGGTCTGCTGATATTTTGGAAGACCTTGGCTGGGACACTCTTGAGCGTAGGCGCTCAAAGCAATTAGCGGTTAGTGCATGTCTATAAAGCTAAAAATAATCTTTCTTCTAAGGGCCTAAAAAATCTTTTTCGACCAATAACGAATGTTCATTCTTTTAAACTGAGAAACAACTTGAACAATTTGTTTGTTCATAGACCCCGAAAGGAAGCGGGAAAGTGTAGCTTTAACTATCGGGGCACTGTTCTTTGGAATGGCCTATCAAATGAAATCAAAGCTGAGCCATCTATCGCATCTTTTAAAGCCGTCTTATAGTAGTTTTAATCTTAGGTAAACAAAGAAAAATCCATTAGTATTGTAATTTTAATTAGAAATTTTTAACTTGTTTAGGTCTTTATAGAGAATATTTAGTATACACGGCTCTCTGGAGGAGCATTTTGTAACTAATGATGGGATACCGTGTTTTTAAATAAAGCTATGATGATGATGATGATGATGATGATGATGATGATTCTTGTTTGTTGTTTGATAGGTGACCAAGAGCAGTTCAGGGGCGTAGCTACCTGTACAACAAGGAGCAAAGGACCGCGAACGAAAATGCTGCTGGAGTACGTAGGATCTATAGAAGATCTAATCAGCCAAAAATAGTAATACAAACATAGTGAGCAAAGCTGATACTACGTAGAACAATTAACGCGACAACGACATGATAGAAAAATGCAACCGTGGACAGCTGTTTCGACCTGGTTGGGTCTCGTCAGCACGGTGTAGCAGCAAAAAGCACAGGGAGCAGAGGAGCCAAAATTGACCTAAATACGCGTTCGATCTTTGAGCTTTATACGCGCGCTGTGTCTTGCGTTATTCGATCTGTTGTTTTCGAGCTTTTCCCCCAGCGGGACCCCAAGCGTAATCGGCGCTTTCCGGAGCGAGGCACGAAGTGCCATGCCGAGAAGAAAAAGAGAGCTGCGTAACGATTTTTTGGCGCCCAGTCAGCAATCTGCGGTTACCCAACGGAAAGCTCCGATTACGCTTGGGGTCCCACTGGGGCGAAAAACAGACTCATAAACAACAGATCGAAGATCGAACGCGTAAAGGTCAAATTTGGCTCCTCTGCTCCCTGTGCAAAAAGATAGAAAAACTAGCGCGAACGCCAATTCTCTACCAAATCGCACGTGGTGATGGCAACAGTGAGAGCTCGAATCCAAATGTTTGCCAATTGACCCACGTCACAGCGGCGCGTGACCATGAGTAATAGGCAAAGAATTTGAAATATCATGTCGTTGTCGCGATAAAGAAATTGAGGATAGACATAAACCATCCCTCAGCGAATACATGTTAAAAGGTCTGAAAAAATGAGCAGTATAGTCGGATCTGAAAAGACCTACGGTCCCAAATAATACAATAGTAGAACAAGGAGCAAAGGACCGCGAAACCACGTACGCACGTGCGTACCTGAAAAAGTCGAAAAAAAAAAAAGAAAGATTTGGGACTTGAGGGTGGGGGGAGGAGGTAGGGGGAGGAGGTAGGGGGAGTGTTTGAAAATTGATTGTGCGTACTTCTGTAAAAGTCCTGTCAGTCCTGGCTACGTCCCTGCAGTTCAATAGGCTATTTCCGAGTTGCCTTTAGCCTCTCTATCAAAGCGAGGCTAGGTGCGAAACCATATATGAAAGGTTGTGCACCTAGCCTCGCTTTGACAACAAGGCGTAACGTAACTCGGAAATGGCCTATTAGAATCGGATATTTTTGGCACCGAGTCTCGGGCTCGGTTTTTTTCCCTGACTCGTCCCCAGTCGTCTTTCTAGACGCGGGAGACGCGCGTGGGGGATAGACGCGGAATGAGAGAAGCGCGACCTCCTTTCCATCACCCCTCGGCCGCGCATCTCTCGTTAATATTAATAGGAGAAAGAGAGACGACTGGGGACGAGTCAGGTTTTTTTCCCGCATTCATAAGCACGCCCTTGCAACGGTAATTGTCGGATTTGTGACCTCCTCCGGGTCAATCGGCTGAACAAACTTTGGACATTTAGTGTGTTTATAATAAAGTTAGATCTTTCGCTAGTTTTCTGATTTTTGTGGCACAAGTTGGCAAAGTCGAGCAGAAAGACTGGAGGTTTTCTCAGCAACTATTGCCGTCTTTTATACAATACAATTTTATCTTACTCATAACAATAGATATACACCAAATTGAAGAAACGTTGACTCGTGAAAAGCATAAACCATGAACGATGAGACAGAATGGGATTCTGGGTAGGCAGCATTTGCAAGCTAGTAATATTCTATTTCTTGATAATCAAGATGTTTTCTTTGCTTGAGACATTTAAGAGCATGATTTATGCATCCTGTGTTGATATAATAGCTACCTTCAGATTTGACTACGAGTACGAAATCGAGTACGAGTACGACTTTGGAATTTCGAGATAATTGTATCCACCGAACTGTAACTCTTCCTGTTGCTGACTAACACGTAAATAAACGTTAGGGATAAGATTGGTGTGATAATTAAGTATATGAGGCACACGAATTTGGTTTGAAAACTCGTACTCGTACTCAATCTCGTACTCGTAGTCCAATCTGAAGGTCGCTAATGTATATTCTGTCACAGACGAAGATTAATTTTTCCAACTTCCCAGCAAACCTTTGGGTCGCATCGTTCATAGTTTATGCTTTTCACCCGACAACGTTTCTTCAATTTGGTGTATACATTTTACAAGAACACACTAAGCAAGAAAAACTACAGATAATATAATACTTATAAAAATATAGATTAACTTTAGAGCCTGGAGGCTAAATTAACCAAAGAGTTTTCAAGTTAGCCTCCAGTAGTACAAGTACCTTCTAGTCCTTTCTTCTTTTAGATGGAAGGAAAAGGTTTTCTGACGATGTCCACTTCCAGGAATCCCCGTATCGAACTTTTAATGAAGCTTTACAACATCTACAATATTAAATCGTTTGGATCTTCATCTGCTCGCTACACTTGCTGCGAGCTAGCACGAGCAGGCGAGTTTTCGTAAAAAAAAAAATATTTTTAACGTGGATTGTGTTTACATTTACGCTTGTTTCCGGTTTTCGCTGATTGGCCAAATTCTAACAGCTCGGAGAGCGGGGAGCCACGGGTATTAAGGGCGGCATTCAAATTTCTGAGACATCTTTGCAAGCTCTCGCCCTCCGCTCCCCCAAACCCGAGCCCGAGAGCTTGCTCGCATGCTAGTAAGAGACAGCTTTATAGGATGTATACTTTAGATTTTTGAATTTTTATGACGTCCTGTAGCCGTGCAAACACTCTACCCAACAACCTCGTTCCCAGGGCTTTTCCCTTCGAAGGGAAGGCATGCCCTGGAACCCTCCTGGAAGCTTGCACCTGTGGTGTGAAACTTACTCTCTCAAGGTATGCCCCTGACTAGTTGTAGTAGCATTTTTTATGAGAGCATGCAAGCACTTAGTGCGAGTTTTCTACCCCAAACCACAAAAATTCCCATATTTTACACTGCAGTGTCAACTATTCTTGAAATGTCTAAGCAGCCTTGGTTGATAAATTAAGCTGTTGTTTCCACTACTGTTTCAAGTTTTTTCCAAAATAATAATATTGTAGACTGTTAGCACCTCTTATGCATAAAAAAACTGGCATGAGCTAATTATGCATGCAAGGGCACCTGGCCTGTCGTCCCTAAGTCCTCATCCCCTCCCTCAAAGGCATGGTCTCTTGTTCGACTACTATCAAGGCTCTACAAAACTTGAGTGTTTCTATCATTCTATCCTTAACAAAAACATAGGATATTAGCCAAGCTGCAGTGAGTTAAGTAATGTTTCACATAAGAACTATAGTAAACTTCATTGTTCTGCGGCAATGGCTCTTTCCCACATAGAATATCTTTGATTTTAAGAGTAGAGGAGGGGCTGATGGTTCATAATTATATTTCATTATAAAAATACAGAAAATCCATTTGCGTCAAATGTATTTTAGGAAATGTTCGTGCTTAACCAATCAGAATAGCAGAAGACAATAGCTACTAATTTTGCTTCTTTGATGAAGTTCCCTAAATACAATATCTTCTAAAAATTGCATGTTGTACGATTGGGTCTCAAAATACTTGAAACCTTAAAAAAATTAGACTTTATGCACCTTGAACCTTAACTTTTTAGTGGTTTTTGAGTCTAGGCCAATGAGATCACTAGTTGTAACAATGAAAATAGTTGGCATTCCATTGTGCATTGCCGTTCAGCACTATCCTTCTTATGCAGATCATTACTTAAATATCTGCCACTCGTCACTGAGATGAATGAATATTGTTTTAGTGTATACCACCTGTGGTGACTGTTAGGGTTCTTTATATTAGTTCTATTAAGGCAGACACAAGTGAAGACACAGGTAATTCTCTGATTCAACTATTCTTGTGCAATGTCATCTTCATGACTGCATAATCATATAAATATCATGTTACTACACCACCAAGTGAATAGCCAGCCCCAAATAGTTACTTTATTTCTGAAATCGGTAAAAAACTAGCACGCGAAGTCAAGAACAATGCTGGGAGCTTCTCTAGTTTGGGAAGCCAATCAGAACACTCTAAAAACACTGGTTTGGTATAATATTATTCTAATGTATACTAGTCTAGTAACCAAAGAACACTGTCTCAGCTGAAATATCGTGTTTTCATTATTATGGCCAGGATGGATGGTCCTATCTAATTTAAACTTTTCAAGGATTATTGACACTAGCCACTATTATGACTAAGACCGCTGATCATACTCCTGTATCATATATATCCCACATGGGAGATTGATACGGTTTTCAATTTAGATGGTCTATCTAATTTAAACATTTCAAGAAATAAAAAATTAAAAATATAGGAAGGAAAATTGCCAAAAGTGATGAATGCAAAGAAACGAAGTAAAAAGACAAAATACTTGTCACTAAAAAACTCAAAATTCCACCAGAATGGAAAGTTTGATTTCTTGACTGCCTGTCATGAAAACAAAATTGAACTGTAACCCACTTCCATCCTTGTAATCCTGCACTTTTTCTCCAAACTACTGCTTTTGTTTTGCTCTATAGAATCTTTTTATCCAATTTAGTTGTATTTTTAGTGGCATTTGGTGATAACATTGAAATAACATTGATATAACATGGAAATAACATTGATATAACATGGAAATTAATAAGCAAAATTTTGTTCTTTTGGCGGGACACTGTCCCTTTACAAAGTAGCTGGCCACCCGGGAAAAATTGTTTTTCACATTTTTTTACTCAAAATCAAGGCTAAATAGGTGTCTATTTGGGTTCAAGTAAAATTAATAATGGTAATAGGACTGAGTGGAATCCAATACGGTCTGTTACCATACGAATATTAAAAAAATTGGAAGACCACATCTTCCACGTCTGGGAGTCTGATTTGTTATGAGTATAATCACAGTCAGAAGTCCTGGAACATGTCCGATCACAACAAACCGTCCGATTACAACTTTGCAAGTAAATTAGAGAAAAATACTGAGGTTTTTTGAACCAGTCATATTACAGGAAATTGTAATATAGCTATGATTAATAGAATTAGTCAGCTGCTGACTTCTACTGAAGGCTATCTCTCCCAAGAGACAGTTGAACAAAAGAAAAACACAAGCCTGCATGCAAATGACCTGCCGCAAGGAGACAATGTACGGGCAAGGAGAGGGTTATATCATCTCCTTGTGGCTGGAGATTTTAGTGCATTCTTGGTTACTTCACTGGCTTGTAGTCTCATGAGTGTTTACTATTTACTCATGGTTATTTTTCAAACACAAACAAGCAAACAAGTGAATAGATAAATTTTACATTTTTAATAAGGTTATTAAAAGCAGTAAATAATATTATTTTGTGAGAACAGCAGGTTCACAGTTTCTCAAAAGCCTATAGACATCAGGATCTTGTAATGTCGAGGGCTTCAATTTACATGACAAATTTGTTAAAATCTGGTTTATCCGCGTGTGTATTTTCCCCAGATGTGAAGCATAAAGACTGAAGCAATAAACAACAAACTCATAACCAAAACTGGAACAGGGCCTCTGTAAAATGGCAAAAAAAAATTGGTTAATACTGTTAGTGCTTTGAGCAGGAAAATTGGTTTTAACAACTGAGATTTGTGAGCTGATGTTTTGAGTGCTAGTCTTTTGGATTCGCTCTGACAAAGGGATCAAATGATCTCGACACCAGTTGGTTTCCCTCAGATTCTATTGTACCGTACAGTTGTATAGTTATTTACTATTGGATTTCTCGAACTCCTGTTTCTCAGGCAGTGTTTTATACAAATGTACTTGAGTGTTTGGGATAGTGGTAGTGGATTTGCTGATGATGAACAACTGATACTTGCAGTTTTATATTCATTAATGTTATACAAGGGGCCTCTGAGCTGTGAGGGAATGGCAAAGGATCCCAGCTCCCTACCCTATCCCAGACTCCCTATTTTCCGGAAACTCTAACTTCATACCACTGATCAGTTTCCCAGCAAATGATACCCTATTCTAGACCAAAACTCTCTGCCTTCTGTACCCTATCCCAAACTTAACTGTTTGAAAACCATACCCGTCACAGCAGCACATCCCCATGGATATAGCTTACTGTATACACAGGTTTCATTAGGAGCCGGCAACAGGCGAATTCCGCCAGCTATTTCCTAAATTATTGCCGCCTACTTTTCGATTAATTTCAATGAAGTTAATGCCCAGAATGCTGGAAATGCCATTTCCGAGTTCCTAGATTTCCTAGAGGAAAGGGGCCTTATTGTTGCCATTGCCATCTATTTTATAATTATTGCCACTTACTCTTAATTTTATTGAAACCCCTGCGTATACATGAGAGTAGCCCCTCCTCTCGGGAATGGCAAAGGAATTTGTGCAAGATTCTTGCAGCTCCAGACAATGCTGGCAACTCACCATTTCAATTTCCAAACTATTGCTTTATTGTCATGCATACTACTTAAGGACAAAAGACAAACTGCATACTTAATAGTCCAGCAAAGCCACAAAACAATATGAACTTACACTTTAAGTCCTGGTGAATCTTCGGTGTAAAATCTCCACATTCCACTGCTGCTTGCTGCTGTTCGAGTTCTTGCTGCTGGTGCACTGCTTCCACCTTTCCTGTTATAACACAATGATAAAATAATATACTAAGGGTGATATATTGAACGTAACTAGTTGTTTCACCCACAGAGACATTTATTTGCCTTCACGTTTATAGTCAATTTGCCTTTATAGCCGATAGGTATACTGTACATGCTAATACCCTTGTTGTTCTGCAATCGTATGTTGATAAATAGTGGGAATCACACTTTCTTGATCAGGTTGGTACTTTATACAAATCGGCGCTACAGTGCAAGTGTCTTGTGAAGACTAAAAACATGTGATCCAAACAATCAGTTCTTAGAATCAACAGTGTAACAATTGGCTATTGAAACAAAGTTATTTTTATTTAACATTTAGCAAATGTGAATAGAAAAGGCAATGCTTGTACAGTGATGTAGCTAAGAGGCGGCTACCGGCTAATTTCACCAGCAGAAAGAGAACTTATCACCAGCTAAAATTTCACTAGAAAACAAAGACTTGGGGTGATTTTGAAGGTGCACAAGCCAGAAATACTGGCTGGGCTTGTAAATGAACCTGCTAAGTTTTTTCTTAGCTACACCCCTGCTTGTAAACAGGGAACATTTCAGGTAAGTAATAGTTGGGTTGACTATTTTACAAGCCTTGTGTTTACAGTCAACTCCAGCTTTACAGCTTCCTCCCCATAATGGATACCCTATAAATTACAGACAGAAGTTGAACTCCTAGCGAATAAGATTAAATGAAAATAACTCCTGCTTCTACGGACTCTCTATTATGGACACCAAATAGGGGTTCCAAAGCATAGCAGGATTAAGTGTAGTACATGTAAGAGCTTTCCTGTGTTTAACGATAGTTGATTGGAGAGAGATTGTTGACAGTCTAAGAGAACGCATGCAAAAAAGGATGGAATCAGATATTTTTTACTTTAACTAAAGTGTAAAATTGCAATAGAAAATAATAGAAGGGAGAACTGATTAAAATGTCTTAGAGACTATTTATGCCAACAATTAGAATTTAATTCTATAGATTCAGTTCATGATTTCAACAAAGTCCCAAGGCTATATTTTGATATTTTAAAATAACGATACAACTGGGAAGAAACAAATAATTATTTTCCTCCAAGTTAAATACATGCAACAAAATAAACTTCTTACTCCTAAGTTAACTTCATTCAGAATTTTCTTTGATGTTGTAAAGCGAGCAACACGTAGATAAAATCGAGCACATAAGGGAAAAGCAGACAAAAGAAAAAATGTTACTGATCGTTTAGAATCCAGGGGAAAAGTGTTTCTTATTCTCCATATGAATTATGAGATTTGAGTCAGACATTTATTAACTTGGACCGATCCAAAATTTGTTGCTTTCAATATCAACATCTTTGGTCGAAATACGTGTTTCACAGGCAAAAAGACAAAGATTAAAGAAAAAACCAAGAAGCAGAATGGCAAAAATGAAAAGGGAAAGAATTAATTTATTTATTTAATGTGTAACAACTAGATCTCGTGGTGTTTCGTGATATTTTTCTACCTTTGCTTTACTTGTGTGCCACCGGATGATCGAGGGGTAACAGACTTGGAGCCTGACCTACCGGCCCCAACGCTCGTAGAAGAAGCTGATTGAACCTGTAGGGAGAATAAGACAAAATCATTAAGAATATGCCTTAAGAATATCGATTTTCCACTAGAAATGTAGGATTTTTTCAGTTACAATTCAGAGTTTGTCTCACCATTGTGATGACTCGTCTTTTAGCACACAAAGAGGAAGGAGACCTCTGACGTCACATGTTTCCCATGTATCCTTGCAACACGAGAACAGAATTTGGTCCCAGTACTCCACGAGAAAACTGAAAATAACTCGATCCCAGGCTCTCCCAAGAATTTTTTTCGTAAAATGTTTCACCGCACGTTCTTCTACTTAAATAAATTCGATTCTTGAATTGAAACGCCCGTGTCACGCATTTAAATTCACTCTACATAAAATGATATTGTATGATATATTATGAGATAAAAGGAATTTACAAATTCATTCCTTTTTGGGACGCAGTATTGACTCAAACTTATTGAGTATCATGTTTCATATTTGTCTTCTTTTTGTTCTTTTTCAACCCGTTTGGAACTTTTAAGAATTCCACTGTTCCATTTGTTTGCGCAAGATAGTGATTTTTTAATCTTATCATTTATATTATATTGTCATGCAATTTTATCAAGGGCTTGAGAGGGATTTTTGCTTATTTTTCCTCTGTCCAACTGCTTTGATGACCTTTTCATAGTGGCGTACACAAAGGTGAAAGACGATTTTACTAAATTATTTATAATTAATTTTTCCTAAAGACTTAAGATGGACTTCAACCGTAAGAGTGGCGGAAAAGTTTTTGTGTCAACTTGTGCTATTCAGGTAAGAGAATGTAAATTCTGTTGTTCAATACGTTTTTATAGCAACCCCTTAGTTGTCCATAATTTTTAAGTCAGTTGATGAAATCTAACAGCGTAATCATTCAAATGAAAGATATTCAACAGTAGTTTGTTGCTTGTTTTCAAAGTTAAAATTTCAGAAGATTTGTATCTTGGCCTCATACCGCGTGCTGGGCGTTCGCCCATTGGCCAATGGCCAGCATAACAAATTCCGTTACCGTGACTTTCTTTCTAAAATCATCGCATCTATCACCTGTTTTAAACTACAGCTCAAAATGCCAGCAAATCAAGCAACTGTGGGCAGACTAGAAGCCGTATTGGCTCGATTGGAAACGGTAGCAACTAAGCTGGGCATCGAAGGTACTCCTAAAAAGGGAAGTGCGCAAAGTGCGGCCGATATTCAATCCTTGGTGGAGCGACTAGAATCCGCGGCCGATAAAATTGAACAACAATCTTCAGGTGCTGAAGGTAAATGCATTTTATGTTCAAAGTATCGTGTAACTTTATAATTAAAAATAACAGATAAAACCGTAAAAGAAAAACCGTCGACTAATAAATTTCCTTTGTCGTTTTAGGATCTGGCAAAATTGTCGAATTCTACGATGAGGTAGGCGCAAATTATTGAATTAAATTAATCCCATTCTGCGTCTGTTTATTCGCCAGCCTTATTGATTGATTTATAGCAATAACACACTTGACTGATTTTATATTGAACTCTCTTTTAGTTTCTTCGAGGGAAGATTAGTACATTTTTCAGGTTATCAGAGGAATTGGGAGGCGATGTAAAATCTCAGGTATATCAGTCATATCATGCATAGATATTTCTTTCCATACTGAAGTTGCGTGACATGATGCTTTTCTTGAATTTTAAATCTTGAAATTCATTTTCATTTCAGGTCGATTTGGTAAAGAAAATATTTCAAGCGCAGAGGGAATTTTTAGTGAAAGCTTCAAGCACAAAAATGCCACCTAAAGTAAGAAAGTCTTATTTTTATCAGGGAAAATTGGTTTAAAATCAAGGGTTTCTTTAACAGCATGCATGGCATTTAAATTATGGGTGTCGATGTAAAAATGATAATTTTTCTTCGCGTGTGTGATTGGTTATTTTGTTTTGTCACGACAATGGGCTGCTGTCACGACAACCATGTCACGTGAACATACATATGTTTGAAGCGATTTTATTGGACAATTAGTGAATATCGTCTACGTTTTTTTTAACTTTTAAAACATATTTAGACTCCTCGGACTAGTAAAAGAAAGCAAAACATTCGCGCGCACAAAAAATCACCCGCGTGGAGTTTCTGCGAGGGGGTTTATTTTGGGGGCGCGCTCGCACGTCTCGACTACACATAAGGGAAAGTGCAATTGCTGGCGTAGTCTAAAGCAAAAAGGAAATGTTTCTTTAGCGAGGAAAACTCAAATATGAAATATGAAAAATAGAACACAAACCGCGGTGATAAACATATTGAACTTATTCATTTTTTTTATAATACTTGACGTTTCGTATGCTACTAACATACATTTTCAAAAGTGACCGTTACAGTGTTGAAAACTATACTTATATAGTATTGAAAAGGGACTGGGACCGAGATTAAGTACTAATTAATAAAGTAAATAATTAAGTACTACTAATTAATAAAGCATCAGCTTCTCGCTACTGACGTTTGCATTAAAAGCTGGCTTCAGTTCTTGTATAAACAATGTTTCTTTGATTTTACAGTGGAAATCAGTTTTGCCCGACGCTAAGATATCAAATTTCAACACTGTAACGGTCACTTTTGAAAATGTATGTAGTAGCATACGAAACGTCCGTAAGTTTTATAAAAAAATGAATAAGTTCAATATGTTTATCACCGCGGTTTGTGTTCTATTTCTCATCAAGCTACGATGGCCCAAGAACAAAAGTCTTTATGAAATATGAAAATATGAGGATTTCTTATCACTGGAAACAAAAACCATATACAAAGTTATCTCTAACGTTGTTTCTGTCCGTTCACATTGACAGAAGTTTTGTTATTTATTTCAACTTTGACCATATCTGTTTCCTTATATGGCATTATATTGTTTAGTTTGGGATTTTGTAACATTCTAAGCCATCAAGTTAAATTTTGTTTTAGGACCGGTTTGTATATACACCATTTCATGTGTAGCGTGACCGCGTGGGGGAGGGGAGGGGAGAGACTGGAGAAACGTCCAACCATCATTCGCTGAACTTTTAGCCTGCAGTGCAGGCGGTGTTGGTGGGCGAGTGCTGAATTTAGTGTTTGGTTGCCATTTTGGTTTCCTTCCTCTCCCCCTCCTTCACCTTCCAGCCTGACTCCCACAACCTTGGTCGCATCTTTTGACTCGCCTCAGTCTGCGGTTTTTAAAACGCAGCGCTCGTTCTCGCTCGCTCTCATAAGTCGGCGACTTGTGGTCAAGTCTATCGCAGGGGATACACATTCGACGGACCTTACGGAAAAAGGGGCACTGCAAGCAGTCTTGCCTGACTACCACTCCCTGAGTCTAGCCTGACTACCACTCCCTTGCCCGCTTTTAGACTCCGCCAACCTTCCTCTGTTTGCTCGTCTGGCCAAAAAAAATACGCCTGCGCCGCCTGCTTAGAAAATTTGTGCGATGATCTGAATCATTGCTAGAGACGACAATTATAGTAATTACTAATAAACTTATTATATTTTCAGGATAGGATTGTAGCAATGATACAACCCACCGTCCAGCTTAGACAGGAAGTAGAGGTGAGAAGTTATTGTGTTAATTCAACATCAGTTCAACTATAGTACACTTCAGCTCAGCACAAGGTTTCTTATAAAACTCGTATGCAGAATTTGCGCATATGGGTCAGTCAATTCATTTGCTAGCTCGTATAAATTGTCCAACAACTGACTGCAAGTAAAGAGGCAAAGCGTAAGCAAAGACATGAGATCTTCTCAGTGAAAATAATTTAGATAAGGAGTCAGTAAGCGTATGAAGAAAAAGGAAAAGTGAAAGATCCTTGCACTTAAGCTTGAAATTAAGAGATTAAGATTTTCGCGTCACTCTAGAATACTGTGAAAGAGGACTCGGACAGCTTAGGAGAGGGGCCTCTCGCGCACTTCCGGTAATGGGCTCCTTTAGTTGTTTTACTTTGCGCTTCGCTGTTTCTGCTCCTCCCAATCTGAAAATCAGACGTAAGAAAAAAGTTTGCTTTTTCACGGATCATTTTTCTTTCTTGTTGAAGGCTTTTCGTGACAGGAACCGTAAGAGCAAATTCTTCAATCATCTGAGTGCAGTCAGTGAAGGCACTGAAGCCGTCTTGTGGGTGGGAGCGGTAAGACCAGTTGTTTGTATTCTTTCAGGTTGACAATTTTCAATTAACTCTGTAGTCGTCGGAAAGAGAAGAAATAATAAGCGATTTTACAGCAAAGGTTGGGAGCCAAAAATCAATTATATCTTATTTACAGGGAGAAAGCGTGGCGGAGTGGTTAGGGCGTCGGACTGAAAAGTCGGTGGTCGCTGGTTCAAGTCCCACTCTGAAACTAGCTGGAGTTGTTTTACGGTTCACTCGCTGACTCATCCCTGGTCATCTCTCTTGGCAAGACGCGCGTGGGTGATAGACGTGGAACGAGGGAAGCGCGACCGTTGATCACCCCTCGCGCTCTCCTCGGCCGCGCTTCTTTCTGAGACCGAGAGACGACTGGGGACAAGTCAGGGTACATTCGTATTCAACCCGCTTGTAAATAGCAATAGCGTTCCGCCCAGATTCTAAAAATAGAAAACTCGCGCAGCATCATGGGATTGAAATGCGTACAAACATTCAAGAACTATGCAGGAAGTTACGAAAAAAGCAGGTGCTACGAAGCACTGTTCTTGGGTACAACTCGACAATGATCCTCAACATGTACAGGAATCGCAAAAACTGGTGTTTCCGAGGCAGCCATTTTGAAATATTTGTCCGCATTTCGATCCCACAATGCAATGCTGCCAAATATGACGTCACCTGGGCGGAACGTTATTGGTCAGTCCGCGGCCAGTTGTAACTTAGTCCTTTATCACGAACGTGGGCTAAAAGAAAAATCAGAGACTGCTCGCAGTTTGTGTCATTGGAACCTGCCCTGATGGTTTTAAAAGAAGATAGCTTTCTCAAATGCAAATTGAGCTGGTGCTTTGTACTTTTCTTGTCTTTTTAGCCTGGCAAGCCTGACATTTTTGTGAGGGACAGGAAAGATGGCGCTGTTTTCTACACAAACCGAGTTCTCAAGGATTTTAAACAGTACGTCAATTTAATTAACACATTACCAGCTGTACCGGCCTTGGGTACCAGAGGTTTTATTTATTTAGTATTTAACTTTTGATATTTAAAGAACGGATCTCTGGGGTCAGGGTACGTATTAATACCAACTGTGTAAACAAAATAAGAAGTTCAAAGACGTTTCGAAGAGCCTTTTAACATTCGCTCTTTTTCATTTTTATAGTTATTCGTTTATGTAGTAATTCATATTCGTTTATATTCGTTTCTTGCAGGGATCCAAAGCATGCTGAATGGGCCCATACTTACATCGGAGCTCTAATTGAATTACAACAGTACTGCAAGGAGTTTCATCCCATTGGAGTATCCTGGTGTGCGGAATAATTATCATACAGTTAGGAAGATTAGCGTGTAGGCTCACTCACAAGTAGACTTATAGTTTGATAATCTTATTTTTACGAGTAAAGGCGTAAAATAAAAAAAAAGACAGCGATGATCAGCGAGGAAACGGTTTTTGTTGGTTGAATAACAAAGCTTTTACTAGAGAACATGAAAGCTCGAAAGACTGAGAAATTAGACGACAGGTATCCAATGGGCCTTTATCACGCGGCGGCCATGTTGATTCCCAGGAGAATAAAATGCTTTGTTTTCCCCTGCTTAACCTCGTTCTCAACTTTTTCACTGCGAGGCTTGGAGGGGTAAATCTTTTGTTTTTATACAAAATGGCGGGGCGTGATAAAAGCCCATAAGAGAGGTTTTCTCAATAAGTTCTGTTAAACCACAGGTAGCATAGGTTAGGCCGTTAGCAGTACGATAGGACTTACCTACTGCATGTAGTCCTGTGGGTTTGTGTAAGACTACTATGCCTGAAAAATTGCAAGCTCTCTAAATAAATGCTTGCTTACATTTTACCTCCTTTTGTCCTGTGCATTTTGCCGGGAAGCGACGGCTATGCGGCATCAGGCTAACGAAAGAGTATATTTGAGTATGAGCAGACATTACCCTTCCCCGGGAGTCATGATGCTTGATTACTGAGATAATAAACTCAATCTAGCCCTTAATCAGTGTGACGACCGCACTGATGAAAGGATATGCCCGAAACGTTTGTGTTCTAAGACACCTGACACGTTTATGTGAACACCTCCGCGGCATTGAAGTTTCCCCGTCACAGAACACTTTAATCCAAACGGCCACTCTTTGCATGACGCAGAAGTGCGTGGCGTGAAACTCTGCGGCGCAAGCAAGCAAAGAAAGAGGTATGAGATGCCGCTCATTTTCAAGCTTGGTACCAGTCAGCCGCGTGGCCTTAATTCTGACTTTCGGTTTATTTAGGCGCGCGCACCGTTTAAATGGCGTGTTATACCACAGGAAAACCAAGCACAATGTGCGAGTAGGGAAACTGGGTACTAGAATTGAATTTTAGTGCTTTTTTATGAGCTTTGCAATATTTGCGAACATTTCTGCACGAAATTAATAACCTTTGTGTTAAAAAGTACAAATAAGTTCAAAATAAAGTGTTAACATGTAACCTCACCTGGTGTCCTTGTTTGTTCCTTGTGTCCCTCAGTGGCCTATCTTTGAGTATTTTCTTCCATGCGCTCTATCACAGTTATATATTTTTAGGTTAACTCTAGAGATTGTGAAAACTTTATCAAGAAGAGACAATTTGTAGGTAGACCAGATTTACCAGTCAAATTTACTAGATTTCTTGCGTGCATCTCTGGCCCAAATCGCTCTCATAATTACGGCAAAACAACTTTAGTCGTAAAAGTTATAACATCGCAAATGGTACAAGGACCGTGGGCCTTCCCCAGCCCCCTCAACCGCAGCCTCGTTCCCAGTCGTCCTCGGCGCGTAATAGAATGTGACGTCACCCATCGAACGCGCGTTATTGAGGCCTGGAAACGAGGCTGGGTCAACCGAGATAAAGAAGCGGCGCGTTCTTCTCTTCACTCTTTCCAATGTTCTTTACGCACGTCGTCGTCGTCGTCCAGAGCCTCCCCTCGATTTCAAATCTTTAAGAATGCGCCTGGGTACGAGCCAGTCCACCCCCTCCCCCACCCCTCCAGAAAAGTCATCACCATGTTCAGAATAGTTGTTTCACAGTAATTTATTGTGTCAAATCAACAGCTGCACTAAAAAATCCCCCCTCAATTCAGTGATATGTAATTGTAATATATTAATCTCATTATCTTTCTTCTCCAGGTGTAGAATGACAACAGTGAAGTCAGTTAAATAAGACAAGGTATATCTTGTTATTATATTATTATACAATCGACTATTTATATCTTCGCTATCTTAAATATGAGACTAGTGCGTAAGGAACATCTTCATGTCCAACATTGCTTCTTTTCACCTAAAAAAAATACGAAGAAACAAAAATAACATAAAAATGTACGATAAGCGGTAAAATAAGTAGGAGGAATTCACCCGGTGATTTCCCTCCGTTCTCAAAGTAAAAGGATTATCTAAACCCACGATTTGGCGCGTTTAAAAAAAAAATTCGTCCCTGTGTTCTCTCTCATCATCCCTGTGTTACAAAATAAATGTTTGAATTCCTCACTGGGTGGACAAATTACATGGTCAAATCCCCCACTGGTCCGCGAGGTCTCTAAAAATGTCATTTGCTCAACTTTCTAGACAAAAAGGAAAACAATGCACACCCTGCAAGTATTGCTCCTCGTACGCTTTCACAGGCATTATTTGGGGGTCGTCAAGCAACGCTAAACCTCGCACGTTCCCCTTGAGCGAGCGTGTTGGAAATACGGTCTCTAAATAATTAACCGTCGCCAAATAAACGGAGTAGTCTTGAGAAATCACTACTTGAACTAAAATATCGGAAAACTCTTGCTAACAAATGAAATTCAAGTTACTGTATATGTCACATTCCAGTGGATCTAAATTAAGGAAGTTTTAGTAATTATTCTGTGACTTCTTGTCCCGGAATAAGGGGAATCAAAAGCACCCTATGATAGTGAGCAAGAAGCGTCGTCTACCAACCAACCAAATAGCTGCAAGGGAGACTTTCTGCGTAAGAGGTTATTTACCTTATTACGTGTCGCTACCTTTCTTTATAGTCCAAATCAGTACTGGCAATTGGGCCCTTGCCATGGTAATCCTGAAGTTTGTGGCTTCTTTTTCTATCTGTCTTAAACGGTGAAATCAAAGGCGAAGGATCTACAGAAGAGACAACAAACCCACTTCAAAATACGTTAGTAAGTGAGTGGTTTACACCCAGAAGTCTGTCTAATAGGAATGATATCTGTTTACATTCTTTTTGTTATTCAAATGTGCCAACCACTGGAACAAAAGAACCCTTTGTTTCGGCAGCCAATAAGGCTCTGGTTGGCACATTAATAACAATTGGTGACGTCATTGATATCTTCCCTATATGATCGTACGGGTGGGAGAAGTAGTAATTTAACATGCGTGATTGGGTGTGGCCTCCAGTCCCCCTCCATAAAGCCACCACGTCTCAGACACAAATATCTTTCCGATAATAGCCACCCAGAAAGTCTTTTCAGGCTGAAATATTTTCGAAATTTTTAACACAAGGCCAAAAGCTCAGAGGCCAAGCTGTGAAATATAAGGTGCTACAGCAGAAAATTTAGGCCCGGTTCAAACGTCGAATTTCACATGTGCCGAATCTAATGCAGATGAGCAAGAACAATAGATTTTGCGCATTTGCATTAGATTCGGCACATGTTCGACGTTTAAACCGGGCCTAAAGGGCACTGAAAACAGTTCCTTGGGCGCCCCAGGCTACCGGGTTTCAGTTAGGCAACAGCCTTGTAAAAGAAATTGACGCAGAAATTCATTGGCTAGAGAAATTGAGCAGTCCCTTCATGGTTCTCGCGAATAGTTCAACAAGAATAGTGACACTTAGTATAGTCAGACAACGAATATTCCCTCTCATGCTAAGGGATAGTCGAACGAGCGAAACACGCGTAAATCTCATCGTTCGCGTGTCGCGTCTCCTAGCGCGCGGCAGGTGATTTTAAGCGCGCTTGCCAATTTTTCTCCCTCGACTATCCCTGTGAGAAAATCTAGAGTCTAGTGTACACAAAACTGAGAAAACTAACTTTCCGAGACAGTGGATATCGTATTATCAGATGTCGGAGACCACTCTGATGTAGGAACAGTTTTACTTGTGGAAGGTCTGCAAACAAAATAAAAATCGTGGAGTCATCAACAGAGAAACAATAAACCTTCCTCTTGACAAAAAGAACAAAACAACTTCGAAAAAAAGGTTGAAAAAGGTGTGTATAGGCGCGTCTTGTATTTTTAAGGCTGGTTTTCACTGGCGACGGAGTCGAAGTCGGAGTCGTAAGAGCACTTCCGACCTAGTGAAAATTGAAAATCGGAGTCGTAAGCGGAGTCATAAGCTCGACAGAATCGGAGTCGGAAGAATCAGAACGGTTCCATTTTCTTCCGATTGCGCTTATGACTCCGTAATCTTCTTTCGATTCCGTCGGTTTGATTTTCACTAGATCGTAACGCTCTGCGCTTCTGATTACGACTCCGACTCCGACTCCGTCGTTAGTGAAAACCAGCCTTTAGTGTAATGTTTTGTCATGAAATGTGGAATCCATGTTCTAAAATAGAAGAATCAGTAAAATATCTATACGGGGGTTTGGAATTCGCGAAAGTCGACCAAAATTTCGCGGGTAAAACATTCGCATTCATTTGTTGAGGGAGTTACGTTAAGAATAAAGAAATGAATAATAGAAAGTAGCGTAGGTTACATGATAACCAAGCAAGTTGATTAATTTTTGCGGGTTTAATTTTCACGAATCCTAGACGACGCGCGAAAATAATGAAATTAAAACCCGCGCGAAAATTTAAGGAATTAGAGCCGTGTGCGCCCGGCCCGCCATTTTAAAAGCGGGACGAGCCTGCATGTGGGTCACGTGTCGTCGCCTAAGGACTTACCTTAAGTTCGTTGGTGGCGTGTCTGGAAACGGATGAAGTCTTCGTTGTTTGGCTTTTGGACTGGAAATGCGGTCCAGACTCTATAAAGACAGGATATACCTTGATCAGATACATGTACAAAATAACGGTGGGTATATGAGTGAAGTGCAAAGACCCGGATAGAATCAGATTTAAAAAGAGGAAACTGTTTAGCCTAAATGTCAGTACAAAACGTCATTTAAGTGCTGGATCTTGTTACCTCTAACAGTCTTGTGGACAAATCACTGGCGTCTAGACCTTCTTGCTGTAAAAAGAAATGAAGACCTGTTAGCGGGTCTTAGCGGAGATCGCATTTTTTTGCAAATGTCAAACAATGGAAAGTCTTGTCAAACTATTGTATTTCTGTTAGGCTAAAAGTCGCGAGCCATGACGGCGTGTGACAACTGCAAGTGCCGTGTATTAAAATAGCCTTCAATCAATCAACAAACAAACAGTAAGAGAACTCAGTTGAGATCCCTCTCACCCTATAGTCCTCCGCCATTGATTTGGCTCCTTGAAGTTCTCGACGAATACTTCCAACTCTTTCTTTATACCTGAAAATAAAACTAGAGCTCGGATAACTGCGTATAATGCTACAAATCATAGTCTGTTCAATAGAGCGGTTTTTTAATTTAGTGTCGTAAAACCCAAACCAAAGTCATTACTCTGGCCAATCACAACAGACGCTGACAAACAGAATCAATCAGAACTTTAAGCAAATACATGTAGCCGGCCCAAGCGCGGGAAAACGCGTGCGAGCAAGTCACATTCATGGTTTTGGTTTTATTTCTGATTGGTTAAGGAAATGGGGCGAGATTTTTTTAGCCAATCACAAAGCGTGGCAACGCAAGACCAAAGCAATCATGGAATTACTTTTGACAATCAAATTGAAAACCGCTCTGTTAGTTTTTTTCTTTATTGAAATTGTAGAGCAATACGGTTGCAGGTTGCAAAAATAAAGGCCACACCTAAATTTGAATGAAATTTTAAGAGGTTTAAGAATGGGATAGAAGAAAGAAAACAGACAGTTCATACCCACACAAGAGCACCCCAGGTTAATAGTGGACTATTTCGGTGTTTATCTACTTATTTTTAACTTCAAATTCTAATTTTAAAACTTCATTAAATCTTCAAAATTTCTTTTTTCTCTCAATTTTGCAAATCTTTTTGAGAAAAACTATTTCCTCCCAAACACACCAAAAATGACCCAAAAATTTGCAAAACACCCCATATTAAACATAGATTCATTTATAGATGAGCTAAGCGTTTTTGGATTGCTTGAAACGTGAACGAGATATCTACATTAAACCCATGTTAAGTGGCGGGAAAATGATATTCAAGTGTATCCTCATCTCCACAAAACAAACGATGGAAAAATGTTTACCGCACCTGACATACTTGTCGTGTAGTTTGTCCCTTTCTCTCTGCTCGCCCTGAAATCAGTGAAACAAAACCAGTGAAAAATCTTTTTTAAGTTCGTAACAAACGACATAGTGTATATTTATATCATTAAAAATTCTTCCCGAATGACAAACTGCTAACCACTACATATCTTCTGTCGAGGTTACCACGAAAATTTGGGTAGGGAGAATCCGCTGAGCGAAGTCAGTGGAGGCACACAAGGAAATCTTGCTGCGTTCATAGCCTGCGTGGCAGGCGCTAGAAAGAGGAGAGGGACTGGGACTTTGGGCGCGCGCGAAGCGTGCAGAAAGGGGGGAGCGAGAAGGGAGGGGAAAGGTACCTTTCTGCCTCCCTTCTCGCTCTCTTCGCGCGCCTTACGCGCACCCAAAATCCTCCCTTATCCTCCCCTTTCAATCGCCTGCCACACAGGCTACTATGTTCATCGCGTCGAGTCCCACTCGATACGCTCAGCAGATTCCCTTCCAAAGACAATGTTTGCCCATTTCGCTCATATCACAATACTTGAATAACCATACCCGTAAGCCTTCAAATTCTTCTAAAACCTTTTGCCGATCATCTAGGGCTTCAGCCGTGGCGTGCAGGGCTCTTGTACTCTACAGAGACAAAGACATCAGTTTACACTCTCATATAACAGGCCTCTTATGATCTCTTAAGCGTGCCGGGAGAGAACCTCTGGTACGGCCACAGTAGAGCCGATTCAGCATACGATGAAATACGTGCGAGAAACAAATGGTTTATTTTCTTCCTTTTATTGGCGATCTTAGGTTTTTGGCGGGATCGTTTTCTTGCCATTTAAAAAAAATGTTATTTTCTGTTGGAATTAAACGCTAATTCATTGCAAAAAATAAAACTTTAACAGCGTTATTTAAAATGAACTGAAATGCACAGTCTAGATTTGATAGTTGATACTCATTTAATTAACAATTTCTTTACTTGACTTAGTATTTGCGCGACAATCAGAAAATTAAACTCCGCAAGAACGTCATGGGAAATAAATAATTAATTAAGAATTTAAAGGACATGTTAGTAAAGCACATACCGTCTCAAGATGCGTGGTTAATTGAGCTATTCTATCCTGGAATATTAATTAAAAAAGAAAAACAAGCATATTTCACTCTCAGGGGCGATAAAATAGATACGGGAGGAAAATTTGGCATGAGCCATAGAGTGGAAGAGAAATTGTAGAGAAAGCCGACGACCCTGAGGGGGAAGAAGGTGGGGGAAAATCCAACTCCGATGCTCAAATGAGCCAACGTCGAAATAAAAGAGGACAAATTCACCGAACACAACGGCTTAAAAAGGATGGGAAAACTCCCTAGGGATTCAGTGATAGGGCGTAAGGCACCTGCAGTGAATTCGAGCAGTGAAATCGAATAACTAAGACATTTAAGTGCGTTTTAAATGAAGGAGAATATGTACGTATTGACGTAAGTTTATAGAGACCATAGTTGTGGACAGAATGAACCGCTCACCTGAAGAGCCTTGATGTTGTCAGTATTCTGTTTATTCTTTGACTCTAAACCTGAATAATAAAGCAACAAAGCTTACGTAAGAAACGATTCCGGTAAATATCTTTTTTAAACGTTCGGAAATAATCTTCAAACATCTTCGGGAAATGTTCAGATGATTAGAGCAAACTTCGATGTCATCGGAATTTCTTTCGAAATCTTCGGAACTGAGCCATGTTTGGATGTCCACGGGATTTCTTTCGAGGATATCGGGTAATCTTCCAGATTCGAGTTATAATAGTCCATCATGGCGGTTTGTTTTGCAAAATTCACACAAAATGTATAAAAAAAGAGCTGCAAAATCTGCTCAGACCTTTTTCACATCCTTACCTTTCTTTTGTGCTGCTAGTTCATCAAGTAACATGCTCTGTTTGTCCAGCTCAGATATAAAGTACTCCTTGTCTTCATCTGCTTTCTGGACAACATCCTTACAACAAAAGAAGCATTACAACATAAACAGTCAAGTCTTTCAATCCTCACGCACCCTAGCCGACGCCTGAGGCTTGCGTGTAAGGCTCGACAGTCTCGCTAGTATAAGCATTAAGCACATCTCCCTCAAGCTTTTGAGGGAAAAACGACAGTCAGTGTTGCGTTCAAATGCAAACATTGTTCCGTATTAGAAATAATAACACGTGGTAAAGGCAGTAGTCATTTTCTCTTGGGAAATATCTCGTCTTCGGTATAAACAAACTACTGTTTAGTTTATTGTGTTCCTGATAGCATTAAGTGTAGAATACGGTCATACTCGCGATCGATCGGAAGAGGCTTTCTATTTTAAAATGTAAACCGGAATAATGAAAATAGGCGGTTCAGTTATTGGTACTATACTGTGCAATACCTACCCTGATTCTCTTGTGGCTCCAGTCTGTTTGTTCCTTGAGTCTGCGCTCAGTTGCGAGGCGAGCCTTCAACTCTTCAGAAAGCCAACGAAATTTACCCTACAAACAGGAACAATAAGCGAAGCTTGCTCCTTTTTCACGTTCTTGTTTAAAGTTATAGACAAAAACGACAAGACAAATTAATGATTGACCTACAAAATTAAAACAGAATTTTGAACTTGACCTTAGCTAGCGTTTACATGGACGAGGTTTTAAATGAACACAGTTTCACGAACTCCAAACCAAATTGAAAACGATAAAATGTTTCCCTATCCTTGATACAATTTGATCTAATCACGCCGCAAGTTTGTTGTGAACACAATAGATGAAACCTTATCCACTTTTGACAGCGTTGCCAAAACGATACGCTTTCAGTAACGGTGCTGATCGGTGCCACAAACAGAAGGCGTAAACGATGAGTTTGCAAAGGAAACCGCGTTCGTGTACAATGTAAACGCCGCCTAAGCCCGAGCAACCGAGCATTTGTTGTTCTCGTTCTTTGATTGTGGCTTTACTCACAATCATGTCGGCGATCCAGTGTTGAGAGTTGTTTCGTATGCTTCCACTTGCGAGCAAAGACTGCAAACAAGAAAGAACAGTTAACGCCGTTAACTGCTGGAATAAAAAAATGAGTAGAGAAATACAATGCAGATAAAAAGCTCAAAATTAAGACTGGTAGATTAGTTGACTGATTAGTGATGGAAATTAAGGCAGGTGACACGGCAGTGCAGGCCCGTGTGAACACAAACACTTTGGCACAGGCTTGTGCACGAAACGAAAAACTTATCATATACCTGCAAACAAACTGGTGTGTAAGGCAAATTTGAAGCGAATTTGCTCACCCGTACTTTTTGCTTCGTAAGTGTCAATTTGTGCTTGCGTTTGCGCTGTTAATCAATTGAACAGGTTTACCCTTAACTATCTTAAAGTGTATACGACAGATATTTTTTTATTTGCTTGATGAAATCTACATGGCGTTCTCATAAGAAAGTCGAAAAAGTTTTTCGATATCGATTTTTATTGTCCGTGATTTGGCCGTCTAAAAACGCGAAATTTCACTTCCGGTGGGTTACAAAACCGCGCAAGAAGAAAGACTGGAAATAGTCCGCTGTGACGTCAATACAAGAACGCCAGTGTCGCGGTTTCGTAGTTCCTACGTTTTTTGGTGCGTGTTGCTACAACCATAGACAACACACCTCAATAGAACCATGTTTCTTCCTCAGGGCGCACCAAAAATGTAAGGAACCGAAAAATCGCGACACCGGCATTCTTGTATTGACGTCACAGCGGACTATTTCCAGTCTTTCCTCTTGCGCGGTTTTGTAACCCACCGGAGGTGAAATTTCACGTTTTTAGACAGCTAAAACACGGAAAAGAAAATCGATATCGAAAAAAACCTTTTCGATTTTCTTAACAGAACGCCATGTAGATTCCATCAAGTAAATAAAAAAATATCTGTCATAAACACTTTAAAGCGAACGCTCCAGTAAAACGGTCTCCAGTGGCTGGCTGTTAATTTTCTGTTACTAATCTCTCTGTAAGGCGGACACCTATCCAAGACGGACAGCTAGAGCTGATCCCCAGGGTGTCCAGCTTAGAGCTTGTAATTGATTGACAGAGACTACTTGCTGATTGACCGAATAACTGGCTGTCTCACTGACTGACTGACTGATTGACTGAATAACTGGCTGTCTCACTGACTGACTGACTGACTGAGTGACTGACTGACTGTCTATATGACTAACTGATCAATAGATTGATTAACTGGTCTTGAATGTCTAACTGACTGTCTGACTGACTGACCAAAAGACGTACTGACAGATTGACTGGCATACTCACCGGAAGAGGCGTGTCAGAATCCCTACAGACCTGCTCGATAACACGGTCTAGCTGATCATCAACCTTCTGTAGACCAGACTGTAACATATAAACAAACCTGGTAACTATTAAACAAAACAACCGCAGCAATAAAGTGGACATTTATACTGCCCTATCGAAATCAAAGGTAGCTTTTGTGTGAGGCTGGGAACATGTCTAAGAGGCTGCTTTGAAAAGCTGTCCGTTAACGAAAAGTTAAGTAAACAAATAGTCATGGGTTTGAATTCCGTTCAAGACTGATTTTTTCAGGTTGCTTTTTCAACTGCTTAAGTTGATAGCACACTGCAAGGATCACAAATTTCACTCATGTTTCATCCGCAGTTCACATATATGATTTTCATATATTCATATTAATATATTTAATTATCATCGGGTTATTACGAACTCACAATTGACTGTCTATCCATGTGGCTTTGCAGCTCAGTGGATAGAGCATTGCACCGGTATCTCAAGGTCATGGGTTCGAATCTCGTTCAAGCCTGAATTTTTTTCAGGTTGCTTTTTCAACTGCTAAAGTTGATAGCACACTGCAAGAATCACAGATTCCACTCATGTTTCATCCGCAGTTCACACATATATGATTTTCATATATTCATATTCAAGTAAACAAATAAATCACCAAGAGGCAAAGAAACAAAACAATATCAATTATCCTTATCGTGACAGAGTTAAGGAAAGGTTCAACTTAACAGACACCATGTCGGTAAATGATTCATTTCTTATACCTGTTGCTCCTCAGCAGCTTTCTCCAGCGCGTACTGATTACGCCTCAGGGCATCCTCCAACTGGGATATCCTTCACAGGGAACAACACAAACTCAGATCAGTGTTTGTATGTAGGGTGGAGTGGGGGATAAGCAGTCGGACACAGGATAATGGAGAGCGGTAACTGACTCGTCCCAGTCGTCTCATGAGAAGAGCGCAGTTTTTCCTTCCCATAACCTCACGCGCGCTTTTCACGAAAGACAAGAGAGACGACTGGGGACGAGTCTAGGGCGGTAAACGGAAGAAGAGTCATTTGACAGACGGTGGGAAGCGGGAGAAGTAGGAAAATGAGCAAATATTGCAGAATATTTTGTGATATCAACAGCATGAAGAGGCGGAAACTACCAAACAAAGAGGTAGGAAGTGGGAGAAAGGAATAGCAAGAAAAAACAGGAAGTTCGGACCTTTGTCCCTCCACCCCCTCCCCCTTACCAAGACAAGACTTACATTGTTACATCGCCAACATAAATGGAATCATCTTACACAAGACAACGACTTAATGGATGAAAAAAGAAACTACCATAGACATCGCAAAAAGCACATAGAATGAGAAACAAATAAACAAACCTGCCCAGGTTCACTTCAATTTTCTCTTTCTGCAGAATTTAAACAGAAATTGATGAGTTTAAAAACAAAGGAAGATACATTAGGTAATAGAAAAGGGGGCCGGATGTGGATGCTCGTTGGAACTTAAAAAGTAACCCATAAAAGGTGCTCCAATCTTATTTTGTGGGCGGGGCTCCAACTTATATTTATCCTGAAAAAATACTGAGCCTTTCATACTATGTAATTACGATTAGGTCGGTTTCATCGAACACGTAATACTCTTGAACATTTTCAAATGCGGAGATTTTGCACTTTTTGGTTAAAACAGTATTAAATATTTGACAAAGTACCTTTGCTTTCACACAAAGTGCCCTTTGAGCATCTAGAGGAAAATACTAAGTGATTCCTCGAAGAACATGGGAAGAACTTGCAATCCATTTCCATCCGGGCCATCCGAAGCCAAAGACATGTATTTACAGGGTTGGTATAGTAATAGACAAATTCGGCTAACGCATTGTTGTACCCAATAGGCCATTTGCACGATGACGTCATATGACTACAACTACCAGAATCCTTCAGTTTTTTGTTTTGTTGTGCAAATTGGGGCTATTGTTATTTAAACCGCACTGGGATTAAAAAATTTAAATAAGAAAGGAAAAACGAAATGAATTCTGGTAGTTGTAGTCAAATGACGCCATCGTGCAAATGCCCCATTCAAACCTTCTTGGAATAAGATTCTTTGTTTACAATATTTCCATATAATTTCCATGTCAATGCTTCATTGATATGGAAATATGACGAGCAAAGAGTTCTAATCGCAAAAGGTTTGAATTGGGTACAACAATGCGTTAGCCGAATTTGTCTATTGGTAACAAATGAATTTTTTGGTCTATCAAACTGACACTAAAACCAGTGACATTCCCCCCTTCAAAACTATAAAACACTCTACATGAAAGTGGTGCCAGAGCCTTCGTCACTTAAAGATAGGAGTCCCCTCCACTCCCCCCCCCCCCCCCCCCCTCCCTCCCCCTTGGGGATCCTTTTTGTTTACTTACCAAGTTTTCTATTTCTTCTTTGGCCTGTTCGTAGCGTGTTTTTAACTTGTTGTTCTCTTCTGTTGCTCTGTAAAGATATAAAACCACACCAGCATCAAAAATAACGTTGCCAAGTTTTCTGATTTGGAAGACAGGCAGTGTTTGCACGGACACGGTTGCATTTGAAACAACACCGTTTTCGTTGCAGTTGTACGTTGCCCCTTTCGTTCACAAGGTGACGATTGAATTCATGCATAAAACATCTTTGAAAACGCTGTCAAGAAGGGAGCGTTCTTAACATATGGTTTCATCTGCTGTGTGAACATTAAAACCGCGGCATCGCTTTGAAAACGCTGCCTTAATACGGCTCGAAAAAAATGCTAAAAAGATCGCCATATTTTTCCTTGCATATACTTCAAAATTAACGTTTTTGCCGCTTTTAAAAGACAAAGATAAAATATCAACTAAGAGCAGAATAAAATGTTGATCTCGAACCACATCGGCCTAAACGCTAGCTCAAAGATACGAAGCACTACTTACACGTTCAGTTCAGTCTGCAGTTTCTCCATCTCCTCTCTGTCCTTTTCTTGGCGTTTTCGCAACGCTTTTATCGTCGACTTTTCGTCCGCAAGCTGAATCTGAGTTTCAAGAACAAATAATGTGTCAGTGTAATATCACATGCATCCTATCACTCACTAAATGTTCAGTAAAAGTTAGATTTAGTCTGTCTGGTAGGTAGAGTAACAGTTATTTCTTGTTGTATTGTTTTACCTTCATGTCAGCTATTTGTTCTTCAATTTCGCCCTTCTGTTTATTGGACTTTTTAGCAGCATCTTGTAGAGCTTGCTCGTGATTCGCCTGAGGAAGAATAGAAAACATTGTAACTGAGTTCATGTAAATAAACGACAAACAGTGTACAAAAAAACAAAGCCAAAGGCGTTGCTACATAAAAACGGGGTGATTTTCAACAAGCATCGTTACATTAAAAGTGAACATCATGCAGCAGCGCGCAGATGATCTTTTACGCATGCTGCAAGAAACACCTGCAAAATGTTTCGTCAAAAATTTACCGCCTTTTAATTTATACGGTCACGACTTTTAACACAACAATGATTCATTGAAAAGCCTCTTTAAAAATTGCAATGTGTAACCTTGAATCTTAGAATAAAAAGTGGAACAAACCGTGAGGGCCTGGATCTGCTCCTCAAGCTCCCTGAGAGCATTTGTGTGGGCGTCTCGTTCCTGGAAAGTTACAAAAAAATGTTATTTGATCAAAAGTTGGTCACGAACTACAGGTAGTCCCTCTTTTCTTCCAAAGATATGCAAGTCAGAAATGAAACTCGTGAGCACACACGAAAAGGATCTTTAATGCGCGAAAACTCTCGTGTTGACTTCCCGTGCGACATTCACGCGCGCTTACGTGTTTCGCCTTTTGCTTTTCGCGAGACTATCCTTGTGAGAAAGGAGAAACAGTTCGAAGGGGTAGTCTTAGTTTTCCATAAAAATTAGAAAGGTAAAAATCGAGATATGTTAGCATACTTGTTGCAGCTGAGCGTACAGTGACGCGGCTTCTTCCTTTGTCGCTCTTTCCTGATGTCTGGCCTCCAAAATACGTTCCTCGTAATCCTACAACAAACAACAATCACAACAATGAAGAAAGCGTTTAGTGCGCTAAAGCCCCAATCAAACAGCGGTGCATGATAGTAAGTGAAAGCTGGGGTAAAGCGGTGATGACAGGGCATGAAAGTTGATGAAAGTTGGTCAAAAGTCACGTGAGCAAAGTCGTTCAGCGGATGATATCACATGATAGTTGATAATAGTTCGTGTTCAAACGGAAGCGCGAGTTTGAACCATCATTAACTACAGTAAAAACCCGCAAGTAAGAACCTGCATTTTCCCAAGTTAGCCTAAACAGGTTCTTACAAAAATGATAATTAGCACAAATTTAGGCTATTTTGGTTCTTTTTTCTGAAGAAAAGCATTACATTGTAGCTAATATTATTTAGTGGCATTCAGCCTATTCCTTATACAAAATCTGCATACCAAGGATATATTTATGTAAAAATGACTATAATAAGAAAAATTGAAGCACTGATCACAGAACATAACATTATATACATGTACTCTCATTTGCCCAAGTGTACTGTACACATTTTTTTACATAGATTTTAGAAAGAACCTGTTTCAAATTTCAGGCTAAACAGGTTAGTGTATAGAGGAGGTCTAACCGGCAAATTTTAGCCTAACAGGCTCTTAAAAACTAGGTTCTTACTTGCGGAGTTTTGCTGAATTATCAGTGCAGCGGTTTTTCGATTTCTCCAAGGGTTTCTGATTCACTCGGTCCAGTCAGAAACTTAAACATGTACTATCTAGTCCCAGTCTCTTCGACCTACCTGGCGCTGCTCGGCTTCTTCTTGGAGTTTGGAAACTAGTTTCGCCACTTTAGACCGCAGTTCTTTGATTTCTTTGATTTCCTTCTGCAATAAACTCAATATGAAACAAAGATTCATACGATAATAGTGGGAAAAAGAACACATGAAAGAACACTTGGTTTATCATTCACTTTTAAAGTTCTCTTCAACTTCGGATAGAACGGACATCTTAGGACAAAGGCTGAAATTAATGAGGCTATGTCGATCATGAGGGCTTTGCTAATTTTTGGTAAAAACTGTACTAAAATCATGCACAACATTTTGTTTGAACCTACAAAAGAAGAAATAAAGTGAATTCTTAAAGGGAAAGTGAACCACAGCCATTTGTATCAGTACCACGCAGCTCTTAACAACTTCTAATTTCATTGGACCTGGGTATCACGCAGCTCTATTGTTTTCAGGGTCCATTGTTGTGTTGTTTGTTCTATTGTTTTCTCAGCAAATAAGAGAAGACCTTGTAAAAGCTGCGTACTGCCCCATTTTTATCGATTTTTCAAAGACACGGAGGAAGAACTTGAAATAGCCTGCGAGCAAGCTCTCGGGTTCGGGATTTTGGGGGAGGGGGTGGGGTGGGGGGAGGGAAACGAGCGAGAGCTTGCAACTTGCAACGATGTCTCAGAAATTTGAATGTCTCCGTCCAAATGTGGACGGAAAATGCTGATTGGTTGAGATTTAATTTGATGATGACGTTGTCATGGTGTCATTCTTCGTGCGTCGTGATCAAGAAAAACAAACGGAGAGCGGAGGAGATTGCATTCGCAATTCATAAAGCGTGCGAGAATTTTTCTAAATATCTGAAGTTTCCTGTGGAATTGAAACCCGAGCAATGTCAAGCAGTTGAAGCACTACTTAAAGGTAGCGATGTCCTCGCTGTTTTGCCGACGGGCTATGGCAAAAGCTTTATATTTCAACTGTTTGCTGCCGCGGCTGCAAATATTTAAAGAAGGCATCATCAAACAGTGTTGGTTGTCTGTCCGTTACAAAGCATCTGATCGACGATCGACGACCAGGTAGCAGAAGCCAGAAGTATTGGAATGTCTGCGGCTCTTGTTACCGATGAAGAATTAAGATCGGCGAAGTTTCAGCTTTTTTTGGGGTCAGCCGAGAAAATAGGGAAGATAGCAATGACGTCACCAATTGTTATTAATGTGCCAACCAGAGCCTTATTGGCTGCCGAAACAAAGGGTTCTTTTGTTCCAGTGGCTGGCACATTTGAATAACAAAAAGAATGTTTGTAAACAGATATCATCCCTATTATCGACCAGCATTTGTGACCTCTAACGCGAAAGCGATACTAAGGGCTTTCCGTTCGAGTCGTTCCCTTAGAGACCGTTCAGGTAAAAGATTTTTAGCCATTTGAACGGCTATCGAAAGAGCTCTAGTGTTTTAGCCGGTGATTTATTTTTGCTTTCATTCGCTCACCATGCAATTTGCATAAGTCCGAAAGTAATTTGAAACCTTTTCAATATAAACATCTCGCTTTCAAAAGAGAAACACCTTCAGACTGGTGAAGCAGAGAGTTTGGAAAAACGTATCTTAATTTTGTCCAGCGATACACTACAAAGAAAACAGAGAAGCAAACAGTCTGGCTGTCGTAAAGTATGTTGCGTTACCAACACTATTTTTATTTTCATGTCTGTTTACATTAACGCTCGGTTCCGGTTTGCGCTGATTGGCCAAATTCTGACAGCTCGGACAATGGGGAACCACGGAAGTATTCGGGGCGGTATTCAAATTCCTGGGACATCGTTGCAAGCTCTCGCTCTCCGCTCCCCCAAACCCGAAACCCCGAGCCCGAGAGCTTGCTCGCAGGCTAAACTTGAAAAATTTAGTCTTAGTTTTCAAGTTTCCATCCATTCCCATCCTGGCCATTCGCTGCTGAAATCACACATTTAATTGTTCTCAAAACTAGACTATTATTTCAAGATTTTTCTTTGATACGATGCCCCTTGGCTTTTCAATGTGATACTAAATTCTGGTGGCACAGCCCCTTAAACAGTGATAAACCGTAGTAGTGATTGCGGGAGTGTCCGTCTGCCCGTCACAGTGGAGTCCCAGTGAGAGCTGTGTGTCGGCAATAGCTTTAAGTATCAGCAAGACAGGAGTTTACAGTATTACAGATGAATTATACAACTTGAACTTGTTAATAAGAGGGGTCCTTGCTGCCTAAGCAAACACTTTTACAGTGTCCTCGATACAACGTAGGTAATCTAAATCTCCAAAACGGCTAAAAAAAAAAAGAAAAAAAAAACCAGTCTGACAAAGAAAAATTTATACGCACCACAGGTTCATGTCCTTGAAGTCCTTGTTCAGCTTCTCGTTCCAGTCTCTTGCATTTTGTACGATACCTAGGAGAGAAAGAAAGATTCTGTGACGAGCCAAACAAACCAGCATATTCGTTGAGGGGGGGGGGGGATGATGCCCGCGGAAACTTGGAAAAGGACTCTTAAAACGCTCTATAATCTTGTTTTGTGGGCCTGACAAATGTAAGATAAGCTCCCCAGTAACTGTTAAATAATGCATCTCCTTTATCCTATTTAACCCCACCCCCCCCCCCCCCCCCCCCCCCCAACCAACGACACCCTATCAATGCTCCAGGCTCTTCAAACAATTGTTTCATGATCAACGGCAACGATGGTGTCAGTTGTTGTGCAGGCTTTGTAATGTAAGTGGTGTGACTGGCTAGTCCAATCCTAAACTGAGGCGCATGCTTGAGCACAGTGGGGACAATAGAAAGACGCCATGTGGGTTGCAGATACAGAATCTTTCCAATATTGTCTGTCACTGGTGATTCGATCCCGCCGGGCTGATTTGAAAGTTATAGTGCAGACCTCATAGTCATAATTAGTGTGCAAGCCCATTCTGTCTTGGGTACAGAACTTTAGCTTTCTTGCAGAGATGCTATAATGCTTAATAACCACATACACTAAAACGTTTCTAAATAACTACACGTACAAACTACCTACTCTTTTATGGACTGCAAAGCTTTGTTCCTCAGCTCAGCTCTCTTCTTATCACTTTCTTTCAGTTGATTCTCCTTGTCCTCAAGTTGTCCTCCTAATTCTTGCACATCCTTCGCACTCTCTTTCAGTTTCTTGGTAACAGTCTCCAACTCGTTCGCATAGCGTTTCTTTTGCTCCTCGCTCTCTTCATACTTGGACAGTAAATCCTTCATTTGACTGAGCAGCCTCTCCTGCTGCTCGTCCTTTCGATCCATGTCCTGGTGCAGAGCTTCCAAGTTGTTTAACAAGTCAAATCTGGGAGAAAAGCAATTCATTGCACTCATTGGCTGCTCATAGTTGATTCTCTAAATCAGCGTGCGTCTGTAAAATCTGCTAGCGTATCATACAATGATCCTGTCAGGTTAGCATGTAGCGCATAATTTCTAATGACGATCATGTCAAGTTCGAATCATAGGTAAATCTGGGTATGTTCAGGCCTCTTTGACCGGGCGCAAATTACCAAAAAGAGATCAAGATAAAGACTTGGAAAAGACGAAAGGGTCCTTTATGAATGCCGCACAAATAGGAAACGTTTTGAGTCATAAGACAAAAAGGAATAAGAGAAGTTTCAAAATCGTTGATATTATGTAAAGGCAAAAGAAAATTTCCGCCTCAAATCAGTTTTGAAATTACTCAATTGCATTTTCTATTCTTAATTTACTTGCCCGATTACTCTCTGAACTATAACTTACCTATCCATATCGTCTCCTCCCCTGACATGTCTCCCAGAGGGTCCATCATAAAATGACTCGCCCATGTGCCTGCGATCCAGATCCCGCTCCATCTCAAATCGATCCAGGTTCCTTCTCATTTCAGTCACGTGATCCCCTGCAGGCACCTCGCTTCGCCCCAGACTCCTCCTGAATTGAGATGACGAGGTTGGACCGAATGATTGACGTCTTTGGGCTGCGCCTCTTGTTAATCTCGACACTTGCTGCATGATCTCATCTTTTTCTCGCTCGGATTTTGCAACCTGCGAAAGTGCAATAAAGAATGTACTTTTCATATACCGTAAATCCTCTATTAACCCCCCTCCCTCTAAAATAAGCCACTCTTTTTGGAGCAAGAAATTTATTTATTAAGACCTACTCTCTTTTAAGCCTCCTTTTCTTTTACAACCAAAACAATAAACGACAGACTGCATTACAGGTACATTTGTACCGTAACAATCCGGGAATGATCACGTACAGTACTTGCGAACTTTAGGGGAAATAGTACCGTACTTGAACTAAAATATAATCATAATTACGGTAATCGTGAATGTATGACACTTCACTCTTCTGATCAATCAAATGGTTTCTACGTGCAGCAAGCTCGGATGAAATTGCTAAATTGTAATACCCCCCCCCCCTCCCCCTTCAAACCTGCATGAAATAAATCAGCCCCCCGGGGGCTTAAAAGAGGATTTACGGTAGTCTGCTTGGCATGCGCTAAAAAGGGGAGGGGGAAGGGAGATTCGGGCGGGCGGGCGCGCAAAGGGCGTGGAGAAGGACGTGGAGGTGCGCGTGAAGGAGCGCGAAATGAGGTGGTGCGTAATTATATCTTATTTTTTACAAAGTTTGAAGATCGAACCGGATAGTACTGGCACCGGGTTATGTTGCCTGAGGTGAGATGAGTCAAATACAGCCAAATGTTTTCCTGTCAAGTCCAACGTTATTTAATAAGTTGGGATCCGAAACGTTGCGTGCCGGTTGTCATGAGAGTTTCAATTGATGTCCACTTTGTAATGTATATCTTACCCATCCCCTAAGGTTTTCAAGTTGTTCTGTACAATAAACCTCTCACCTATCCCCTAAGGTTTTCAAGTTGTTCTGTACAATAAACCCCTCACCTATCCCCTAAGGTTTTCAAGTTGTTCTGTACAATAAACCTCTCACCTATCCCCTAAGGTTTTCAAGTTGTTCTGTACAATAAACCTCTCACCTATCCCCTAAGGTTTTCAAGTTGTTCTGTACAATAAACCTCTCACCTATCCCCTAAGGTATTCAAGTTGTTCAATCTGTACAATAAACCTCTTACCTGTCCCCTAAGGTTCTCAAGTTGTTCCACTAGTCGTTCACGGTCTCCCTGTCCTTCTTCCATCTGTCGGCTCAAACTTTCTAGTCGCCCTTGAAGTCGTTTACGAGCTGATTCAGTCTCCTCCAGTTTACCTTGTGCCTCTTCTAGCTTTTTATACATCTCATTTCTTTCGCTTTCAGCGCGTGAAAACTTTTGACGTAATTGTTCTGCCTTTAGAATAGATTAAAAACGTAACATGAGTATTATTCATAGGACAATGAATTAGCCTGCGAAGTGGCTCCCTTTTTGGAGGTATTGGGTTAAAATAAATCGGCGAGTAGAGCGAACCGAGAGCGTAGACTGGGAAAGAAACCTGGGAACACTCGACCGGCCCTACTGCCTCCCCAATACTCTCAAAAAAGGAACCTGTTCACAGGTAACAATGTATAAAAGGAATGATATTCAAACACGAGTGTAATACTACCAGGACTTATGGCCACCACATACTGCTATTTTCATGGCCCAAGCATCTAGCACGAAAGTGGCACCTAAATAAGGGGATTTATTTATATCTATATTCATCTAAACCACATTAATACAACAACTCCGTTAACAATGACACAGCCAGATTTTGTTGGCCAAGTGGTGACCGAGTTAACGGAGCTTCGCCTCAGTTTACTGTTACATGATAGGAAGTTTAAAAGTCCAAGCAAATCAATTTCAGATGCTTTTTCGCTGTGGGCCAATGAAAACAGCAGTAAGACTGAAATGTTCAGTGTTCGGGGGAACAATCTCCATGGATACCTGATCTACAAGTGCACTCTTTCCTCCTTCACTCTGATCCAGTCGTTTCGCTGCAGCCTCCAATTCAGCCATAACCTAAGTGTTATGTAAAGAAGTAAGCATTTCATACTTGGATTATTTGTGTGAAGGGATGGACAAACGATCACTTCATATTTTACCGTGCAAATAGCCTGTGAACAGGCCTCCTTGTGGATGTATGACGAAAGTAGATGGCGGCGAAAAGAAAACTCGCGAGGAAAAGTCGGCGAGCGAAGCGAGCCGCGAGACCCGTTCGCCTTGTTTTTTCGACCTATTCCACTAAAGAGCTGTTCACAGGCTACCGTGCAAAGGACCACTCAAATGAAAGCTACCGAGCAGTATTTTGCTGTGGTACTGTTTATTATGCTGTACAAGGTGGTTCTAACTTTTAAGTTTGTGGACAAATCCTAAAGTGTGACCATTCAAATGAAAGCTATTGAGCAGTACTTTCCTGTGGTACTGTTTATTGTGCTGTACAAGGTGGTTCTAACTTTTAAGTTTGTGGATAAATCCTATAGTGTGACCATTCAAATGAAAGCTACT
The DNA here is from genome assembly GCA_024195265.1 of Dendrophyllia cribrosa. Classification (NCBI taxonomy): domain Eukaryota; kingdom Metazoa; phylum Cnidaria; class Anthozoa; order Scleractinia; family Dendrophylliidae; genus Dendrophyllia; species Dendrophyllia cribrosa. The sequence goes on along the minus strand of JAJLRJ010000014.1, from coordinate 9,796,663 downwards.
GAGCAGTACTTTCCTGTGGTACTGTTTATTATGCTGTACAAGGTGGTTCTAACTTTTGAGTCTGTGGATGAAATCCTAACGTGTGACCATTCAAATGAAAGCTCTTTAGCAGTACTTTCCAGTGGTGCTGTTTGTTTTTCAGTATTTACAGAATGAACATTTTTAGCATTTGGTTTTGTTTACCTCCCTGCGTTCCCTTTCAGCTAGTTCCAGTCTCCCTGATAAATCGTCCACGCGTGACGCAAGTAATCTCTTTTCTTGTTCACTCTCCTCCAGTGCCCGTCGTTCAGAATCTAGTTCACTGGACAACAAACAAATGAAATCACTTCAATGAAATACAAATAGATCTATCTATCTTACATTTATAGTGTTCTACTTACAGACACTAAAAGCTAAAGAAACCAGCATAAAATGTAAACCGGCCCTGTCCGCACCAATTAAAGTGTTTCGAAGTCTCTGTTTACATTTGAGCAAAAACACGTCAAGTTTTTTTGTCCACATAAGCGTCTTCGTATTGTTTTCACCTACCCACACTAATGCATTTTCATTTGAAAATTCTCTTTTTTGATGCATTTTCACTTATCCTCCACACTAAAATGATGAAATGTGTACGAAGATTGTTCTCCGATTATTTAATTTGTAGTCTTTGTTTTTACCCGTCCACACAAAAGTTGTTGTTTTCAATGAAAACAATCTGATGACAGTTTTTTTGTCTATGTACAGTAGACAATAAGCAAAAAGTGAAATAACAATGAATAGTATCAGCATTTTCACTAAAACTAAACAAAAAGTACAATTTTTGAAAAAAAATATTTTGGTTCAAAAGTCTTCACTATAGAGGTTTTGCACGGCAGGAACAATAGATTCTTTTCCCTATGGGAAAGAATGTTCTTTCTAATGCAAAACATTTTCATTGTTCCTGCCATGCAACATGGCTGCCGTGCAAAACCTCTATTGACTGAAAGCTCGCGACCAATCAAAAAGTGGACAGGGTTATAATAATCTCACCTAAGAGGCTGTTCAGTTGGCTTTTTACTTGTGCGTAGACGACAAGTTGAATTGCTCAGAGCTCATCATCATTGAACAATTAAACAAGAAAACTTACCTGGCGACTGAGCGGATTTCCTCTCGTAGTTTATTTTCATTTGCTTCACCTAACAAACTCTGTAAAGGTAAGTTATTTCACAATCCTTAATAAACAAGATTATACATGTACTGCAATTGCTGTGACAGAAGAGAGATTGTTTTGTGATTGAGTTATTGAGAAGAAAAGGACAGCTCAAAAAGACAACAATATGTTTTTTTACTAAACCGTGTATTCAAATTAGCCTCTACTAAATTAATTAATATTTAGCGTGTTAGCAATTAACTGAAACAATGAAATTGCATAATTCCGTAGCTTTACCATTAAAATTAATTAAGCTGGCTAAGATTGATTAAGGTAGCTCCTCAGCATTAAAACAGGGGTTAATTGAAGGTTTATACTTTAATTTGAGCTGCAACAAATATTTTAATATGTTTACATGTAGGTTAGGATTTACTTAACAACATTCTAATAAGAGAATATTTTGACATCAAACAATTAATAAAAAAACATCAGCGAAAGGAAGCTGTAATAATGTTTCGATGCCATCTTGACTCCATTATCACCTTTATGACAAACATAATTTTTAATTTGACAACATAGTCAAGATGACTTTGAAACGTTGCTACAGATTCCTTTCACTGATTTTTATTATTAATTGATATTACAGTAGCCCAACAACAAAACAGTTTTAAAAACATTTTTTTAGTTCACAATCAAATTATTGGAAAAGAAATGACATTTCAAGTGAGCGAGTATAGTACGTATGAAGAACGTTTAAAGTTACCCTGACATTTTGTAACTCGTTGGCGAGTTGACCGACTTCTTTCTGTTTCTTCTCCCAAGATTCTCGTTCTGCTCGCATCTGACAATCGCACACAATAAACACAATTCCACAGACATCATGTCAGGTTAACAGTGTAATGGAAAGGAACAAATGAAAAGAACAGAAGAGAAAGACAATGCATGCATAGCGTTTTAAGTCAAGAACATTTATCATTCCTGTTACTGACTGTCCGTAACTTCGAGGTAAAGTCATGCTATTTTAGGTGAATCTAGTGAAATATTGCATTTTAATATATTTTCCATGTTATATCGAAAGTGAAATTCAAGATAAGAGTCCCCATATGTAGCTGATACAGGATTCAAGAGAAAAGAACTTGGCACATAGCCTGTGTGACAAGCGCTAAAAAGGACAAGGGAAGAGGGCGCACATGAGCATGGATAAAGAGAGCATGGAGCGCAAAGGGAGGGGAAAGCTACCTCTGGCCCTTCCTTCACACTCCACGCTCTCTCCACGCGCTTCGCATGCTGGAATTTTTCTTCTCCACCCCTTTCTAGCCCCTGCCACCAGGCTGCGTGGCCCAATGTTCTCATGACCATTACATCTGTCATTAAAAGCCTTCAGAATTTTTTTCACTTTTATTATTAATTTGGAATTGAAGGGCCGAGAGCATGTCCAGCCTATATGACTTTTTAGGCCTTTTTTTATTTTTTCTCGCTCAGAATAGCCTCATTTTATCGTACAACGGATAACATCACAAGCCCTTGTCGAATTTGCATTAACCCTAAGGAATTTGACCGATTTCACCTGAAAAAAGCAGAGTTCTGGCCCTCCAGTGCTTTGACTGTACATTCAGAGCGCAATTTCGAAGCCATTTCAAAGCAGTATGGCCGTGGGAATACGCGACTGCAATACTTCTGACCAGTGCCAACAACCTGAACGAAAATACCGTTATTTACGCACGCCTGGCTCGCTTATCTATCGTGAGCTCACTACAGCAACACGTCGCCTCTGTAGCGTGTGTGTAAGCCAACGTGTATGAGGCCCGTCCGGTGATTGAAAGACATCATTAAGTCCGGAAATCCTCAAGTCTCTAGCACTTCTCAGAGAAACGAGTCGTGTTTCTTTTCCTTCCTTGTGTCTGAAGCGCCATTTAGCGCTCGAGGTGAAAAACGGACCTTGGTCGGGAAGACGAGCCGGCGGGAAAGTCTGGAATCACTTCGGATCAGAAAAGGGGCAGCGTTGAGAGTTGTGGGCCATTTGCCATCCCGTGCCGTGGTCGAAATGCCCGATATCCGAAGTGCTTTGAGACTTGTAGTATTTTGCAATAACTTTCGGGCGGGAACTCCATTTCGGTTTTGTTGTAGGATTTCCCGACATGCTTTGCGACAGTGGTAGATGGGTCCGCTGTGCGTGGTCGGGCACTTGAAATACAGCTTTGGGCAGCTCGAAGTGAGTTGTTGCTGGCCGGCGGGAAGACGTTTCGCATTTGGAGTCTTTAATGCAACATTAAATTCGATCTAAAAGGATTTTGAAATCGAGATACGCGTTTTGATGCGTATCAAGCTTTAAATAATAAAACTTAGTCTGAACTGAGCATGTGTTCCTCGGTAGTGTAGTGGTTTCGTCGGGGATTTGCGCTCGGACGGCTCCAGGTCCGAACTGGACATTATGAAAGTGATTTACTTTTTTTGCGTTCGTCAAAATTCCTTACGTTTAATTTTAAAAAAATATCGAACCGTGTCAGTGTGAAAACAGAAGCTTACCGCAATATTGCGTTACAATAGGAGCCTTTGATTGATTGATTTTTTTTTTTTGCATACGGTATTTCTCGAAAACGACGGAAAAAACAACAGAAAAAAATTCGGAACAATGTTTTGCAACTAATTTCTAGTTCACATGCCAAAATTGGACAAATCTGAGCAAGAAAAAATAAAAAAAGGCCTAAAAAGTCATATAGGCTGGACATGCTCTCGGCCCTTCAATTGAAGGACAATGAAATATTCATTTAAGGATAAAATGGCAACTGCATAACATAAAGTCCTTTATTGTCAATGTCAGGGTAGACCTGCAATGCATTGTTGTTCGTTTTTACCTCTTGCTGTATTTCTTTGAGTCTGTTTTCAATTTCATCTTGTTGAGATTTTTGATTGGCCTGCAACTGTAAGCATATGGGGTGTCAAACTTCTTTCCAAGGTGCCCCGCTTTGAGACCTTGAAAATGAGGTTCTTCAGTTCCAGCTTAAACATGAGGTTTGGTTTGATACCAAAGGCATAAAAGACACTTTCTGTCAAAAAGAACTTTGCTGGTATGTTGCAGCTCTACCATCAAATAACACTTCCTTAGTTTAAAAAGGAAGAAAAAATACATTTGAATCTCCTGTGGAAAATGGAAACACAAAACATGTATACAGTGTATGACTGAGAGAGATGGTCCTTTAGAAGAACAGATATGTCAGTCAGAGAAACACAAACCTATAAAGGCCATAACATAGATAAACTACCCACTAAAGGTCATTAGTTATTAGTGATTGTTAGTTGTATTTTTTTTAGTGCAAGTTAAGTTTATTATTACTTGATTACAACATGAAATTATTAAATTATAAAAAAGATAACTTTATATGTAACTAAAAGTATATTTGATAAAATAATTATGTGCCAATGGTATTAGCTTTTTAAAGCATTCTTGTAGTAAGTGTAGTTTGGTACCACAGTGAATAAATAATTTATTTTTTCTGTGAGGTGCATTAAGGTGCATTAATTCAGAAAAGTGGAAGAAGTAAATGGTGAACTCTGGTTTCTGGGGAATTTGACTATTAAATGTTAATTAAATTTAATAATTTTAGTTAATTATTAACTGTTAGAAACTAACCTTCAAGTTAAATATTAAGATTACGCAATAATGAAAAGATCTTGAGAAGTTAGGTCTAATCAATGTGTATAGTACATTCCAGAAGAGCATCTTATTTCTATAAGAAACAGTTTTTTTTTTGCCTCTTGCAAGAGCTGATCAAGTCTATTGCATGGACACATGGTGTAACATACACACACCATCGCACATAAACAATATTGCAATCGAGGTAGCCACACGATTCACCATTTAATGCAACTTCATTGTCAGACATGGGTACCTGGAATAAACGCCATCGGTATTTATTTAAAACTTGACCTTGTGGACCCCGCATTTATTTGAACCCAGCATTTATTCGAAACTGGCATTTAATCGAGAAAATATGGTATTTTGTTGTTTGTTACACAAGAAGTTGCATGCAACACATATTTCTGAGGTAGACACATGGTGTAATTTTGAAGTTGCATGCAATGTTGGTCAAAGGATGCTTAGGAGGCCGGAGAATAATAAAATGCCCTTGTATAAACAACAATAATTATTGGTGCTTATTATAAACATTTTGATACAATTTCTGGTTAAGAAGAACTGCGATGCATCAGACGACATAAAAGTGGGCGTTTCTTCAGAATGCAGACACTAGATAAGCAGACTAAAGCCACCACGTTGGTCACAAGGACATTTTGTTTAACTTTTCCCTCAGCCACTCATGAATAATAAGGTCTTTATTTATAATAACTGCCAGCTGACAAAGTTTTGCTAAAACCCTTTTCCCTGTCAGACAAAGATTTTATGAGTAGCTAACCTGTTGCCTTAATGCCTCAAGTTCTCGATCTCTTTCTGATGCCAATCTTTGACTTTCACGCAGCACATCACGTTCGGCATCCAATCCCTGCAATGCAACAGTTTGTGTTGCAATAATACATTCAAATAGATAGACAGATGGATAGATAGATCTTTATTAGGCACAGAATTCATAAAGTTGACACTTATTTACAATGAAGCTGTGCATCTAAAGTTTATCGATTATCAATGATTGTAGCGGAGCACTTGCGGGCCGAAGGCCCGCTGCGTAGCCCCATACTCATAGAACCCATCCCGTCATTTTTCATGGTCAGCGGAATGTTTCACGGGTGGCATCTTTACATGTGTGTACGAGCGTTGGGCAGGGCCAATTCGCGGGCGCGTATGACGTCGCAAAACATGCGCGTATGACGTTGCGTAACATCGAAGCGAGGCTTTGTTTTTCACGCGCAGCTGCACACTCAACACTCTTGTTAAGTTTGGTTAGCCTTGAAGTTTTGCCGAGAAAACCATTTGCAAAGTCATTTTTCCCGGTATTTATCCGCGGTTTGCTACTCAAGACAGGTTTCACATTTGTCAAACAGCGGTCAAGACCGCATTTGAGGCTGCGTAACTCTGCAAGTCAATCATTTTTGGAGGGATATAGAGCTACCGGTAAGTGCTTATTTTTAAACCTGATTTCGTCTAAATTGAAGCTAGTAGATCGTCGAAGCATTTGTTTACAGCTAAACTCTTTAGAGTTTAATTCTTGTGCTTCCGACCTTTTCACCTTAGTTAAGCTTATCATCATTATACTGTTCTATATTGTGCAATTTTGGCTTGCATTTAAAAAGGTTTCAATTTTGAATAATTAGGTTATATAAAACGTGCTTAAATTCAGTCGTTTCATGATTTCTTTCATCGAAGACAATCAGCTTGGCCCGGATGCGCTATAAATGGTTCGCCTTTTGCATTTAAACAGAAACTTATGGAGATTTGAATAAAATTTTTCGAAAGAAGATTGTGTTGTCCATTTTTATGTCTTTGTTCATTCATTACATACACTGTAGGTTGAAAAGCGATTTTATGTAAACAAAACAAGACTCAAATTTTATATAGTTCTAACTTCACTCGCGTGGCCTTGTTGTTTTTGTGAACTTTTGTACGGTCTAAATGTACTGTGCAGACGGTCGCGTAATACTGTTTTTGAGAATTGCTAAAATTAAAAAATAGCCAGATCGTCAATCTTAATTCTTGTACTTCCGACCTTTCACCTTAGTTAAGTTTCACCTTAGTTAAGTTTGTTCAGTGAGCGACGCTGTTAGGCTCAGCCTATCTATATATATTATTTATTAATAACCTTTTAAGCCCCAATAGTAATCGTCAACCAAGTTCTCCTTCCAAAAGCACTTTACGATCAAACATACAGGTCATGGAAATGGAGGAATTTACATTTAGTTTGATGCTTCAACAATTATTTAGTACCCAACCACTATTTGCAATGCATGTCAGTTACATCATTGATTTTAAGGTGAAATATGCAAGTTTAAAAAGGCACTGTTAGTTTGATTTTTTACCTTATTGTAAACTCACTCCAGAAACAACAGGGAGTCTGGGCCCTAGCTTCAGGCACAATGATTTCTGGGATCACTTGTGGGGACAAAAACATGGTGGCAGAATGCCTAGACAACTGAAGTTGCTGTTTTGGCCTACAACAACAGCTTTCAGAGAAAAGCTGAGCTGGAATACTACCAACAAACAAAAAGTGTTTTTTATATTGATTTCAAAGCTGCAATCACTTTAAATTTCATGGCGCCAAATACATGCAAAACACTATTTGACTGAGCACAAAAATAAAAATAAAAAACAAACCGAGGAACCCTTAGGCTACCCTCTTGCTTATTTTCACTTCCTTTTCACTATTTCTGTGGCCAAACTAACCTTTACTAGAACTTCAGCTTGACGCCTGCTAGCTTCTTCTGTTTCGCGTAGGTCATTAAGAAGTCTTTCTCTAGTAAAGGATTAAAACGTGTCAGCATGTCTGCATGAAGTCTGATGCAAAAGTTCTAAGCATCACAAGAGAAGTTAATTATATAATGTTAAATAAAACTTTAAATACCTCTCTTCTAAATCAGTTCTGACACTCACTCCTATAAAAAAATAAAACAATTTTATTACTCGCATGTGAACAAGTATATAAAGTATAAAATATTGGATGTCAAGTGGAACACCTCTTGACTAGACCAGTGACTAGTGGTTCTAAAATGTTTCTAGCCCAAACCCACTTTTTATTAGGCTATGGTTGACCACTGCCAGCCCTTAAGAGTTTTACTGCCTTTGTCAGTAAAACATTACAATGTAACATTCTAGTCACCTGGAGGTCCATTTGGAGCTCTTTGGTCACGTCTGGGTGCACCCCAAGGATCACCATCAAGTCTGTTTAACAAAAGAAATGCAAGATTTTTTTAGAGGTTTAAACTGCATACATGTACATCCACAGGTTTTTGGCTTTTGTGAAGAGAGGGAAAAGTTCTGGAGATTCTGGAGAAAAACCCTTGGTTCCAAATTACCAACAATAAACTCAAACCATACTTTTTTAAAAAAAGTACATGTAACAAAAACAGGACAACTGCATGGCACTTGGGCAGCTTAATACAAAATTGTAGTCCCCTGCTTGCAACGATCCTAACCTTCCACGTTCTTCTCTCTCTCTTTCCAGCTCTCCTGTTAAGCGATTTTGTTCACTTTTTAGGTTCCTTACAGCTTGCCTGAGATGCTCAACCTTAAAGATTTAACAGATTCCAAAATTAAAAACAAAATAGGCCACTTCTGAACTAATTTTAACCTGATCTTTTACAAAGCAAGGACTGGTGTACAGAATCATGTCTCGTGTGATGTTTTCATAAAGGAGCTTGATGAAACGCAGGAACTAATTGTTTGTTTTGAAGATTTGATTTGATTATTTTTAATTATAGCCACAATTAATTGTCACTTTGCAAACAAGTTTGTGTTAGGAACAACAACAAGCAACAATCCTCAATAACAGCAACAAGGCTTAATATTGTGATTTTTTTCCTTCAGTATATTTTAGCCATGTAACAATGTAAAATAATTTCAAAGTTTCCATTTGGTTTGGTGCAAAAGGAAACCTTAGGATAGTGTTATTCTGCATCTTTGGGAAGGATAGACTACGAGCAGTCTCTCCTTCCCAGCTTAGTCTGTCGAGCGAGAAACGAAAAAACATTAGCGAACGGATAATGGCCGAGCGAAACTGGGGGCGAGGCAGGCGTCAGGGAAAATGTGAATAAACCAAAGTTGAGTAAGATCATGCTAGCTGTGTGCTTAACATTTGCCTTAGTTCAGATGGTCGCGTCATTGGGTGGTGACGTTAAGCCATTGGCCTTGTCTCCGACAGCTTCCTGTAGGGGATGTTAAAGATCCCATAGCACTCTTCGCAAAAGAGTAGGAGACGTAGTCCCCGGTGTCTGTGGTCTGCTTTGTTATGGGAGCACCTGTGTCACATTCGACATGAATTGTAAACTGCACTTTGGCAGTCTGGCAAAGTTTCCCGAACAGTGTTGTAAAGCGCATTTGAGTATCTTTCACATAGAAAGTGCACTATATATTAATTAATGTATCATCTTTTTTTAAAAAATCATCACTGACAACGAAATACAATAAGGGCTCCTTGATTAGAAATTTCTCAATATACACTGTAAGTAGTTTTACGGTGGTTATAAGAGATCTAGCTATAAACCAGAATTTTATAAAGCTACAAAATACATTAATACAAAACAACGTCAAAGTCACTGGCCTGACTTACATCTGATCGAACATCTTCATCAAACCGAACAGGTCCTCTTTGACTTTTTCTTGCAGGTCTTCCATGTTCATCTTCAGACTACAATTTCAGTATACAAAAGCAAAATAGCAGCTTCAGTGAAAGCAACTCTCTCTATGCAACCACTCTTCAGGGTTGTCATTTAAGGAGCTGGCCAGCAACTGCAGTGAAGATTACCGGCAACTCAAGGTTTGAAAAAGATTTAAAGTGCCCATGAAGTAAAATTTCACTACCATTTTGTTTTAGGGTTTTATGTTGTTTGAATCACCTTTATTTAATTTTCAGGCGTTTTCCTCTTTTGCGTGAAGAGGGTCCACTAATTTCAGCAGTTCGAAAACTCCCACCAGGGCCTGAAATTTGCCACATTTTAAGCGCTGCCACAAAGGTATTTGATCACAACAAAACATGGCGGAGAAGGGGATAAACCCAGTGTTAAATACGCATCGCTTTCAGCCATATTTTAATCGAAATAATCCTTCCACAAGTTGCCAAAACTCCACTGTAAAACGAGTGACGCACTCTCGTAAACACACTAATGACATCACTAGAACCCAGGTCCTTGTCTAATATGCCCAAATGCGCTGCTTGTTAAAATATGTTCCCGCTACTTCAAGTGACTCATTTTTCCATCAAAATAATTCTTAAAGCACCTGTTTTCAGATTACCGAAAAAAATTGAAGTAAAATTGCACTTCATGTGAGTTATGTCATGGTGATTTTGAGGTTCATGGGTCAAAACTGGGCCAAATTAAAACTAAGTACCTTTGTTGCACTCGAAATGCTTATAGAACACTAAGTCTGAGAGGAAGATATCAAGTGAATTTATGAAAGAGAAAATAAACAATAATCAGAGTTCTAGCGAGTTTTCCAAAAGAGAAGAGATAAACTTAAAACATTAGCCCAATTTTTTCAAGATGCAATCCATTTCCATCCTGGCCATCTGCCGCCCAAGACACTTATTACTCTTAGAGCACTAGTGAAACTTTATTTTTGGTTTCTCACTGACATAAAGATGTATATTGGCTTGTAAAAGTGACACTAAAATGGTGACATTAAGGACAACATCTATGGGAGACTATATGTATCTTAAACTTGAAGTTTATGACCCCCTAACTGTTCTTGTTTAGCCGGCAACCTCAAAGCTTAATAACAGCCCTGACCATCCACCAATATTCAGCAACCATTTCTTACAGCAATGCTCCAGACAACAGGCTACTAAACCATCTTATTATTATGGGAAAACAAATCATTTACTATTGTCGTTTCAAAAATATTAAACCAAGCCTGGCGTTACTCAAAGCCAAAATACAAAACATGCAACAAGTAGAATTATTTATAGCTAAGAAAAATAACAAAGAGTTAGTTCATTATCAGAAATGGCAAAGCATTATATCTTTGTAATAAATTAAAATATAATTTCTTAAGTCTTTATTCATCTACATAGTAGGCTTTTGTTATGGTATTGTATTGTAATGTAGGTTAGTGTAAGTACTTATTTATTTATTTTTTTTGTGTTGGTATGCATATTAGTATTAGAATAGTAGTGTTATATGTACTACATATTTGTGTAAATTATTTTGATAAGCAATAAAATAATAATAATAAAAAAAAAAAAATTTCTAAGAAAACCAGGATTGAGTCAGATTTTAGTCAAATGCTCTATTGAGACTGGCCGTTGACAAAACCTGGATCGGACCGGATCGGATCGGACTGACAAAACCTGGATCGGATCGGATCGCGGACTGACAAAACCTGGATCAGATTGACAAAACCCGGATCGGATCACCGAACGTAGCATCGCCTCAAATTTCCGCCAAAACTGGTCACGTGGTATCTCTTTAACTGCTTTTTGTAGTGTAAACTGAACGAGATAAAGAAAAACTGCAAAATTCGTTCTCATACCCTTACTACGGTAGCTGTTTACAATTGCTTTGTCAGTATGAACCAGGATAGTAACAGGGTTAAATTTTCTGTTTATATTAGTGACATTAGTAATTAAAATTGAAGTTAAGGGTATGTCCCACCTCCATACAATCAAACTTTTTTTGTGTTGTGCTTAAACTCCATCTTAGTTAACACGTGCATGTTTAGGGAGAAACATTTATATTTTGACATAAAAACGTGTGGAGGGGTACATTGTATCCAGCAGCTAGACTTGCTTACCAGCACTAGGTAGTTAAAATTATTCTCATGTATACAGTTACCGAAAACCGGATATAAAATCGATAAAGATACGCTATCGCAGTTTTTTTCAAATTTTCATATTAGTGGACTGATAACAAACATCCATCGACAGTAAGATAGAGCACCGCTCCGCGCGATCTGTTAGCATTGCGCAGTCAATTTCTTGTTTACCTGTAGCAGTGTTGCTATCTACAGACAGTGACGTAATATCTTGCAGGTTAAAAATAAAACTGTTTCATTTTTTAATATGTTGATTGTACTCGATACTTTCGTGGAAAATAACTTTTGATGAACGTGAAATCCAGCGTATTGCTCGTAACTATTATACACTGTATCTTTGTATCAATCGGTAAACCTGAGGTTGATGTGCTTTCACTTTCAGTTTTTTAAGATATATAGATATGGCTAAAAGGGCAAGTACTGAAGACGATAAAAAAGCGAGTTACTCTTGATATTTTAAGCTTCGGTATTCGATAAGTCCGTACAGTACACTTTTGAAACAGTACACTGCTATTGTAGCTTTCTTCTTCGTATTCCCGCTTGTGTTTCCTGACTTTTTGCGTCTGAAAAAAAGAGAGACGAAATGAATGCTAATGAGGTCAGCGGTTTCCTTTCAAACGGCTCAGAGCCATTCCTGTATTTAAGGTTACAGTGTACCTTCAGATCAAAAATTTATTGAAAAATTTTTTTTGGCGTCAAAATAAAGTTTACAGAATGAACTTTCATCCAAAACAAAATTATCGAAAAATAGTGAAAATTGACGGAGAAATGATGGTATAACTTTTGTGGGCGGAGTTTGTTTATGAAGCGATATGTTTTTCTAAGCGCTGTTTTCTCAAAGTTAATTTTTCGCTTGTAGGGGACACTTTAAAGAGCTACAACTCAAAGGGAATTTGTTCGATTTTCCTCAAATTTGGACAGAAGCTTGGCTAACATATAATCAACAAAAACGTGTCGGCGAATTGCTTATTTCCGAAAACTTTTTCGTCAAGAGCCATTTCCATGCGATCACTCCAACTTTTTTCTCCCTTTTTCGAAAATATTCTGTAACTTTTCATTGCAATTGAATATGGGAAATAGCCGACACGTTTTCTTAGCGCTTCGTGTCCGGAAACCCGAGAACAAATCAAATTAGCAAAATACAATAATCGCTTTGAGTTATAGCGTTTTAAAGCTGATTCGGACGTTTGAATTTAGACGTCGTAAAAAATTCGACAATTCATTTTCTTACCAAATGGTTTCCATATTTAGATAGCCAGCTTTATAAGCTTTAATTTGATGTTTGGGTTTAGGTATATTAGGTGTAATCTTAAGACGCTAGAGCTGTTATACTGGAGACACCCCCGAAGGTACACTGTAACCTTAACGCCTATTACTTACTTGTCTCTGCGCCATTTTGATTTACAGATACCACGTGACCAGTTTTGGCGGAAATTTAAGTCGATGCTACGTTCGGTGATCTGATCCGGGTTTTGTCAATCCGATCCAGGTTTTGTCAGTCCGCGATCCGATCTGATCCAGGTTTTGTCAATCCGATCCGATCCGAGTGTGCCCAATGATCAAGAATAACATTACTGTGAGTTCTTCTCACCTGGGATGATGGGGGCGTGGCAGGAAGACGTCTTCTTCGTGAAATCCTCTCTTTTCTGAGAATATCTGCAGACTTGTCAAGTTCAGCCCTTAGCTAATTAAAAGATTGAGGACACATTGCAGCATTAATTAATGACATTTGTCAATTGTGGGATGTTAAATAAATTTAAAATCCTTTTGCTCTTAGAATAGAAGCTTGAGTTACTGAAATGTGCTCCTAATTAACTTTTGATTCTATGAAAAATCCCCCAAAAGTATCATCATTTGAATGAAAAAAATTAACTTTTCCATTCCTTGAAACTTGATTTGACTAAAAAACAAATATTTTTGGCGGTGCTCACTGCATGTTAAGTCAAAATGTAAATAATGATGCAATTCTGAAGCAAAAAAATTCAACAAAATTTTCCTGTTCAATAGTTATAGTCTTACAATATAAAAGCATTTTATTGAATGAATTTTCACACCTTTGCAATTTCCTCATCTTGTTCCACATTAATATCTCTGTAGTGCTCCAGCATGCGATCTGCCGTCGACAACACCTCAGTTGTAGCTTGTAATGATGCAGCAAGGTCCTCCACTTTCTCAGCCACCACTCCGCCCATCCTTGATCTTGAAGCAGCTGCACGGCTGGCATGCCGTGCGGGTGAGGGGGGTCGAGGATAAGGCTGATGTAGATGACTCACTCTGAGAGTGCTTCTCCTTGGAGGACGGGTCGTTGCTGCAGGGGCATCGTAACTTGCACTGTCATCAGTTTCATCCCAAGGACCAGTACTTGTTGCCATCCATGTAATTTTAATTACATCTACTCTGACACAGCATCAGCAATCAACTTCTGAACCTGAAATAAACAAATATACCAGTTATCAGGGATGTACAATGTCAGGGTTTTCCTTTTCGGCCGGCGACCGGCGATATTCACCGCCTGTGAACGTCTCAGTCACCGGCAATTTTTTAAAATTTTTTTTAAATTTATTTTTTATTTATTTAATTTTTTATTTTTTAAGGAGTTCCAGTGAGCAGTGTGAGAGTCTTTGATTTAATTGTTAACTTGGAAAATGGCAAGTAATACGAGGAACAGAGTGACATAAATTTTATTAAATATTTCATCATTTTTTGCGTGATATGGAATTGTGGCTTTTGCCAAATTTAAACGTCCAGAATGCAGCTCAGAGCAGTTAAATTTTCAAAATTTTATGGGGGGTGCCCCCGGACCCCCCTAGTTGGTCGCCCTTTAGGCGCTCCATATGGGCGCTACCGCGCCAATAGTTCTCCGCCTGTTTTGTTCCCATCTACTGCAACTTTATTTGAAAAGGAAAACCCTGAATGTATAGCTAAGAGCCGGCTACCAGCTAATTACACCAGCTGAAAGAGAACTTACATGTATGACCAGCTTAAACTTCACTAGAAAACAAAGACTCCAGGTAATTTTGAAGATGCACAAGCCAGAAAAACCAGCTGGGCTTGTTAATGTGCCTGCTCAGTTTTTTCTTAGCTACATCCATGGGTTATACTATTATCACAGAAAGTTGACCTTTAACCATTGAAGCTAGGGCTGTCAATAAGAGCCGGGAACCAGGGATTTCCCCTGGCTATTGTGTGTTTACACTCCAGCTGCTTTGATAGAAAAACAAAACACTGACAGAAACCAATTTTGCCTGGCTATACTTTCTTCACTTCCCCACCTACAGTACATGTATTTAAAAAGGCAAACACTTATATCTGAGGGGTGGCAAACAGTCTTTCCAAAAAATGTGGGTCTCACAAAGGAAGTTTACCATTAATCTGGAAATTTCGGTTGGAATGTAAATGAAAGGCTAATTTGGTCTTCCCAAATGGAAAATTTCCGGAGAAAACGGGATTTCTTGAAAGGTACTTCCAAAATTCCCAAATGGAAAATGTATGTTCCATTTGCTCCTTGATACTATTTCTAGGCCTTTTGGCTTTTTTCTGCACCTGTGGAAATGTCTGTAATGCATCCCATTTACTGCAATGTTCCACCAACCGGTTTTTCCCATTTAATGGTAAACAACCAAAATGTTAGTCAAGTATCAAAGTTCTCGCAGGCTCGGGTTTTTTAAGCAACTCTCAGAGTCGGGCAAGATGAAGCTGGCCATCTTGGCATCTCAGACTCACAATTTAAAAAGTCAGTCTTGGGTACACAAAGAAAAATGCTAATCTCAGTGCCATCTTGCATAGTCTAGAACTGAATATTTCACCCTTTCTCAGGGTTCCATAGCATGATGTGACTAGAAGACATAGGAGTCTTGCAATTATTGATGTTACTGCAACTTCAATGGGATGCTAATAGCACTGTAAACTATTACTCAGAACTATTACTCTAAGGCTTTGTATGAGCAGAGCAGGGTGTGTTTCAGACATGAAAAGTGACCAGTGAAATTTGCAACAAACGTGGTCTTAACATTTTGTGAGCTTTATTAATATTAAACAAATAAAAGGCAATGCTGAGTAAAGGAGTGAAAAACGGATTCAAGGAATGAAGATGTTGGCTAAGAATTCAATATATTATGTGACAAAGCCGGTGAAATCTGATTGTGGGACTTCCAATCCCAAGCTCTCACTGCATGCTCACTGCAATCACATACATACATATACACTGTAATACATACATACATACATACTTTATTTGGTCTCGCAGGTTTAGAATCTGGCAGCCATAGGCTGATGCTGGCCTGCGTTACTAAAGTATATCCTATTTACATCAAATAAATAAAATACTATCTAATTAAACATCTAATCTAATTTACATCTAATAAAATAAAATTAAAATGATGAAATGACTAGATCATATCAATGAATAGTCATACAAGATGATATCATCATTTTGTACGACTAAGATGCATGCATCTAGCAAAGCACTAGAATAAAAGGTCCTGAAGAGACATGATGCAAAGCAATTGTTTCTGCATGCACAAAAATTCTGATATTTTGCCTTTGCCTATATTTTCTAAGGAATATATACATGAACTGTCAAGTTCAGAGAGCCTATAGGCCATTTGATAAATAAAGAGCTGCTTATTCTCAAGCATTTGTGCAATATGTGTATGTATTGCACAAATTAAAATTCCCACAGCTTTCCAGTATTTGTTTGTTACGTTTCTAACTGGCTCAGCTGTATAATTTAATGTTCTGCAGTAAATTGAATCTCTCGAGAGTGGAATTTTTCAAATAATAACATCTCAGCTCTCTATCAATTATTTGCGCTTTGTCTTTCACCAAAATCTGAGTTGTTCCCACTAATTTTTTGGTTTTCTTTTTAAAATTGACCTGGGTATTTCATCTTCTTGCAAAAAAAATCAAAAGCTGCATCAAAGTGCTTGTCAACATCACTTTTCCATACAACATTCTTATGCAGATATCACAAAGCAATTTGTTTGCCTGAGTCACAACAGGGACAAGAAATCTGTGATGTCATTAGTGCGCATACGCAGCACTATTCGTCACAAGGTTTAACTCCCAGCATTATGTTTGCATTTGACAAATCCAATGGACAGTTTGGAAAGTTTTAAAAACTACAGCAACCAGTAAGTCCAAAAATGAATAAATGTTTCCCATAATTATGTCAAATGTTCACAGTCTTAGTAAACTGTATTAAAACAAAAATCTGTTTACACAGTACGTACTGTGTAAAATTTTGCTTGCACAAAACACACTGCATTTTTAACATGACCAGACTTTTAAGTACTAGCAATTTTACTTTCAATTTTCATTGAAAATACAAAATAATTACCGGTAAGAGAGAAGGTGGATCAAAACCATTTGTCACTTGGCAAGATAGTCTGCATTAATTTATTAACAAATTAAAGGAAATGCTCTGTTACTGGGTTGCATATACATGAAATCACAACTTACAATGATTTCAGGGAAATTTTGAAACCAAAAAAAACATAACATTGCTTCAGAGCTTGATTGACATTTCTATTTTCAAAATGTCTGATCTGTCAATGAACAACAAAACGGTTTAAAATTAGAATCAGCAGAATTGTCACTTCAAACACATTTAACCCTTTTAAACTCCTGTAACAGTGCCAAATATCAAAATTCAGGAAAAATCCTAAATTATATTTTGTAAAATTTTGAAAAACAAATGGTACCATGCAAAAGTACTGCAGAAGAGATTTTATTTCATAGGATTTTGTTGACAGACTCAAATGTTAGAACTGCACTTCATGTCTCCATAATTGACTCTGGGAGCGAAAGGGTTAACAAGATAAAAGAATCCTGACCACTTTCTAACGTCTATTA
This sequence comes from Dendrophyllia cribrosa, assembly GCA_024195265.1. Classification (NCBI taxonomy): domain Eukaryota; kingdom Metazoa; phylum Cnidaria; class Anthozoa; order Scleractinia; family Dendrophylliidae; genus Dendrophyllia; species Dendrophyllia cribrosa. Next base: position 9,779,288 of record JAJLRJ010000014.1, on the reverse strand, counting down.
ATCAAATTATTTGGGTTGAATAAATGCTAATTATTTCATTCAAACTTGCATACTGATGCTAATTAACAAATCCACCTCCCATGGGAGAGGATGTGTAATTGAACATAAACAATAGAGGTGGATTGTTATGTTTACTTTAACTATACAATGAAAGGATCAGTTAATATATACCTACAGGAGTCCATATTTCAAATCCATTTAATCTTCAACTTTTTAATTAAGGCCAATATTCAAAACGGAGTTTTGAAGAAAACAAACAAAACAATGTAATCAAGAATGGGGGTGAACTCATTGTACAGAAAAGCTTAACACAGAAATGAGAATTTGATAAGATAATGAAAAAAGATGGACTCAACCTGGGCAAACTGTTTACGTGTACAGTACATGTATGAACTTCTTATGCACATCAGAAAAGAATTAGAAATCACCATTAAGCTTTGTATAAATTTAATTTACCATTTCATTTGCAAGACATTGATAAATTGCCAAGGTTACATTTCACTGATCACTTTGTTCCAAGATACAGAGGCATTATTGTAATGAGAAATAAAAGGAACCCAAAATAGCTGCATACAATTACCTATGTAACGGTCCTTTATATCCACTTAAAATCATAAACAAAATAGTTGAAATATCTATGTGAATAAACCTTTTTCTTTGGGCAGAATTCATACTGATGTTTGTCACTGCAAGCCACCATTTTAGGGTTTAAGACTGCATGCAATTTGACGCACAATAGATCTGAAAGCTCTTCCTAAACATTGGAAGCACTATTTAAACTTTAATAAACATGTCAATATTGTGAGCTTTTTCTCAATAAAATTGAATCATTTCTTACAGACACCTCCGTGATAAATGTATGGCCATAAACTTCTTTATAAAAATGGTTCTCATTACTTTGTGCTCAAAGAGATCTAAATTCATGATCTTTTAAGTTGCTCAATAAAGCATAATGTATGTACATGTATCTGAAATTATAAATAACGAACACTGTTTGACAACACGGCTACGGTTAACAACTCCTTTTTTTAATAACTACAGCTGTAGTAGATTTCTCTGAAAACATGCATGACAAACATAATTCATTCATGGCTTCAGTAAAATATATTCTGAAAATAAAGGTTGATTAATGATTAATATTTTTTTGCTCTGTTAAATACTGATCGATTACAAGATTGAAATCGAAAGGTGTCTAGCAGTATTCCAAGTATGAGTACTTTATGTTGATAGCTTATACAGTGTATATTTCATTCAAGATCTGTTGTCGCCATTGATTGCAACAGATCGATTTTCACTTCAAATCAAATCAGCTTAGCATGGTTTTGGTCCATTTTGGAGAAACATCTTCAGATAGTGTCTTAGTGTTTATAACTCAACTTATCTATTGCTGTTCTGAGAAAACTTAGGATAAAAAGCGGGTCTTCGTGGAAAGAAATATAAGATCTGTACATCACACATCACTCAGTAGATCGGTTGTTCTCGACAACATATTTTTCGTATAAAATAATTTGCACAACATTTTGTCGAGGTATCGATAACATTAGCACTTCTGTTACTCATTGTTCCGTAGCTGCTAAATGGAACTAAAATAGCGTTACATATAGGGCATGAACTTGTAAAAGCATACTACCATGCCGTAAATGCAATGATCTCACATAACCGGCAGTGCAGTTGTATGCTTTATATTACAATTCTTGTTACTGGGTTTTTAACGATTTCTAACAACGAAATCGCTATCTTCGCTACTCGATACTTCTTTCGATCGTTCGTTGGTGGATAGTAGTGTTTATTTTATAAGTTTGAAATGATAAACAACTAAAAATATAACAAGAGAGCTCCCTTACCTTCTAAACCGAAAGCCAATATATAATTACACTCTGTAAATACAACTCGCCTTTGTCGGTCTATCAACACTCCCAAACTTTCGCTTCAAAGGGCCCAGGATTCATTGTTAGAGCCATGAGCTATGATGAAGTTGTAAATTCCACTGCAGTTACCAACTCGGTTTGTATATTTACATATTTTTTTGGCTTTTTTTAGCCGTTACAAACAATGAAAACAGAGTTGAATTGTACCGCGCAAAATTATTTACATAACAAGGGTTGTGCTCTTGTTTGGGTATCCGCTGTCTACTAGTATGCGAAACTTCGTGTAACGCGCTTGTTGCGTGAAGCCAATTATTTCATTTCGCGCGCGTCCAGTTCGTTGACTTTTTCAAAGGTTTATGGCCACATTTTAATAAAAGCGATGGAGTATATAGCCTGTTCTGGACGTTCAATTCAAATAGCGAGGAGCGAAGGATAAAAGTGAATAAGTGGCAACAGCGAATGAAACGCTTGGAATAGGCCATTTGCACGATGGCGTCATTTGACTACAACTACCAGGATTCATATCGTTTTTTTCTTTCTTATTTAAATTTTGTTATCCCAGTGCGGTTTAAATAACAATAGAATGGGGTTAGTTTCTAGAGAAACTGTGGTGCTGTGTCGGTGGGGGAATGAAACACGAGAATTTAGTTTTATCGACTGAGTCGATAAGGTAAATTGACCACCGTAAAAAGATTCAAGTAGCTGACGTTTCGAGCGCTAGCCCTTCGTCGGAGCGAAGGGCTAGCGCTCGAAACGTCAGCTACTTGAATCTTTTTACGGTGGTCAATTTACCTTATCGACTCAATCGATAAAACTAAATTCTCGTGTTAAATAACAATAGCCCTAATTTTCACTACAAAACAAAAAACTGAAGGATTCTCTGGTAGTTGTAGTCAAATGACGTCATCGTGCAAATGGCCTATTGACTTATCCATAAATAAAACATGGCAACATTAAAAGATTTAAAACTACAGCTTTTTTAAATCTTTTTACGGTGGACAATTTACCTTATCAACTCAGTTGATAAAACCAAATATTCATGTTACACTCCCCCACCGACGCAGCACCCCAGTTTTTAACTCGTGAATTCGCGAAGCGTAATGAGCGGGTTATCGCAGACGGTAGCAAATATGCAAAACTCGGCTGTAAACTTTTCTTGGTAACTCCGCTGACCAGAGCCTAGGGCATTAAGCCCTACAAAATTAAAGGAATTTTTCAAGACTTCGGAAATCGCTACAACACGGTAAATGTTAGGCTCGATTTTCAGCCGTTTAAGGGCCAGTTTTCAGATCCTCCTCAAAGGAACGCGGGCGTACAAAACGGCTGTAAATTGAGCCTAGGTAAATGCTGGTTTGAAATCTGTGATACTTCGCTGCCATGTGTAAAAGTCCAAATAAACCAACTTTTGTTTCGAATTAAATAACAAGTTTTAGCGTGACACAAATACACTAAATAAAAGAAGCTGGATGATGCAATGTTTTAAATTGGTTTGCTCCAATTCTTTAACTGCTTTATGAAACAACGAAAAGCTTAGAGCAAGTTTTTCAAACGTTAACCTCAGACTTTTAAGGCTTATCTTACATGACGCATTTGAAGTGATTATTTTTCTCAGACTACATTTGTAAAGGTTCCAAATAAACCATTTTTGAAGCGATGACTAAAAAGACATGTCATAGCGTGACAGGATAACCGCTGTTTGTCAAAAGAGTGATCGGTGGATGACGTAATGTGCGGAGATTCTATAGTTAGCAATTCTTTGCTTTGTTATAGCTTTTGCGTGACATGTATCAGAAAACTTCTCAGAGTAACAACAAAAGGCTTTTCCATCTATATGCAGTGAGGACTGATAAAACACAGATAACAAAGCTGAGACAGGAGTCAAATAAACCGACTTTTGGTTCAGGCGAAAGTCCCCTTACATCTATTTTTGTATGTTGTATATTTGCATTTAAAATAACATAAGCTTGATGTAAAACGTCCTGCCGCTATAAAATTTTTGGTGAAGAATCTTTTATTTATAGCGTTTCGTATTCACGAGTTGGCTCCCAGAAGGCTTTGATTTGTCTTGTGAATACGCGAAGCGTTGAACGAGATATAGTATATTAAAGTGGACAAACATGCACTTTTTCATTCCTTTAGCTATAAACTTTTCTTGGCAATTCCGCTGACCAGTACATAAGGCTTGCGCATATATTTTGCTCGTTCCAAATGCGATGGGTAATGGTCATCTGTCTTACCCATGGGAATGGCATTGGAGGGAGGGGAGGGTGGGGAGTTGGACGCAGAGGTTGGAGGCAGGGGGGTCGGTGAAACAAAACTCATAGGAGAGGGGAGGGTCAGAAGGTTGTTCAGTCGTATTCACTAGTTGGCCCATAGGAGCCTTTGATTTAGAAACTAACCCGCTTTATTATTGAGCCATAAGTAGTTTGATTGCTGCTCGTTGTTGATAAAATTACTGCTATTGTGGCATCTTTTTGTATATTACTCCTTCAGGTCATCATTCCTCGCGAAGCGAGGGCCGAAGGCCCGAGCGTAGCGAGGTTTATAAATTTGTCGCGCGTGGGGTTCGCGCGTGGATCGCTGTAGGGCGATGGAATCTCGGGTTGACTTAAGGGAAATGGTCAAAACTATTGTACTCGGATTGGACCCACCATTTTACAAAAAGACTGGTAGGTCTCCTTATGTACCCCCTCTCCCCACCTACAAAGATGGTGTCTTGTTGGTATAGCCCCCATTCTATCAGGAGAAGAAACTGAGAGAAAGAATCAAATCTTCCTGTGCCATTTTACTAGCAATGCAAGCTTCATGCACACAGAATATTAAAGTCTCATCTCCAATTTTTAGGCCAAAAAATTAGTGCCCATTACACTCATCAGATAGGTGGTATCTTGCATAACCCCCCTACCCCTACACAAGGTGGGTCCTCGTCGAGTACACTTGTTATGACCACTTCCCTTATATATATCGCGAAGGTGTCCTGCAGTTGCCTAGCAACAAAACCGCGACGAAGCTCCAAGTGACGTCATGCAGTGTGACGTCGATGCCTATAAAAGGAATCTCGACCGCTGGCGCGCGCAGGCGATGTTTATTCATGAAGAGCTGACGTGTTTATTCACCGTTTGTGAAAAAAATTGTTTTTTGTTGGTGAAACACGGCCAATTTCTCATGCAAATGAGAGAGAACAGCAAACACAACAATGTTGGATTCAATAAGTTTCTGGAAATCCTTGCCTGAGAAGATTTACTACCGAAACTCCGCTGGATGGAGCGAGAACGGCGACTTTGGCGAGGTTCTGCGAGACACGTATTTCTAGTATAGTTTATTCTTTAACCCCTAAAAGGTACGACGACCGCTCTGGTCACGGGAGTTCCCCCTCCCCCCAAAAAGGGGTCCCTTCATTTTGTTAGAGGGCGTCCTCTACATCGTGTTCCCGATCTGGGCTGCCAATCTGTCATTCTCTCGGTCCATCGATTGTCCTACATTCAAGCCACGTGCTTGGCCAGGTCCATTCATACTAGCGGTGTGTCCTCAATTTATAAAATTGCACTGCTAAATACTTCGACACTTGAATAAAGTGATTGATTTTATTGATTTATTATTTATTATAGCATCAAGGAAAACCACGGTTCTGAAAAAACGAATAGTATGAAATTTGAAAGTTATACTCGTACTCTACGTTGCAGTAATGAAATAAAGTGGCACACGATCCACAGGAGGCCCAATCAGCCGCAGTTTAACCAGGTTTCCAAAGCGTGAAGCAACTTGCAGTATTGCTGCTCCCCTCAGGATGGGATGCTAATCCATCGCAGCGTTACCCCCAGCATTTTGTCGCCGGTACCCATTTATATGAAGAGAGACAATGTGGAGTGAAGTTTCTTGTCTAAGAAAACAACATGACGGCGCGACCAGGCCTTGAACCACCGACCCGCGGATCTGGGGCCCGTTTCTCGAAAGTCCCGATTTCGGACCCGGAACTATATTTTAAAATCAGAATCTATAAAATGGTGCATGATGTATTTTTTAGCCTCAAACCAGCCCATCTTGTTTCGTCAACTTAGAATTCTATTACTAAGCTTTCAAAACCAACGTAATTTAAAGCTTTAATGAATACATTGCGCGCATAAGATAGCTTTCCGGGCCCGAAAAGTTATCGGGACTTTCGAGAAACGGGCCCCTGAAGGCCCAAGCGCTAACCACCCACCGCGCCTCCACTACGTTACACTTGTACTACAATATAAAGGTTTCGACCATTTTATTCAATTACATTCTGGTGCATTCCAAGAAATTCCATTGCTACTGTATGGATGATGGTTCCTGTCCTGGACCATTACATACAAACAATCAATGAGTTCTGCATCGTAAGCAAAATCAATCTTCTGCGAAAATATCATGTTTTTCAGTTCGGGACCCAATAACCAGCTCAAGTCTGCCAAACTCAGTACACATATCCCACGGAGCCAGTAACCATAGCAGGGACTTTCTACCCCTGGTCTGTACCATTTAACCGCACCCCGTGTTATGAACTCCGGTTGCTTTGGCCCCGGTAATCCCCCTGGAACACCCGGTTGACGGTAGAGAGTAGAGAAGAACGTTTCGTCGACAAACATTGTATCATTTAACCAGTTTAGAAATACTTTGGCGGTTTCATCGTAAACAGCATACTCGCAGAATTCTCTTGTGCCCGCAATATAAGAAGACCCTTTGTAGATTTTGATGCCGTACGGAGGAGGGCTTTTCACTCTCCCTGTATTTTTCCATTGGTAGGCATCGTGTCCATCTTGCTCTTTCATAAATTGTACTTCAAACTCATTAAACGTGCGCAAACTCGTATAGTTGTTTAGTTCACAGCTTTCTGCATTCGTTCGTCCATTTAAGGCTTTCAGCGCCTGTACCATGCCATGATTGGAGTATAAAGGGAAATCTTGGCCACATAAATTAAACAAATAACGCCAGGGTACAGAGCTTTGAAGCAAGTCCTCCATGCAGTTCAACTGAGCTTGAACCGTAGAAACGTGGAGATATATAACTTTGATCCTTTTCTTTGTAACAAACACATTTGGCAAACATCCAACGATTTGCTCCACTGCGCTCACAAATACTGAAGAAGACGATGCATCGATGCTAATACAATAGATATTTTGAGGCATATAAATAAACTGCAGCTGTTTTACAAACAGACTCGCGCCTTTGTAAAGCTGTAGAACATACGCCAGTGGAAAATTCCTTTCTTCGTCAGTTGGTTGTGACAGGGAGAATAGCGCTGAAATCTGACGGCAGTTTAGCTGGGAGAATGTTTTGAGGACATGGTAGTCAGAGATTTGTTGGATTGAATTGGGGGCTGGTTTTTTGCCATTGCTGTTTAATGATACATCTTCCATGATACGACGAGAACAAAACTCTAAAGATGGAAACTAGACAAGAAAAGAAGGATTAATTTCTATTTACAAAGAAGAAAAGCATTTCAACAGTAAAAAAAAAACATACCCAGACTTGGGTGAATCCCCCAACCTCGTTCCCAGGGTTTTTCCCTTTCTTGAAAAAAGGGGAAAACCCTGGGAACGAGGTTGTGAATCCCCCGGTTACATTCTCAATACATTTTCGTTCATTTTTGCTTTATTAGTAAATACATTCAAGTTGTAAGCAATGGCACAAATAAAAACTTTGAGCGGGAAATGTCCCCCCTCCCCCACTCCTCTGAGAAAACCTGAGATAAGAGCCCTAACATTGAATATTTTAATACGCTATTATCTTTGAGAAATGTCAAACGTATAAAACGAACCCTTGTACAATTACAACAGAAAATACGAACAAACTAACCCATTCACTGGCTCTAACTTTTCACTGTTCTAAAGTATGACCTTCACGAGGGACTCCCATCTACAAGTAATGGGGGTGATCGTCGTAACTTTTAGGGGTTAAAATTCGTGGTTTGTTACCACTGAGGGTGTTGGAATCATGAGTCGAAAATGACCACTGTCACAGTTTAAGTATTCTGATAACTTTTTAGGGTATTAAGCCAGAAAATATGCTGACAGAAAAAATTGGAATCTCTTAGGAGTAGCCGCACCCACATAACTGGTTCTTGGTACTTCATAGGGGTTCCTTTCAAAATTTCCGACGATTACCCCCGTCAATTTTATATGGGAGTCCTCCCGGGGTGTGACCATTTAAATGAAAGCTCTTCAATCTCACTTCCTTATGGCACTGTTTAGTATTCACTATCTAGCCAGACTTGACATTTTTTGTTATTTTTTTTCTCTTGACAGTGTAAAGGTTAAGCGCTTTCACACTTACTTTTGTATGATGGGGGGTTACAAATTCCTTGGGGAGTGGCAAAACATGGTCTTTCGTAACTTTATTTATGTCTTTTGTGTATAAAACGTAAAATAAAAGAATAGGAAACATGAACAACGTTCCAAACATCCATAGACTTTTTCTGAGACATCGATTTCGTATCTTGGGAGGTCCGTTAATCATTCTTCTAGGAGAAAAAAAAGGTAAAGAATGGCGTTAAGCTTTAATATTAGATTTAACTTTTAAACTACTACTACTACTACTACTACTACTACTACTTCTACTACTACTACTACTACTACTACTACTACTACTACTACTACAACTAACTACTACTACTACTACTATTACTACTACTACTACTACTACTACTACTACTACTACTACTTCTACTACTACTACGTCCACCACCACCACCACCACCACTACTATTACTACTACTACTACCGTATGCAGTTAAACTAGCTCGAGAAATGTGATGTAGTTCTTACTTTTCATTTCGTAGCTGAAATCCTGAAGTGTGACCATTCAAATGAAATCTATTGAATAGTACTTTCCTGTGGTGCTGTTTATTATGCTGTACAAGGTGGTTCTAACTTTTGCGTCTGTGGATAAAATCCTACAGTGTGACCATTCAAATGAAAGCTACTGAGCAGTACTTTCCTGTGGTACTGTTTATTATGCTGTACAAGGTGGTTCTAACTTTTGAGTCTGTGGATACAACAACAACAACAACAACATCCTTTATTTTTGCACGATAAAAATTAAAGCAAAAATCTTGCTTGTGGGGTCGTGTTTCTATCTACACTAATTAAAAACGTTTCTATATACATTAAAATTAAAAATAATTATATACATGATTGGTCACATTAATAAAACTTAAAATCCATTACGTTCTTACTTTACGTTTGAATCGAGGTTGCATTGAAGTCCAGTTGTTTAATAAAGTCGTCCTTTTTAGCTCTGGCATAAAATTGCTTGAAATTGTCAGTGTAGTACCTGGATGCAATGTTCCAAAGTACAGCACCTCGATAGCTGATCGAGTTTTTCATATAATACGAACAAAATCGCGGAGTTTCGATCTTATTTCCCCTTAAATGATATTTACTATTCTTATGTGTGGCCATACTTGAGAGTAGTGCCAGAGTTCTGCCACTGACTACATTATAAAAACGCTTTATTAGGGACAGTTTGTAAATATGAAAAATCGATTCCCATTCTGCAATTTTTAGCACTGAATGAGACGGTGTATCCCAAGGAAGGTGAAAAATAAGTCTCGCTGCTCTGCGATGAAGGACTTCTAAAGATTTTATCTGATCCATGTTATTACAGCCTCCCCAGGTAATAATGCCGTACGTCACGGACGGGAGGATGACTTTGAAATACAAATCAAGGGCCGCATTTTTCCCCAGAAATAGACTCTTTTTTAACAGATTTAATTTCAAGGCAAAACTCTTTCTTAAATCTGTAATGTTTTTACTCCAAGTGAGTTTATTATCTATTGTAACTCCCAATAACCTGGCATGGCACACCCACTTTATTTCCTCCCCACCAATGGTTATTGGTGGCTGGGGCCCAATAAAGGAACCTCTGTGGATGAAATCGTAAAGTGTGACCATTCAAATGAAAGCTACTGAGCAGTACTTTCCTGTGGTGCTGTTTATTATGCTGTACAAGGTGGTTCTAATTTTTGAGTCTGTGGATGAAATCCTAAAGTGTGACTTATCAAATGAAAGCTACTGAGCAGTACTTTCCTGTGGTGCTGTTTGTTAAATAATAATAATAATACTATCTTTTTTTTAGTCTTTTATTGATATATTTTTCATATACATGTAGGTATACATACATTTTAAAGGCTTTGTAAAGGAATTTATTGTAAACTTATAAATTGTGTTTTATAATTAAAGTTCTCTATTTAAATTTTATAATTATTAATAATTGTAAAATAAGATTTTTTAGTTAGCTTGGTTATTAATAAAAGATTCCATTGTTTTTATAATAATAATAATAATAATAATAATAATAATAATGTTTAATCACCACATTTTCGCATTTAAAATGAATTACAATGTGTTTACAGTATACAGTTATACTGTTTCAGATGACAAAGGCTCAAAATCCATAACCCATCAGGGGCGGATCCAGGAATTTTTGAAAGGGGGGGGGGTCCGAGTTGATGCCTGCCCGGAAATTTTTCTGATTTTACCCTCTAAAACGCCATTTCCAGCACTCCTGCAACTCGAAAAGCGTTTGTTAAGTAAAAAAATTGACAATCAGTCAATTGGTTGAAGTGAAACAAGTACTTATAAAACAATTTTATTCTAATGTTTTTATGAACCACAAGGGAGACACAGGTCTGAAAGGGGGGGGGGGGGGGGGGGGGGGGGGGGGGGGGGGGGGGGGGGGGGGGGGGGGGGGGGGGGGGGGGGGGGGGGGGGGGGGGGGGGGGGGGGGGGGGGGGGGGGGGGGCCGGACCCCTCGACCCTCCCCCTGGATCCGCCACTGCCTATATAGAGGAAAACCAAGGTAGACCATATAACGTTTGACCACTTTAAAAACACACCGAAAAGCGACGGAGCGTTACTTTCTTATGGCGTCGCTTTTTAACCTTACAAAACAAAATTTCCATTTCTTTTTTAAACCGTTGGGCCACTTAAATGTTAAAAATTGCCAGGGGAGTTTCGCTTGCTTGCTCGACTACTGCTGAGAGAAATAAGTCGGACTACTAGCAGTCTACAAATATCTCTTAGAGTCTGACTTTAAAATTAAGTAAAATCCGTATAATGAAGTGAGGTGCACGACCCAGTATATTTTTGGGGTAGTGAGATTCCGGCAGGTATTTTTTTGGGTTTAAGTTAAAGGTCTATAGATTTTTTTTTTATTAAATTTTCTTTTTAAATTATATATATATATTTATATATATATATATATATATATATATATATATGTACATTGTTTTAATAACAGTAGTGATAATGTTAATATCAAACAAACACTAATAAACATAGTAACAGTTCAAGGAAAAGAAAAAAACTAGTAAGCATTAATCTTATTAAGTTAATTTAAAAACGGACAGATGAAGTAGTTTAGAAATTTTATACTAAACATAGCTATTAGATTTTTGTTTGGTGTTGTTTCGCAAGCCAGTGAAATGCTATGAGGGCTTATATAGGAAATTAGGGGTTGAAGGGGCTGCCACTTTTTATTGAAATCATCACCTTTGCTTTCCTTGAAAGCAATGTATTTTTCGATTTCGAGGCGTTTTCTTAACTCTAGTTTGAAGAGAGAAAAATTCAGTGTTTCTTCTGACAAGAAACACTTGTAAATAAAATATTTTGCTACGAGCATACAGTAATTAAGCACATGTTGGAGATTGCAGTTGTTAATAAAGCCATAAGTGATAGTCAACGAGGAAAGACTTAGCTGTTCATTTGTACATATTTGCCACCATGAGGAAAATTCGTCCCAGAAATGTTGAACGCGGGGAACATTTGACTAACATATGCTGCAAGGTATGAGTTTCAAGCTTGCAAAGGTAGCAAATATCACACAAGGCGAGATTAGCTTTCTTCAGCTTGTCTTTGGTGTAGATAATATTGTGAATTATCTTAAATTGAAACATGGCGAGCTTAACCTCGTGTGTTGAGTTAAAAGGACATTTGTAAAGTTTCGGAAGATCAATGTCGCTTATCCCTTGGCGTCAGATCTGACTCTGTGATGTTGGAGATGAAAATTGGCTTTCTACAATCAATTTGAGCAGAGAGGCATTACACAGATTTTTATCATTTTCGTACCAGTTCTGTGTTTGAGATTGTGAGTGCGAATTTGTGGGATCGCTGAGCTGGCTGATTCCTTTCTTTTCTTTTATAGCGTGAATTAAACCGAAGTAGGTGGTGAAATAAACTTTTAAGTTAAATTTTTCGGTGAATTTATCCAAAGAGAAAAAATTGTTACTTTCGTCTAGTAAGTGGGATATTTTGACGACACCTTTGTCGTACCACTTTTTGAAAAACACTGTTTTACCGTTGACTTTAACGTCAGTGTTATTCCAAATTATTTCATCTTTCAAGTTTATGTTTTCCTTGGTTGCAGCGATACATTTTATCTCTTCCCAGTATAAGAGCAACTTGCAGTAGAAGGGTGGTAGATCATTCAAAACAAGATCTTTAAATTTGTAGTTGTTAACGCCTCCTAAGTGTGACACTAGATAATTCGGAATGACTTTCCAAGAGGAGAGGCTGTACCTTTCCAAACAAGCTCAGTGATTGGTTAACGAAACAATAGGTTAAACAACACAAACAATAGCCCAAGACCTAAACACAATAGAAGCTACAGTACTACGGGGCCAATAAAAATAGAGGTCTGGAAGAGCTACAGTACTACTCTTTCCAAGGGCATCTCTGTCGTCCTTAAACCTTTTAACCCAAGATGATTTTAAAGATTTATTCATCGATGTGAATGGACCTGAATTGAATAAAGGTGGTTTTCTTAATCTTGTGTGGCTTTCCATCCCAGATGAAATCGAAAGTGACTGCGTCTACCCGTTTCGCAAAGTCTTCAGGTATTGGGAGAACTGACGCATTAAAAATTAGTTTAGACAGGCCCAAAGTTTTTACAATGTTGATTTTAGAAGCGTTAATTTTCGTCGTTTCCAGCTGTTTAAAAGTTTTTGCAATTCATTAAGTTTAGATTCAAAATTCCGGTAGTTACATAGGTTTTGATTGTAAGAGAAGTGGATTCCTAGAGCATAAATCGTTTCCGTTGGCCATCGGAAACCAAAAGGAGTGTCGGTACGCTCCCTCCAGCTTCCTAGCCACATAGCTTCTGTCTTTGACTTGTTGATTTCTAGCCCAGAGCACATTTTAAATAGTTCCAACATCTCAAGCAGCGAGTGCACAGATTCCACGTCTATAGATAATGACGACGCCCTGCTAAGCTTGCAACCCGGCTTGTAAAAGATTTTTAGGTAAATTAAAAAAAAATCCGATGGAGTGTTAACATTTTCCGAATAGATATTTTAGCGAAATAATTAGTTGGTTTCCCTTGTAATATAGCAGTTTTCTTTTGAGTGTCGTAAAACGTAATCCAAAATAATTATTCTGGCCAATCACAACAGACGCAGACAATCCAATGAACCAATCAGAAGGCAGGCAAATACATGTCGCCGGCGCCAAGCGCGGGAAACCGCGTGCGAGTAATGCATGCCTTAGTTTAGCAAGATATGTTAGCCAATCACAAAGCGTATCAGTGCATGCAAAACCAAAGCAATCACGTGATTACTTCCGACACTCAAAACCGGTCCATCACAACGACCACAGTTATCTTCCTTTTCGTAATTAGCGGAATTGTGAAATCTCGCTGAGAGACAAACATCCATATAAAACAAACACTAATCAGTCATTGTAGAACCTTGCTTGGGGTAATTTTTTTGGTATGTTGTGTACTGCTAACATAATTAAATAGTATAGTATATTGGCTCTTATCCCACTCATTGATATCATAAACACTTTATATAAATCTCTTTTAGTTTAGATAATCGTAGAAAGTATTAAAACATTTCGCCACGAGAAATTGCCGCCTACTTTTTATATATTTTATGAGAACTTATGTAAACTCAACGAGAGCGAACCAGAGTCGTAAAGCACGTATTGAAGTATAAAATCATAGCACGCATTGAAACATTTCGCTAAGAGACATTTACATTTACATTTACCAAAATGAGAGCAGTCCCTCTCTTATTAGCCACGAACGAATAAATTAACGTATAAGGAAGATTGTACATACACGGTCGTTGAAACCAATCCGTAGAGGCGAAGCAGAAAAACGATGGAACAAAACTAGAACTCTTCGAGGTTTTTTCGTTTTCTTCACACAAACACTACAGTCACCTCTATTGATAGGCAGTCACGTTAATATCAAATCCCCGGAAATCGCTACCCATATTAACTGTAAACTTGACTACAATATCGGTCACAAGATGCTAGAGTCAAAAAACATTTATGCAACGCAACATTGAGGAGTGCGTGTCTCGCGCTGCGCGCTCGCGACCTAAAACCCGCTTGAGCGCCACAATAACGCCTGTTATGCAGGCTAGCACAAGTTCTACATTTTTGAACTGACAAATGGACTTTTCGTGAAGTGTTCATTATGTCTTGTAAGCGGTCACCTGTATTTAGCAGACGCGATCACCGTTTAGATTTCCTAATTGGCGAATTTGATTGTATTTCACCTCTATCAAACGGCGACCTACTTTATAATAAATGGTCAGGAAAAACTTTCATTTGCACTGAACAAAGTGAGTGACTTGCTTCACGAAATTATCACCCATAACCTTTTTTTCCGTTTCATGTTAAATGTGATGGCAAAACTTTTGATGATGTGGTTTACCGCAAAGATTTGCCTAACGAACAACATTATAAAATCAGATAGCCAAGCAGTTGGCTATTCCCCGAAGGTAACAAAGGGGGGTTCACGATCCCGTTTCACCCACCTTTTTTTACGCAATTTAAGCGTCACATATTCGTTAAATTCCTTAGTCTGGTTCCTTACAAGGATATTAGTTCCTAAATTCACGAATCACTTTTCCATTTTACCAACTTTCACGTTTCACGCACTGATTTTTGCCCTGATCACGCGTCACGCGTAAACCCTTTGCCACCCTCTTCCCCGAGGGTGAACGCTTATAAGGTTCGTTGGTAGCTCATTCAGAGTTAATTCTGCAAGAGGTAATTTGGACATGTCGGAGGTAATTCAAAGTTGTACACTGTACAAGCTTGCTTATATATGCTTTCGATATGCTAATACAGTTCTACTAAAGTTCGGCAAGCCTTCAACTTTAATTATTTTTACAGCAGAACAAAAAACTAAAAACGATCGACATTAAAAATAAACTCTTGGAAAAGTTTTTCGCGGAGCAGCTGAGAACACTTAAGTCGTTCCAGAATATTGCGCTGGACTAAAGTAATTATTATAAATTTACTATTTACAATAAGTCACGGAACTGGCATAGGAAATAATGTTTGAACAGCTTTCTTTTCTAATTTTTAAAAGCAATAACAATCAGAAACTCGTAATCTATATAAGTCATGACGGAAAACGTTTTATAAACAAGTCAAAAACCAACACTTCCACATTCCAATTAGATCTGGAAAGTGTCCCCATTAGTACTCGCGTGCTAGATACCTTTGACACTTAAATAAAATGATTATTATTATTATTATGAAAGTGATTATTATTATTAACACACGTTTTAACAAGGATTTCAAATCTACGAGGTATTTTAATACTTGGGATAACTGTCTTAATTCTAAAAATACTAAATTTGAATAGTCTTGGTTCGAGTTCCGGCTTTTTTGAGATCATTGGTGACCGTCGTTATTTTAGTAAACAGTGTCTAGAAGGCATGTAGCACAGACGAGAAAAACATTTATCTACTTAAAACAACCCACTTATAAACAAATATGAAAGTCCTTCGATTACTAGATAATTGACCCTTAGAATTGAAGCGTTGTTTATAATTATGCGCCAAAAATGCTAGCTGCTACCTCGACTTCATCAGTGATTAAAATCAAGAAACGAATAATTGAAATATAATACAACTTACTGAGGAGGAGTCCGCGACGGTAGCCTCTAAACGTCTGGGTTTTTTCCGTTCTTTTCGTACGTACACTGCACAGTTTACTTAATTCAACTTCTGGCTATATATAGAGAGTTGACGAGCAAACAACAGTGTTGTTTTTCGTGTCCGACTTTCCTTCTCGTTCGATTAATGAAGAAAATATATACATATATTGACTTTACCTTAATATCCGGAACACAGTAATTATTGCCATTTTGCAGCTGGGCTATCGCTTGAGGTTGAGCATGTCCATCCAGAGCTAATAGCGGCCAAGACTATCGATCGAAAGCTGAAATGTCCCGATTCATTTTGGAGAACCTCGTTTGGCTATTGCTGATAATTCCGAAATGAATATAAAGAACATCGCACTTTCGTCAGCGGTCAAATATTGATTGGCACCGAGTAAGATACTTACATACTTAAGGTC
This sequence comes from Dendrophyllia cribrosa, assembly GCA_024195265.1. Lineage (NCBI taxonomy): Eukaryota > Metazoa > Cnidaria > Anthozoa > Scleractinia > Dendrophylliidae > Dendrophyllia > Dendrophyllia cribrosa. The sequence continues at coordinate 9,763,081 of JAJLRJ010000014.1, read as the reverse complement.
GCGGGGGACAGGTTCCGCTCATCAGTATGCATTTATGAAGAGAGTATGCACGAAGTGCGACGGCTGATACCGAAAATGCGCGAAATATTCACGAACAGGTCTGTAATGTTTCTGCATCAATAATTGCACGTGCAAAGCGCTGTATGGTAAAATACACTGCTTTAGATACGCAAACGAGGTCTGAAAACGAGTATGGATTTTAGAGGTCGGGAATGAAAACGGGCATATGTTACAGGTGTATGTATAAAGTGTTGGCCCTTGCTGATTTGAACACTCACAGCAAACAGAGCATTGTCCTTCAAAGCGGTGTCTGCTGAAGATGCCTTATTATAATTACAGGAGTTTCGCGACAGCTTAATTTCGCGTTTTTGGAAGGGCGATATTTTGCCTCACCAAATTTTCACGAATTTGGAGAATTTGTACAACATTTCTTCTAATCATGTCTAAGCGACATTCTTTTTTCGCGTTTGTTTTTAAATGGAAAAACACGAACAAGAGCAAGCATTTGAAAGAAACGGGTTTTTATTCGCTAGAGGTCGGTAGCTTATTGTGATATTGCGAAAGGAAATAACACAGTTTCCTTGGTTTAAAATTACAAATCGCGCCAATCATTTATATCGAAAAAGAAAAGATAACTACAAGTTTTATTACATAAATTACAGACTCTTTGGATGTGATTTACAGTTCTTAATGATTCCATTTTTTAAGCTTTCTTTTTTCAGGAGTATACTGACAATGAAGATGAGATGACTTTTTATTAACTCCCGCTACCTTGAAAACTCAAAGTAAACAAAAAGACTGTTCTAGAAAACGCCCTCAAGGGTAACTACAGTCAGAGTTCAGTCTCTGGGCGGACAGTCTCGTATTAAAGCCGACAGCTCTACGTCCGGCCGCCTTGATGAAACCCCGAGTGAATTCTCCCCTTTCAGAATCATTTCCGTAAGTGGAAATCCAGTTAACGGATCCAGTTAACGGATACTTTTTCTACTTTCCGAGGGTGTTCGATTACGAGAGCTTTGACTGTATGTATTTGTGATTTTGAAAATGGTGCATTTGGACTTGTTTCGCGAGTGTTTTTATTTCGCGATTTGGTAATGGACAGCAAATTCAAGATGCAGATGAAATATTAAAGGATCAAACTTCACACTAAGAGCGAAGAGCAAAGTGATAAAGTGAACACTGTAATATCAAGTTTGCGAGAGAAAGATGTATAGTTTTAAAAGGTGCACATGCAATCCGCACAATGTCAGGGCAGTTTCTTCCTGAAAATCTGTTATCCAAAAATTGGCAAAATCGAACATAAACATGTTTTCATCAATATGATAGGATTTAACATTCATGTGCAACCTGCAAAATAGGGTAAACTTCGCAAGAAAAATTACTAATTTTCGCTATTTGCATTACAATCGCGGACATTTGTTGCCGCAGTGAATAGTTGCCTTTGGGTAGCCAGTAGTACTGTACAACGGTATCCATGGAAATGGGTTTTCGTTTCAGTGCTTAATTCCAGCGCGGCTAACCGGGCCAGCTCGGCCGTCATGTCATCAGGCCATCAGGCCCTCAAAGGACCTCTTTAAATATTCAACACTAACATCAAACGATGTTTTCCCTGATTCGAGGACTGCAGTGTATATAATATTTATGAGGAGGTCCTTTTGAGTCATCCCTTTTATGGCTCACCTTCCTAATCTTGTGAAGGCAGGCTTTCTTGAGATTTTTTCGGTCAACGCCGAATTACCCGACCCGCACATTTTTCAAGGGCACCTCTCGGCTGAAAACTGTGCCCACTTCTGGTCTCGCTTTCGTTCTCGTGCTCTGACTCCTCGTGGTATCGAACACGCTCTTTTAATCTGTGATTATTGCTCGTTATCGGACTATTGCAAAGGTAACTCGCAGAATGTGTTGAAGTGTCTTTCTTTTTACTTTCAAATCAGTAAATCTCTGGGAGAAAAACACGAACAATTTGGTGTCGAAGGAGATAAATTCAATAATAGTCACAAATTGTTACCTTTGGTTTGAATGAACCTATTCTTTTTAAAAATGTTTTCCTTTTCGAGCGTTAGCATCGTTTTTCTTAATGAACAGCTTCAAATAATTCTAAATTTGAGTTGCTTTTTCCCATGACGAGACGCAGCGACGTCTATCTAGAAGTAGTTCTAAGGAATGCGGGGTTAACCTTTCGTATTTGAATCTCGCACCAGGAGAGAATCAAAGCCTCGAAAGCCATAAGCGTTAAAACCCGCAGCTCTTATTTCGACTCCTATTCTCGGTTCCTAAAAACACACTGTGGAAATTAACTTAAAATGCTACTGATTCCCTCGCGGCGCATTCGAGCGAACAATCCAAAGTGGATTAAAAATTGGCTGCTTCATTTTCTCTCCAGGTTCGCATTTTTTGAATTATTGCCTCAGAAGAGAAAAATCCATGTGCGAGTAGTTTGAAGGATTTGCAACTGCTCTTCTATATTCTATCCTAAGAGAGATTCCCTTACAACAGTGCACTAAGTCTGAATATTGTTTTATCGAGTTGTTCATGCACGTATTTTAGCAAAACAATCGTTATGTTATGTTTCACTTAACATGGATATCAATGGATACATACTTCACAAAAAAGACAGCTCGGTATCTCTAACCTCCCAAAGACATAAATTAACAACACAGAATCTAAGAATTCTTGAATAATGCAGGTTGAGTTCAACGCGGGAATCTATTGTCTTATCAGTTTAAAGCCTATTTTCTGGAAGATATCTTTGCGAAATCAGTATAAGACTTTTACAACTGATCGGCCTCGCTGAGTGGATATTTGTTAGCGCGAACAGTCGTCGTAAATAAAATAAAAAAAAGTGTTTGGTGATGCAGTAGGGCCGAGCTTTCAAACTTCAGAAAAAAATACTTCAAATCGTAAAAATATCAACGTTACTCCCAACAGGCAGGAGGCAGATCTGGTGGCCGTGGCCAGTGAACTCGAGTCAAACGTGAACGGTCACAGAGGGAACCCGGGTTATAAATACTCCCTTAACCACTTTTCAGTTGACTCCTAAATGTTTAAGGATGGTTCTTTTCTTTGATTCGGCACGGGGCAAATTTGAAGCAAGAATAGACTTACCTTTTGGTAGTTGTCGTCAAGCTCAAGCGAAACACGGGCTGTTTTAAATAGAAGTCCGCTTTGTATTGTGGTTTGACCAATATCGCCGAATAAGTTTTTATTTTGAATATTGAGAGGAATAATTAAACTGACACTTAACAGTTGCACGCAACATACAAATGAACACGATGGCTCCCTTTTTGGGTTCGGTATCACGACAAAATTAAAGCTGGCATACCAAACTTAAGTGAATTTATGTTTTGAAGATCATTTACCATTTGCATTTCGCCATTTCAAGTTACGCGGCGGTTCAGTCATTCGACATGGATCAACTAGCAAAAAACAAATTATGAGTGACTATCCAAGTGGAAACGGCTGTCGCAAGGTCAGTGATTTGGCTCCCTTTTTGGGTTCGGTATCACGACAAAATTAAAGCTGGCATACCAAACTTAAGTGAATTTATGTTTTGAAGATCATTTACCATTTGCATTTCGCCATTTCAAGTTACGCGGCGGTTCAGTCATTCGACATGGATCAACTAGCAAAAAACAAATTATGAGTGACTATCCAAGTGGAAACGGCTGTCGCAAGGTCAGTGATTTGATTTAGAAGTATGTAACCTTCAGTCATCAATCAGAGATCTCAATTGTACACAAAAGAGTTACCTGAACATGATGGCTGCTTTTTTTCGATTAGATTCGTTGCAAAACGAGGGAGCGCCAAAAATTGAAAAAATAACATAGTGCCTCGGGTGGCCGTTGTCGTGCATGAACTATGTAGTATGTTGATGAATTTGATTTATTTTGCTGTGTGATACCTCGACTACCTTTGATTGCTTTAATTTAGTTTTTGTATTTGTTATAAATCCCAGGAGTATTTTCTGTGCAGGTTGGGTATCAAAAGAGATTCAATTTTCGTTCGTTTTGAAAGCTAAGCAATAACATCCTAAGCTGACGAGAAACGTTGCACTGGTTTTTAGGCTAAAAACTTTACCACCACTTGAAATAAATTGAATTTTTAAAATAGCTTTCTGGCCCGAAAAGTCTTTGGGAGTTTTGAGAAACGCACGCCAGGCCGTTTACATTAAACTTGCTTTATTGTCTTAAAAATATGAAGAAAGAAATTGCCAAAGCGACTTAAGCAGAGAAATATTAATGAAAATGACAAAATAACGGCTAGCAACGTTAGACTTCTACACGAATAGCAAAATAACGAAAAAAAAAACGTTAAACTTCTACACGAACAGCAGTTTTGATTTCTTGACCGCGGGCTTGACCGCCTGTCACGAAATCAAATTTGGTGAACTGTACTCCACTTCCATCTATGCAATCCTGCACTTTATCTCCAAACTAATGCTTCTTTTTGTTCTATAGAATATATTTATCAAATTAAGTCGTATATTTGACGGTATTTGGCGATAAAAAAAAAGGAAATTAAACAGTTGAACTCCAGTGAGCGGCCACCCAAAATGCAAAGCGAAGGTGGTCGCTTATGGGAGGTGGTCGCTAACTAGAGGTTGTCGCACATGGAAGTTCGACGACAATATTTACGAACTGTCAGCTTTCATTTTCCCTTTTTGCCTTTTTTTTAAGGTACGCAAAACGTTCACCACAGGTAGGCTTCCAGTAAACGCTTCCGTTTTATGGAGCTATATCTTGACCTCTATGCAAATTATACCGATCACACAACTTACCTTATAAATCAGTAAGGTCTTTGAAATAAACGCGACTTAAATTAACACGAATTGGAGGGAAAATTTCTTTGCAATAAAGGAAATTAACGCGAGAGAGGGAGCAAATTTTCAAAAGGAAGAAAATTAACGCGATTATTGATGTCTCTAACAATATTTTGGTTAACTGTGTAGTAAAAAAAAAACGGATGTCGAGAACCGCTCTTCTGAAAGCAAGAATGAACTGGAAATATTGCAGTTGACATATCTTTAAGGCTTTTACATTGTAAAAGATTGAAAAATGAGGTGCAGAAAAGAGGAGGTTATTGTTTCGTAGTTGCTATATGTGTTCGAACGGTATCCAGAATTTGGGGTGAAATTAAGGTCTCGGAAATGAACGCTCCACTTAAATAATGTCGCGGAAATTAACGCTTCTCAAACTTAAATTAACGCGAAGTTTGAGAATTCGCGTTAATTTCATGGAGTGTTAATTTCCTATAATAAGGTATTCTAGGTAGCAGGTATTACCTGCTGTTTCGTTCAGTGGTTTATCTGTCGAAGCCGAATTTCAAACTTTAGAAAAATTACGCCATGTTGTGTGTGGTTTATCTTTATTTATGCCAAACAATAACAAAAAACACTAGAAAGTCGGGGGTAGAAGCGGAATATTGACACTCAAAAAATTCCGTATTCCTCTGCTCTCCTGAGGTAAATATTCCCATTCCCTACTAATTTTTTGGGAGATATTCCTTATTCTTTTTAATTTTTGAAAGTGCCTTACTCGACTTACTCGTCCCGATACTCTCATACTCAGTCCGCAACCAACAAAGTAAATGTTTAACACGACACGAAAAATTGCGAATTGAACCTCAATTTTGCCATGTCCCGTGGTTTCAGGATCATGGTTCGGCGTTTGTCTCAAGCAGACATCATAGTCCGTTTTTATTATGATACTATCTGTCGTTAGAATTGATTTTTGAATTATTTCCGCAAGTATTGTTACCATGCTTCGACCATGTTGAACAAACTGTACACAAAAACGACACTGCAGATCATGCATAACCTGGTCTGACTTGAGCAAACCATTTGGCGAATTATTTTTTGTCCTTTTTAACCCAAAATAGTTCGGGAACAATTGTTATGGAATACAAAGAAAACCCTCAGCTAGTGAAAGGTTAACAACTCAAATGGATCATCAAATGCTACTCTATTTCCATAAAAAAATTTCAGTTCACTGGACCCGGGTCACTGAACAAGACTGCTATAACGCCCACAGTCACGTCAATAAAAGCAAAAAAAAGGTCGATCCTTTTTAACAGAAATTTCTGTTTCAACTGCAGTTGCAACATGGTTTTTCAAATATGAAAACGGGTTTAACTGGTGGAGTCAAATGATTTTCACTATGAGTTTTTACTGGAATAGAGTCATCACAAGCCAGAGGGTTGATTTTATTGAACGCATTAGGGGTCCACATTCGCCTTGGAAATTCACACGTTTAAATAAATCTTAATTAGTTTTCACACATTCCTGTTCGCACCCAGTTATCCCTATCTGTCTAAAGTTATCGTTTCCTATTGGCAAAAACAACCTTAAAAACTATTAATAGGCTCGCTCTGTGTTTAACGGAAGCCAAGGATATGCAGTATGGTCAGACTGGCACAGAGTGGTACAATACAATACAATGGTCAGTTATGATCTTACTATAAATAACAAAGTAGCCACTTATCAGCCACTTAAGTTTATATTTATAGTCAGGTTCTAGGTATTATTTTTAGTCGATAAATAAAGCCGAATTCTAGAAGAAATTTTTTCATTGCGTCTATGGTCTTGCGAATACACCTTATTCATAAATGGCGACCGATTCATGATTCTTTTATATCTATGTTAATTTGTCTCACTAGCCTCATTTTAGCGTGTAAATTCTTTTGAATTTTGCACATGCTAACGAGGCTTGTGAGGCTAATTAAAATAAATACAAAAGAATAATAAATCCGCCTCCATTTATGAATAAGGTGCATAGCCCTCGAATCCGGATCACGTTACGTTTAATCACAACTAGCTGAGAAATAACTGATCATAAACTGCAACTTTGTTATTTATAGATCGTTTTTTTTTTTCATTTTCGTAAGCAGTTTGTTTTCTGGCAATGAGAACAACCCCAGAGAAGGATGTTGCAGGGAATGCCAAATAAAAGAAATTAAGAAATTCTTGAAATACAGCTAAATTTTCTCTATAATTACCGTTAGCGAAACATACATTCAAATGGACAGAGTAGGATCATTCTGTCGCTTTTTGTCTACTAGGTAATATGTCGATAAAATTCACCTTGGTTAGTTAATAGGTGCTTCCAATTGGAGACGTTCACTCAACGAGATACACAAATAATCTAATTTAACTCACGTCATTCTCTTGCTTAAGGCAGGTAGCATTACAAAGCACTTTGAACTTTCCAAACCGCGTCTTTCAATGGGTCATTGAAAGACGCGGTTTGATAAATTAGTTTTTAATTGCGGTGTGGGATTTAAGTACTTTGATATTTTAAGTCGATAAACAAAGCCGAATTCTATTTTTTCATTATGGTTAGCACAAACTGCAACTTTGTTATTTATAGATCGTTTTCATTTTCGTAAGCAGCTTGTTTTCTGGCTATGAGAGCAACCCCAGAGAAAGGATGTTGCAGGGAATGCCGCAAATAAAAGAAATTAATTAAGAAATTCTTGAAATATAGCTAAATTTTCTTTATTACTGTTTCTGTTCAGTTCAAAGATTCAAAAGACCACTGATTTGCATCCTCGCTTTAGAAAAGTCTTTTAACTGAGTGAAAAATACTTGTTTTGCTTTCGCACATGGACGCTCAGCTGCACGGCCAAAAATTTCAAAATTCTACATCTCCAAAGCAATGTTGCTGATATGACGAACCTGTTGAGAGACTGATATGCAGGATTCACATCTAGCGTGCTAATAATCCCCCACAAATATTTGAAGAACGCGACGTTAAACGTCGGCTTGGTCCTAAAATCGGGGATCTGGCTTGTTCTGTATTATTGACCGCTCCGTGCAAGCGTTCGTGAGCCAGGCGGTGACGTGAAATCGCGTGCGTAGTACGCGCTCAGGAGTGCAACTGGAAACGGCGGTTGATGCGGAATGAATGTGATAAAAGATTGGTAAGTGATCCACGCTTAGCCACGAGCTCTACTGCTTACCATCCCAACATAAGAGGATGCATTTTAGTAAATTTATATTAGAATATTTCCTATTCTCTATTTGTCATGCGCTTTATTGAAATATTCCGTATTCAGTATATTTTTCAGGCAAATATTCAATATTCCTCAGTTTTCAACCACGATATTCAATATTCAATATTCCGCTTCTACCCCCGTTAGAAAGGGGAGAAAACTATACACCTAAATCCCATTTTTTCGCTGCTCGAGCTCGGTTTTTTTAAATTATACTTGAATTTTGATTTTTTGCACTCTTGGGAATTAATTTCCCATTGTTCTTCTTACAAATGCTTTACCCCTTACTCACAGCTCACCTGGTTGACGATTCCTAGTGCTGGCTAGTTCTCAGTTTGCTCTCCAGAAAAAAATATATTACTGCTTGGTACATGAACAAGAAGATCATAAAGTCATTTCCAAGGAGAGAATTAAAACTAGTCGGCAATCAGTCCGATCAAGGTGGCTGTTATTAAAGTAACTAGTTGAAATGAAATGTATTAGTGTATGAATGTGTAAATATTTGTTCAGGCTTTCTGGAAAGCGAAGGGGAGCAAACTCAGTAATATTACCATTTAGGTGCGGGTGATTATATTTATCACACTTGATGTGATTAAAAAACAACAGAACTAACTTTTTTTAAGACATCGAAAAACACAAAGCAGTATACTAGTGAACCACACAGTGTTCAATCACTTTTATATGAACCGCGCATGCTCTCCACTCGTATAGCAAAAAATAATTGATATTGAAAACTTTGACATTTATTTCGTTTGATGCTTATAAAACAGTATAAAGTTTTTCCTTATCCTCTACTATTTCTATATGAACGTAAATCGACTGAAATCTGCCTGCAGATAATATTGTATGAGGTAGCAATATATAAACGAACTGTACGAGTTCTTTTAGCTAAATTCTGCATCTAGTGTTTCCTCGCAAATGAGTTGTTCAGCAGGATCTAGCCACATAATTAACGGGAGGAACGAGTTAGCTAATTGATCGTCAAATTCAGTTTCTTTTCAGAAAGGCGATTGTTGAATACGTAGATTTTTACTTTAAATTGCCCGAGATGTTAGCGCAAAGTCGACTAAAGGCACTAAGTATGAAGTATGTCGATGAGTGTGGTGCTAAAGTGTGTTGCCCCGAGTATCTTTGCGATTAGCCTGCATAGGCACCTCTCCCCTTCGCGTGTTTCCCTCGCGCGCGAGTCCTCGAAATTTTGCCAAATAAACCGGCGCCTTCTATGCAGGGTACTTGGCGATCGATCTTGCCTCCCCCCCACCATCCACACTTAATAACTGCAAGGGATTTATCCATAGCCTTACATGTAAGAGTAATAACCTTGAACTGAACGCTGGTCCACTCAAAGTCGTAGAACCACCTTGTTGTGAAAGAGTTATGTGAAAGCAGTATTTGCTTTGGTACCGGGAGAAATTTCATAATGTCGATCGAAAGCAAATCATCCTTTCATTGTTTTCGTGACACCTGCGTAACTAAATAATTGTACTGATTTGTTGGAAAACAAGACGCTTTGATGTCAAGTCCCCGCAAAGAAGATACATTTAAAAATATTCAACAATTACACGTGCGCGCTTTAACGAGGTTTTAACACCTAAGGCGTTGTGTCTAAATAAATGATTGATTGATTGATTGATTGATTGATTGACTGATTGATTGACTACTGACCGTAATTACTTTTTATTTTATTTATTTATTTTGTTGAATATTTATTCAGGAGCATCTGATTTAGCATACACAGCTAGTTTAAACAGAGCCCTGACTAAATTAACAATTACAACAGAGGATTTTAAATTATTTTGCTTACTTTTTTTGCTTACTTTTGATCCCCATAGCTGCACTAAAATTTGATCCTGATTTCGGAACATTAACTTATCCACCGTAGGTTCAATTGAGTGGCTGGGTCCAGCAAAGGGCCTATGTCGAATTTAATTTGACATTTTTCACTCACAAATTGTTCTTTTTTTTTCAGCCAAAAAAGCATTGTGTTACTAAAAAATGATCAAGTAAAAGAGATTAGACCAAAACATCCCACGTCTTTGGGAAAAAAATGTTTTTATACCTGAAAAGTCATTAAGTTGCTTAGTAACCAAAAATAATGTATTTGTCTTTTTATGAAAGGACATTTTGGCCTTATTGGCTTTTTTTCACTTTAACTTACATGAACCCGTCATTACTTTAGTAAAAGAGTGCTTTATCTGCTTTATCGGCTCCAAAAACACAATTTGTGAGTAAAAAATGTCAAAATTCAACATAAGCCATTTATGCACCCTGCCCTTCAATTTATTTAGCACTATTTTAAACTCCATTTCCTTACCTTCTCATGATTTATTTCAAGAGCTCTGTGTATACTGGATGCCTTTTCACAAATTTCAACTATAATGCAACATATGAGTTTGAATGCAGCAAATGATTTTAAATTATCTTCTTAGCTGCACAAACATTTACCTCATTTCGGAACTTTAACTCTCCAAACACAACTAAAAATTAGTCTTTAAGAAGCAATTCATTTGAACAAGTAGTTTACCTTTCGTAAATACTCGCGCAAATTCATTATTACTTTTCACTGCGGGACTTTTAATTACAGAGAAGCGTGGAATTTTAGCGAGAGCTTTTTTGTATGAACTGGCGATTTTGGGAGGTTTCTGGGAACAATTGTTTGCACTGAATTTGGGGGGACTACGAACACCCTGTTTTTACGGACAGTTTCTGTGGTCTCGACAGTACACATTTTGTCCGTACTTTGGTTCGTAAAAGACCAATGTATGTTATCCTGACGGTTTTTTATTTAGGCGGTGAATTGCCAATTTTGTTTAACGTTTAGTTTTTTCATCCGTTATTTTTCAGCTTATATTCCTTTGCTTTCATTACTTGGGACGATTTTTTTCCTATTTCAAGAAAATAAAACAAGCTGAAAATAGAATATGTGCGGGGAGAAAGAAACTCAGAATTTTTTTTACTGAGTTCCAGATGGGATCCACAATCATTAAAACATGATTTATAAGCCGGGACACTGTCCTTTGAGTCCAAAAAGATACTATTTAGCAATTAGATTATGAGCTCGAGATTTCTATCGCGTGATAGTTGATTCGGGCTTCACCCTCATCAACGATCACGCGATAGAAATCAAGAGCGAATACACCACTTTCATAATGGCGGCCGATTTATTTATTCTTTTATATGTATGTTAATTAGCCTCACCGGCCTCGTTTTAGAGTAAAAATTCTTCTGAATTTTGTACACGCCAACGAGGCCACAAAGGCTAATTAACATACATATAAAAGAATAAATAAATCGGCCGCCATTATGAAAGTGGTGTATAATCTAATTGTTTTAGTATCTACTAGAAGTTCAAAACTTAACAAGACAGGTTTGCGTTTTTATTGAATAATGTTAAAAATAACAACCGCACACTGACAACCGTACTCACTCCCCCGGAGGGGGGGGGGGGGGGGGGGGCAAATGACGGGGGTGCTCTCAGGGTACTAAGATCTAAAATAACCAACGTTAGAATTATCGCGGTACCTTTTAGGGTATAGAATATGCCATGTGTTGTTTTAGAATTGGTACCTCGTAGGGGTAAAAATTCATTTGAGCCACGCCCATCAAACGAGATTCTTATACCTTTTAGGGTGTTTTTCGAAAATTTGCGACGAGCACCCCCGTCATTTTTATATGCGAGTCTCTTCCCGGGACACACTCACTTTCTACTTAACAATTAGATTATGAGCTCGAGATTTCTATCACGCGATAGAAATCAAGATGAGCGAATAGCCGGGCCCTGTTATGGGTAAATTCCGACAAGCGATACGGCCTTGAAACAGCGACACGAGAGCCACGAACTAGCTACAAACGATAGACTGTTCTGATGAATTACCGAGAGCGATACCAATGGCAAAATGAATCGACAGCGAATTTCGTAATTGCTTAGATCTCAAAAGCGTCTGTATCTGCTTTTAGCGTACACATGATAAAACCTGCGCCGAGTGCATTATTGAGTTATATAAGCACGCGGGAATTTTTAAGAACACGAGAAAAGTGCAGAGAAGCACGAACCAAAGGCGAGTGCTTCTCGCACTTCTGGAGTGTTCTTAAAAAGTCACAAGTGCTTAATATATAACTCAATAATGCACGAGGAACAAGTTTTTTTATTTATTTTATAAAATATAAACGGTTATAATGAACTTTACGTCACGCGCGGGCTTTATCGAGTTATAATGAACTCGATTTAACCAATCATAGAGCGCGCATTTCCTTGAGCATTTTATAAAATGAAATATATAATGGTCATAATAAAGAACCAACAGGGCGAGTTGTATATGTTAATGTTGTTAATTATTGACTTTGATGCAGTTGCGTCACTGACTGTGTATATCAGGGCTTTCCGATTTCAGCGAAGTTACAATTCATTGTATAGAAAACGCCCCACTCTACGGTTGACTGATAAAATAAACACTACAAATGTATTTCCCGTGCGTATTTCATATTTAGTAGGTGTTTTCACAATAGTGGATCATTTGCATATGAAATGAGTTATGCATGCGAAAGATCTCCACAATGCCAGCCAAGAACATTGCATCTCCAAAGACGTCTCAGCAAGAAGCTACTTAATTTGAATAGTTGTTAAATGCGCTGAACTACTTGGTCTGTTATTCGGTGGACTACAACCGACTCTGACCCTGATGTGGTTTACAATTTTAATAAACTATTCGAACTTTTTTAAGCAACTTGTGCATCAAAATATTTCCTGTAAATAGATCTCATTCAATCTTAAGTTTGCAAACACAATGATGACTAAAGACATCGCCCGCACTTTATAGCTATAGGAGTTGTATATAACACCGTGCTTAATCACTTTTTGCATAACTTTTATAAGGTGGACGTACCTTCAGTTAAAACTTTGCGAAGTTGATCGTAATGGTGAGACTGGAGAACTTGCAATCACCGGGCGCTTTTCACAAATGTGACTGCAGTTTGGATAAACACTCATTTTATTTAAGTCGAAAACTAATTGATTTTTAAAACAATTGAGCGGTGCTTTCACAATGGGGGCATTAACGAAGAGAGATATCCTTTCAATGCTGAATGGTATAGAAATGAAAGGAGTTGAATGCCTATACACGGTTTAAATGAATCAACTGACGCCGCTGTTTCATAGGCACTTTTATGGCGCTAATTCTTTAAGTTCAGTGACGTTTCACAGTCTATATACAGCTGTTTCGAGAAAGGTTGTCGGAAAAAAGCGTAAAAGTGCACGCGATAATCCCGAAAAATAATATGGGATGTGATCAATGAATTTTAATAAGTCAAATAAATACATGAAACCCGCGATGCCTTGTCCGTACAGGGATGATCTTAGATGGCGGGCCATTGGGGTAAATGGGTTTTTAGGATATAGTACACTTTTACGCTTTTTCCGACAACCTTTCTCGAAACAGCTGTATATATACAGCTATTTTAATTAAGTTAAACGTTGTCGGATGAAAGCTTAAAGCTAAAAGGCCAAGATAGTTGGGAGCGGCGCAAAAGAAACGTTTTTCCCGCTAGCGCTCGTCGCATCGCTAAAAGGTATCTGAAAAACACAGACGTGGGAAAGGTTTATCGATCTCTGCGCCGCTTCACGAAATATTTGGCTAGGTTTTCTTTGTTCTTTTCGGGTGCAGGCCCTGAAATTAGAAAAAATGGTTGCGGCCTTAATTGCAACAGGGGTGTGCGGTCATGTTGGAATCAAAAAGGTGGTCTGAAAAATTTGCCGAACTTTAGTTCAATTGTTAGTTATACATTCACTAATGCGTTAACGCGTCCATTGTAGAAGAAACTTCATTGGGATTAGCTCTCTCCGCTTATCGACATCTATCATGATGGATACTGAAACCGGGGTTTCTTTCTAAATTTCCCTAACATCCTCAAGTTGTCTAGTAAATAAAAGAAAACACTGAAGAGTATTATAAAAACTACTTGAAACATTCTTATCGATCAAAACTAAATATTAACAAGGTCAACATTTCTAAACGGTTGCTATCGTTTTGGCCTTCTTGTTGGCCAAAACAGCGGATCACGAAAGAATTAGCCAAGGCTACTCCATAAATCAACTCAGAAAAGTTGTTTACGAGCCCAAGACCCAAAACGTGTTGAAAAGGAGTGTATCTATGAATGCTAACAAACAAAGATGTTTACTACAGCCAAACGCTAGATAATCCTTCAAATTAACTTTGCTGGTAAAAACAAGATGTTTTTCACAGCGAACTAGATAAAAGATTCCGTCGAACATGGCGTCAGCGTCAGTCTTGTATGGTCATTAAAAAAGTTCGAATAGCTAGTTACATGTATTGGAATTGTACACCATGGCCACGTCAGGAAGAGTCGGTTGTGTAGTCCACCGAATAGACCAAAGTAATTCAGCGCATTTAGCAGCGAGTTTTATAGCCGTAAAAACTCGTATTTGGTGGATTTTAATTTTCATATAATCTGGAAGCTAAACTTCCAATTTGTAGGTCATAGGACGTTTTCACCCGGACGTACACGCTGGAGGTACAAAACAAAAGATTTATCATTAGCTTCTATTACTTTCTTTTGTTCCGTTCACCAGCATGGCCGCTGCACTTTTGTCTTTTAAATTCTCAGGCAATGGTTGCAAACCACCTATTAAAAATGCAGTACCGATAACCCGTTCATTACGATTGCGCGTATTCACGGGTTAAAAACACATAAACAGTAGTTATTTTACCATTCGCTACGTGTTTTGGAGATTTTTAGAATTATTTTTGCTTTTGTGTATGTAGAGGCGAATTCTGAGGAAATTCGCGAAGAAAGTTTTTTTCCCTTTTTCGCAAAAATGCTGAGGTCAGCATTTTTTTCACATTCTCTGAAAAATGCGCGGTTACCCCCAATTTTCCCTTCGGATTCCAATAGCCTCTGCTGAGATCTGCTTTTCCCGCGTAGTCAAAAACCGGGCAAAATACCTTGGTATTAGGAGGCACCATCCTTAAAAAAATTGTATCCTAGTCTGTTTATTGTTTTGTACTATTATTATACTTTTTTACAGAATGTGTTATTCCAAAACGTATTATTATTAAAAAGGAAAAAAAAAAGAGTGTGCATTAGCTGGAATCAGAGAAGCTTATATGAGGGTAGACTGACTACCTGCTTCAGCTTAGAAGGAGGTTGGACACCTTATTGAGAATTATATACGTAATGTCGACACTTGGAATTTTATTTTTAAAACATTTTAAGTGTAAAAAAAAAGTCTAAAATCCCACTCAGGATTGAACCTGTGACCTCAGCTAGGCTTAGGCTTACATAGCCTCCGTACCAGGGTACCACCTAGCTTCTCGGGTTGTTTAGGCCTAAATTTAACTATATAAACTGCTAACCTCAACCTCAACTGAAAGCCAACCAGTTACTCCGTTATATATTCTCATTAAGTGTCCGACCTTCTTCTGAGCTATAGCATTTAGACTCTACCTTATATGAGCTTCTGCTGGAACAACATAATTCTCCTGGGCCCATTTGTTCAAAGAGTGGATAACGCTATCCACCGGATAAATCACTATCCAGTGGATAAACGTTAACAAAACCCATTGCACTATCCACCGGATAGTGATTTATCCAGTGGATAGTACTATTCACGTTTTGTACAACTGGGCAATGGGTTATACACTGTTTAACCATTTCAGTAATTAAAGCTGCCGTGTCACCGGAATTTGGCGTCATTTCAAAAATAATATAAAAAAAAACGTTTTTGTATTCAATAGAAACCAAAAATAATGGTGCAGTTTTGCGATAAATTACCACCCTAGTGTGTCCACTAGTGTAACAAAACTGTCGATGAGTGTCTCTAGTCATAGACGGACTGGGTCTGAATGAATTGCAACTTGAAAAAAAATAGCCTAACATTTTTCGAGTTTTCAAAATGGGCTAGAATAGACCATGATTTATTCCTCTTTCCAAAATTGGTTGATTATCTTCTCTTGGTGTTTCATGATATCATTTTGGTAAATAAGTAAAGGTATTGTAGGATAGCTTTTCCCCCAAAACCCAAAATCGCTGTGATATGCTAACTTTTGAGTCTGTCAACGAAATCCTATGGTGTTACCATTCAAATAAAACCTCTTCTAGTTCAGCAGTACTTTTACATGGTACCATTTGTTTTACAATTTTTTACAAAATAAAACTTGGGATTTTTCTTGAATTTTGTCTTTGGCACCGTTGGGGATTGAAAGGTTAAAGAATATTGAACAAAAGTGGATGACAAACAATCAATTTCGTTTAAATGTGTGGAACATATCAAAGTAATAAAACAAAGGTTGTAGTTGCTATTAAAGTTTGCATGCGTAATCAAGCTAATATGAAGAAAACAACAAGGGAAATTCCTAAGCATGTCCAAGTGCAAAGAATTTACCTGACTTTCTATGCATTTAATGTCAAAACTACAACAGCATTCACTTTTCAAGTTATTATTAATTTTTCATTAGAACTGACTTCACTATCTACCTAGTTTGCTAAGTAAAGAATTTAACTCCAAGTGCACTTTCATCAGATGCATCTGGTGCCTCAAACATTTGTGCTTTTCCTTTGGCTTCAAGTTGACTTAAAGCTTTCTTCAGCATCCACATGTCTATTCCATAGAATTCTGGTAAGAAAAAAGACAAAACAGTTGTGTGTTTAGAATGTATTGCATTTTTTTTTTTGGCAAGGCAAAAGTGTGTATTTTTGGCCATCCCCAATTTGCAAAATGCAAGGGGTTGGAATAAGTGCGGAGGGCCAGGAAGGACAAATTTGTCCTTAAATCTGACTCCCAAACAACAAGAACAGTTGGTAGTAGCGTAGTATCCATTTCAGGCAGGGGGTGGGGTGGGGAGGGAGAACAGAGTACCATACACTGTTCATTATAAAAGAATACAAAAAATGTCAGTTGTACTACACTGAACATCATCACAGAATGTTCCATATAAATGCCACATTACTATTAATGATATGCCTGAGGACAGAGGTATTAATCATCTTGGAGAATCCTGGAGGGGTACCGGTATTTTACCCTTTCATCCCCAAAGTTAATAATAATTATTATGAAGACTTGTTATGCAGTTCTAACTTTTAAGTCTGTGGACAAAATCTTATGGTGTGAATATTCAAATGAAACCTCTTTCCAGTAGTTTTGGATGGTACTATTTGTTTTTCAATATTTTACAAAATGAAATTGGAATTTTTCTTTAATTTTGATTTTTGGGTGACTTGAATACGTATGGTAAAACTGTTTCTGCAACACAATACTGAAAACGTTTATGTGCTACAATTATTAAAAATAATGTATAATGTCAAACTATGGTACCTTCATTTACAGTGTCATCTCCAGCTCTTAATTCAAACAATGTACAAACAGTGTCTGTCATCCCATTTTCCTGTACCTAAATGAGGATGTTATGTTTAAAACTTAATGATAATTTTTTTATATTGTTTAGGAAACAAAACATATGAGGAAAAAAGAATAGTAAGAATGTCTTTAGTGACTTTCTATCTTTTGTTTTCATTAAAAAAACTCCCATTTTTGCATCCCTCTCCTCTCCTCCCCCCACCCCACAAAAGAAAGAACAAATGCAAGTAAGCTTCAGCAAGAAAGACAATATTTTATAACTTAAAACAATTCTGGTTGGTATATTTTGATTTACTGCAAAGCAATGGACTAACTTAATAGTAACTTTTTTAAAAATAATTTTTGGTAGAACTGTCACTTGGAGCCTTAAATTAATGCCTCCAGGGTTTTTATATTGAATTGGCTGGTCATTTCCAGACTTTCTATTATTTTGTTTTAATATGTTAAAGAATAATCATATAATTTACCAGTAGGTAGCATGAGAATTGCAATTTATCCCCAATGCTATTCAGGATAAGTATGAACTAGTCTTTGAAAAAAATTGAAATGTTTTCTAACCTGATATATTATATATGAAGCCAAAGTCAAGGTTTTATTTTATTCATTTAGGTACAGAGTCTTGCACTGCATGATGAGTCTGGAAGATCAAACCATATACTCTTACCCATTTGAATATCAGCGCGGCCCATTCATCTGGTGTCCGCCACATGACAAAGCATCTCTGTTTTCTCTTGTCCTCCCATTCAATGTTACCTGGTATTATACAGTTAAAACAACATCAATATTAATGGAAATCAACTGTACAACTCAAGTACTTAAGCGTGTGGAACTTCAAAGCAAAAAATCTCAGTCCTGACAGGAGCCATTTGAGCTAGGACCTTCCATAAACTGAAGGGATGCTCCAACCTCCGAGTTTCATGGAGACTCATATATAGTGAGCTTGCTCATTTACTGGGTTCACACAGTGTATATGACATGTAGGGGAGCAGGGGAGGTGTAGTGGTGAGAGCACCCGCCTCCCACCAATGTGATTCAGTCCCAGCATCATATGTGGGTTGAGTTTGTTGTTGGTTCTCGTCCTTGCTCCGAGAGGTTTTTCTCCTCGTACACTGGTTTTCCCCTCTCCTCAAAAATCAACATTCTAAATTCCAATTCGATCTGGAACGCATGTGCATGTTTGAACAAGCTCCTGAGCTCACAGGTGCTATGTGCATGGGAGTATAAATTACACTTTTTTTTACATTTACACTTACATTACATGACTGTATAGTAATAAAAATGTTTCATTTCCCTGTTCATACATGATTTCTTTCATATGCCCAATGTTACCATAAGCAAGCTTTTCAGCTGTTAATACAGTCAAACCTCTACTAACAGCCACTTCCCCATAACGGCCACCTCTCTACAACAACCATGTTTTCTTGTCCCAACTTCTTACTTATTTACTCAAATTCTGTAATGGAAAACCTCCCTATAACGGCCACCTCTCAACAACGGCTGGAAAATTCTGTCCAAAGGTGACAGTTGTAGAAAGGTTTGTAGCAATGTCAAACATTGGACTATGTTATTCAAATTTTCCAACTTAGATTAAAAGATTTCTTTGCTTGGCACATCAATATCGATAGTTGATGTATTGCAAAACATCACTATAAATAATGCTTTCACTCTTCCCATTTATACATGTGGTTGGTGCATTAGTTCTGAAATTGGGTAAGAAAAGTCACATATTTTGGTCTGCATATAGGTAAGGGGTTTAAAGAGGAGTTCTCTCCCCCCTCCCCATATGACAATAGCTCTTTGACAGCTCCTGAGGATTGAAGACAATGGGTGCTTCCCATTTCCACAGAAAAAGCAAGAAATTCTGGTTAGGAAATCAAAATTGTAAGTGCTATTCCGTTTGGAAAGTTTGAGAAGGCTGCCAGTGGGGGTGGTACTTTTAACTGTCCTTCCAGCTGAAATGGTTGAATTTTGTACCTTTTCCTTCTTAAATAAAGTATAGTTAAATCATTAAACATGTAATATTTACATGGATGAAATTTCCAACTAGATGGTTTGTATCAATGGTTGCACCTAACATTTACCAAACAAGATATTTCACCCAAATTAAAGCAAAACTACCACCTTTTACTCTAAGTTCTTCTAAAACAAGATTGATGGCATCTATTGATAGTTTACCTGATAAAAATGTCAAGGAAATCAAACTATTAAAGTTAATATTAAAGGAGGGAATCAACTTGCACTAAAACAGGATTTTCAGCAAACAAAAAAAAATATACATAAAACGAGCTTTTTCATCCACCATGGGGCATGTGCCAATTTTTTTTTCACAAAATTCTAATGCCCGAGGGTTTTTCTAGGGGGGGGGGGGGGGGGGGGGGGTCTGATGCATAACTTATATAGAGAGCCGGGGGGGGGGGACGGATGCATAACTTTTACTTACCAACTCACATGCATTATGCGTGTGTCACACACCTGCGGATCGAAAACATTGATCACACACATACAAGACAATTTCACACGCCTGACTCACAATTTCGGACTACTTGTTAATAACTAGCAGTAATCACAGATTATGGAGACGCGTTCGAAGGAATTTCCGGCGGAAATGAGCCCCTGAAAAAAAAAAATAGGGGCGGCCATTTGGAAGACCGTCTACCAAAAAATCTCAAATTTTACTGCATGTAAACCACAGGACAACCAACACGAAATTAGGATTGCGTTCTTCGAACGCGACAAGCAAATAAGTTAACTGGCATTTGAACAGTAGTTGGAGATTTTGCTGAGATGTCACCGAGATAAGCGCTATCTCGGCAAGATTGTGCTGAGCTTTTGAGCACTGTGACATTCGGCAACCTTCGGAAATCATCGAAACATCTTCGGGAATCTTTGGAAATGTTCGGAAGTCGTCGGAACATCTTCGGCAATGTTCGGGAAGTCGTCGGAATTTTTTCGGAAATTCGGGTGATATGGATACGAAAATCACACGCATTTGACTTAGGAAAAGTTGGCAGGTATAATAACTTATATAGAGAGCCAAACAAATATTTAACTAGGTTACAGGGAAACATAACTGTTGTAAACTTAAAGGATACGATCGATTTTCTTGTTGCAAAATATTTCGCTAGACTGTGCTTCGTTGACATCAAGAATGTAGCTTTTGTGATGTTTGTAATAAGCGAGAACCAAATCACACCAGCCCTCTATCTGCTTTGTCCGGGTGTCTAGGTTTGGTTGTAGCCTGTAAAAAATAACTTCATGTTAATACTGTAACACACTCCAGGGATTTGAACAAGATACAAGAAAAACTAACGTGAAAAATGGTGGAAAATTGTACTGCCAAGGCCACTCAAAACAGTCCGCCATGTTAGATTTGGCC
Source organism: Dendrophyllia cribrosa (assembly GCA_024195265.1). NCBI lineage: Eukaryota > Metazoa > Cnidaria > Anthozoa > Scleractinia > Dendrophylliidae > Dendrophyllia > Dendrophyllia cribrosa. Next base: position 9,742,346 of record JAJLRJ010000014.1, on the reverse strand, counting down.
AGGCTACAAAGTATTGGATAGTAATCATACCCAGGCCCCAGCCGGTTAGGACCTCTCAAAATGGCGTCTGGTCAGTACTGACGGAATTCCGCAGTGCGATGCAACGATGGCTGTACTGGTTACAGGAACAAAGATAGTCGATATTGGGTAAGACTGAAAAAGAGTACATACTCCTAGTTTGAGTTTTGTGCTAAATTGTAACAGAATTAGCAGCTTGCTTGGAAGTTTCGAGTTGAGAACATACAAACCCTAGCTGATTCTGTATTGACTTCCGGGTGTGTTTTCGTTTCCCTTCGGTTGGCTGTTTTCTGCAGCTAGCTAATCCTACTCACCCCTTCCCACTTTTATCTTAGTTGACGACAACTCGACTGAGTCAAGGATTATAAAAGTGATATCGAAGGTTCAATCAACGCGAAGCAGAATATGTCCCTACATACAGCAGTGCAAAAGAACAACATTGAAGAAGTTCGAACTCTATTGCAGAAAGAAGGGGCAGATGTGAATGCGAGAGATCTTCACGGAAATACTCCGTTACATCTTGTGAGGGATGCAACCATTGCTTCTCTTTTGATTGAGGCATGTGCCGACCCAAACCTGCAAAATGAAGATGGAGATACACCACTCCATACTTGGCATAGCGTCAACTTGGAACAGGGCGATCTTCAGGATCTTGAAAATGTTGCTCCAGAATACAAGTTACAAATCATTTCCCTGTTATTAGAATCTGGAGCATCACCCAACATACAGAATAATTTTGGCTACAACTCTCTGCACTCTTTATTCGTGTATGGTGGTATCGCAGGGCTAGACTTCGACGCCCAATTTATGAACAGATTTATCTCTCTTTTTCTCCAATTCAACGTTGATGTGAACATGGAAGATTTTGAAGGATGCACGCCTTTACATCACGCGGTCAAAGAACCCAACGTTCACAATGCTGAGACGCTCATAACAGCAGGAGCTTTGGTTGATGCGAGAGACTATCGTGGATTGACCCCGCTTCAGCATATTTTTCACTCCGATAACACAGATATGGCACAGCTATTATTGAACCATAAAGCTAACATAAACGCACAAGATATGGATGACCGCTCTACGCTGTCCACAGCGGTAGAAGTTGGCAACGAGGAAATGGTGCAGTTGCTGTTACAAGACCCACGGGTATGTGTCAACCTTGCAGACAGAAACAAAGTTACTCCCCTTCACCTTGCCGCAGCATTTAAACGCGTGGATGTGACTGAAATGTTGATCAAAGCATCCGCGGACTTAAATACACGTGATACACTGAACGCAACCCCATTACACTACGCGGCATATGGGGGTACACCAGAAATTGTCGCAATGCTATTAGAGGCTGGTGCAGATGACAAAATAAAAGACAATGCTGGGTGGCTTGCAGTTCAGTATGCTCTCTCCAGACACTACTATCACACTGCTTTGCCGTTTGGTGAAGAATACCTCAGAGATGTCGCAACAACTGCTAGGAAGGTTATGAAGGTTGCAGACATTGCCATAGATGACATCATTGTGCAAAACCTTCCTGCGGACGATATCTTCACCATGGTTGTCCCCGCATCCAAAGTGTACTCACAGCCGTTTGACTCTTCCATTGCACTTGACGATGATTTGGTGGAATACACGAGGGCCAAATCAGCGGGACACTTTTCCCGCTATCTACAAGATATGTCCACGGTTCCAGGAGTTGGACGGATCCCCATGAACATTCCGAAAGTCAATAACGTGAAGCCGGAAGTCGATAGCGGTAATATGGGGCTAGAAGCTGCGAAGGCGGTGGTTCATAACATAGAGCCGGAAGTTGGATTCATGATGCCGGAAGTTGGTAACATAAGGACGGAAGTTGAGAGCATTCGGCACAATATTGAGATATTCATGTCCAGATGGACAGAGAAAATAGCTGAAATCGATGAGAGGTTCGCAGGCACGTTGCTTCAGTCTGGTAGCGTCTATGAGGGCACCAAGGTAGGCGAGCCAGACGAATTTGATTTTATGCTGAGCTTAGAGAAGCTAGCACCAGCATGCTTGATAACTTTTGATGAAGTCACTGAATACGATAAAGTCGTAGTCCACAAGAACGTGGGAGACTCAGAAAACGGTTATGGAGAATTCTTTGACAAACAGCAACTGGAAAGCGGCAAGGTTATGAGAATATTTGTAGATGTTGCTAAAAGGGCATTAACAAAACTTGACTATAAATCGATCCCCAATGAAATGTACATTGAAGGTCTCACAGAGCATACCCTCATTGAAGAGACCTGGGTTTTGCACGGTACAGTGACTTGTAATTTGAAATTCAAATGGAATGGTCTGTATTACAAGCAACTCGTGATTACCGTAGACTTAGTACCCGCCATTCCGGTTCGTCAGTGGCCCCATATAGCTCGCCAAGAGAGCCATCTGCTGACTGATGATATTAGATCTCACGGTTGTCTTTTGGTACCAAAAGCTGGTTACTGGAGGCTTTCATTTTCGCTGACTGAACAGCTGATAATGCAAAGGCTAACATGGGAACAAAAATCGGCGTTCGTTGGAGCAAAAGTAATTCTCCATCCCGCTGTGTCTTGTAAGGTCGTGATTTATGACGATAGTGAAGAGAACTGTGCAACTCGTGACACTGGGTCGCAAAGTAATGATGACGGTGATGTTGATGTCGAAGACGAGACTGATGACTGTGTCGTTGAAGGAATGACTAAAAAGATGCATGGTGATAAAGAGGTTTCCAGTTTGGCAAACGAAGGTGACAGTGCTAGTGTTTTAGTTGAATCAGGTAGAAGCAACCAGGAAATTTCTTCAATGCCAGCCACTATAATAGGTAGGGCTGTGTTGACGCAATCTGGTGATACCATTACCATTTTGAAGATGGCCAATGCTCAAGATTGCCAAATGTTGCAAGATCGGATGCACAATAATCCGGATACAAGAGTTAACATTGAGATTGATTTCAATCAAGAAAAGGAACTCGTCACAGACGATGCTGATATGTTCACGAAAACGCTTTTCCCGTCTGACGCTTTATCGACGTATTTGTTGAAGAATTTGTTTTTCAACTGCATTGAGCAAAACGCCAAAGATGCTTCTGGATCCATAGTCACAACCAGGCAACTTTTTAGCAACCTGTTTCATTCTTTGCAGGAAAATCAAGGTATCCCCTATTACTTTATGCCGATCCAAAGTTTCTGTGGGCTGGATGTACTAAATGACGATGTTCGCTGTGACTTGGTGTTCGTTACCGGAATAATAAACTGTTTACTGAACGACGTTTAAAGGAGTCATGTCATGTCATGTCATGTCATGTCATGTCATAAGGATTTTGACGTTTTTGGGTCAACACTGACCTAAACTAAAACTGAGTACCTTTGTCATACGAGAAATGCTTATAGAACACTAGGAAGATATCAAGTGAATTTTCGAAGAAGGAATAAACCAGAATCAGAGTTTTAGCGAGTTTTATAAGACACAGGGCGATAAACTTGAAAATGGTGGCCATTTTGTTTTCATTCAATTAATCCATTTCCATCCTGGCCATCTGCAGCCCAAGACACTTATTTTTACTCTTAGAGCACTAGAAGAATAATTTAAAACAAACCTGAACCATTATTTCTGTGTTTTCACTGATGTAAATATGTCTTTTGGGCTTTTTAAAGTAGCACTAAAATTAGTGACAAAGTCCCTTTAACAGTTAAGAACAGATTGATATTTTTGCCCTAGAATTGGGCAACTGGCTAGGATAGATTTATCTTTTTACACGTTATAGTATGCAATCGTCAGGTCTAGTTTGTGGTCTGCCCTTTAGATAGGTCCATCGTTGATGACAAGGGGAGCCTGCATTTTGCTCAGTTATCCTGCCAGTTTATTGTAAAATTTCTTAAGTTGTTTAATTATAGGTTCCACTACCGTTTAGTTTATCTAACATAGCCATTTCCTGACTATAAATCAGTAAAAAACCGACTCGTATGTGACGGTAAGTTTTCCCTACTCAAGCGGGGAATGGAAACTGAAAACTTGAACGATTTCTTTCGGGAACAACGACTTTTACGCAGGGAAACTTTAGCTCAGAGCGAACCACGCTTGCAGCGGAGATAAGGCTCGTCACAACCTTGGTACACGGGATCAACTAGCAAGAACTTCTCGGGACAGCAGAAAATCAGTCAAAACTTCAGCCAACGCAGGTTTATTCTGTCTCAGGATCTAACCCTCATAGTAACTTTGATATTAACCCTAGTAACCCTGATATTAACCTTGATGTTGACCTTGATGATAACCTTGATGATAACCTACTAATGTTTACAAATGGCTAATATAGTGCAGAGGGCACAAAGGCACATGTTTCTCTATTGTTAAAGTACCTCAACGTGTACACGTTTCTGCTCACGAGGACAAAAGATCTATTTAAAATTGAGTGACAACCTAGAACACTCCCTTTGATAGGAACTACATTAAAAATTTACATGAACGGAAAGGACTTTGCTTCCGTTAACCTTAAGATGGCTCCAAGTAGTTTTTTTTGAATGCGCTCATACATAATCTCACTTCAGCGCAATGAATCTGAATTTGATACCAGATGTTAGGCTTGGATGAAAGTTTTGAGCGATGCTCTTTTTATGCTAATAGGCGTTTCCATAGCAACGGTAAACAAATATGGCGAAAAACAGTTTTTCCTTATTATCTTTCGATTTTGGGGCTACCCGAGACAAGCGAATAAATGCGCTATAATCTACAGTCTAGCACACTAAATGGGAAAATTTCAAACAAATTAAACTGTTCGATTTTGAATAAATCGCTGAAACATTTTTAACACGTGTTTTTTCATGTTTGAAATGTAAGCGGCCAAAACATTCCATAGGTCTCACAAATTATCATTAAATTACCACAGAAAGTTTCCTCAGACTTAAATTATTACTCCCTGCAAATAGCTCTGACTAACTCTTTGGCAATAAAGAGATCGAGCTTTTCATTCAAATGAAGGATTGCTTGGCGTTTTCACTCTTTTTTTAAAAACTGCATTTTTTCCTTTCCCTTTTCTCTCCATGCATAAAAAGGTTACGCTCTTTGCCGGCCCCCAAAATCTTTCACCCAAATAAAGTCACCACAAAGTTTTTAACCCCAAAATTAAAAAGTCCTCAGATCCCTGAAAAGGTTAAAAAAAGGTCTTCACACCTCCCCGCCCCGTCACTATTATACCTGAATACCCCCCCCCCCCCCCCTCCCCCGGGTAAGAGGTATTTTTTTTTTTACACTGATAGTGACGTTTCACAACTTTTCTGGACAGAAGTCAGATGTACTAAGTCTGTTCTACTTGTGCAAGTCGTGCATGTTTTAAAAAGCAGCGGCTTATAAGACTTATAACCTGGATCCTTCTCCTCTGTACGCTAAAATGAGGTACGTTCGAGCTTCTCTACAGGGTGTCCCAAATTTCGTTTCTCTGATTTATATTAAAATAACTTTTGGTTCACAAGCGATATATGCATCAAAATACCAGCAGCTTTTTACCGGTTATGCACACTATTTTCATACGTAGTTTCAGTAGCGTGAGTTCCTCTATTGTTTTTTATCAAATCGATCATCGATCGGGTTGATGTCTGGTGAATTGGCTGGCCACTCTGCTTTCTCGATAAAATTGGGAAAATTCAGTGTTTCGCACCACTTTGTGTGGCCTTAGTGTGTACCTGGTGCCCCGTCTTGAACGAATGTCACGTTACGGTTCGAACTGAAAAGTTTTCTTTTCTTTTGAAGATTAACAACACAGAAGTGTTGTGATAGCTGCCTTGTTGATTTTCCTCGTTTGTACTTTGCCTTCTAAAGGACTTTTTTTAATAGCCTTATCGCTTGAGATCTTTGGTCTCTTAAGCCTGCCGCACACTTGAGGAAAGTGCTGAGCAAAATACTTCGCGAGGCAGTTAGCTCAGCTGTTTCCTCAAGTGTGCGCTGGAGTTTTTGTGAGTTTTTCGCCTCGCGAGGTCGTGAGGCCAATATCTGTCGTGTTTGATATTTTCTGCCTCGTGAGACAAATTCCTCATCGTGTGCGGGCGCCGCGAGAATCTGGCTGAGCCAAATTAATCGATTAGCCAATAAAATTACATGGCAAGCTCACGTGATTTCAAGCTCGAAATTCAAGATGGCGGACGACGAGATAAATTATATTATATAGTATATAGTAATTTCGTCGAAGTTTTCCTGCCGCTCGTGCGCATTTTTATTATTTCGGGAGGAATGTTTTGTTAGAATTAATCTCTCTACCACCGGGTCTGTTCACTGTGCCCCTGACGAGAAAGACAGACCAACTGAGCAGATAAATATATTTTCATATTATCAATCTATGTTGTTTATTAATAAGTTTTTAGTGAGCTCACTAAAGTGCATGTTTATGAATTGCAAATTATCAATGATCAATGATAAGTTTGTTTTTGTTTTGTTTGTTCGAGCTTGAAATCACGTGAGCTCGCCATGCAATTTTATTGAATGGGGTTAGTTTCTAGAGAAACTGTGGTGCTGCGTCGGTGGGGGGATGAAACACGAGAATTTAGTTTTATCGACTGAGTCGATAAGGTAAATTGACCACCGTAAAAAGATTCAAATAGCTGACGTTTCGAGCGCTAGCCCTTCGTCGGAGCGAATCAAGGAATTGTGGGTAGTGTGTGGTTTTATATAGTAAGCGGTGGAGCTACGCTATTGGTGGAAATTTGGTGACGTGAAAAACAAATGTAGATTAGTTGAATGAAAAGCGTTCGTTGATTCCGTGGGGTTTGAGAGTGACGATTTGAAAGATGATTTTTTGTTCTAGGTTTTTACGGCTTTCTGTGTTACCCTGGTGTAGGGAAAGGCCGCAGATTGTCATGTGTTGTTTAGAATGGTTAGTAAGATTAAAATGGCGCGCGACTGGTTTGGATGCGTCTTTGTCATTTTTTTCAACGTCTCGGAGATGTTCACGAAAACGGTCGCCCAGTCTCCTCCCTGTTTCGCCAATGTATATCTTTTTGCAAAAAGTACATGTTATGCAGTAGATAACATTTACGGAGGTGCATGTAAAACGATCAGTGATTTTAATAGATCGTTTGGGTCCTGTTATTTTGTCCGCGTTGTGAATGAAAGGACAAGTGTTACATCGTGTGCGTGTGCATTTGAAAGTTCCCGGTACATCGTCAGATTTCAGTGCGCTCGTAACTAGAAAGTTGCCTATGTTTTTGTCACGTTTGAATGAAATTAGTGGGGGTTGTGAAAAAATTCTGCCAGTTTCGGGGTCGTTTTGGAGTAATTTGAAATTTTTTAAAATGATGCTTTTGACTGTGTTGTTGTGTGGGTGGAAAGTGAGGGTGAATGGAATTCTCTCGTTCTCTTCCATCTGTGGCATTTGTAGTGCTGATTGTCTGTCGATCTGTTGTGCACGTTGTTGGCCCGTATTAACAACAGAGTCAGGGTACCCACGTTTCTTGAAAAACTGGCACATTTCTTCTGATTTGTTGGAAAAATCAGAGTCATCACTACATAGACGTCGAAGTCTGAGAAATTGAGAATACGGAATGGCGTTTTTAACGTGTGATGGATGTGAGGATGAATGTAACAGATAATTGTGGGAATCTGTAGGTTTGTAGTGCACACTTGTGGATAAACTGTTACCGTTGATTGAAATATTAATGTCAAGAAAAGCGACTGAGGTTTCGGAAATTTCCCAGGTATATTTTAGAGCTGGATGAAAAGTATTGACAGAAGTTATGAATTGATTAAGTTCCTCTTTACTGGAAGAGGTAGCGCCAATGCAATCATCGATGTAGCGGCCGTAGAGTTCGGGTTTGGTTCCGTGGTACTGATTAAAAAATTTGTCTTCGATGTGGCCTACAAAAAGGTTAGCGTAGCTTGGTCCCATTTTGGTGCCCATGGCGACTCCATTTACTTGTTTGTAGTAGTTTTGGGAAAATGAAAAACAGTTAAGTGTCAAAACTAATTCGGCCAAGCGGAGCAGTGTTTCTGAGCTTGGGTTTTGAATGGAGCGCTGGTCGAAAAAATATTTTAGTGCTTGAAGTCCTTCGTCATTGGGGATGACGGTATATAAAGAGGTAATGTCCATAGTGAAAATTAATTTGTTTTCGCTGGGAAAACTGAAATCCCGGAAAATTTCGAGTGCGTGATTGGTGTCCTTAATGTACGAGGGTAGTGATTTGACAATGGGGGCCATGATTTTGTCTAAATAGCTAGAAATTAGTTCGGTAGGACAGCTACAAGCGGAAACAATTGGTCGGCCCGGATTGTTTGGTTTATGAATTTTAGGTTTGAAATAAACGCGTGAGGTTCTAGGAGTAGTGATGATGAGATTGTTGGCGGTAACTGGTAATTGTTGTTTAGTAATGAGGTCTTGGATAGTTTCTTTGACAATTTTTTGGTTGGTAGAAGTGAGATCTTTATCAACTTTGGCATAGAAAGCGGTGTCAGAAAGTTGCCGAAAAGCCTCTTGTCGGTAAAGGTCGGTCCGCCAAACAACTACCGCCCCGCCTTTGTCGGCCGCTTTGATAACAATGTCGCGTCGTTTGCTAAGACTTTTGAGCGCTGCCCATTCTCCTGTTGAAAGGTTGGAAATTTTGGTGTGGCGGTTAAATTTAAGTTTTTGGACATCGTGACGACATTTTTTGATGAAAAAATCTAGAGAAGAAAACTGGCCCTCTGGGGGAGTCCATTTTGATTTGCGAACGTTGAGTGTTTCAAAAACATCTTTTTCCGAGGTGTTAGAATTGTCTTCTTTGTCGTGGAAAAAAGCTCTTAATTGCACGCGGCGAAGGAATTTTTCAACATCTTGTTTGACTGAAAATTCGTCGGTTTGTTTCGTTATAGGAACAAAGTTTAAACCTTTACTAAGAACAGACCTCTCTGGGTTAGAAAGCGGCAAATTTTCCGGAATGGTAACGACGCCATTGTGACTATCGAATGAATGGTCGCCGGATAATTGAGGACCTATTAACTGTTCAAGTTTTTGGGTCTTGATTTGGTTAAGGCTGTTGAACAGTTTAGCATTGAGTTCTTGAATTTTAGCGCGAATTGATTGTACTAAGACAGCTGGACAAATTTTGGAAAGTTCGGAACGGTATTGGATAATTTCCTTTTCGAGATTGTTACGTTTAAGGCACATAGCTCTGATGGTGATCCTCATAATATTACGCGAGAAAGAATTTTGGGCATGGTGAATTCCTAAAGGGTTTCGTTCAAATTTTCACGCTTCTACATTCTCTGATTCCAATCAACAATATTTTCACGAAATTCACCATGCCCAAAATTCTTTCTCGCGTAATATTATGAGGATCACCATCAGAGCTATGTGCCTTAAACGTAACAATCTCGAAAAGGAAATTATCCAATACCGTTCCGAACTTTCCAAAATTTGTCCAGCTGTCTTAGTACAATCAATTCGCGCTAAAATTCAAGAACTCAATGCTAAACTGTTCAACAGCCTTAACCAAATCAAGACCCAAAAACTTGAACAGTTAATAGGTCCTCAATTATCCGGCGACCATTCATTCGATAGTCACAATGGCGTCGTTACCATTCCGGAAAATTTGCCGCTTTCTAACCCAGAGAGGTCTGTTCTTAGTAAAGGTTTAAACTTTGTTCCTATAACGAAACAAACCGACGAATTTTCAGTCAAACAAGATGTTGAAAAATTCCTTCGCCGCGTGCAATTAAGAGCTTTTTTCCACGACAAAGAAGACAATTCTAACACCTCGGAAAAAGATGTTTTTGAAACACTCAACGTTCGCAAATCAAAATGGACTCCCCCAGAGGGCCAGTTTTCTTCTCTAGATTTTTTCATCAAAAAATGTCGTCACGATGTCCAAAAACTTAAATTTAACCGCCACACCAAAATTTCCAACCTTTCAACAGGAGAATGGGCAGCGCTCAAAAGTCTTAGCAAACGACGCGACATTGTTATCAAAGCGGCCGACAAAGGCGGGGCGGTAGTTGTTTGGCGGACCGACCTTTACCGACAAGAGGCTTTTCGGCAACTTTCTGACACCGCTTTCTATGCCAAAGTTGATAAAGATCTCACTTCTACCAACCAAAAAATTGTCAAAGAAACTATCCAAGACCTCATTACTAAACAACAATTACCAGTTACCGCCAACAATCTCATCATCACTACTCCTAGAACCTCACGCGTTTATTTCAAACCTAAAATTCATAAACCAAACAATCCGGGCCGACCAATTGTTTCCGCTTGTAGCTGTCCTACCGAACTAATTTCTAGCTATTTAGACAAAATCATGGCCCCCATTGTCAAATCACTACCCTCGTACATTAAGGACACCAATCACGCACTCGAAATTTTCCGGGATTTCAGTTTTCCCAGCGAAAACAAATTAATTTTCACTATGGACATTACCTCTTTATATACCGTCATCCCCAATGACGAAGGACTTCAAGCACTAAAATATTTTTTCGACCAGCGCTCCATTCAAAACCCAAGCTCAGAAACACTGCTCCGCTTGGCCGAATTAGTTTTGACACTTAACTGTTTTTCATTTTCCCAAAACTACTACAAACAAGTAAATGGAGTCGCCATGGGCACCAAAATGGGACCAAGCTACGCTAACCTTTTTGTAGGCCACATCGAAGACAAATTTTTTAATCAGTACCACGGAACCAAACCCGAACTCTACGGCCGCTACATCGATGATTGCATTGGCGCTACCTCTTCCAGTAAAGAGGAACTTAATCAATTCATAACTTCTGTCAATACTTTTCATCCAGCTCTAAAATATACCTGGGAAATTTCCGAAACCTCAGTCGCTTTTCTTGACATTAATATTTCAATCAACGGTAACAGTTTATCCACAAGTGTGCACTACAAACCTACAGATTCCCACAATTATCTGTTACATTCATCCTCACATCCATCACACGTTAAAAACGCCATTCCGTATTCTCAATTTCTCAGACTTCGACGTCTATGTAGTGATGACTCTGATTTTTCCAACAAATCAGAAGAAATGTGCCAGTTTTTCAAGAAACGTGGGTACCCTGACTCTGTTGTTAATACGGGCCAACAACGTGCACAACAGATCGACAGACAATCAGCACTACAAATGCCACAGATGGAAGAGAACGAGAGAATTCCATTCACCCTCACTTTCCACCCACACAACAACACAGTCAAAAGCATCATTTTAAAAAATTTCAAATTACTCCAAAACGACCCCGAAACTGGCAGAATTTTTTCACAACCCCCACTAATTTCATTCAAACGTGACAAAAACATAGGCAACTTTCTAGTTACGAGCGCACTGAAATCTGACGATGTACCGGGAACTTTCAAATGCACACGCACACGATGTAACACTTGTCCTTTCATTCACAACGCGGACAAAATAACAGGACCCAAACGATCTATTAAAATCACTGATCGTTTTACATGCACCTCCGTAAATGTTATCTACTGCATAACATGTACTTTTTGCAAAAAGATATACATTGGCGAAACAGGGAGGAGACTGGGCGACCGTTTTCGTGAACATCTCCGAGACGTTGAAAAAAATGACAAAGACGCATCCAAACCAGTCGCGCGCCATTTTAATCTTACTAACCATTCTAAACAACACATGACAATCTGCGGCCTTTCCCTACACCAGGGTAACACAGAAAGCCGTAAAAACCTAGAACAAAAAATCATCTTTCAAATCGGCACTCTCAAACCCCACGGAATCAACGAACGCTTTTCATTCAACTAATCTACATTTGTTTTTCACGTCACCAAATTTCCACCAATAGCGTAGCTCCACCGCTTACTATATAAAACCACACACTACCCACAATTCCTTGATTCGCTCCGACGAAGGGCTAGCGCTCGAAACGTCAGCTATTTGAATCTTTTTACGGTGGTCAATTTACCTTATCGACTCAGTCGATAAAACTAAATTCTCATGCAATTTTATTGGCTGATCGATTAATTTGGCTCAGCCAGATTCTCGCGGCGCCCGCACACGATGAGGAATTTGTCTCACGAGGCAAAAAATATCAAACACGACAGATATTTGCCTCACGACCTCGCGAGGCGAAAAACTCACAAAAACTCCAGCGCACACTTGAGGAAACAGCTGAGTTAACTGCCTCGCGAGGAATTTTGCTCAGCACTTTCCTCAAGTGTGCGGCAGGCTTTACTTCGTTTCTTGTCTTCAAAATCTTCGGCTCTTGACGACCATTTTACTATCCAACGTTCGCTTTTTTCGAGTAATTTTGCGATTTGTTAAACAGAAAGACCAGAAGATCTAAGTATATATGCTTGTGCTCGTAAATAGGAGATTTTTTTGGCTTTGAGAACATTGTTTGAGAGGACTCATTTTATAAGCCGCTAAGCAAAACAGTGCTGTAAAATGGCGGGAAATTTTCGCGCGTGATTTATGTAATGTTTAAAACACGAACAGCAGTGTTTTATCAAGTTTAAAAATTCGAGCGCGAAGCGCGAGAATTTTTAGACTTGATAAAACACGTGCTGTGAGTGTTTTGAACGGCTTCAAACACGAACCGCCAAAAGCGTGTCCCTACGGAGATCAAACAAATGTGCTTTTTGTGCAAAGAGGATATTAGCATACGAGAAAAACAAGTAGACTGATTAGCATACAGCACATGTGCCACACTGGCTTCAACGAGGTGACCATGGCTTCCCGGCAACTGTCGAAAGTTTTGGGATTTTAAAGTTCTGAGGAAAAAACTAATCCATGAAAAATGCTATACCAAAGTTGACAGGTACGGTGCATAATATGTCTAACAATTTTTATTCATTGGCATTGAACGAGTAGAAATAAGCAGCTGGCATCTCTGAACCACTCGCTTTCCTACCAATTTACACGTGGGCGCTGGTGTCATTCAAATAACGGCTTACTTGCTGAACGTTTGGTTGCTTATTTGGTTGGAGAAGATTCCATATAGATTGGCAAAAGCTACATATCGTAAAACAGTACTGAAAAAAAAAAATTAAAGTCACCATTTGTTGTGTCAGTTTCTGTGTTGATAATTAATTAATATTCATAAGTCCCGTGCAGTGTCTTTATATCCGATAAAACACCGCATACTAATAAGGATGAGGTTTATCGATATAAAGTCACTGCACGTGATGTATTATCTACCATTTGATTGGGTAATGGCCTTATGAATTATTAATGAGTTTTTGAAAATCTCATATTTTAGCGGGAAAATGAAAAAAAAAAGGCTTGCTGCATTTAACCCCGTAAGTAATAAGGACATTAAACTAGATTGTTTTTGTGAAAGTTTTTATTAAAAGGCTATAACATGAGTCAATACAGAATAAAATACAGGCCTGTATTAAAAAGTAGAGGAACGAACTTTTGGGACACCCTGTACAATAGAGATCCGAGATGTAAGATAACATCTTACTTGCGCGTTGTGTGGACCTCTGCATTCAAACGTTTCTATTAAATGCTTAACTGAATTGTACCAAAATAAAACCGCATTTTTAACCCCTAAAAGGTAAGACGATTACCCTGTTACATGTAGTGTTGTGCATGTGGCAGATGCCCATATTAAACCAGATGTCGGCCGATCCTTGGGAGTCCTCCGGCCCGGGAAATAAATGTTTTGGGGGTGGGGGGATTATTCAGACTCGCTTTCAAGTCTATAATATGTTTTCTTATTTAATGCCTTTGCGAAGGAACTAACAAAGCTTTAAATAAATGGGCACAAAGACTGGAACAGGCGGTAATCCGGAAACATTTGTGACATTTCGGCCTGAGTGTCACGCAACTCATTTCTCCCGAGGTGCTACGTGACGGGCCAGCTGTTCGCTCGGATTAAGACGAAAAATAACTCGAGCGTTATTATTATAACATTATAGTCCTTTTACCAAACAAGAGAGACCAGGAAAAAGCAAAAAATAATATTCGAAATATTCATAAACGTTCGTGATTGATGCAAACTGTGAATTTTTTGGGAGACAGCGAAATTCAATAGGAACATTTCATTTTCCATATATGGTTTGCTTACGCTTGGGTGTGTATCCATCCCGAAGTCTGACGTGCAGTCACTTCGAATGTAATCGCTTTGCTTCGCTGAGCTGCACGGAGTCTAAAACTTTTGACAGTCTACTGAAGGTGCACGACAAAAATGTCCAGCAAGGCCAAGACGAAGAAGACCACAAAAAAGAGGGCTCAGAGAGCCACCTCTAATGTGTTTGCGATGTTTGATCAATCGCAAATCCAAGAATTCAAAGAAGCGTTCAACATGATTGACCAAAATCGCGACGGGTTTATCGATGGCGCCGACCTCAAGGACATGTTCGCCTCTCTCGGGAAAGATGTAACAGATGATTATGTCGAAGATATGCTCAACGATGCGAACGGGGCCATCAACTTCACGATGTTTTTGACGCTTTTCGGGGAGAAGCTGAACGGAACGGATCCTGAAGATGTTATACGTAATGCGTTCGGTTGCTTTGATGAAGAAGGCAGTGGAAAATTGGATGAAGATAGATTGGTGAATTTGCTTCAATCTTTGGGCGATCGGTAAGTTGTTAATATCAACCGTAATTTTTGGCCTGCTAAGGTTAATTAAGCGCAAATCTGGGCAATTTTCTTAATGTTAAATTGAAGACCAAACCTTGCCACTGAAAAGTTTAAATATGCGTCAATGATAACAAAATTTCGCGAACTAAAAATTAACAACCGCGCGCATTTTATGAGTCATTAAAGTTCGACTCCGAGTAAAAGAGTTATAGTTTCTTTCTCTGTTGAAGCTCAGCGTGAGGTTTATTGCTGGAATAAAAAGCTCTCTTTTGTGCGAAATAGCTACACTTTAACGTTTGGTGTAAGGAGTGTGTACGGTTATGCCTAATTAATCACGCTAATTTACTATTAGCTTACAGTTTTAAAATGACTCCAGCAGGTTATCAGGATAAGGGTATTTCAATTTCATGATCCCTTATCATAAGAGTAATGAAAAATAATCCCGTCTTAACGAAGAATTTCACATTCTTGTAACAGATGTTTGGAATGTACATAGTCTTTGTCTCTAGTCATATCATTGTTCATTTCACCGCAACATTCTTATGCTACCTTATATGCGTCTGTGGTTCGAATTTGTATCTTGAATTTATATCAACGCCAAATTTTTCAGTTACATTGGAAAAACACTATGTTGTTGATTAAGTTTATAAACGTGGCAGTTTACGAATGCCGACTTGTTAATATTAAACCTCCAAAGAACTTGTTTGCTTTGCGACTTGTCTAATATATCTTATCGCAGTTTGTATGCTTGTCAAATAGGCTCAAAATGTCGAAAGATTGATATATATGTCCAAATTGCAATACATATGTCCAAATTGCAATATATATGTCCAAATTGCAATATATATGTCCAAATTGCAATATATATGTCCAAATTGCAATATATATGTCCAAATTGCAATATATATGTCCAAGGCGATGACGTAATTTTCGACATATATATTGCGGATACAGTTTCGACATATAAATATCGGCGTGCAAACTTATGCAAATGAGCTGACCCGTATCCCGCGAAGAATGAAAGCGAGGCTGCACCAAGCAACAACAACATGGCGGCAATGGAAGAAGACAGAATTCAGCGCATCGTGAGAGAAATTGTGAGTTCAGAGATAAGGGAAACGGGGTCTGGTTCTTCAATTCAACAGGATTTCAGCAACAACAGTGCTCTCCCGGCCGTTTACAATGTTGTAGATACCTTCCAAGATGTAAACGAAGAGTTGCCCTCCGTCAAGATTTATAAACTTTCGATATTCCAAGTTCGGCAGCCCACCGACAGTCATGCTTTCATTCATTTCATTTATTTAGTCATGCTTCGCGACAAATTGCTTCTAGTTTCAACCCTGCGGCAAATTATGGTGGTAGGGTCAGTCAAAGACGATCACTTTAATTGTCAGAGAATACTTCCCTATGCCTGGGATTCGTTTGTGCTCATTTCACGAGTCAAGTTCAAGTCAAGTTTAAAAAAAATATTTTTTCCTTTTTTTCGCGATTCGTTTATTTTATTATTAATGGTCTCACAGTGGTGAACAGCCCGAAAGAAAAAATCATTTGAGATATATTGAAGACAAAAGCTTAATTTTATTCGCTGACTGGTCCTGACTGTGGACGGCCAATTTGCTATTCATACGGGAGTCCAGACTTTTCGTAAAATTTCCATGTAATCACTTATTCTTACCAGTCCAAAATATTGTCTTTGTTCAAATGCATTAAGCGATTCTAGTGAGCGTTGATCTCATTCATACCAATTTCCTCAGTCTGTACTGTGTCCGATACACTACGCGAACGACTCATTTCGTGCGATTTGTTTACACATGAACTCACGGTTGTCACGCAACCTCTCATTCAAAGCCGGACTATTGAATACAAGACTAAAAGTAGGTTGAATAATCGCGAAATTAATAAAATATTATAAATGAGGTTGGAAAATATTATTATGAAAATTCTTCCAGCATTCCAGCTCACAGACTGGAAAAATTCCCTATCTACATCTATAATTGTAATTCACAAAGGTTTCCCATACGCGTGAATTGGTCAGCTTTCAATAGTTCAGCTTATTAAATAAATGAAATTTTTACAATAAATATAAATAATCCTATTAAATAAATATGTGGGAAAAAAATTAGCTCATAAAGTAAGTTCTAGTTCAATATCAATCTCTTAAACGGCACGTTTAAAGGCGTTCAGTGTGGTAGCTTCAATAATATCATTACCAGACCTTCATAGTTCTGGATACAAAGCTGTATTTATAAACATTGCTAGAAGCTGATGGCTGAATAAACTTATTAGAATGGAACTTTCTTGTGACTCTCTGTTTCTGAATTACATGGGCTGGCATAGTGAGACTAATCATATTATTTATGGCTTTCCACATAACAATCAACCTTGTGTTCATTCTATGGCTGAAGGGGCACCCATCCCAGCTCGTTTGATAAGTTCGTAACGACCCCCAGGGACCTTGAGTAACAAGAGTTAACCCATCGTGCTGATCTGCACTGTATCTTTTCTAGTTCCAAAATATCCTTAGCGGGGTATGGGTCCCATACACTACTGGCATATTCTAAGTGTGGTCTTATGAGTGATTTACATGCCTTCTCCTTGACTGTTTGTGGACAATTTCCTAGGTTCCTCCTTAAAAAAGCTAGAGTTTGATTTGCTTTCTTGGTGATTATAATAGCTATTAGTATATACTGAAACAGTGGATAGCATTGTTGGCGCGCTCTGATTAGCTACTGAAACTCGGAATAGCAAGTGCTATTCACCTCCCAGCAATTTGCGCGCGAAAATTGCAATCGATGACAGGAATAAATGAGTTAAAAAGCATCATTTTCGTTATATTATCTCACTGTTTCAGTATATACTAAAACAACTACAGTTGCTTTCTTAGTGATTTCTTAGTTGCTTTCTTAGTTGCTTTCTTAGTGATTATAATAGCTATTAGTATATACTGAAACAGTGGATAGCATTGTTGGCGCGCTCTGATTAGCTACTGAAACTCGGAATAGCAAGTGCTATTCACCTCCCAGAAATTTGCGCGCGAAAATTGCAATCGATGACAGGAATAAATGAGTTAAAAAGCATCATTTTCGTTATATTATCTCACTGTTTCAGTATATACTAAAACAACTACAGTAAAAACCCGCATACAAGAACATGTGGATTAAGAACACCCAGGCTGAAATTTGATAAAAAAAGGAGCATATATAAGAACACATTCAGCCTGAAAATTGAAAATTGTTCTTATATATAAAAACTCTTCCCTTTTCAGTTTAATAGAACAAACAGTGTCTGTAGCTTTACTGTGGTATTAGCGGATGCCAGTTGAAAGCTCGGTTGTGCAATTTATTTTCTAATGTTGTGTGTCTCAAGTTTAATTTTCTGTCAAAGTTATGTATTTCATCATAGTTAGTAAATCCCTTACATTTTTTTAGAAGTAAAAAATTAAGAACACTTAAGAACACTTTCAGGCTGATTTCACCTAAAATACCCGATATATAAGAACCCAATCAGCCTGAACCCCGAAAATGGGTGTTCTTGTATGCGGGTTTTTACTGTATTCACCTCAGTGTAGGTGGGTAGTGGTGGATATTTACCGAGCCGCGAAGCGGCGAGGTAAATATCCACCACTACCCACCTCCACTTCGGTGAATAGTTGTTAATTATTCGACCCAAGGCAATATATCATATCTTTGTTTAAACGTTTAAGGGAGTGTTAATTTAAATTCAGCTGTTGATGCCGCTCGGCCGTGAACTGAATGATGAGTCTGAATATTGAATTTTGAATCAGGGTTCGAATACTCGAGGAATTTTTATAATAATATTACATTTTTTTTCATGTAACAGAGTTTGTAAGAAATGATTTCGCGATTATTCAACCTTCTTTTAGTCTTGTATTTATTTTAAATACTCCGTCTTTGAATGAGAAGTTGTGTGACGTTACCGTGAGTTCGAACCATGTGTGAACAGATTCTAAGCGTCGTGAAATGAGTCGTTCGCGTATTGTACACGTACACAGACTGAGCAAATCATTATATAATCCGAATGAAATCAACGCTCACTAGAATCGCTTAATGCATCTAAACAAAGATATAATATTTTGGACAGTCAGCGCGTGCGAATAAAATTAAGCTTTTGTCTTTCATAAATCTCAAATGATTGTTTTCTTTTTTCGGGCTGTTTACCACTGTGAGACCATTTAGACAACAACAATTATAATAATAAAATAAAAGAATCGCGAAAAAAGGAAAAGGTATTTTCTTTAAAACTTGACTTGAACTTGACTCGTGAAATGAGCACAAACGAATCCCGGGTATAGGGAAGTATTCTCTGATAATTAACGCGATCGTCTTTGACTGCCGCAGGGTTAAAACAAGAAGAAATTTGTCGCGAAGCAATGACTGTCGGTGGGCTGCCGATCTTGGAAAGTTTAATCTTGACGGAGGACAACTCTTCGTTTTCGTCTTGGAAGGTATCTACAACATTGTAAACGGGCGGGAGAGCACTGTTGTTGCTGGAATCCTGTTGAATTGAAGAACCTGACCCCGTTTCCCTTATCTCTGAACTCATAATTTCTCTCACGATGAGCTGAATTCTGTCTTCTTCCATTGCCGCCATGTTGTTGTTGCTTGGTGCAGCCTCGCTTTCATTCTTCGCGGGATACGGGTCAGTTCATTTGCATAAGTTTGCACGCCGATATTTATATGTCGAAACTGTATCCCCAATATATATGTCGAAAATTACGTCATCGCCTTGGACATATATTTTGTAAACTGTGGACATATATATTGCAATTTGGACATATATATTGCAATTTGGACATATATATTGCAATTTGGACATATATATTACAATTTGGACATATATATTGCAATTTGGACATATATATCAATCTTTCGACATTTTGAGCCTATTTGACAAGCATAAGTTTGATCAACAATGATCAATCTCATGAATATCCAATTAGCATATCTGCAATAACCGAGCACGTTATTTATCTGTGCAAGGTTACACCGGGCACAAGTTAAAGTTCTCGCCCTGCCAAAGTACATATTTGACATATTTTATGAAACGTCCGTGATCCACTTCAAAAACATTGAAAAATGACACCACAGAGTGGACTACTCAATGAAATCAGCTTTCATTTACTTACGATGGTCATGACACGCTCACGAATTTATCCACAGACTCAAAACGTTAGCATGACATCACTGACTCAAAATGGATTAGAAGAACTGTAAATTGATCTCTGTTCTGAATTCTGATTTATATTATCAATAAAACCAAATTAGTTGAGGGGGAAATATTTTATCTGGGCATCAGGGTATAATTAAATATTTGCTATATATAGTCCTTTGCAATTAGCACATACCAAAATTGACAGTAAATTGTAGGCCATTAGTCTAATCCTTGTGACCTCCCAAGATTGTCAAAGTACATGTACAAACTTGGCAAATGTTGTTAAATCTCCACAGGGAAAATACAAGTAATCAGCTCTGATTAAAGCAAAATATTACTCAGAAGCTTGGTCACACTTTTAATGCTTGCATTCTCAAAAGTTAGAACCTGTCCGACCTTATAAATGTAAGCGATAAATTTGTGCGAGGAATTTGAGTCGCACAAAGAACAAAGAAACTAACTTATTGAAAATTAGTATTAGTAGGGACTTAAAAGTAAAAGTATAAGAATCACATTGCACGACTCAAGTTATGAACTTAGGAGCAAAAAGGTTAATTGAATTACTCAAAAAAGGGTTGCCTTTAAAAACAATTTAATGGTGACTGATTACACATCACAAACAGAAAGTTAATCAACTGAAATTTTCTTCCAATAGGTTTTCAGACCAAGAAATTGATGACATGTTACATGGAGCACCTGTTGATTCTAAAGGCCTCTTTGACTACGTGAAATTCACAAGAATTATCAAGCACGGAAAAGATGATGACTAAATGAAACAGACAGTGGATATCTGAAAACAAAATCTTCCATTGTGTTAAGCGACTCAGTTGGCTTGCTTACTTGCAGCTAAAAGAACTCTTTGTTTGTATTTTTGTTATAAAAAGTAAGGTAAAATAAATGTACACATTTAAAGTGATCATAGAATTTGTTGTAGTTTAATGTCGACTGGATTGGATATATCCTTGAAAGTCAAGCTGAGGGGTGTTTTGATTAAATTCTAATAGGGATTGATCATCTGTTGACTTGCTTTCCAGGATAAATCCAAAGTGATCAATATTTTTCATATTAATGTCTTAGAAATGAGAGGGCGAGCTAATCACGAAAACAGGCTTGGCGAGACTGGAGCAAGCTAACAAGCCAAGGAGAAACTGGTGGAGAGCCTCCTGGGCTTGCATTACTTTAATTTGCTCGTGTGGTTGATTGCCATCCAATTTGCTTGCCTGCTCGACATAATCCAGAGAGGGACCGCTAGCAGTCTATTAAAAAATGTCAAAAAAGAATGAATTAAAATGTAACTCAGTGAGCCCTCTCTAAAGGCAGTGGTTTTCATTAGCAACGGAGAATAAAAGTCGTAATTAGACTGCTAGTCAAGCAGGCAAGCAAATACACGATCAGAGAGTGAACGTAATGTGAGCTGAGGCAGTGCCTCTCCCCCAGTTTCTTCTCGGCTCATTTCCTTTCTCCAGTCTTGCTGAACTTGTTTTTGTGATTATCTTGCCCTGACTTAACTGACTAAAAGGGACAGCTAGTCATAATCATCAGCAACATATCTAATGATAATCAAACAATGGAGTTGTAAGCACAGTTTACGTTTCAGGATTGCGATTATTATTCTGTCATGATCTTAAATGGAAACTAGATTGTCGGAGTGGTTATATGCAGGGAAATTGTGATTGGTTAATTTGCTTCTGCTGGGACTGATCCAACAATCTAGTTTTCACTAGATCATAAGTGACGGAGTCAAACGCAATTGGAATGAAATGGAAACCAGCTGATTCTTGCAACACTGATTTTGTTACTTATGACTCTGTTGTTTGATTTTAACTAGTTGTATTGGCGCCCTTATGGCTCTGTCTCTGTTGCTAGTGAAAACGGTCCAGCCTTAAGGTGAACACCCTTGGGATCAGCTCTAGCTGTTTACCTTAGAGAGGTATCTGCCTTGAGTTTTAACTAAAGATAACTTAAAAGATGAAAACTGACATGATCTGAAAGCCAGCAAAAGGCAACATTGTAGTCAATAAGAATAGACTGTTAGTCCACGATCGACAATCTGAGGTGGTGAGTGAGCGAAAGTGATGCGAACCCCCTCGGCTCGTTCGCTTGCTCCAATCTCGCTGAGGTTGTTTTCGTGATCAGCTCACCCGCTCAAATTGACTGAAAAGGGACAGCTAGAGTCTATCAATAAGAGGGTCGAGCAAAGAGATTGATAGATAAGAACCAATGTCCATTAGATCTCAACTGATGTTCATGTACCTCTTTACTATGTGTATGTGACTTCAATATGTTTTGTTGGATTATAATCCAACAAATATTGCCTGTTAGTGTTTAAGATTGCAGACACCACTCTGAGATGAACATCTGAATTATTGGCTGGTTCTGGCCGAACTTAACTTGTTTGTCTGTAACTGAACTCTCTATGATCCTCTATAAGGCGGACACCTCTCTAAGAAAGACAGCAAGAGGTTGTGCCAAAGGTGTCCTGCATATGAGGTGGGTGATTTTATAAGAAACATATCCTAAAAACCTGCTTACTTGAAAAAATATCTTGCAACAGCAAAAGCCCCATCCTCTTTCCCAGGTTTAAAAAATGGGCTTAGCGAGCAGAGAAAGCTCATAGAGGCTCGTGGTCGAGCACGATACCAATCAGCTCGATGGGCGACGTCACATTCTATTACGCGCCGAGGACGACTGGGAACGAGGCTGCGAAAGCCCGACTTTTTGCTTTGTCTTTTACCCAAAAAAAAATACAGAACAGACAAGGTCATCCGAATTCTGGTGATTCGTCCCCAAGCTATAGTGTTAGTGTCGACCAGTGTATTACCACTTATTTTATCTCCTTACGGGGGGTACGCAAACTGGGCATGAACCTGCTATTTTCTGTGTCAGGCAATATATCTTATATACAGGATCCGTAGTGAGAAATCAGCCTGAAGAGGTTCTTAAGAGGTTCTTAAAAAGTTGTACAGTATCTACTGTAAAATTGCTTTAATTAGTGAACGATTGACTCTGACAGGTCTAATGATCACATTAAACACTAATTAATTAAAATACTGTATAATGAATAAATTGAATTGAATAATAAGGCATTAGGCAAATAACCCCGCTGGAAAATTAGGCAAATCCAATCCCTTCTGTGAGGGAGGTATGGTTATTTTCCGAAACTACATAATGTGTGTTTGTAATGGTCAAGCACCGTACTTGGGTCTGCCCCAGTGTTGTCTAATCTTTAGCAATTTTTCGCATAAGAACCTGCTTCATTTGTCAGGCTGAGTTGGTTCTAATATGTTAGGTGCTTTACTGGCCAAATTTCAGCCTGGAGGCTTCTTACTTCTTTCAACTGTTTCTTTTATGCGGGTGTTTACTGTAGCGTTCTTTGATAAAGTGCATCTTTATGTTATTGTTATACAATTGGATTACAACAAAAACGGTAAATATTAAAATTTCCAGACTTTCGAAACCAGACAAGCTCAGTGATTGGTTAACAAAACAATAGGTTAAACAACACAAACAATAGCCCTAGACCTAAACACAATAGAAGCTACAGTACTACGGGGCCAATAAAAATAGAGGTCTGGAAGAGCTACAGTACTACTCCTTGAACAAAAAGTTATCAAAAGCCGATTTAAGGTGATGTTACACGAGCCGATTTTTAACGCCGATTTTTAACACAACATTGTTCCGTTAAAAATCGATATCGTGTAACATGGCGCACAGGCCGATTTTTAACGCAACATTTCGTTGCGCCAACATGTTGCAGGTTTTTGAAAGCGATTCAAAAACCTGCAACATTGTTGCCCGAATTTTGTTGGAGTTGGCGCGTGTAACATCCCCGCCGCTGACTTTTAACGCAACATCGTCCCAGAATGCACCACGGACAACCGAAAAGTGTCACGTCGACACACGTAAACAGACAAAATCGCGGAGCTTGTTGAAGATGAAGTCGAATTTGTACCTGAAGTTCGTTTAGATGACGCCGAAAGGCGAAAACTTATATGCTCGAGCAGGAGCCTGGGCTCAAACGTTGCGGACAATGTTAAAAATTGTCTCGTGTAACATACCGTTGCCGACTGTTGCCGCAACAAAGTTGCGTTAAAAGTTGTCTCGTGTAACATGGATTAAAAATCGGCGTTAAAAATCGGCTCGTGTAACACCTTTAGACGTTATAACTGTTGTGTGTGACTTTGCAGAGCGCGCTGCTCGCGCCATGCCAAAATCGCATACGACTATGCTCGTGTGAGATTGTCAGTGGCATTCACGCACGCAAACGAAGGCCACACCCACTAAGGCCAAGCATGCCACCAAAATATATATTGAGACAACTCCAGGCTACATTGCTTGCATCAGTAGTCCCATTTTGGACAGTCAAACAGGGCAGCTAATCGCGAGCGAGCGAAAGTTACACTACAACCAAACATGCCTTAAAAAATATTGAAACTGTGCTAGGCTAGATTCAGTGCTTGTGATAGCCCTTTTCTGGATAGTCGAGCAAGGTAGCTATATTAATCACGAGTGCGTGCTAACGAGCCAAAAAGGAGCTGAGGGAGAAACATCCAACCTCGTTCCCAGGGCTTTTCCCGTTCGAGAGAGGGGCGCCCCTCTCTCGAAGGGAAAAGCCCTGGGAACGAGGTTGAGAAACATCTTCATCGTCTCGTTCGATCACTTAAACTCGGACACTATCCGGCCGAAATAACAAATTTCGCTTATCTTATTTCTATGTTAAATCGCCAAATGCCACCAAATATGCAACTTTACTGTATAAAAAGATGCTATAGAACAAAACAGAAGCCATAGTTTTGAGATAAAGTGCAGGATTGCAAGGATGGAAGAAGATTACAATTCATCGAATTTGATCTGTCGTGACAGGCTGTCAAGGAATCAAAGTTGCCATTGGTGAAGATGTTTGACTTTTTCAGCCTTTAATTTGACTCTTTAGTTAACATGTCTTTGTTTTCATCACTTCTGGTGATTTTTGTCTTCGTATTTCAAGACAATATGAAAGCACGAGGCCGAAGCTCGTGACCTTTTATTGTTTCGAGGTGTTTGGAAACCCAAGATGAAATGTGAACGCACGAGTTTTTTTGAAAGACTTTTGCAACGAATAAAAAAAGAAAAATACTTTTTCTATTGAAACAGTCCCCCCCCAAATCACATGGTTTTCAACTCGTACTTCATTGGGTTTTTAAACTTATCCATTTGTCTCAAGCGTGACATAAATAGTAGTTTGAAACGAGACAATACCCGGGGATACTCCCGAAAATTTTAGTGGCAGTGTGCGGCTTGCTTCTTGAAACCCTTACCCTATTACAAACCATATCCTTTGGTGCCGTTATAAAGCTTAGTACCCCCCGCCCCGGACAAACAAAAGCTTACGACTGAAGGGACTGAAGAGTGACTAATTTGCATATCTGTATCCGTATGTGACCCCGTATGTACATCTCGTTCACGCTTGCGCATAAACGAGATAAAAACGAAGGTTTTATTTTCGTACTCGTATTCTGAACTTGTGTTGACGTATCTATAAATATTTCTTACTGTATATATCAACAAGATCTTAGGCCAACAAGGTTGGCATCTGACTAATTGTTATTGAAATAAATATAAGAATCGAACCTTTGAACCTTTTTGCGAAAAACTGGGGATAATAATTACAACTTACAATAATTTATTGCTGGGTGCTGCCGGACTGCCGCATGCCGTGGCAATAGCACATCCCCTCCCACCCGGCTATACAGTACACCGGGCGACTAATCTCGTACCCAGATCTCACTCGTGCTTGTACTGTACTGATACCGTGGCAGATCTGGGTACGAGATTACGCGGCGACTGCACCGACGAATTCATAAGTAGGGAATGCACATTTATCATGATTACAATAATACATTACACATTTTTAATTTGTTTTTTCAAATATTAGTCAAGAGACAAAACTAAACCATTTCCAAAGTAATATGTTGTAGCCATATCATAGCAAGGACACTACGAGTAGTGAAACCGGGCTTCAAGAGTCTGGATTTTCGTCTGATTTACTAACAAAATATCCCACAGTTCAGTTCATTTGTCAAAAATTAAAGTTTTTCAGTTTGTTTCGCTAAAAACTGATTATGGTTAAATTTCTCTTCGAAAAGTCAGTTGAATTGACTCTTGGTGTTCTATATTTTGCTTGTGGCAAAAATTATCCTTTCCCCTTCCCTAGGAAAAATTATGAGGAAAATTTAACTTTGCCCTCTTCCGGTAAAATGACTCTTCGTGATTTTCAGGTACATTAACCAGTTTTATCTCGTCTCGAGTTTAGTCCGGCCAACTGTTATCGGGACTTACTAGTCAGATTTACATACGATAAACATGAAGTGAGTGATTATCTCTCTTTAGAAATGAAGAAAGAAGAAATTTCAAGATTACCCTTTCCTAGTTGAGACTTTTCCCCACCACACCCCTGTGAGTACTTTTGGTCGAAAAGACGGTCCAATGAAAGAACAAAAGAAAACGCACTGCAGGATAGCAAAGAAGATATATTTATGCAAATATCTTCAAAAAGCAGTACCGACCTAGACCGTAGTCTTACTTTGTTGACCGCAGAAAAGAAAACATTTATTGATACTACTGATAAAGTAACTGAATGTTTGCAGGTTATCACAAAAGCTACTTCATTTTCTTGCACATGATCTAGTTCCCAGTGTTTCGGGTGTAATCGCCACGATCTCTGACATTACATTAGCGGAAAACTGACGTCATCGCTAAAAAGGCGATAACCCGAAATCCCGGATGAAGTTCAGCGGAAAACGAAACACACAACAGCGCAATGGACCTGACTCGTCCCCAGTCGTCTCTCAATAAACGAGAGGAGCGCGAGGTCGCGCTTCTCTCGTTCCGCGTCTTTCCCCCACGCGCGTCTCCCGCGTCTTGCCAAGAAAGACGACTGGGGACGAGTCAGGCAGTGGACTCCTGAAAAAAGTGTTAACAGTAACCTTAGTTCTCGTAAGAGACCACCATTGAGAGACAATTTCCAATCAGTCCACACTGATAGATTTTAATATAATTAAAATGAATAAACAATAACAGCAAAATGAGGTGTGCAGTGCCAGTGTGCAGTTCTGCAGTGTGACAGAACTGTACACTGTTATGTAAGTAATACTGTATTTGTAATCGCGTTCAAAGAACGCAATTCTAATTTCGTGTTGGTTTTCCTGTGGTTTATGTGCAGTAAAATTTGAGATTTGGTAGACGGTCTTCCAAATGGCCGCCCCTATTGGTTTTTTTCAGGGGCTCATTTCCGCCGGAAGTTCTTTCGAACGCGTCTCCATAATCTCCGATTACTGCTAGTCCTTTAGCATAATGCAAGCTCCCATAAGCAACCAACGTCTACCTTTTAGTGGGTGGTCGTTTACTAGAAAAAAAATTCTATTAACCCTTTCATTCACTCCCAGAGTCGTGCAGTTCTAACTTTTGAGTCTCTCGGCGAAATCCCTAGCCTGCGAGTACAGCCGCCTCTCATCACTCCCGGCCGCTAGGGGCTTTCTCGCGCGAACGCCCTATTCACAGGCTACGAAATCCCATGGTGTAACCATTCAAATGAAACCTCTTCAGCAGTACTTTTGCATGGTACCATTTGTTTTTCGACATGAAAACGAAATTTGGGATTTTTCTTAGACTTTTGGGTGTTAAAGGGTTCAGCGACCAGCACTCAAATCTCGAGGGTGGTCGTGTACGGGAGCTTCAACTGTATTATAAATGGAAAAGGTTCATAAATATCATCAGACAGTTGTCTTTTACCTAATCTTCCTGAAATCGTCCTCCTTTTTTCCACGGACTATTTCAGCTATATTATATTTAAATAACATTCGTTTAACACTGTCCATGTTTAGCTCCTAAAATTTTAAAACTAAAACTATCTCTCTGTTTCTCGTCCATAATTGAGCCAGGAAGAAATGGCAACACAAGCTGATACACATTTGGAAACAAGAAACTGCTTAGACATGTAAGGTGGCCGGTCAGACAAAATCGCGAGTCCACTTTATCTGTAACTCCAAGTGGACTTTAGCAACCAGTTAAAGCTAAGAAATAAAATTCGTGTCAAAATTCCCTTGCTCATATTTGGCCCAGGCTTAAAACGGTGAAAAACTTGCGTTGAGTTACATGAAAATTGGACGTTGATCAGACGAACAAACGTGAACACAAGTCGTTCTAGTCACTGTCAACGCAAGAGCACTCGAGTCATGATTAGAGTATTTTTTAAAATAATATTTATAACTTGATAAAAGGGGCGATGTCACCATTTTAAGGCGCGACTCAACCTAAATTTAAATGAAATTTCAGGTTTGAAGAAGGGATAGCCTGCGCGCAGACATATCCGATTTCCTTGCTCCCCGCAGTTAAGTGGCGAAAAAATGGCATTTAGGTTGAGTCCCGCCTTTAGTGTTACTTTACATATTAAAATCAGTGAAACCCAAAAATAATTGTCTAGTTTTGTTTAAAACTATTCTACTAGTGCTCTAAGAGTATAAGTAAGTGTCTTGGGCTGTAGATCGCCAGGAAGGAAATGGATTGCAACTTGACTAAACTGGGCCACTATTTCTCAAGTTTTTCGCCCTATTGTTTGGAAAACTCCCTAAAACTCTGATTATAGTTTATTCTCTCTTAGCGTTTTATAAGCATTTCCTATATGACAAAGGTACTTGGTTTTAACCTGGGACAGTTTTGACCAAGAAACAACATAATCTCCACGACAGAGCTCCTTTAAAGCCTAAAACTAATATTTAAAACTGATTCTTTTTACTGTGTTATAAAATTTATGTTAATGTTATTTCTTGTTAAGGCACCATTGATAAATAAATTCTTTGAAGGTCAGCTTTTCTTTTGAGCTTTAACTTCTGCCAGCCATTGTTGTATTCTTTCCCTCAACTCCACGTGTTTTTGCACCATTTCTAGCGTAAGAGGACTGCGGTTAAACGGATCCTTTTGGTCACTACAATAAGAACGTATAAAAGATCTTATAAATACAACAAGATTTGACACGCGAGAAGCGAGACGCGAGATGCAGTGGTGTGGTGGTTAGGGTGTCGGCTCGATCTCTCTTTCCATTTCCAATACTTGTTAATCCGCCCTCCATAAGTTATCCATGATAGCCTGCA
Organism: Dendrophyllia cribrosa; assembly: GCA_024195265.1. Taxonomy (NCBI): domain Eukaryota; kingdom Metazoa; phylum Cnidaria; class Anthozoa; order Scleractinia; family Dendrophylliidae; genus Dendrophyllia; species Dendrophyllia cribrosa. The sequence continues at coordinate 9,713,533 of JAJLRJ010000014.1, read as the reverse complement.
AGCCCGCAAGAAAATCCTTCGGAAAACAGGGAATGGTTGCAGAAAATCCCTTTAAATCTTAAGCTGCTCTATGCAACCGGGCCTGATTGGTGTTGTTTTCTTAAATAAACTAGAAACAAGGTACCACATTGTCTCGCCCTAAGCTTCCCTTCCCAGGTGTATGGCTGTAGTCATTAGAGTGTTAATACTGACTGATGTTAACATCAAGTTGAATTGTTTTGGTGCTCGTGCTAAGTGTTGAGCACAGCGAAATCCCGATTTTTCGACCCTCCCGTTTACTCGTATCAAAATTTGTTTCCCTTCGATTTGATTTCAGTCGATGGCACCTTCGATTTTTTGAACTGTTGTTTTTTCGAACTAATTTCCATTTCCCTACGAGGTTTGAAAAATCGGGCTAGATTCCACTGTATGCTCATAAGGATTCAAAACAACAGAATTTGATGTAAACACTATTTTTTTAAACTCTCTAATGAGACCTCGCCCAATATAATGTGGGGGTAACTCTTTGATAAACTAATCTCCCTTCCAATGGGCATCGACAGTAATACTCCTAGCTGCTTCACGCAGAGGACTATAAGCCGGAGGGGAGCAGAAAATTTATAGGCAAGTTTGATTCATTTTGTCCATCTTCTAGCTCTAAACTAAGTACTCCTTTCTTCTCTTTTTACTTTTTATGTTACACACATTATTTTTCGAACATTAGATTTTGTATTGCTATTTTTTGTATATTTCCACCTACTTTTTTTTCCATCTAACTTCCCGCCTCGATAAGCTTTTGCTTTCTGTGGGATGTTCAACAGTTTAAAAAAATAAAGATTGTTGTGTTTTTGTTGTTGATGACATACCTTAACAAATGACGGCAAATGGTTGACATGTCCACCACATTATTAGAAGTAGGTAGAATGACAGGATCGGTCATTAACATGTTCGTTATTGGATCAACAAACTCATCTGGCGGCTATAAAAACAAACAATTGAAAGTCATTCATGAACATTTATACTCAAAACAATTGTTATGTCCGCGGGGTATGACTGCAGGGATATAATCCAGCAATTAAGAATTTTCTTTAGCCAACAGGACATTGCTCAATTCAAGTGCCACAAATCAACAAATGTCTAACTATACTCAAGAAAGTAATACTATTTAGCTTGTTCCCATGTAAATACAACATCGCATAACCTCACCCCAGGGTATCTCTTTTTCCCGCCCCCTCCTGGGAACGAGGTTGTATCGCATAATAGCAGCCGGTCGACTCGTATCCAGGGGTCAATTTAATAAAACTTTTACACTTGTAATTTACAAGTTTTCAACCTCTGAAACAATGGCTACGCTTGTAAATTACACTTGTAAAAGTTTTATTGAATTGACCCTAGGTGTTATCTGATTTTGGGGGGAGAAGAGAGTGGATACAAGTGAAGAGAGGCGCACAGAATGTCCTTCCCATAAAACACAGCGCATCTCCTTTCACTTGTATCCAATTTCTTTTTGCGCCAAAATCAAATAAATAGCGATTGGCTATATACGAGTCTGGGTAGATGGTGGGTCTGTCCTTAGACAACTGGACATCTTACTCAGAAGTAAGATATTTAGTTGACGTGAATCTGACTCATAACCCCTACAATGTGATAGTTAAGATGGGGGGCCCGCAACATCTCACCCCGCCTTCAAGGGATTTTCTGTAGGGGATCCACCCTTAGGTCAAACCCCTTCCCTATGGACAGAGGAGCTCGTCACCCTGAGCATGGAGCCCTAAACAGGTTCTGGACTGCTGGGCAGGCAATCACCTGGTCCTGGCAGGGGTAGGGGCGGGTCCACCTTACACAGCCTTCTTGTGATATGAGCTAATTAATCTGACTCCAGTTTTGTAGCAGAATAGCTTTGTGTCAACTTTGTTTTTTACCTCTGGCAAATCTTCTGCTTCTTCCTCTTGCTGTGCACACTCTACCACACGGTGCGCAAGTTCACTAAGTCGAAAGATCACTGATGATGGTCTTCCAATCAACCTGGAATATGGGAACGAGTAAAGTAAAGTGGCGGATCAAGGGAAGGTTTTTCTCCGGTTTCAGAAGGAAAACCTTAGATAACAACGGCCTGGACCACCTCGGACGCCTTATTGAGACTTATATAACAGAGTAACTGGTTGGCTTTCAGTTGAGGTTGGGGTTAGCGGTTCATACAGTTAAATTTAGGTCTAAACAACCCGAGAAGCTAGTTGGTACAGTGGTACGGTAGGCTATGTAAGCCTAAGCCTAGCTGAGGTCACAGGTTCAATCCTGAGTGGGGATTTTAGATTTTCTTTTTTTACACTTGTGGACATCACGTTATATAATTCTCAGTAAGTGTCCGAGGTGGCCCAGGCCGTTGTTATCTAAGGTCTTCCGTTTCAGAACTCGAAGCAAACATATGTAGCCGACGCATGCGAGTACGTCACGATTGGTTTTGGTTTTACTTCTGATTGGTTGAGAAAGTGGCGCGAGATTTTTTAGCCAATCACAGAGCGCAGCAATGCAAAACCAAAGCAATTGCAAAATTACTTTCCACATTCAATTGAAAACCTCTCTTATGTTCACCACTTACTTTAGAACCCTCTCAGACTGTTTAAATAAGTTGGGGGAGTAGGACCTCTTGTCTGTAGCTACTGCATGGCAGAAGGATTCCTCTTCACCGAGGTTAAGATAAATGTCAACAATATCTGACACCAGCTGCTGGGGCTTGAAATGAAACTCTGACAAATTCTTCACCTATGTAAATAAAATATCACTTTACAGGTACAGTTAATTTACATATTAAAAACATCTCCCATGAATTAAAAGTTATACTTGAAAATTTATAAAAAATACTTCCATAAAATATATATTAAAAAGGGATAAAATATTTACAACTAGCAGTAATCACAGATTATGGAGACGCGTTCGAAGGAATTTCCGGCGGAAATGAGCCCCTGAAAAAAAAACAATAGGGGCGGCCATTTGGAAGACCGTCTACCAAAAAATCTCAAATTTTACTGCACATAAACCACAGGACAACCAACACGAAATTAGAATTGCGTTCTTCGATCGCGATTAATTAAAAAAGAGAAGGGAACAATTATTCCGAAAATTCATTCAAATGTTTGCGTTTGAGTCAATTGAAGTCTTTTGAAGGTGATAATATAGAATTCCATATTTTGGTAGCTCTGTAATGGAAAGTCCTTTGAACACCTGTCGTCTTGAATGTGAATTTCTTGTCGTACGTTTACATACCTCACTACCTTTCAAGAAACGGAGTCGTTAGATATTTTGGCGCAACCCAGACATACATTTGTAAGCCATAACAGCATTTCCGTAAAAGAGCTGTGTTTTTCAAGATAACCAGCGAATGTCCCTAAGGATTGGCGTTATGCGATCAAATTTCTTAGTGCCACTCACAATACGACATGCAAAATTCTAAATGGCTTGTAGTCCACGCAAAACCCTCGGACTTAAACAAATCCGAATAAAATCGTACACAAATAACAACGAACTTTATTCGTAAAATTGGACACATCAACCTAGCGGTGCTTAAACACAAGCACGGGAACACCGTTAAGTAGTTGTTTGATGACTGAAAACAGCAACAACAGCGAGAAAAAACGCGAGAACACCAAATGGATTGTTAGCCAGAGTAATTACTTTCGTTTTGGTTTTACGACACTCAAATGAAAACTGCTTCATCATCGATGCATACCTTAAGTTCACCCATTTTTGGTCCAACCAGTCTCAGGAGAAAGTAATTCAACATGTCAGCAATTCTCCGTAAGAGGCACCCAATAAGAAATGGCCTGTAAACAAAACAAATACACCCATGATATTTAGAGAGGAAAGTCACATCACCAGTAGGTCCTCTATATACAATACTCCTAAAGCCTGGTTCACACTTGCGACATAACGTTATTTTCAGTTTTTTTATCTTATTATGTTCACACTGGTGACATAAAACATCGATAAAAGTTATGCTTTGCATTTGCTTGACCTCGCCGGCAGTTGTGTCATTATGTCGCTAGTGTGAACCAGGCTTACTTCCTCGGTTAACTCCCCACAAGGGACCGCATGTCCAGTTGGTGTGTGTCAGTTTAATAAGCAATTTTGTTACAGTTTGTTTGTGTCCAATTTTAAGGTTGACAAAAAAAGATCTCTTCAAACTTCAGAAACGAAGATCATTTTTAAACGAAAACATTGACAGTTAATTAATAATATTAAATGAGATTATCAATAATCATAGTTAACTGGCAGATCTTCCGTTGGCCAGCGGATGATTGCATGACGCATGCGCGTTTGAGGTGTTGCTCGGAAGATTTGCCCTCGTGGTTCGCTTCATGCGACTTTGCGGGTGTTTTTGCCTCCTGTTTGCACCCGCCCACCCACCTCGTGATTCAGTGAGTATCAAGCGTTCAGGTAAGTTCACCTTTTTTCTGTATTGTTCTCCACTGAGAGTTCAGTGTGACAGGTGCCAGGGGGAGGGAGTGGACCCGTGGGAGGTTGCCATGGTTACCCCCTTTTGTTGCATTTTGCCCACACTCAATTGCTTTTGCCTGCATTGCTCACAATTGGCACCTACCCTCCATATAAGTACTCTCCATCAACAAGTTAATAACAATAATTAAATTTTATAAAGCGTAAATAATCAAATTAATGTTCTGATGCGCTATTTGCATTTACTGAAATTGAAAATTATGATTGAAAAAAATATATATTTAAAATTACTGATAACAAGTAAACGCAAATACAGTCGAACCTGTATTAAGCAGCACCGTATTAAGCGGTCACCCTTTATTAAGCGGTCACTTAACAAATCCCCGGAATGAAATCGCTCCCCATATTTACTGTAAACTTGACCTCTTTTAAGCGGTCACCTCTATTAAGCGGTCAGTTGGCTATTCCCGGAGGGTAACCGCTTAATAGAGGTTTGACTGTATACTATTTGTAAAATGATGTGCAAAAAATAATAGTACCTTTTGATTTCAGCTGTCATGTAACTCAATGCACGGACTGTCTCATTGGCCAGGATGTTATGACTGCGTGCCATTCCACCAGTGTGTTGAAGCTCTTGCTCTTTCTATATAGGCAAACATTCAGAATAGAAATATTATATTCTCACCAGGACCATCAGCAATGTCGTGACTAAACTAGATAAGATGTGGGAACTCAGGCCGAGGCGGTCAGGAGTGGGGAGCTTCTGGAGTACTGGTGAAGTCCTGGTTCATTGCTGCAGGGAGGCGGGCGGGATGCGAAAAGAAGCGTAACACCGAAAAGACTGAGTGAACTGTTGTGAAAAGGGAGTGGCCTTATATAAGCGACCCATACTATAGAGACACGAGACGTATTACCATGGACTGCATGCGACGTGCCAGGGTTACATAATCAGAGTTCCAAAAAAAAGAAGGAAATAAAAAAAGAAAAAGCAGCAAAAGCAGCATAAGTAAAAAATGGCTGCGGCCGCACTAGAGTAGTTAACCCGGTTATTTGCAATTAATTAATTAAAATTAACTGGTTTAACAAAATTCCTGATGCGGCCCCGTATTTTTGGCGTTCACCGAATTTTAACCGTGTTAGTGGTTCCCATGGAAATTAATTAAAGAACAATAGATTTTTTTTTAACCGGGTTAGGTTTATTTAAACCACCTCGCTAGGTAGTTTAGTGCAGGTTAACTTTCCCGATCTGTCAATCATTCTCGCTTACGCGGTAATTTTTGGCTTCATATTGAATTCTTAGACCTTCGTAGGGACGACTTTCAATTTCAAATAGAGAAAGGAAAACCGTCGTGTGTTTATGTTCTCCACAAAACCTATAATTTGATCATTTGTCGATGTTGTTTTGCAGGGAATAACAATATGTAAAATGCACGTGCAGAGGCATTGTTTTCGCTCATTAATCGTATTGTTTTGTGCAGCTCTCGCTAGCAAATGATAACATGATCTCTCACGTTCAAAGTTCAACCTTCTGAAGTGCGGCCGCTCAGAAAAATAAACTCGGTTATTTCACTTTTCACCGAGTTATTTTAACCGGGTTATTTTAACCGGGTTACTAAAACAATAACCCAGTTAACTCACCAAGTGCGGCCGCAGCCAATGTCAAGAGACATGACCATTGTGGATTGCTGCTTTCACGCCCAGAGGTCAAACTTAAAGAGGCAATGTTACTGATTTTTAGTATCACTTTAAAGAGCCAGAAAACGTATTTGTGTCGATGGAAACTTAGAAATGATTGTTCAGTTTTGTTAACAGTTAGTATACTAGTGCAACGAAACCATTATGAACTGTCCGCGGGTATGGATGGCCAGGATGGAAATGGATTCTAACTTGACAATTTATTTTAAGTTTTCTCTTGGGTCTTCGCTATAAACGGGACTATGATTTGTTCTCTCTTCGAAGAATCCCTTGATATCTTTCTCTTGGTGGTTTTGATTTGACCAAAAGCAAAAAATCCTGGTGACATTTTTAGAGTCGGTATGCAATGTGGTTTTAACGTATGGGTCTGTATATAAAATTCTACAATGTAGGTGGTACTACTGATTTAATTAACATCAAGGACAAGATTACAGCTAATACACCTTATTCCAAAATGGCGGTCAATTTATTATTCTTTTATATGCATGTTAATTAGCCCTCTTGGCCTCATTTTCGCTTGAAAATTCCTTTGTATTTTGCACATGCTGACGAGGCCATGAGGGCTAATTAAAATGCATATAAAAGAATAATAAATTGTCCGCCATTTTGGAATAAGGTGTATGGGGCCCATCCCCTTCAAGACCTCCTTCCCCTTCAGAGAACATGCTCTTCACGAAATCGAGGCCACAACTACATCCTGCCACGAGTTAGGACAGAGCGGTTCAAACGTTGCTTTGTGAACCGATGTTTAATTCATTTTATCAAGCTGTCCTTGTTTTATGGATGCTTCTTACATTTTTAGATTAGTATTACTAGTATGATATTGTTGCTGTTATTGATTATTGATTTGTTAACTCGTACATTTGTCTGTGGGTTAGTAGCTGTCGATGATAAATAAATAAAGATCTTTAACTTGAATTGAAAGCTATTGAAAACTTCAAGTGCTCTTCAAGGTGGTTCTAAACTTCCCGGTCTGTGGTGCGATGAACGGAATGAAAGCTTTCGAACAGTACTCTCCGATGTTGCCGTTTATTACGCCGTACAAGGCGACTTTAACTTACATGTATGACTCTGTGGATTAAGCGTGTTCAGATTGGGGCCTGGGTACTTAAATATGGTTGGTCGTTGGCATGCAACACTGTTGCAAAGCTGGCTGAATGCTCCAGCAGTTTTAAATGTCAGCCAAAATGTTTGATCAAAAACAAAGCATTCATCCAACAAAAAGTGTTGGTCAAACATCTAAAATGATGTGCTAATTGTTCTAACATTGGCCGAATTCATATTAGAGACGGAAAACCGTCTTGGACGGAAAACTCGTCTGATATGAATCCGGTGAAGGACGAGTTTTCCGTCTCAAATTTATCCGTCTATTTTTTCGTCTTAGACGGAAGACTGTCTTAAATTCACATTAGATGCGAAAATCAGGACGACATTTTTGCACTATGCGCTTGCATACACTAGGAAAAGACTGGAACTAGAAAGACAGCAACTGTTTCTGGGTAAAAAAAAATGGCGCCCAAGAAGAAGGTCACTGAGCAGCAGTCTCATGAAGACGATTTACCGTCCTTAAATTCATATCAGACGGTATTCTGTCTGATGGAATTCCGTCTGTGACGAGTTTCCCGTCTTCTAATATGATTTCGGCCATTGTTGAATCAAAAAAATGTTGTACAACAATGTTAGAACGTTTAGCCGGGTTTTTTTTTTCTCAACTGAATGTTTCCGAATTTTTTTTGGACAGGGTTGTACTTCGGTACTCTTTAGTTAAAGGGGTAAATAATGTGCACACATATTGATAAACATGCTCACCTGTTGTTGGGCCTGCTCATTTAAGCTTTCCCATTCTCCACTATCTTTTTCTGCCTGCAGCTTCTTCAAAGTAGCCATAAACTGCAGAAACAAGTTCATCAATATTGAATATCATCAACTGACAAATCAGTCGACTTAGCTTAGCCTGTAATTTAATTAAGTATTAATAACCAGAGACAAAACAGCATCAACTGATTAAAATCTTTTCATCTGACGCTTAAGATGATTTTTTCCCAGGCTGTCAAAACGCCAGTCAAAAACAACAGTCAAATCAACCCTTTCACTCCCAAGAGTGCCAGAAATCAAAATTCAACAACAAAAAAAAAATCCAATTTCATTTTGTAAAATATCGAAAAACAAATGGTACCATGCAAAAGTACTGCTGACGAGGATTCATTTGAATGGTCACACCATAGGATTTCGTCGACAGACTCAAAAGTTAGAACTACAGTATATTACATGTCTCCATAATTGACCCTGGGAGTGAAAGCGTTAAAGGGACACTGTCCCGCGGGACACTGTCCCGGGTGATATATCGTGTTATCTTGAGTATGACCAGAAGCTTGCTTTAAAGCTTGTTTGGTTTTCTTGAAACAGGAAGAAAAAATCTCCAGAAGCGATGAAGTCAAAGATAACGTAAGGATTCGATTATGTGCCTGTTGTGCTCATTAATTTTTGGTAGCTCGAGGAATGACGCTCATTGGAGAGGGGACGCTTACTTCTTTTTTGACAAAAACACGCGAGCGTGAACAATAACAGAAAGTGTACAATTTGCATAGTCAGAACAACGTACATATCAGAGTGACAGGAACAAGGCCGGGGAGGGGGGGGGGGGGGACTCCATATAAAAATGACGGGGTGCTCGTCGTACCTTTTAGGGGTCGAAATTTGTAGATTGGTACCGCTTATAGTGATGAAATCTAAAATGACCAGGGTTACAATTATCGCGGTACTTTTTAGGGTATTAAGCCGAAAAGATACAGGTGTATGACAGAATATGACATGAGTTGTTTTAGCTCTTACGGGTATTTTGAGCCACGAGATTCTGGTACCTTTTAGGGTATTTTTTCGAAAATTTCCGACGAGCACCCCCGTCATTTTTATATGTGAGTTCCCCCGGTGGGGGGGGGGGGGGGGGGGGGGGGGGGGGAAGGGGGGGGGAAGGGGAGGGGACTAGAAAACAGACTTTGTTTTACCAGGATCATTTCAAACTGGAATGACCAGCCTAGCAATCGCCAAAAAATTTGAAGATATCTTACAATGTATGTTTGAAGTAGTTGTGGTGGTCTCACATGGAAATAAGACTAGATTTTTTGTAATTCGGTAATATGGCAAATTAAAGGAAGCTCAATGACTGCGGTTGATCTTGTGATGTCATGCTGAATGGAGCACTTATTAGTTGAACATGGGGGGCGAAAAGCTTCTTTGTGTAAAGGAAAACAAAATAAATATACAGTACCTGAAGGGCTTCATCCAGCAAAAATATAGAATCGTTGATCAGCAGGTTGAGGAAGCGAAGAAAAATGGGTATTTGTACAGTAATTGAGTTCTTTTGTACATTAGCGGCCTAAAAAAAATCGGATAGATAATATAAATGGAACCTCCCGGTTATATTCTCATCTAACTATAAACGAACAAAGACTGTACAGCTTCAAAGAGAAAATGAGCAAAGTATAATGTAAGTAGATTATGTTCTGGTTACGTGTATGTTTGTGTTGGTGCAGTTTTGAAATGAAATCCGATTTATTGTGATGTTTTACCCTTTAAGTCCCAAGAGTGCCAAATATCAAAATTAAAGAAAAAATCTAAATTTCATGCTGTAAAATTTAAAAAAGAAAATGGTACCATGTGAAAGTACTGGTGAAGAAGTTTTTTTTCTTTTTCCCAGAAAACCACCCAACAACGTTTTTTCAATCAGGTGTAATTTCTTCTCAGCTTATTTCGAAACATTTTGTTATGCCGCTAATAAGCTCCCAACCCCAATGTGAGCCCTCCCGTTTATAAGCCCAATCAAAACCCTAACGAAGTTGTATTAGCGGTATTTTCAGGTAATACTATAGCCCTGCCAGACTCGTAATGAAGGAAATAAACCAACACTCCTACTGGTACTGAGAATCTGAATGCTCACAAGTCGTTAATTTCAATTCAGGCAACTACATGTACAAGTAACAAATCCTACCTCGTCAGCCAATTTAAACAAAGTATCTTTGTAGTTTTCCTGTTTCCACATATATTGCAGCACGGAATACATGTGATGGCGATAACCTGCCAAAGTTAAGAATATCTCAAGACCTAGTGGCTCATATATATTGCTGGAGATTATCTCTTTTTTGGTTCTACATGCATGTTTGTTTTTTGAAAAAGAGAGTGACTCAGATACTCCTCCTCCCTAGGTTACCGTCATATGCGTTACAAGTAGAGATTTAAGTCTATGACCCCTCGTATCAAGCTACATGTAGTGTATATTCCTTATTTCTGTAGCATAAAATTACCAAGACTATCACAACTCCCTTACGGATCGGATGTTTGATGACCCCCACCCCCCCCCCCAAAAAAAAAAAAAAACAACAACAACAATAAAACACTATATCAAAGGGGTTGCCAACAGTTTACAGTTACCCAATTTTTACACTTGGGTAAAAATAAAAAAGCAGTGTATCTTTTCTTGGGACCATCCCTTGTCCACCTTCAGATGTCATGTCATGTCATGTTTGATGCAGTAACTCTTTGCCACCTTATAGTTTAGTAGCCAATCAATCACATTATTTTGCCCCACATGTTCACACTTAGATGCGGATGATGGTACTATAGTCACAATCTGGTGTACCTTCTGTAGTGACTTACCAAACTTTTGCTCAAACTGCATGGCATGACCTGTAAACTCAATGTCCACAAACAGCTGTAACAGGGCCTGAGGAAGGTAGGCGGGAGCAAACTTGTGCTGGAGAAATGCATTTTGCCTGTTGAACTGAAACAAAGGTGAATTTATAAGAATTTATAACACACACCCACAAACAAACCCTTTAAATGATATACTAGTTCAACAAGATGATTGGTGTAAATGATAAGCACCCCTAGAGACTAGTAAGGAGAATTTCTATGTTGATATTAGGACTTGAAGGTTCAACAACAAACGATGACACAAACCATATTGATCGAAGTGGCTGATAGCAGTCCTGAAGAGTTCTGGGACTTTTCTATTGGAACCAAAGCCTCGAGAGTCTCGGCCAGTTTGGCCCTAAGATGTGGGTTTCGCACTCGTTCTGGGCTCCTATGAATAGAACGACAAAAGAAATGGTTGGAATTCTAAAGACATCTTTGTACAGAACAAAAGTTGCTGAGAGTTAGTAAAGTCAATGAGAGCACTTGGGGTTTGGTCTTCAAGCATTACATCTTTTTCATTTCATTACCGAGCTTATCATCTTTATTTATTTCTCACCACACATGACTGTTTTCAACACTACTGATCCTAGCAGCATGCACTCACAGGGCGTTTGTTATATATGAACCTAGTCAATGGCCTACATGCTTGCCCAAGTCTCTTGTAGTTCAGTGGTCAGAGCATCCGACTGGTGCACGGAAGGTCATGGGTTTGATTCACATCAAGGATTTTTTTCTTTGTCCGACACTTGCGACACAATGAACCTTACATTTTTCTCAAGAGCTTGAAGTCTTGGAAATTATCACGAACAAGTTGTACGTGCATATTGACTTTACCTCTTATCAATAAGACTCTTTTTGACTATTACTCTTAGTTTCTATAAAAGGCCTTGATGATAAAATTTAAGCATTAATTAAGTGAAAATCAGAACAAGTAGTTGGTGTCTAAAGATCATAGACATCAATGATCTGGCAGTGTAACCTGATAACAAAATCTCTGCTTCGTCAGTCATGTACATATTTAACAACTATTCACCAAAGTGGAGGTGGGTAGTGGTGGATATTTACCGAGCTGCGAAGCGGCGAGGTAAATATCCACCACTACCCACCTACACTGAGGTGAATAGTTGTTTTAGTATATACTGAAACAGTGAGATAGTATAACGAAAATGATGCTTTTTAACTCATTTATTCCTGTCAACGATTACAATTTTCGCGCGCAAATTGCTGGGAGGTGAATAGCACTTGCTATTCTGAGTTTCAGTAGCCAATCAGAGCGCGCCAACAATGCTTTCCACCGTTTTAGTATATACTATACTATAATTATTTTAAACCACTCCTGAAACTGGTTTCAAAACCACCAAAAAATAATTATTAGTAATAATAATATATTTATTGTACATGTAATTCCAACAACAGTTATACACATAAACTTTTCTGTCATTTATATGAATTTAGTGCTTCTGTCCTGCGATATAAAATAATGTTTGAGGTTTGAATGCGATAATACATACCCCATATAGACTACAAAAAATGTTACAAGATGATGTAGAGATCGCCCAGCACTCTCCAGTGTATCTTCACTAAAATGTCTGCAAAAAAATAATAATAGAAAATGAAGTCTTGGTAAAATAAAAGTGTGTATCCAATCCAAGAGACCAAACTGGGCAAGATAACTCCTCAGTGGAAGTGCTTACAAATGTACTTGTAACACCTGTTTCTGTAGCATGAAGCCACAAATAGTATTGTTACCTCCCCCTCTGCCCCACTGCTAAAAGGATGCTTGCCCATCACTGGTAACAACCAGCTTTTATGTTACAGCCGTATTTAGGTTTCCCTAATGGCTATCTGGTATCAAATTTTACACATGAGTCGGGAGGGCGGAAAAGTGGAGCAAATACTACATTGGCAGAGACCACGACAAGTCTGACAAGCCACCCACTCTGACCACCACCAAGCTTATATCCAAGGTATAGTTGTACTGCCAATTTGCCAACAGTAACATTTGAGTTACCTGAGAAAAATAATGAAGTCTGCCATTGTCTCAACAATGTACTCAGGAATGAACAAAAGTCCAGTTGGAGTCTATAAAAAAGGACAAAAACAAGTCCAAGGTTAAAATAATGTAAGTCAGTCATCTGTCAGAACTTTTACATTGTAAGTGTCTACACGTAGTCCATTTCCAACTAAACTGAAAAATGCTGACACACGAGAATTTAGTTTTATCGACTGAGTCGATAAGGTAAATTGACCACCGTAAAAAGATTCAAATAGCTGACGTTTCGAGCGCTAGCCCTTCGTCGGAGCGAATCAAGGAATTGTGGGTAGTGTGTGGTTTTATATAGTAAGCGGTGGAGCTACGCTATTGGTGGAAATTTGGTGACGTGAAAAACAAATGTAGATTAGTTGAATGAAAAGCGTTCGTTGATTCCGTGGGGTTTGAGAGTGCCGATTTGAAAGATGATTTTTTGTTCTAGGTTTTTACGGCTTTCTGTGTTACCCTGGTGTAGGGAAAGGCCGCAGATTGTCATGTGTTGTTTAGAATGGTTAGTAAGATTAAAATGGCGCGCGACTGGTTTGGATGCGTCTTTGTCATTTTTTTCAACGTCTCGGAGATGTTCACGAAAACGGTCGCCCAGTCTCCTCCCTGTTTCGCCAATGTATATCTTTTTGCAAAAAGTACATGTAATGCAGTAGATAACATTTACGGAGGTGCATGTAAAACGATCAGTGATTTTAATAGATCGTTTGGGTCCTGTTATTTTGTCCGCGTTGTGAATGAAAGGACAAGTGTTACATCGTGTGCGTGTGCATTTGAAAGTTCCCGGTACATCGTCAGATTTCAGTGCGCTCGTAACTAGAAAGTTGCCTATGTTTTTGTCACGTTTGAATGAAATTAGTGGGGGTTGTGAAAAAATTCTGCCAGTTTCGGGGTCGTTTTGGAGTAATTTGAAATTTTTTAAAAAAATTTAAAAAATTTAAAAAATTTAAAAAATTTCAAATTACTCCAAAACGACCCCGAAACTGGCAGAATTTTTTCACAACCCCCACTAATTTCATTCAAACGTGACAAAAACATAGGCAACTTTCTAGTTACGAGCGCACTGAAATCTGACGATGTACCGGGAACTTTCAAATGCACACGCACACGATGTAACACTTGTCCTTTCATTCACAACGCGGACAAAATAACAGGACCCAAACGATCTATTAAAATCACTGATCGTTTTACATGCACCTCCGTAAATGTTATCTACTGCATTACATGTACTTTTTGCAAAAAGATATACATTGGCGAAACAGGGAGGAGACTGGGCGACCGTTTTCGTGAACATCTCCGAGACGTTGAAAAAAATGACAAAGACGCATCCAAACCAGTCGCGCGCCATTTTAATCTTACTAACCATTCTAAACAACACATGACAATCTGCGACCTTTCCCTACACCGGGGTAACACAGAAAGCCGTAAAAACCTAGAACAAAAAATCATCTTTCAAATCGGCACTCTCAAACCCCACGGAATCAACGAACGCTTTTCATTCAACTAATCTACATTTGTTTTTCACGTCACCAAATTTCCACCAATAGCGTAGCTCCACCGCTTACTATATAAAACCACACACTACCCACAATTCCTTGATTCGCTCCGACGAAGGGCTAGCGCTCGAAACGTCAGCTATTTGAATCTTTTTACGGTGGTCAATTTACCTTATCGACTCAGTCGATAAAACTAAATTCTCGTGTTTCATCCCCCCACCGACGCAGCACCACAGTTTCTCTAGAAACTAACCCCATTCATTTGAAAAATGCTGAGTCAACCCAGTTAACATTGGTACATGTAGCTGGACACAAGGCTGTGGAACAAGATCGAGGTTGCAGGTTCAAATCTCAGCTGGACTACCAATCACCCTGGCTGTGCTCAACACCTTGTTCCAGTTGAGATGATTGCATATTCAAGAAATGGTTTTCTTGCCGGCTTAGCTTGTGAAAGAGGCAAGAAATGAAGTTCTCAAACACTGAATGGGGGTCTGGTACGAGTCCGGATATCAGGTGTCACGCTTTGACACGTGACCCAGTTTTTGTTTCTTGCCATACGTGCAATAAAGTGCTGTTGCATTCTGTGGCAGACAAATGGCAATCAGTGTGTGAGAACTGCATTAAGTCAATGGCCTTGTTTCCTATACCTCCTTTTACTTGTGTTGTGGTATGGCCTAGTACACATAACTGCACTCTATTCAGAATACAAGGCAGTGAAGAGAGTGGTTTTCACTTGTGTGTCTTAAAACCAATCGAATCTTGAAGCAAATACTGGTAGCCAGCACCAAGCACGGGAAAATGCATATAAGCAAGTTACTGAAACAGATGGTTTTGGTTTACTTCTAATTGGTTGAGAAAGTGGTGTGATATTTTAGCCAATCACAAAGCATAGTAATGTAAAGCAATCGCGAAATCTCTTTCGGCAATCAATTAAAAACAGCTCTAATGTAATTTTACACTGTACAAAAATGATCATTTTTATAATTATTTTCATACCTGGGTAGGAAGAGGAATTTCCACTTCTTTAAAACACGTCATTTCTTCAAAGTCATCACCAGCTAATGCTATTTGGTTGAGCCATGATGCAGATGCTATATAAAACCGTAGTGCCAGCTCAATTAACGATGGATTAAGAAGATGTGTCTGTTAAAACATACAACATGTCATGTTACAAGTCATTGAAGGTTTTACGGCAAAAAAAGTGTTCACAAAGATTTTGTCTGAAAATTTGCCCCAAGTTTTAATTGTCTGTTTTTGCTGTTGCTCGTTTATATTATTTTGTGTATTAATTATTTTTTTAGTGAAAACTTGACAAAAGTATTTGGCCACAGTTGCTGCAGCCAAGATTAAATTCACTGAGATCACATCTTTTTTAATAGTTTATGAATGCCTCTTTTTTAATCAGTACCAATATTATTGTGGGAGGTGGTCAGGAGTTGTCAGTTCCACAAGATTCAGTTTTAAACAATCAACACCTTTGTCCCACATACTTTTTGCATTTCGATAGGTCAAAAAGGTGTCAAAAAATTTCTTTTACAAAACTAACTTGTGTTTTTGAGCTGGGAAAGCACTTTCTTACTAATTAAAAGTAATGACCGATTCATGTAAGGTTTCCAATCACAGCGCTCAAAAAAAGTCTTGTCCATATCCTTGCCTGTCAGGCAAGTGAGTGAGGAAAGTTACTGGCATGACACAAAAATCTACTTGTCCCGTATGATGGGGACTTTTTTCTAGCCCTGAATCAGGCCAAAAGATCCTGTATTTTTACACACAAAAAAGACAAAACACAGCAGTCTAATTATTATCAAGTAGAGGACAATTAAATAATATTTTCATCCACAGACTTAAAGTTAGAACCACCTGCACAGAATAATAAACAGTACCACAAGAAAGTACTGTTCTGTAATTTTCATCTGATGATCACATTTTATCCAGATGCAAAAACAACTCAAGGATTGACTTTGGCAGTGAGAGGATTAAGAGTAGCATTAGCTTGTATACCAGTGTACCTTCAAGGACAGTTGTTTGATGATACTATTCTCAAACTGAACTTTACGCCTCTCATTTAACATTCCTTCCTCTTGGTACATCTGCTGCAGCTGAAAAATAATCAAGAGTTTATAATTAAGGGCTGTCTGCATACAGTGTAACAGCAATGCCAACTGACTTTATGACATGAAATCATTTTGATCAAACAAGTGCTCTTTTAATCAGTGTTGTTTGCTGGCTCGGAAAATCACACTATGCACGTTGGGGGGGGGGATTTACATAATCTTTAATCTGCATAAATCGAGAAGAATTATAAAGATCAAGAGGCTGTATATGTTATTTTCAATGAATTCTGACATGCACCAAAATAATAATGAGGAGTGACAAATTAAGGTTAAGATGTTGGACACACATGTACATTGGACATGTTAATATAATATTATGAATATAAAGCAACTGGCCAACATTGTTGGATAGATTTGACATGGAAAATAAAATGGAGAAGGAAAGACAGTTGGCCCAAAACAACAGGAAGAAAAACAGTACATAAAGAATAAACTGGATAGCTTTGGATGGAAATTATGAAATGCCTGAGTATGCAAAAGTAGTTAAAGGTAAGGAATGAATGGCTGAAGACCACCCTGGCCTCATGTGCATGATTGTCAGATGGCAAAATAAAATGGCTGTCCAGTCTTGCTCAGTTCTCTGTTGTTAGGACAACCTACCCGTGCTAACTCATTCATGAGTTTTCTGTATTTCTCACAGACTGTCCACAAACCTAATAAGATTAAAAAGATAGCAAAGTAATGTATTCATTACATCTTTAGTATCTCTATAATTTTATGATAATTTATGTAGTATGTACGAGAAAAAAAAAAAAATTTGTACGATGCAGTTGCAGGGTTGTGTGGAGGGTTCTGGTACATAATTTAACTGGAGGTAGCAAAGGATTTTATACAGCCTTTCAGGCTGGCCCTGCTGCTCCCTCTAAAGCTAATACCCCTTATCAGGGCTGTGCTCTAGCAGTGCCCAGGTGCCTCAGGCTCCTTACTTTTATCTTCGGGCAACTAGAAAAACTTACTTTTGCATAAAGCTTAAGTACCGGCCTCCCCAGATTTCATAGTTGGGAGCTTTTGGGCTCCCTGTGATTCTTCTAAGAGCACAGCCTTGCTTATGCTTGCATTCCTGAAATTTGCCTTTTTCCATTGTATTACCCTACATGTACTTTATGCTCTTTCTAAATATGCACAGGGTTGAAAAGCTGTATAAAAACCTTAAAGATGAATTACAGTCCATACTGCACAATCTCAGCTCGGTAATTTTTGTGAGACTCACAAACAAAGAACGTCTACAAGCGAAAATGAAAATTACGGGACAAACTTACCTTTTCCTTCATTATTAACGTCGGACATCCTTGCCAAACAATAATAATAAGTTTAAAAGAACCCCAAAGTTTTCCCAAACCAACGTTTCAGCTCATCAAGCATTTGTAAATACAACGGCTGTAATGGCGGACTGACGGTTTACTCCCACTTACTCCATGTATGCTATTACCGAAGTGTAACATATCAACAAATTCAAAACAAAAAATGAAAACAAACCCCAAGATTGCGCAGTACGGACTGTAATTCAGTTTTAAATTATGACCACTAAAATGAATGATGACCACTCCCATCACTGATCATGCCTATCACTTTCCCATGGGAGTCACTCCTGGGCCTGTTACTCACCAATGTGGAGGCAATGGTGCGTCATGAAAAAACACTCCGTAACAAATCCAAATGCTGGGGTGATATTTAATGTGATGTGTTCTTCCTCAGGAGGTATGACAAGTCTTGTTTCACTGTCCAGGCCAACAATGTGCAAACCAGTATTTTCCTGTCCAATAGCATCACTACTGACAGTCACAGCGCAGTATTTAGGGTTAATGTTTAGAAGCTTGGGTGAACATGGGTCCATAAATGGCTGGCACATCTTGAGGAGCAAAGTACTGAGATTGAGGAAAAATCCATCTTCTGCCTGAGATGTGGCAAGAAACTCAAACATCTGTGAAACCATCTGTGAAAAAAATAAGAGCAAGGAAAGTCAGACAAGCAATATGATCCAGTGTTAAGGGTACACCCAACTTTCGCGAGACTGTCCCTAAAAAAAAATGTACACATGCCAGTTTCAAGAGTAATATGGAAAACTATGTATCAATAGAAAGCTTAATAAAGGCAGTTTTTGATACCAAATGATATAATTTTAGTGACTTTTTCTGTTACAAAAAACCAGGAGCCGATAAACTGCCAAACGACCAAGCTAGGGTTGTCTAATTAATAATGTTAATGTATTTGGGCAAAAAATAATTTAGAGACTATTAATTTTAGACTATTTTATTTTTGAAGCAAAAGTCACTAAGCATTTTCTTGCCCCAAGCCCCTTAATTACAGTCTTGTGCATTATTTTAGGTTTCCAGAATAGTTTGATCTGTGACCAGAAAAAGAAAGCAAGAGGAAAGCTATGTTCCTGCATAAGTTACAGAAAATTTGATTTCTGTCAGTCCATTTTATTCTTGTTCAATTTTACTTTGACCTTCTTGTGTACAGCTATTTCATTTAACGTTGTCGGGTGAAAGCTCAAAGACAAGACCGCAAGGTAGTATAGGTATTTGTAAATAGCCATTGCATAAAAATCCCATACTGCCTTGTGGTCTTGACTTTTCGCCTTTTTCATCCGACAACGTTAATTGAAATAGCTGTATTCTATACTTCATAGAAAAAAACCTTACTTTCTTCCTTATGACATTTCCATGAAGACATGCTCCAAACCAGTGAAGAACTTGGTGCTTTGTCAAACTTGATCGTTTCATGATTTCAATAATCACCTAAAAGCCCAAACATATTAAATGCATCATTTCAGAATATTATTATTCATTAGTTGATAAATTAAAAAACAATACCCATATCTACACTGTAAGATGTACTTATTGACTAAGTGGGAGGGCCGGATGGGTTATTTTGGCTCAAGGTCACGATGACAGACCGAGAGCCAAATATTTTCCCATCCAGCCCGACCTAACTTACAGTAGTCAATAAGTATTTTATCATATGACCAATTTGGAGGCAAAATTACTTGAAATTTTAATGTTTAAGGCCGTCAACTTTTTTAGTACAACTTTTTCCGGCCTGCTCGCACAAATACATACGGCCCTCATACAGGACTTTCATCAATGGTTTTGTAAAGAAAAGGTTCATAGGGCTGTACGGGTCATATGATAATCTATAGTAACTGTTGTAAGGTTAAGCTGTGTAAATGTAAATGTGGTTTTCGATTTCAAAATTTTCAAACCAAAAAAAATGAAACCAGTGTGTAAAATTTCAAACCAAAGATAAATTTAAACCCCAACATTTTCAGGGTAAAAAATGTGTGACATTGTGTGACTGCCCCTTGAGTATAAATCCAGATATAATTAGTAATACACAACTAGAATGTTGGACAGTACAAAAAGGTGTCATGTCATGTCCTGTGGTCCCAACTGTATCTATCTACTGTAGGGATAAAATCTTACAGACGAGTGTGATCATTCAAACAAATTAAGCTCTTCAGTAGTACAGTCAAACCTCCACTAATGGACACCTCCTGTAAGCGGACACCTTTCTTAAGCAGACACCAAATTGCAGTCCCGGCAATTTATCCTCTCCAAGACTACATTATTAAGGTTACAGTGTACCTTCAGGTCGAAAATTTATTGAAATTTTTTTTTGCCGTCAAAATAAAGTTTACAGAATGAACTTTCATCAAAAAAAAATTATCGAAAAATAGTGAAAATCGACGGAGAAATGACGGTATAACTTTTGTGGGCGGAGTTTGTTTATGAAGCAATATGTTTTTCTAAGCGCTGTTTTCTCAAAGTTAATTTTTCGCTTGTAGGGACACTTTAAAGAGCTACAACTCAAAGGGAATTTGTTCGATTTTCCTCAAATTTGGACACAAGCTAGGCTAACATATAATCAACAAAAATGTGTCAGCGAATTTCTTATTTCCGAAAACTTTTTCGTCAAGAGCCATTTCCGTGCCATCACTCCAACTTTTTTTCTCCTTTTTTCGAAAATATTCTGTAACTTTTCACTGCCATTGAATATGGGAAATCGCTGACACGTTTTTTTAGCGCTTCGTGTCCGGAAACCCGAGAACAAATCAAATTAGCAAAATACAATAATCGCTTGGAGTTATAGCGTTTTAAAGCTGATTCGGACGTTCGAATTTAGACGTCGTAAAAAATTTGACAATTCATTTTATTACCAAATCGTTTCCATATTTAGATAGCCAGCTCTATAAGATTTAATTTGATATCTGGGTTTAGGTATATTAAGTGTAATCTTAAGACGCTAGAGCTGTTATACTGGAGACACCCCCGAAGGTACACTGTAACCTTAACCTCTGATGGTTAATACAATTACAAGTGGTTGTAAAACCTTTTAAAGACATGTACTGGTGCATTATATGCCCCCTAGTGCACTATTTGTTTTTTTTTAACTTCCTGTAAGCGGACAATACGTAATACCCTTGGTTCCGAGGGTGTCTGCTTACGGGAGGTTTGACTGTCCTTTCTTTTGGTGGTGCTTGTTTTATTTAAGAATATAAATTTTCACACACCTTGTGAAGCTTGTCCGATAAGTTATTCAGATGTGTGCGTAAGTTGGCCATTGTTGCCTGTATCTCAGCTTGGCTTGGCTCAGTTGGACGCTGGAAGAATTCCTGAAAAACAATCAACAATTTAAACAAAAAATAATTATAATATTATAATTAAGGTTTTCAAGTTGTTTACTACATACATACATGTACATGTACATACATACATACATATACATACTTTATTTTGATAAAGCAGGTTAAATAAAATGGCAGCAAATGCTGATGTGGACCTGCTGTGGACCTGCTTTCAACACATGCTATGATAGAAATCCATGTTTTTTTACTGATGGACACTTGCAGCTGAATGATAAAGACGATGATGATGATGATGATGATGATGATGATGAGAATCACAATAAATTTCCAGAAAAACAAGTAGACATGAATTACGTATGAAGCCACACAAGAATTCAGTAAAACGTAGAGCATTTACACTCATTTTGAAAGTTGAACTCTTCATCTTAGGAACAGAAACAAGTATCAATGAAATCAACTTTGAAGTTGGGACCACTCTTGGGTGGAACACAGTAAAATGATGTCACATCTGGAACTACATACAGTTGAATCTGTATGATTAATTAAATTAATAACTTATATAGCACAAATATTAAAAATAATGTGTTTACCTATAAGAAGTGCCTGTTAGCAGAGGTTTGTTTGTATATTCATTAACTAACTACTAACCGATGGTTTAGTGGGATCCTTGGACATGCTAGTAAGGCCCAAAAAATAACCCAGGAGGGTTTGTCTTTCAAAGGCATGTCCAGGAATATTGCCTATTGGTGGCTTAGAGGGAAGCCAGAATCTTGATGAAACAAGGATCTGAAAACAGAATAAAAATATCATTGTGTGATCTAAACAAATTAAAGGTGAATTTACATTTAACATATTGAAATAATAATCCATTTTTAATTAACATAATAAAGGGGTGGGGTAAAGAATACCGACCGAAGTTCAGCTTAGTCCTAATTACGCTCGTTCAAAAGGAGTCTACTGAATTTCTTAGCTTAATACTGTTTTTTAATTGTAATTTGTAATTTTAATCTTAGTATAAAAAATTTTTATTAATCTTTTCAATGTGATTTGAACATTGGGGATCCGCCTAAAATGGGGTCTAGGACTCTTTTGCGGACCTCCTATGGCTATTTCTAGTCTACAATTTTTTTTTTGTAATGTAATTTATTTCTATTTTAGCCATGAATTGTAATAAATAAATAAAAAAATATCCTAAGGTAAGTGTGATGCTTGTATGCCAGGTATAACTTCATGTAAAACCACTACAAATGTCCATGGCAGGTAAGTAAACTATACAGTACAGCTTACTGGTTTTCTACCAACTCATCATGGGAGGGAGGTGGAATTAAAACAATGTACATGTACTCCTCAGAATTTAAAATAATAATAATTATAATAATAGTAATAATTACCTCAGCTAATCCTGTGTGCTTTGCAAAGAGATGAAGCACATTTATGTAAGTGTGAAGATCTGATTGAAGAAGTAAAGAAATATCTTTGGCTCTCTCTGCCAACATGCTTAGTACTGGAGTAAACATACTGTTCTGCAATAGAAACACATTTTAGAATTTATTGAGGTGTGACTGTTTAAGGAGTAGATTACATGTAATTGGACAGGAACCAGCTCCAAATTTCCATCTTAGGGGCTGAAAAATTAGGGGCATTACAAATTTTAGCCCAACAGCTACATATGTTCATGTTCCAATTTTAAACCTGAGCTGAAAATTAAATTGCATTTGCATATATTATTTTTAGCCTGTTTGGCTGTGCTGAAATTTAGGTTAGCTTACACCGATTGAATTTCGACTGAGCTGAAAATTTCTTCATGTTATTGCAAATGTCTCTTTGGGAAGCTTTGTTCGGGAAGTAGGACTGAAATCTCAGCACCCCTAACCAGGCTGAAATTTCAGCCCAAGATGAAATTCACCATGTACATGTAACTGGCCCCTTAAAGAGCCGTTCATCGTAGAGGGAGATGAAGTAAAATAATCAAATAAAGACCAACACCATGTGTCTGCATTAAATAAGTGTTGGTTTTGGAGGAAGAATATGAAGTACATGTAACAGACTAAAAGTATGGTGGGAATCAATTTCATATGACTATTTTACATGTAGATAGAAGCTTGACTGATGACTGAGGGAGTTGACTTGTAAGTACATGACGTATGACTTTTGACAAGACAGTCTTGTTTAGACCTTACTTATGGTAGAATAATTCATTGCATTTAAAACATTTTGCTATAACTTGCCTACGACAAGAAATGTTGTATAAATTATTTTGTAGTTCAATTTTCATTTTCCTTTGTTCTTTTCTATGTTAATATATGACAATAAATATAAAACAAAGGAAAATGAAAATTGAACCAAGGATAAAATTGAACTACATGTACAACATAAACATTGTACATTTATTTAGCAAGATGTGGTTTTAATCTTCATGAGATGATTTGTGTTGTGTGCACAGGGCTGCAAATAATTATTTTTTCTTGAAAGGACATATGTCCAACTTGGGCACCATTTTGGTCGGACAAACGAAAAATTTGGTCGGACATCGCATTATTTACCATGCATTACAAGCGGGCATACATGACTTATTCAATGCTCAAGGGTTTGCAATGCATTATAGGGCGATTTCAAACACAGTCAGCCATTTGCAAGTTTTCCGGACGTAATGTCCGACCACGGTTGCGATTTCGTCGGACATTGGCAAATTTTGGTCGGCGATTGTCCGATGACCGACTGTTATTTGCAGCCCTGGTGCATGATACAAGAAACAGTGCTACCTAAATCATCTCTATATGGGGTACACTGTGTACTTACTAGATCATCTTTTCTCTGATGTTCCTGAACAATACCATCCATAAATTCTGCTAACACTCGATCTCCTGTAAGACCAAAAAATGCATGGTACCATAAAAACTGGCAGATAAGCTGCAACATTTTCCATACAGTTTTTGCTCAAAATTGGGGGTGTGGCTATCTGCAAGAATATGTACAAAAGATTGCAGGAAAAAAAGTTAACCTTTCAGTTTGAGTTTTGAAATTAAGATTTTCTTGAATTGAGATTTATATATTAATTATGTGAAACATTTTTAATAATATGTAGAAAAATGAGTCTTTTTTCCCTTGCAGAGAGCCTCAGAGGCCAAAAATCAAATGGAAGTGTTATAATAATTTTTATGCATCAAACTCCCCCCCCCTCCCCCTCCCCCGAAAAAAAAAACAAAAAAATTGGAGTTTCAAAACTTGGGATGTGGCTTATCTGCCAGTTTTTAATGTACAGTAAGTAGCTGTATATATCACAAATTAAATGCCAGAAAAATGATCTTACAAGTCTGATGCACTTACAATGTACAAATAAGTTGAGCACTAATTAAAATCTCCTTTAAAAAAACATGCAGTATGGTACAGTGCAGTTTATTGCATCTAGCTTACATTAATGTTTTCAATCCACATTCATTCTTCAAACCTTGTATGTTCAACAGCAGTTGAAAGAGTTGTTTATGAGGATCCGCCTTTGAAAACATTTCAGGGCTCAACAAACAAGTTCTACAATAGAAAACAAGTTAAAATAAATTATGTCATAAAATTATCTAAAATTCTCATCTTCAATTAGTTCACTAATACAGTACTGTGCAAAAGTAGTAAGAGCAGATTTTGACAAAATTCTTTGTTCTAAAAATAATGTTCTTTGTTCGCGTGAATATCGGAAAAAAATTCTGGCACCCTGACATTTTTAACTTTTTAGTTATTTCAGGGTGCTGGTACCCTTTAATTATTATTATGATATTTATTATTTAATCAATCCTTGTAATTTATTTATTTAAACATCTCTGGGTACAATAAAGCTTTGTTTGTTTGTTGTTGTTGAATATTCAAGGAAATATTGCCGAACTTTCAAGCAAACTTTCGCACCATTCTTACAATAATTTGGTGAAAGTTCGGTGAAAATTGGCAAACAAAATGGGAAATCAAAGAAGTACAATATCGCATCGCCAAAATGTCAACGAGATTTCGCCGAAAATACCAAGTGTTGCAATGCCAGTTTGTTAAAGCAGAGATTGTTTCGTTAATCTCTTTGCTTGTTTCAATGCATACTGGAATCTTTGAAGAAAACATGATCAATCTCTCTTACATGTACATGTAGTAACAAAAAATGTTTCTGTAATAACAGAATTAGTGTTGTCAGGAGCGTGGGACAAAGAAAAAAAAAGAGAAATATTTTTAACACTATTCAACTACATCAATGTACGTACAGTAGAATTGATTCTGAAAATAATTATGTATAAAGGATTATTACCGTTATAGGCACTTCAACAGAATGTTATGAAAACATTTTCTGAATGAGAGTACAATCACTGATTGAGAAATAACATGTATTTCTGTTTTTTTTTTTACTGCAATTCTAATGTACAGCTGTAACAACACCTGTTTTTATTTTAAAATGAAATACAAGTCCTCACCCTGCATATGATAGTGCCAGTGTTTTAGCTCTGTCTGCCATTTCAAATAGATTGGCATCTTTTTCCTTTGTGTGCAAAAACAAATATATGTTGTTGTTCAATTTTATCCTTCATGGTTCAATTTTGATTTTCCATTGTTCTTTTCTATGCTAATATACGATTATAATGAAAATCAAACAAAGAAAAATCAAAATTGAACCAAGGATAAAACTGAACTACAACATATACATGTATAATGAACAATAAGTACTTAAATTAAACAACAATCAGGCCTGTCATTAATTTTGTAATTAGCCGGCTGAAAATAGAAAGTAGGTAGCTTGGCACTTGAGTGCCGACGCCATGTTTTTTTCCCCGGAGATTACGCGCAAACCTGGGAACCACCTGTGAAAATGTTCCAGGCGCTACCCACAGACATTCGATAACTTCAAAAGAGATCGAGTAGCCCATAACATCGGCTGCCGACGTTTAAAACTGTTGTAATACAGATTAATACATCTTTTTTTTGACTAAAAAATTAGAAAAGAATGTCTTACAAGTAATTTCGATGGACTTTTTTTTATTACTGTAAGCTTTCTCTTCAACAGTAACAGTGAAATGAAACGAAAGTAGACGGCCAAGGATGGGCATGTAGCCGGCTGTTTTGGCCACCTACCAGCCCTAATGACAGCACTGAACAATATTCAATAATTTTTTACAATTGTTGTAAAAAAAAATTGTGGAATGAAGAAAACTTTAGACTACATGTTGGACACTACACGCTGTTTTTTGACAAATTAACATTTTGAGTTAATCACTGTCAGAGGAATTCTATTAAGGGCACTTCACTCTTGAATGTTTGAACCGAACCTTCCTGAATGACCTCTCTCTAAAGCCCCAACCTTTCCATAATACCACACTAATCAAATTATTTGGGACATCTCACAGGTGAGCACTTCTCCTACAGTGTACACAGTAAATGACCACCTTTCCTAGAACTTTGGATGGCTACTTGACTGTAAGAGGTTGATCAACTGTACAGTCATGTATTTGAAACAGAGAAAATTTGAAGCAGCTCACTCTGGGTAAAGTCAAGAAGTGAAACAAAATTAATGGTGCTTGGGAGATGTTGTTGATGGACAAACCTTCCATTTTGTGCACTCTTCAAAAGCTCTCCTATAACATGATGCCAGGTACTTTACATTTGCTACTTCTCCTGCTTCAATCTCAGCAGTGAGTGATGTCATGCGAGCGCCACCAGTGATCATCACATGGGACCGTGGATGAGACATTGACAGTCTCTCCATGATAGCCTAATGGGCAGAATATTAACTTTTTATAAATTTAATAATCATCATCATCTTTATTTAGTCAGAACAGCCCATAGGGCATCACAGCTTCACCGAAGGCCTGCTATAAAAGAATCACTCAATTGTCCTGGTTTAAAAACTTCAACTTTTTGACACTGTTTTTCTCTATCAGTGTATTACGTGTTCAGTGCTACCCCAACCCCCCCCCCCCCCCCCCCCCCCTTCCCAATCTTTTGATAACATAATGAAGTTATTCTGTCGTAGTCTCAAGCATTCAAGGACTTTCCAATGATATTCAAGTATTTGTGGTTGAAATTCAAGGACTACAATACAATGTATGTGCTCCAGGAGAAAATCATTTTCAAGAACTTTTCAAGGCCTGTGAGAACCATGTGAACAGAATGGACCCCCGGACTGTAGTCAGCATAAAATTACTATAAGCATGTGATTATTCTTACATGTATAATCAAAACTATAACAAAATTCTTGAATGTGATTGGTTATCAGCAGGCCCAATTAGAGCATTGCAATTGGACGATTAATTGGACAGTATGCGTCATTTGCATGCGCTATTCTTTTTCTGTGCATGCATCTCGGTCAAAAACACACTCAATTATGTTTTTATTCACCAAAATGTGTAACCATTCAACGTTTTATCCTTGAATTGTGTTATAGTTATGATTACATGTAATTGGTAACAGGACTTCATGTCGTCCAATTCTGTCTGTAATTATACTGACTCGTGATTAAACAAATCGGACTCCTGCTTTGCGGTCGTTCGATTTTGTTAATCACTCGTATGATTACAGACCAAATTGGACTCCACTCAGTCCTGTTACCATGTACATGTAGACACCCTCATGGAATGCGCTAGGGTGTCCCATTACTAGCAGAATTCTTTACAGTCAATAAACGAAATGAAATTTTGGGTTGTTTGATCAAAAAAGGGAGGTCTGCATATAAAATACCTGTCCTGCTAAGGAAAGCTTTTGTCAAGTTAGACCATTAATTTGCTACATTGTACATGAAGGTTCAAATGTGACATAAAATTATTGTCAGAATTAGACAGGGATTCTGACAGGGTGCGCGGGTGCGAGACCGCACAATTCGGTCAAACCCGCACAATTCCGCACAATTCCTAAAAATCCGCACAATCCCGCACAATACTGAAATATTTGCTTAAAATTTTAATTAAATCAGGTATTTCTATTGATTACCAAGCTTTTGAGAAACATTTTAGGCTATTTTCAGCCCATTTTCCTTCCAAACAATCGAGAAATCCCTCGCTTTCCTCGAACAGCTCGAGCGGATCGATATAAAAACAACAAGGCGTTCTCTTCGCCGTCCTGGGAACTAGTCTCAGTTTTACTTCTTTCCGACTTCCTACAGAATTTTTTGCGTAGTGTTTTAGTTGTCGTTTTCCAGACATTGTCATTTTTCTTGGCAGCCTGTTGATATTTTTTCGAGCGCTTTCGCTTCCTATTTCAGTTTAATATGTCGGGGACCGAAGAAGAAACACCGAAGAAATGTACCCGGTCACGCCAAAAGAAATGTCACTCTGTCTGAATCATTTTCGCAAAGAACTGATCAAGTTTGCGAATCGACAAACAAACTATTAAAGCGCTGGAACTTCGGATTGATAGGAGAAAATTATTAAGTTCTGATCAGAATACTGAATTTGATTTTTTCAATCAAGTGAAAGACGTTTTCATTCAGGAAAATGCAAAACAAACATGCTATCAAATTTAATACATTTGGCACTCAATTTGCATACATCTCGAGGTTGTGTTTTTACGGCAAACTTTCGAAGAAATTGTGTGAACCTTTAATGGAAATTATTCACACTACATAAAATGTACGAATTTTTCATAAAGGAACTCGCTGAGATCGGAAACATTTTATTTAGAGGTGGTATTTCGGTTTTACCCGATCGAGTTCATCGTGTCACGCAATGTGATTTTGTTGAGACAAATAAACTTTGGTGAAGAAAAACAGCCGCAAATTGGCGATTGCTAGATACATTTTAAAACATCTATTTGTATTTTTCATTTGTATTTTTCATTTATGCAGAATTTCCTCCCTGTCATATTTTTCTGGCCTGGCTAGAACACTGGTGATGGACTATTTGGTTGGTCACAGGATTGCGCAATCCCGCACAATTTCCCGCACAATCGAAGTTATTTCCCGCACAATTTGCCCCAAAACTCCCGCACAATTTTAGTTTTTTTCCCGCACCCTGTCAGAATCCCTGATTAGAGGGATTAGTGATTGCCAAAGATAAATAATAGTGTCTAGTTGATGTTACTCACATAATATGTTTTGTGAATTATACATGTCTGAGTATCAAAATAATAATATTTACATTTATGTATTTTTTAGTTATTTTAATTATTAACAAGCACTCACTTCATCAATGTTGATCCACTGAAGGATTAGCACTTCACCATCAGAAGCAGTGTTCCTCAAATAGACACACCTCTTTGGTAGACCACCAAACTGTCTTTTCCCTACCCTATTACTATCTAAATGTCAATGAGAATCATATTATAATATCAGTCCTGTGCTTATTACTTGTTACTAGTGGTACTACTGTAGTAATCACAGATTAATGAGTGCATGTACAGTACCAGTCCTGTCAAAGGTAAGTTGACAGTCACTCGAAACTGGATACTCGATTCTCGAAACTCGAAAAACTTCGAGTCGCGAACTTTGAGTTTCGAGTCGTGAACTTCGAGTTTCGAGTCGCGAACTTCGAGTTTCGAGTCGAGTGCTTAGAGTTTCGAGACGAGAAAACAAAAAGCTTGTCGCTCGATTAATTCTTTAGAAGACAAACAAAAGGCAGCACTTCTCTTTGTTCCAAGGAACTTACACGATTTTACAGCATACCGAAGAGCGATGGGGTTGTTTTCATTTCAGCGCTCTCTCTTTCGCAAGCTTCCTTTTAAATTTTTCAAGTTTGACTCAATTATCTATAAGTTTGAGAGTTAGCGCTGGAGTTAGACGTTTAAAACCAGAAGATATATTTGCTAAAGATAAATATGCGTGGCCGCGAAACTTCGCGAAACGTATTTATCTAAAACATTATTGCCTTACGCGCTGTTTACGGGTTTCAAGTTACAAAGGCTGTGCATGCCCGCACGGCTGTATGCAAATTTAGCAGTCTTTGATTTCAGTGTCAAAGTTTGCAAATTTACTTTTAATCTTTTATATTCGCCACAAACTTTAACTTTTAATATTGGTCTCATTGAAGACTTCCAATTTTAGTTTTGAAAGCGTGACATTTTCCTGTCGAAGACCGGAGTTGTTTTCTGACGTATGCAAATTCAAGCCGCTGCCGGAGTTTAATATTTTTGACGGTATGCGATGCAAAATCAAGTCGCAGCAGAAATATTAACTTGTGTTATTTAGCGTTAAACCCTCGTCATTCCTACCGATTCTGCTATCATAAACTTTGTTTAATTCATGATTTTCTAATCCGCCGGGAAAATTCTAGGTTTAAATTTTAAGCATTACAGACTGCTACGCATCGCAATTATTTGACAACAACCGATGCGTTCGCTTCTCGCATTCTCGGCTCGTAAACTAGCCGGTTTTCACTAAAAAAAAATAAACCTCTGGTACTCAGGGTAGCGAAACAGGACCCGTGAAATTGCCACTCTCTCTCGCAGGCTGGTGACAGTTTTTTCAAGTTTTTTTCGCTGGAGGTTCCGCAGCTCACAGCAGTGTGATAACAAAACAAAGGCCATGCGAAACAAAAGCGGCTGTGTGAAATCGTCATTGTTCTGTCTTCGAGAAATTAATCATTTTCTTGAAATCCCTTTTCGAGATTCTCAAAAAAAACTTCGAGTGTCTCGAAACTCAAAACTCAATTCTCGAAACTCGATACTCCAAACTAGAAAAACTTCGAGAAACTTTGAGGATCGAGGATCGAGTTTCGAGTCGCGACTGTCAACTTACCTTTGACAGGTACTGTAGCATTAAGCAGCACAGAAGTAGTGCTCCCTGGTGTTTCAATAGTCGGACTATAATCATATACACAGAAGTAGTGCTCCCAGGGGTTTCAATAGTCTGATACATAAAAAAACAGTAGATACAGTGTAGCGTTGTTGGTGCACTCTAATTGGCTACTGAAACTTGGGATATCAAGTGCTATTCACCTCTAAGCCATTTGTGCATGAAAATTGTAATCATTGACAGGAATAATGATTTAAAAATCATCATCTTCGTGCTATATTATCTCACTGTTAGTGTTGGTCACTCAGTGTTGGTGGCCAGTGGCGGATACAGGTATTTACCGAGCCACAAAGAGGCAAGATTAATATTCACCACTATAGCCACCTCCACTTTGGTGAATATAGTTGTTAAATATCATATTTATGTTGTAGGTTGAAATGAAATTCAAGTTAAAATGATTTCAACCTACAGTAGCTTGATTTTGAATTACCTTTGTTTCTGATTTATGATAATGAATCAAAGACAAAAGAAATTCGAAATCAAACTGGGTTGAAATCATTTTAACCTGAATTTCATTTCAACCTACAACATTTATATTACCATTATCCACTGTTATAAGATACACTCTCTGAAGCAGATCATTCAACATCCAAGCTTTGTCCTTCTCATTATTCAATGTCTCTATAGCAGCATGCTCTGGTTCATTTTTAGAATCAATGCCTTGGACATCTTTCAGCAACACTGATAATGGCTGCGTCTGCATGACAGTGTCTGCTTTGTGTTGGTGAACAGTTGACTGCAGAGTAGTAACAGCATCACCATGCTGCCTTCTGTAGTCTTCAGCTTTTTCAACAGATGGGAAGAGAGCAGCAAATGGATTTTGAGCCACTTCTGACGAGATTCTATTCTCCATGACAGTCTGTGATAGGCAAACAACTGAAAAAAGTGAAATTCATTTGAGCACAGTGTTTGAAACTTGTAGTTTTCCCCTTCAAAAGCACAAGTGCCGTGCGGAGAGTGAGCGAGATGATTGCTCACATTTTTCGAATATCATGCTAGCTTTGACCTGAAGATTGCACTCATGTACAATACTCGCAGGAGTGGTCTATAACATCTGGCTAAGCCTACTTTAGTAGTTGCCATTACAATCTTTATTAGCATTTTTTTTTTGTTTTGGCATCATTTAGTTCATTCAGTACAAGAGGGTTTCTCCCAACTGGTTCACAAGGTAATGCTTGGGTGGTGTCTCAGATCAATTAATTCAGAATCCAATCTCAACTACAATCGTCTGGATCAGCTTCCAAGTTGGGGTTCCCAGTCATCATATCCCAGTCAGCATGCTGCATAGTACAACAGATTTAAAGGCACAGTGACCCAGCTCATACTGTATATCGTGTTTTTGTGATTATGGTCGGGAGCTACTGACAGTAAATGCTTTAAAGTGCACCTAACCCCTAATTTTTTTATTCGCCTAAATAAATGTGCTTGTTTTCTGGAGTGAATCTGTGAAAAAATTTTTGGAATTGGTGAAATCCTCTATTTTCTGTGACCTGTTGAATTGGAAGATAATTTGGTTCAGTACCGAGCAACATGGGATCTGGGGCGAGTGCCTGATATGACATAGATTCGGGAACCGAAATCCAGCCAAAGAAAGCATCGTCGAGTACTTGATTAACTGTAACAATTTAGTTGTATATTACTTTGGTAGCATTTGGAGATAAATTATACATGTAACATGGAAATAGGTTTAGCTGTACCACAACCAACCTCGTGTACGCCATCCAGTGCCGGGCCTGTGATAAGACTTACATTGGAGAAACAGGTTGACGCCTGGCCGAGAGGTTCAGAGAACATTTGCGGTCAACTAGAAACAACACCGATCTTCCTGTTGGCCGTCACTTTGCATCTTCGGGTCACAGCATCGAGGACAGGTGATCCGGTCGGGTTTTGGAGATACCGTGGAACGACGCCATGCGGAGGCGAGGATGATTTTCAAGTATAAGACACTGCACCCGCGAGGACTAAATATCGATTTTGCATTCATCTAAGTTATTCTCTTCAGCTTTCAACAGTGCGCGCGCGTGACATGAACGTTGCTTTATTTTAAATTTTAAATTCTATCATGCGCATTCGTTTTTTTCAGTTGCTGTAGTCCCTGATGAAGAGATAGTAATCCCGAAATGTCGGACGACTGTTATTCGTTTTTTGGTGCTATTTTTGTGATATTTGACATTCCTGTTTTTACCACATGGAAATACATGTAAGCTACACAAAATTTTGTTATTTCGGCGGGACAGTGTCCCTTTAACGCTGTGCCACTGTGCCATTTTTGGCCTGTTTCCCTCGTTGGCACTTCTCTGGATAGGAAATAATAGTTTTCATACCCGTTGCTCCTGCAGTCCTGCAGTCCCGTAGTAGATGAAGATTAATTTTAAGGTGGCTCGATATAGTATTTTGGTTTCCCTGTATAGTATATTTGGAGGTAAAACAATTGGAGTTATACTTTGCGGATCGTCCTCACATTTTACCCCGAAATCAAGATAATATTACAGTATTAATTTGCCATACATGTATCGAGGTTGGCATTGCCATGGCAATGCCATTGGGCTTTTAAGTAGGGCCTCAAAACAGACATATCTTCAATTATCTTTAAAATTCCACGGTGAATTCTGTTTAAATTTTGCATACGGCCTTCGACCCCTGTGTTCTACCAGAGTACCAACTTTAAAAAAAATCTGTCAGAAATTTTAAAGAATAAACGCGTTTTTTAGAATTCGTTGGTAATTTTTAGTTCGTAGTTGCTATAGCAACTACGAAGTTTGGAGGGCACTCGAGAGAGCGGTCGGCTGTTCATGTAAGCGAAATAGTATATCTTGAGCCCAACGTGTCTTTGTATTGTTGTCTGTTGGACACAATATTTTAGCTTACTTGAACAAGCTATCATCGTCACTTCCGCTGTATGCGTAAAGTTCCGGTGTATGCGTAACCTTTTTTTTGAGCGTGAAGTGGTGTACGTTCGAGGCAGGTTTTTGAGAAGTTTTCTCACAGTTTGGCGCTGTTTCTTCGGTAAAGAACTTTCAAACTGTCACGACAGAATATTATTTCTCATCCTTGTTGGAAAGCAAACATGATTATTGCCTCGCTATTTCTTCGAGGACTGCTTTGGTAAAAATTTATACGGCAACAAAGCAGGGAATTGTTGGCTGATTACTGTAACACTGTAGTACGTGACTGTGGATACAAGATATGATGAGACATTCCGACGTGTGATAAAAGAGATAAAGGAAAATTTCTTTGTGGACCTTGCTGCAATTGAAGGCAAAGAATTTTCGTTTTGATGTGTTTGTCGAAACATTCAACTACTTTTCGGTGTGACAATCCCCCAATTAAATTGCCAGACTGCTTGTCGCCAAATGCTTATTCTCTTATTTTATATAAACATCTGGCAACACGCAGTCTGGCGAACAGAAAAGATGATTTTGAGATTGTTTCTGTTTATTTCATGTAATAAACAAAAATCCACTGTGATGTCCACTGCAGTTTGCTCCCGATTTCTCAACTCAACATGCCAACATGCAAAAAATGAAAAAGATTTACCGAGCGGAAGCGGAAGTGTGGACTTCGAAAGTTTCAAATTTCTGAAAATTTTGACACGACAAGATCGGCAATTACGCATGCATGGCAGTTGTCACGCCACTCCTCCACGCGGATTTTGTGGTCAATTTGCGAATGTTATTCTTGTTTATTCATTTATAGACAAATCTCTTTTGCGCTGTGTAGCTTTTTGTGAGATAGAAACTGTTATCTTTTGGATGAATCGTGTCTAGTAATGGCTGGTACATCACTTGCCTTCGAAATGATTAACAATTCTGGCTAAAATCGCTGGATGCTTTGTTCCTCGTGGTGTGGATGGAATCGCTGATGTCGGCGCTCTGCTCAAAATTGCGAGCCTCTCTAGAGACGCTGTAAGTCCTGGTAGGACAGGCCACTTTCTACAATTTTTTGTAGGGGGCTTTGCTTTACCAGCCCATTATTACTCTGAGAAAAGATGTTATCCTTCGAAAGCGAAGGAGGCGGGATTTACATTGCCGTTGTTTACAACGACGGGAATTGAAATAATAATAAATACGCGATGGAGAGCAAAGACATCTTCCAAAGCATCATGTGCTAAAAAGCTCTTCATTAAAAACAGATTTTAAAACCGATGGAAGATTGCTTCTACAGGGCTTTCCTCCCAGATTGAGCGATTCGGGTGTTTTGACAAGGTGAAGACTGTCGGCGAATAGAATTTTTCATGGATGAAAGTGTTTCTTTGAACTCATGCCTAACTGATAGGAGCCTCTGCGGAGGAGAGAGCCTAAGACAGCGTAGCAATGTGGGAGTGTCAAAACAAAAGAACTGTGGCCAATTAAAACACTGTGGCAATTTGCGATAGCATTACTGGAGAGAAAAGTGGTGAAATCGCTCAGATGAACAGTATGCACTAGCCTGTGAACAGGCTTCTTATTTGGGGAATTGGGTTAGGTTAAAATCGGTGAGTGAAGCGAGCCGAGCGCGGACTGGGGAAGAGGGAAGGGGTGGCGAAGCCTGTGGACTCGCCTTTGATGCCGCCGTTCCATGATACCAGAGTCTGATATCATGAGCTGATTGGTCAGATCACTTGGTGTTGACAGGTATGCGGTGACAGACGACACATGTTGACATCTCAAATACCTGGCGCCTTAAATTTGCATAAATATTCCATTCGCTGGCTCAAATGATAAACAAACATGACGACTCGTCGCATGCAATTTTCAGATCTCGATTTTGAGAAAGCTTTGAGCGATTCGTTGCAAAATTTTTCGCTTATACCGAGGCTTAAAGAAGAGCAAAAGCTGTGTCTAAAGTCTGTGGCAAAAAAGCAAGATGTTTTTGGAATTTTACCGACTGGATTTACAAAACAGCAACCATGCGACAGATTATCTGTTGGATGCCAAATCAAACGCTATTGCAAAACAACGGGGGTTTATCCTAGCTCCACTGGGATACACTACTCAACTACAGAACTTTAATACCAAGGAGCTAAAAATTATTGCAATAATTCATGATTTCAATGCAGTGGAATTATAGACAACAGCTTTTTGAGACTCGGAGATGCCTATTACCGTGTGGCCGGAAACACTATAATTCGACGAGATCAAAAGGTCAATATCATCAAAAACAAATTCATAACTGTGATCTAAACGGGCAATTCTCTCTGAAGTCTTACTGGAAAAGCTTTATACTTTAGGTTTTTTGAATACTTTTTTGCGAAGAGTGGGAGTCGTGTTTAGCCTGTCCATTTTTATACTGCTACCGATGCATTCAACAGAATAAAAACATGACAACTTGTTGACATTTTAATTAACTTGTTGCCAATATAATAACAGGATAATTACTAGGGGGCGGAACGACGGCATCAAAGGCGAGTCCACAGGCTTCGCCGCCCATTCCCTCTTTCCCAGTGCTCGTTTTGCTCACCGATTTTAACCTTACCCAATTCCCCAAAAAGAAGCCTGTTCACAGGCTAAGTATGCACTGGAACGTTTTCTTTGAGCAAAGTTTTCTGACCATTTATCGATTCCACTGACAGTTTGTTAAATCGAGAAGCGTAGTAGCTGATATTGCATTTTGGGAAAATGCACATAGTAATTGTAAGTGTTTACCTGTTTAGTTATAGCTGCTATTTTATCTAAAGAAGTTGTCTCCGTGTCAAAAACTACAAATTGATAATCACTGTAGCCATGTTGTTGTGTCTTTTCTTGAACGCCAGATCGAAGATTTCCTAATTTTCTCCTTTGAGTATTTCTGATTTGCTGCTTCATTAAAAGCCATACAACGTCTGCTTCCTTTTTGCTTTTTATTTTCTCTGGTGGTTCATAGCTGGATAACCCTTTTTTGTGCATTTTCTTATCTAATTGATGACGAGAATCGACCACAAATGTCATGCAGTGAGTGGGAACTTCGTCGCGCACACGCTCTGTTGCTGTTTGTTCTTATTAGAAGATGAACTGTCTTTCCCAACACATTCTGCATTACTCTTTTAATGGAGTTTAGATTAAGAAAATACACTGCCCCTAAAAACAGCCCATAATAAACTCTCTCGTATTCAGAGGAAAAGTGCGTCGATGCGGGGCTGAGTTGTCGATCGCGAAACCATTCTTCACTGCATTCTTGTCAGGGAACTTTAACCGCCCTGTTTTCTTTTTCTCAGTAAATCACATTACCACCAAAGAAAGAAGAATGTAAAGCTAGCTTGCATACATGCGAAAAACACAGTCAACCAGGCCGGCGCAAAAATAAAATTGCAAACAAAAATAAAAAAATAAAATTTTTCTTGCATGACTCCTGCATGACTCAAATTTTTAAAAGTCCCGCGGGTAAATTAGAACCCAATCTGCGCGTGCCAAAAAAAAACTATATCGAGCCACCTTAAGTGTTAGTCA
Source organism: Dendrophyllia cribrosa (assembly GCA_024195265.1). NCBI lineage: Eukaryota > Metazoa > Cnidaria > Anthozoa > Scleractinia > Dendrophylliidae > Dendrophyllia > Dendrophyllia cribrosa. Next base: position 9,676,330 of record JAJLRJ010000014.1, on the reverse strand, counting down.
AATGAGTGCTCCCGCAGTCCCGCAGTCAATGAATGTGCCACCTTTTGCGCAACAAGCTTTTGGAACGAGAAATTTACATTTACATTTGCATAATATCCATGCACTCCATTAACCTGTGGTGTAACTTGCATTTAGAACAAGGAATATCTGTGTAATCCAGCTACCTTCCAAGCTACATGTACACGCTTGTAGCACGAGGAATATACATGTACGGAGTTATCATTTTGAAGACTACGGGACTGCGGGAGCAGCATTACAACACCATTGTGGGGCTGTGGGAGCAGTTCTCTTAAGCCAGATATTTAGTGGGCCAGGTATTCTGCAATTTAGCCAAAGCTTATTTACTATAATAGACTAAAGTATAGACTGTAGCTGCAGCCGCACGAGCCGCACTGCGGCACTGAATTAAATATGAAATTCCGTAGCAAAAATTGCAGAATAGCCGCCACTTGACGACTGTGGTTAAATTTATTCATAAAAACAGTTGTCCAATAAACCACAACATAACAGACTTCAGACTTCCTTGAGAACAAATTCTTCTACGTGTAGTAAGCTTATATAAAAGAAGCTTACAAAATTCTAAGCGAGCAGATGTAAATTAAAGACGTTTTATTGTCTTACCTTTGATAATTTCAAGCACGTGTCATCTTAAGATCCTAAACAAACCATTTCTACCGCATTTAGGTTTAATAAGGTGTCAAAGCTCGAGGAATTTATCTCCCAATTTATACTTTCATTGTGAAACAGAAAATCTTCGTGCATCGTCACCGTGACTGTGACCGTCGAAGACTGGGACTGCTTATACATAATACCAGATACATGAAGTAGACATCCTATTTTCAGTTTATCCGCTAGCAAACTAATCGCAGATTCAGATTTTTCAAGATGGGGAAGACGATGGGGAAATGTTAGGTGTAATTGATGTGCAGGATTTTGTTTTACAAATGTTGTGGAAAAAACTGTCTCCTTCTTGCAGTAAGAAATGATAACTCTCGCAAAAAAGATTAAAGAAGAAAGGAACAAGAAGGAGAAGGGAACAAGTGCTACTGAAAGTCCTAAAAGCTCGAGGATATCAGTTAGAGACAAATTGCTTACGAAAGGTATAAAGACTGCACAGTTACAAATTTTGTGCGTATGAACCCGTAAGACTAACAGCATTGAAGTCGAGATCTCTTTCAGACTTGTGTTATTCGATTTTAGTTTCTATAATTTGTCGTTTTCGTAGTTTCAACTCACGCCCTGGTCTGTGTTTTTTGCTTTTTCCGCTTTAAGAAGTGACAGAACTGGAGGAAAATGTACCCGGTAAGTAAGAGCCAAAAATAAACGCCATGACAAGCTGTTAAGTTAAACTTAGTTGCGTCTTTTTAAAAATCCAGTGGAAGGATATCTCATTTTTTTCTTTCAAATATTTCTTGCAAAAATTCTGATGAACTGTTTACTTTTATAAATTGTTTAAGTGTGTGTGTTTTATATACATGTACATGTACATGTACATGTAGTAATGTGAAGTGGGCATTTTTTGTTAAAACAAGATTGTGGAAAAAAGTGCCTTCCACTGCCCTCTTGAAAACATTTACAAAAATGGATCAAATACTGTAGTGTGGTACATGTATGTACATAAGTCATGGGTTTGATTAAGGAGTGATTTTAGAATACCGGGCCTCTTAAGCCCAATTTATACTTAACTGTTTTGGCATGGCCCAGGCCAAAGGTATTTGAACTTCACTTTTATCTTAACATTAAGCAAAAGCAGAAGCATATAACAGCACTCATATCCGGTGAAAATGGACCTGACATAAGCATAAGTGCAAGTATAAGGTTATAACAAGCATATAACGGCACTCATATCCAGTGAAAATGGACCTGACATAAGCATAAGTACAAGCATAAGGTTATAACAAGCATATAACAGCACTCATATCCGGTGCCACTTATGCTTATGAAACTAGTTTGTGGGGGGGGGGGGGGGGGGGGGGGGGGGGGGGTGGGTGGGGGGGTGGGTAGGTGGGTAGGTGTTGTATGGGTATTTGCCACCCAGGCCTCCAAATTTGGACCCCATTTTAGAAAGAATTTGTACTCAAAATGATACCCCATTCTAGAATAGGTCAATTTTTAATACCCCGTTCTAGAAATTGCGTAACTTTCAAAAACCCCTTTTTTATTGAGAAGTTATTTCTTTGTTTGTTCAACTTATACATCAAAATACGCAACACTTTGTTTGTTAACGTATTTTGTTAAGCAAATTGTCTATGAATAATTTAAAATGGCTGCTGATAATTTGAAGCTTTCATGCATTCAAAATATTTACCCTGTTCTAGGAAACGTCTCTAAAATGGATACCCTGTTCTAGATCAGGAGTCTCAAAATCACGACCCCGTTGGGCGGCACATACCCGTATACAGTCTGTAGGTACTTTGGAGGAGTACCCCCTGGGGTCACTAGTGGAAACCAGGCTTTAGCCTAGACTTTGCTTTTACTTGTCAGTGACATAAATGCAGGGCATGGGCAAAGTATTCTGACACCAATCTATCTTTTTAGGCTTTTAAAACTACTTGGCTGTCAATGCTTTTATGATCATTGAGTCTTGATATTATCAGAAAAGTCAAAAGGCTTGTTTTGATATGTTCAAATTCAACTTGATAGTGAGGCCTGGAGGAAAAACAAAGGGAATGAAAATAATTATGGTTTATTCATTTATTTTGTTTATGTCCTCTAAGCCTCACCCTTCAGTTGAATTTCAATACCGGTATATCTAAAGTAGTGTATTATCAAGCCAAAAAGGAATGCGAAGGAAATTTATGCTGTTGACAGTGATGGCAATATTATTATTTTGAATTCCCCGAGAGATTGAAATATCCGGGTTGGACCCAGATTGAGAACTGTCGAAAATAATTAATTAAAACTTATTGTTTCCTTTTTCTTTATATCTGGAAGAACAAACACATCACTTTCATTCCATGAAGTGTTTCCTCTGTTAGTTTCACTGCTAGCTTTGCTGGTGGCCGCCATATTGAGCTTGTCTGAACATGCCCATTGCTCAAAAAGATTACGGCATGGCTTGGAGCTCTGTTTACATGTACATTGAACTGAATTTCCAAAATAGCAACACTGTGACGTTTTTTACCATGCTCTGACTTCCTCGCGACTTGGTCCGAGCACGGGTAAAACTTAAGCACGGCCCAGATACATTTTTCATGTTTACACTGAAAACGTTTTCAGAGCCGTGACACTTTTAAGGATAACCATGCCAAATTTTTAAAAAGCAGACACTTTTAAAAAGCAGGCACTATGATTTGATTTGCATAATAGAGAGAGTCTGAATCTTATTTGTTTTTAATAACAGGGTGTCCATAATGAAAAGGTGTCTGTGTGGTGGACGTTGACTGTTATTAGTGCTGTAGAATGGTCTATTGAATATTTGGAGTCTTGGCAAATTTTAGCAGCATCTCCAAAACTTGGTGAGGTGTCTCAGAATCTTAGTTTGCCAAAAATAGGGCCATCTGGGCATCTAGAATTTTGAAAACTTGTACCTTGGAGCCTCCCAAATCCTGCCCAAATTTGACCAGAAGCTTGCAATTCAACAAACACTACTGGTTTAATTGTGTTACTAGTCAAACACCAACAAACCATAGCGAGCGAAACCATTGTTAATGCACTGTAGTAACTGTTTGTTGTCTCTGGATCAGAATTTGGAGTTATGCGTCTTCGGCTCAGATTTTTAAACCAGGGTCTGGGCAATTGGGGATTCTCACATTTCATCATTCACTAAATCTTGTTATTAAAAAATACAAAAACTGTTAGTGAGGGCAAACATTGTACAATGTACAGTATATCACAAAAGATTTGCAATTTTTTAGTCTGTCTTAAATTTGATCTTTGGATTTTATTTCAGAATCTTGTAAAGTGGAGTTTAAAGACCCAAATATTCTTTATGAGTTCACTCTTACTGTGACACCAGGTAAGAAAGAAAAACATTTTACATTTAGAAGTGTATATTGACCCTTCCACTTCCAAACATGCCAAATATCAAAATTCAAGAAAAATCTCAAATTTCATTTTGTAAAATTTTGAAAAACAAATGGTACCATGCAAAAGAACTGTGGAAGAGGTTTAATTCGAATGGTAACACTATAGAATATCATCTACAGACTCAAAAGTTAGAACTACACTACATGTCTCCATTATAATTACTCTGGGAGTGAAAGAGATAAGATGTACACTGTAATATTACCTGACAAATTATAATATTTTTTTCATTTCTTTTATCATTTGAAGGAGAAGGTTACTGGAAGGATGGGATTTTTATATTTCATGTCACGATACCAGATGAGTATAATATTAAGGTCAGTATAACTTTAAATTTTAAGTGCGTCACGATTTTCAACTCCAGTGAAACATAGGTCATTCAGTCATTTCCATGATCTACCTGTGTATCTCTGTTTCTTGCAATGTTTTGTAACTTAGGCCCCAGGACAAGCCTAGCAACTGGCTTTTAGCTTTTTAACAGTGAAGGATATTTTATTTTGCTACGCCTTCTTGCAGCATTATCATTACAATTTGTAACCTCTAGTATTATTCGTTGGTGCCATTTCACACAATAAAAATTTGACCTTAAATTGCACCAAATCCATAATCACACAAGTTCCTTTTATTCTACGATGTCAGAAACACTAAAAATGTGGCTAAAAACTTGACACAAAAATATGAAGCATAAAAATTATGTGAATGAATATGGGCTCATTTATGGTCAGTGGTCTGTACTTCATGTAAAACTACATGGCCTATACACCACCTAAAATTTGGGCTGATTTTTTTGCTTTATCTACTGTAAAGTTCATGTACTATATTTTGTGGTGAATAAAACTATACTGTTTCTTCTAAGATCTGTAAAAGCAGGCTATATAAAATAAGTGTATAAAAATCACACAATCTTCAGCATTATAGCTTTCTTTTGCCGCACAATGTATCCCGAAAATGCCGCATCATTTTCCATTTGTTTTTGCACTTTATCTGAAGGCTAATTCCGAGGGAATTTTTCACAATTCATGAATTCATCATAAGTCTTTGATGATTTGTTTTTTCAGCCACCTCATGTCTGGTGTGAAACAAAAATATGGCACCCAAACATTAGCGAGAATGGAGAAGTGTGCTTAAGGTATTGTACAGTAAACAGCAGTGTTAAATGCATTGTGCTCTGCACTGTTCATTGGCCATGGCCATATCACTTGACTTCTAAACCAATCGTCAGAGTTCCCATTAACGCACAGGTGTGCGTCATATACGCACAAAAAATGAAAAGGACGCACTGTTTTTTGCCAAAGTGCGTCCTTGGGACGCAGGAAAAAAAGTTCACACTAGTTAAGAGACTGGGTTTAGCGGGCCCTACCCAAACGTCTTTGCGATCATCTTGCATGTGCTTTGGCGAGCCGCCATTTTGTCACTCATCATGTCAAAACAAGACTTTATTCGAAATTGTCGAGCCTTCGACATCAAGAAAACCTGAAAAAAGGAAACCTGAAAGTGATACAGATCTCCGGGATGATGCACAAAATCAAATTCATAGACCTTTAAGAAATAAAATGTGCCCAAGTGCAGTAAAATGTAAGATGCACATTTCTTATGCATCACATTTGGACAAGGAAAGTGTTTGTGACAGAGCATTAAAGAAATTCCAGGATATGAAGAAAAGAAGAAAGTAATACAGTACTACATTGTATAATACAAAATGAGACTTCACATATACCTTACATTGCAACTTTTAGTTTAATATTATTTTTATGTTATATAATCTTAACTAAAACAAGGACTAGGGCGAGGCTCTAGTAATATAATAAGTATGTTGAGTTGGCATTAAGAAACACGAGGGACACACTTTTATTCCAAAAATAAAGCTTTATTAATCATGTTACCATCTGGCCTTGGTTTCTGTCTCTGTGTTTAAACAATAAAATTAGTAATAAGCAGCGGACCCTTGAAAAGCAAAAAGGACCCCGGCCCAACTTTTTGGAACTGGGGGTCCCAAGGACCCTTAACTTTCAAAACTAGTGGGAACACTGAATCGCTACATGTAAGCAGCTACGTGTAGTAGCTAGTAGTTGCCAAGCATTTACAGCTGTTCAAAAAATATTCAATTGAAGAAATACACATGCTATGAGTTCATTATATCTTATTAAAGCATGTCCCTTATGTCACATACAAGATTTATTGGGTTATAATGCATGTAGCCTGCACGTCACCAGTATGAGTGCATGCAAATAAATGGGACATTTTATAAAGGAAATAGCAAACTATTTATAACTATTTATATTAGGAAATAGCAAACTTTCTCCTTGTACATTGTTGAGTCATAGAAGCACTTGGAAATTTATTTCCATGTGCTTATACATGTATAACTCAACAATGCACTTGTTTGTGTTTACTATTCCCTTAAGAAATGTGAATTCCAAATAAACCATCTTTAGTTAGTTAATTATTCTTTGTTCTTGTTTTTTTTCAGTTTGTTGAGAGAGCACACTCTTGATGGGTCTGGCTGGGCCCCAACAAGAAAACTAAAGGTAGGTTTTAAAGGAGTGTTTCTAAGGATGAGGTACTACTAGGTAAAGTCACACATGAAGAAGTGATGGATGATGAACTTTGTTATCAATTAAAACCCCAACTAGGAGTTTGGGCACCAAAATAATTGTTTAGTATGTTGAAATTTCACATTGAATAGAATATTGTTGGGCATTTTTTTCTTATGGTGCCTTGCACATGTTACTAGTAAGCTTGTTTTTCTCCCTAGAATAAAGTCTTTATTCCAACTTTACTTTATGCAGGATATTGTCTGGGGACTTAACTCTTTATTTACCGTAAGTACTGTTACAGTCTGTAAATGTGAATATACATGTAAAAATACTACTTGTTCAGTAGCCTGGTAGGATGGATTATGTTCATGAATTATCGTTTCTTTTTATACAGTAGACTTAATAATCATTGTATATTTCCTTACTAGGACTTACTGAACTTTGATGATCCACTTAATGTTGAGGCTTCAGAGTTATATTTTAAGAATAAGGTAAGAATTTATAATAATTTCAGTTCTTTGCATTCATTCATGCTCTTAGATCATAAGATGCCTTGGCAGAAAGTCATGAACATGATAATAGAATTTATTTCATACAACCCAAAATGCCCATCAGCTGGCCCCATAGTACAGTGGAGCTAATACCACCACCTCGTTTGAGAAGGTTCTGTGGATCTGTGGAATGGACCTGAACTTACATACATGTATCATTGCTCTGTCTGCTTTTCTTGAAATAATAGTACTGTTATATTCCAGGCCCCAGTTGTTCAAAAGGTGGATAGCGCTATCCATCGGATAAATCATTATCGAGTGGATAGGCATTAGCGAAACCAATTGTGTTATCCATTGGATAGTGATTTATCCGGTGGATAGCGCTATCCACCTTTTGAACTACCGAGGCCTGAGCAGAAGCTCATAAAAGATACATGTAAGCTTCTGTCCAGAGTTATTGTTAGTATTAAATTACTTTGTCACACAAGTCTTTTTCCAATTTTTGCACACAGTGTTAAATTTTGTGCACTGCATAATATTGTGTCAGCTGCAATACATCCAAACCTCCTTTCTCTGAGTACAACTGTATTTTCCCATGCAGTTTTGTGCTTCTGCTGATCACAATCCACACTTATTTTTACCAACAGGAGTCATTTCGAAGAAGAGTAGAAGACTACATCAGACTGTATGCATCACCGAGAAGATAACAATAGTACAGCCAGCAATTTAGAAATGAAGACACAAATAATCGCAAGGAAACTAAATTAAGTTGACAATTGAAAAATAGCCTCAAGAAAGGCTCTGTGATGAGCTTCGCCCCTGTACATAAGCTTGTAATTAAAAGCTCAGCTTGCTTGAAATAGACTAGCACAACATATACGACAGAACTATGTAGGAAAAATTATGAATTACAGCGTGTTTAGTGCAAAATTGTGAGCATGTTTTCAAATTTGTCTAGATTTTTTTGTGAAAGATCATTTCATGTGAAGTACACATTTCAACAACCTGGACTAGTTGCTAATGAACAGAAGGAACCAACCAAAAAGTAATGTATGTAAAGGGCTGCTTTATTTGAAAGGATTGAGGGTAGTGACTGTTGAAAATGTTGGGTAGCCCACTGATGAAGAAAAAATGTAGGTCATTGCCACCTTCATCACATCAGAACGAAAAGACCGATGTTGTGATCAGTGTAGCCACCCCCCCCCCCCCCCCCCCCCCCCTACCCTACCCCACCCCACGCCACCTTGAAATCATAAAAGCTACAATAGCTGACAAGGTGCTTGAAAAATGACAGAGTAAAATCTACATGTCATAAAATTTCCATAATTTAAGATTACTGCTGTTCATATAATTATGACAAAATTTACATGCATATACATTAGTTTGCATATGAAGTTCATAAAAATGATAGGGATTTCTGCCTTGTCGTTTTTGCACAGCTAGGTCAATAGGTTTTATGTACATAATGTTTGGAACAAATTGATTAGCAGTGAACAGGATATTTGCCCTATTAATTTAACCATTTTTCACTTCCAGTTGCACCAAAAATCAAAGACTTAAATTTCATTTTGTAAAATACTGAAAATCAAGGGATATCTTAGAAGCTACTAAAGAAGAACTTTAATTTATTTGAATTTGTTATACATAGGATTTCTTCTATCAACTAAAAAGTTAGAAGTGCATTGCAGCAGTCAAGGTTTGGTGTGGAAGTAAGGGTTAATTTACAATGGTAGGATGAATAAGATTTCAGCACGAGATGTTATGGCTTGAACAAGGTGCAAAGATTGCAATCTAACCTTTAATTCAATGGTAACCTTAGCCTCCTACGCAGACGTCCTTTGGGATCGGAAGGAAAGATTGCGTGACGAGTCCAAAGGACGTCCGCGTAGGAGGCTATGGTAACCTGTGATCATAGAAAAAAATAATTGTGCTGGCTAAAATTGGGTGTGATTGCAGGTTAACTCAGTGGACTCCCAAGGTACCGTTCAGTTCCAGGAAACATACATACCCCTATCCGTTTGTGTTTTATAAGTATCATTTGTAATAAAGCCTATTTGCACCTAAGAAATAAAAAAAAACATTTTTGTAAACTAAATTAAGCAGATGAAATTAGGTTAATTAAAGGTATTAGAAAAAAACAGTCTGTTGATGCTTTTGTGAAAGTCTGATAGCAATACAAAAAAACAAACAGCGACAGGAGTATGTCCACCCCCCCCCCCCCCCCCCAACCCCTTTGGATCCCAGCAAAATCAAGATCCGTCTCTGATGCTTCCGGGGGGGGGGACTCCCATATAAAGGTGACCGGGGTTATCGTGGTGGAAATTCGTGGTTTGGTACCACGAAGGGTGTTGAATCGAAAATGATCACTGTTGGACTTATTCTGACACATTTTCGGGTATGAAGAAAGAACTGGTACCTCGTACGGAAAAAATTAATGTCAACCACGCCCACGGTTTAATGGTACCTTTTAGGGCCGGTTTACACGGTACAACATTGTGCATGCGAAACGCTTACGCCATTCTTACGACATGCTTGCAACACGAATTGCTTCGTGTAAATCAACTCAAGTCATGTCGTAAGCGTGTCGCATGCAATAAAGTTGTACCGTGTAAATCGGCCCTTAGGGGTTCCTTTCAAACATTGGGCGATCTATTCAATCACTTTCATATGGGAGGCCCCTCAGGGATATGCTTGACTTCATTCTTCTACCATTGATAAGCATAGGCATGCATCGTGTGCATGATCTACTTAGAACATGTCGTAAGTCATGTCGTAAGTCATGTCGTTAGTCATGTCGTAAGCGTGTCGCATGCAATAAAGTTGTACCGTGTAAATCGGCCCTTAGGGGTTCCTTTCAAACATTGGGCGATCTATTCAATCACTTTCATATGGGAGGCCCCTCAGGGATATGCTTGACTTCATTCTTCTACCATTGATAAGCATAGGCATGCATCGTGTGCATGATCTACTTAGAAAATTGCGTTATCCCCTGAAAGAATGAAGCACTTAGAATCAATGAAGCTCCACCGTCATGCTAGCCTCATTCTAACTCCACTAACACGAGACATTCAGTGTGAAATAGTTTGTTAAGGATGATTCGGTCATCTGATGAATGTATCCTAATAACATATTCTGTCTATTCTCCTTGTCCTTTTAAAAATAATTGTATTTCTCTTACATTATATTTCAAAAGTTCAGAAAATTGTGCCACGTCTGGTACGAAAACCACTAAAAACCACCCTTTAGATGTGGCCAAAAAAAATGTGGAAACGTATTCCCCCCTATAACGATGCAGTGGCGCTGGACTTCAAGGAAAAAGTGCAAAAACTGATAACATTACTTGATACTTTTTATAACATTTCATTACTCAACCTGTTTAAAATAAAAACTTAAACGAAAAAAGGCAACGTTCGAAAAGGCTGACCGACGTAGAATGATAAATATGATCCTCCAGTCCAAACCCTTAAATAGTCCCGAGATGTCGGGCTCATGACGACACAGGAGCCTCTACATCGTGCCGTCAGAATATTAATTTCTGACCAGTTCGTTCCTACGTCACTCAGTCGTCAGACGTTGCATTAACCCGGGGAACTTCGGCAAGTCTGTATTTTTCGGTTAAAATGAAAGCTCACTATCTTTATTCGTTTTAAATCACGAATTAAAGAAACAAACACAAACATCGTCCCACACAGGTGCCAATAACTTCTCGGGTAATGCCATTCCACGCTAAATACCCTCGCTTCGTTTACCAATAAGAATGCGAGTTTTCTTTTAGATATGTGATTCTGTGATAAGCTATACAGACCCGTCTTATAACGCGAGATCTCAACTTATAACTCGAGATCTCGTCTTTTAACAACGTGAGATCTCGATCGACCGTTATAAAACGAGATCTCGCATTATAAGTCGAGACCTCGACTTACACCTCGAGATCTTGACGAAGCGAGATCTCAACTTATAACGCGAACTCGAGATCTCCACTTATCAGAACTCGAGATCTCGACTTATACTTCAAAAAAGAAATGAAATACTTTTTTTGTTTTCAGAGCTATCTCACCTTATATAATGTCAGAGTTCCAATCAAATTAAACTGACGAAATTGACGCTTGACGTAACAGGTGAAACTTTCACCATAAATTTTCATTTAAACCTTCGAAGCGGTACAGAGTAATTAGTATCTTCAACGCGGTTAAAAGGAAAGCCGAACTGCTGGATGGTTTATATTAAAGAAACGTTTGAGCTGGTTTAAAGCTAGTAAAACTTAACGTTGCTACACTGAGGTAAGTCTAAGAATTCCGATTTTAATAGTAGACCATGTCGGTTTCAAATTTCAGTTTTTATTTTTATGAGTGTGAGTTTATATCATAACATCTTAAACAGCCAAATTTTAACAAAACAAAAACAGTTATAACACAAATCATGGATTTTAAAAACAAACAAATTCTCCTGAGATATATACTACCCAAATGACTAGTACCCAAACATGATGATGCTACGAAAACAAGACAAAGAAAAAAAAAACAGATCAGTATGTTCTTTGGTTTCAGTTTTAAAACATTTGCTCATTTTGTTTACGTTTGGAATGATTCAGTCTATCCGAAGTTCAGAAATAAGAACCAAAAAATACCAGAGAGGTCATTCATGGTTATTATTGTATTCCCTTAAAGACATTGAACTCTGCGGGAAGGTACGTATATGTTGTGGTTTAAATTTTTCTTTGGTTTAAAAATTTTCAAACCAGTTTGATTTTGATTTTCCTTTGTCTCAGATTCATTATCATAATGTGACACAAAAGAAAACAAAAATTGAACTGGTTTAAAAAAATTTAAACCAAAGAAAAATTTGAACCACAACATATATATTGGGTACAAATCTTGGCCCGCTAATCATTTCAGGCAGCAAACACAGTGAAATCAATATGACTACCGTTCTTGTGATCTGCTGTATTTTCCCAAATTACTCAGTTTTTCTGTTTTGTTCTGGGGAATCTTTTTTTCAATTTCGTTATATATTTGGTGGCATTTTGTAATTAGGAAAGCCAAATGTCGATATTTCGGCCTGACACTGTTGGGGTCCTTGTTTTGTCTTTGGTCAGTACTTGTATTAAAGAAGAGCAGAAACTTCTACATCCACGAAGCTGTTACTGAAGTTCTCCGGTGACGACTAATAGAAGTCCACAGGGAGTTCTGCCACCAAACATGCTTAAATTCGTTAACAAAAGATTCTTTACGCTTGAAGAAAAATGCTTAATTTCGAGATATGTTTTTGGACACTTGTTAAATTATGTTTGCCCAAAAATTCAAATCATTATTATCCGATAGTTCAGTAAGAGGAGCTGTGTGTTATTTGTTGTGATCGGGGAGGATATAGCGAGTATAAACCCAGTACTTGCTTGTAATTTCAATACCTGGAGGATGGAAGCTATCGGCTTTGTTACAATACGTATACCCGGAATTCTGACAACAAAATGCGAAATTATAATTATATATTTAAATGGTCGGTAATATCGCCAAATATCCGACAGTCTAAACAGTAAGTTTTTCATAATTAATTGTCTGCATGGTGTATGGATACGCAATTGATGTTTAATGTCAAGTTTTTATACCAAATTTCCACTAAAATATTTTGTTCAGCGTGGTTAAATAGGACGAACACAAAGTGCTAGTGACTACGTATTAAAATATATTGTTTGAGTTGGTTTAAATTTATATTACAGATTCGATTTTTTTTCAGCTTAGTCTAATACTGAATTCCAATTAGCTTTAGGCGGTTTGCATATTATCAATCAACAAATTCAACCTCACTGGTAAATTGAAACAAATATTTATACAAAGCCGATGATGTTGAAGTTTATCTAGGGAAAAAGGAAACTTAAACTTAAAAAAATAATTATAACAACTTATTATGAGACACCTGCAACTTTGAAACACTGAATAAAGAAAACTGAAAATTAACATTTTTAATATGAGAACGCTGTATAATTACAAGTAAACAGTCTAAGTCTAAGGGCGCTTACCATTTGTTAGAACTGGCCGGCCAGACCGGTCTGTTGTAACTAGAATGCATCTTTTTGAAGACTTGTTCCTACAAGTCCATCAAAAGGGTGCATGCTATTTCCAAATTTACCAGTCTGGCCGACCAGTTCTGGCAAATAATGGAATAATATTTACGAATTGAGCGGTCCGGCCGGGGAGTTCTGACAATTGGTAAGCGCCCTAAGTAAACAGTCTAAGTTTATTAATTACCATCAGCATGGTATCTAAACCCGTAATAAAAAAAAAACACATGATGTTTAATGTGCCGTTTAATGTCAAGTTTTACCACCAAAGTTCCATTAGAAAGTTTGTTAAGTGCAATTAAATAGGAAATTAAAGTGCTGGTGACTACACATTAAAGTCTTTCAACTACGTCTAATAATTGCAATTAGCTTCCTCGACTGATAAAAAATTCTCAACCGATGAAAATTTCTCATCGGATGCTTTTCTGGGAATATTCAACTAAACTGCAGATACCGTGAACGATCTATTGCGTCGCATTGGATTAAATACAAACAGTGATAAGCAACAGACCTCTGTATGAAAGGACCGATCAAACAATGTGAAAAGGCATTCTCTCGAAATGGCACTACGGCCCGGGGGGGGGGGGGGGGGGGGGGGGGGGGGGTTCGGGAATATTTTTGGTGGGTATGTGGTATGTGCCGCCCGGGTCTCCAAATTTGGACCTCGTTTTAGAAAGAATTTGCACTTAAAATGATATCCCGTTCTAGAAATAGGTCAATTTTTAATACCCCGTTCTAGAAAAAATGGCTGCTGATAATCTGAAGCTTTCGTGCGTTCGAAATATTGTACCCCGTTCTAGGAAATGTCTCTAAAATGGGTACCCCGTTCTAGATCAGGAGTCCCAAAATCACGATCCCGTTGGGCGGCACATACCTGTATAGGTATTTTGGGGGAGTACCCCCCCCCCCCCCCCCCCCCCCCCACCGGGCACTACGGTCGGCCAAACCTGACATGATCAGCGCTCAAAACTAAAACGTAGACACAGACAGCTGTTTCGAGCTTATTAGCTCTCGTCAGTGTGCCATAGTTAAAACATAATGAGAGTCGGTAACTGATCACCCATCTCATATATGTCGCTAACCATTCTAGAAAGAGCTTTGATAGGCTAAATTGCGCAACGGTCACGCCACAAACAATTGTGGCAGCAATGTGACGCAATAGATTGTTCACGGTATCTGGAGTTTAGTTGAATATTTTCTGGGAAGTCGGTTTCAGTCTTAGTATAGAAATGTTTTTTCTTTTCTACTATAAAAAATTCTCGACTGATGAAAATTCTCGACCAATCTCGCCTGTGGGAAAGAAAAAAGAGAACAAACAAACTTAGAAAGAAGAGTATAAAGCATTGCATTGAACGAAATTAAAGGGCACCAATAGATGGTTTTCACTCACGTGACCTTCAGTCCTGTGGGACTCAAATGACAAAGGCCATGGCGGCCATGTTGGTGCACATAACAAAAGAAGTTCATTAAAATTCCTTTGTAGGTGTGCACCAACATGGCCGCCGTGACGTAACGTGAAAACCACCTATAGGGACTGATGAAGATAAGCCTGTGGTTTTGGGAGGAAAAAAGTTGCAACGATCACAACTCCACAAGATGGCAACACCACTCGGCACCTATTCGGTGCCCGGATGTACATTTGTATCACAGGGTACCCATAGAAGTCAACGGCAATCATTACAAAAGTTTCTTGTGGAAAAAAAATCGATAATTACTAACCACTCAATTCGATCGAAAACTTCGGCATCGAACCTGGGACGCCACAATACACGAGAAAGTCAATCGTGAATCTTCGATTGGACTCTGGAAGAAAAAAGGTAGTTAAGGAAGCTGGATTGGTGATCGTGGATTACGTACCGTAAATCCTCTGTTAAGCCACCCCTCTCAAATACTACCCCCCTCTTAAAGGCCACTCTTTTTGAAGCAAGAAATTAATTCCCCCCCCCCCCCCCCCCCCCCCCTCCCACCCCTCTTTTAAGCCCCCTCCCTCTTTTCCTTCACAACCAAAACAATACACAACAGACTGAGTGTATTGCCGGCACACTAATTTTTACCGTACTAATCGGGCACGAGTTCAAATATAATACTCGCGAACTTTGGACGGAAGTACTTGTACTAAAAAATAAGCGAAACATGAATCTATGACACCTCATTGATCAATCAAAGTATTGTTTACAGACGTTTAGCCATTTTATTCACTTGAACCTATTGAAATATACTAGGGATGGACTGCATGCTTCTGTTTCGCCAAAATATAATACCCCCCCCCCCCCCCCCTTCTGCCGCTTGAAATAAACAAGCCCCCTGGGGCTTAAGAGAGGATTTACGGTAACGAAACACTAAAATAGAGATACAAATTCATTCGCCAGCAGGATCGTCTAGTGAATATTCCCTTTATGATAAAGGGAATAGAATAGAATAGAATAGAATAGAAACTTTATTAAAGTGTCAAAAGCCATCTAGCTAGATAGATAGAATATTCTGCTGACCCAGCTGGGAGAATTAATAAAAATGTATTGTATTTTTCTCTGTCCAAACAGAACTTGTTTAACGGGTTTTTATCATGATGATGTCAAAGATCTGGTATATATGGTCAGTGGTACTGCCTTTCACTTCATGACGATATGATTTTCAAGACGATCGTTTCCTCTGCAAGTAACTTAGAGTCAATTTCAAGCTTCTTTGAGAGTCATAAAGGTAAGTTTAACAAAATAAAACGAAGGGCCGTGAAAATATTCAATTTCTCTGTAGCAATATATCTTAGACACTTTTATAGTTTTGACTATATTGTAATGGCTTCACAACTTTGCTTTTAGGTCCGCTCTAGTTTAAAATGTTTAAGTAATATGTACCCGTGGGAGGGCCGGATGGGAAAATATTGGGCTCAAGGTCATGGCATGACCGAGAGCCCAATATTTTCCCATCCGGCCCGACCTAACATAGTCAATAAGTATTTTATCATATGACCAAAATTTTAACGCGCGAGGCTGTCCGCTTTTGTAGTAGGGTCGTACGCCTTTTTCCGGACCTGCTCGCGCAAATGCGTACGGCCCTCATACGGGACTTTTATCAATGGTTTTGCAAAGAAACGGTTCGCAGGGCCGTATACGGGTCATATGATAAATTAAAAAAAGTCTTTGAAGGCCTTTTGCAATGTTTAGACCTCAGTTAATATACACAACCTGTTGATGCCATTAAAATTCCAGGCTACTCTCTCTTGCACCATATAATTGGTTATTGCACGGGAAGTGAAATGGAATGCGGATTACGATGTTTGAGAAATGACAGGTGTCAATCATACAACTGTTTAATCAATAAAGGCCTTAGTACGCAAGTATGTCATTTGAATGGAGAAACAAGAAAGTCAAAACCGGAAAACTACAAGGAGAACAAAAGGTCGACTTACTTTGAACTTAAGCAGGTGTGAATTGTGTTAATGTTGTTTGAAATATATGACTGATCTATTGTCTGATTTGTTGTTTGTTTAATTAATTGACTGATTGAATGCTTGCTTGCTTGCTTTATTCAATTTCATTGATTGCTTGCTTGCTTTCTTGTTTGATAAATTGATTGATGGATTCATGGATGGATTGATTGCTTGATTGATTGGTTGGTTGGTTGATTGATTGCTTATTGATTAGTTAATTGCTTGCTTACTTGCTTGATTATTTGATTGATTGCTTGTTTGATTGATTGATTGATTGATTGATTGGTTGGTTGATTGCTCGTTGATTGACTGCTTGTTTGATTGATTGCTTGTTTGATTGATTGCTTGTTTGATTGACTGCTTGTTTGATTGATTGCTTGTTTGATTGATTGATTGATTGATTGACTGCTTGCTTGCTTGCTTTTTTGTTTGTGCGGCTAAATGTCATGATTGCTTGCTTGCTTGATTGATGGATTGCTTGCTTGCTTAATTGATTGTTTGATTGATTCCTTGCTTGCTTGATTGTTTGGTTGATTGCTTGCTTGCTTGCTTAATTGATTGTTTGATTAATTGATTAATTGATTGCTTGATGCTTGATCATTGCTTGATGCTTCCTTGCTTGCTTACTTGCTTGATTGGTTGGTTGATTGCTTGCTTGATTGTTTGATTGATCGCTTACTTTCTTGATTGATTGATTGATTAATTGTTTGCTTGCTTGCTTGAATGATTGATTGCTTGATTGGTCGATTTATTTATCAATTACTTTCTTGCTTGCTTGATTGATTGATTGATTGATTGATCGTTTGTTTGCTCGGATTGATTGCTTGCTTGCTTGCTTCTTTGTTTGATTGCTTGCTTGCTTGTTGGATTCATTGGTTGATTGCTTGATTGATTGATTGGATTGATTGATTGCTGGCTTGATTGTTTGATTGATTGCTTGATTAATTATTAATTGCTTGCTTGCTGGCTTGATTGATTAATTGGTTGCTTGCTTGCTTGCTTGATTACAGTGCTTGCTTGATTGGTTGGTTGGTTGTTTGATTGAATGATTTATTAATTGCTTGCTTGCTTTATTGATTGTTTGATTGGTTGGTTGATTGCTAGCTTGCTTGATTGATTGATTAATTGCTTGCTTGCTTGATTGGTTGATTGGTCGATTTATTTATTGCTTGTTTGCTTGTTTGATTTGTTGATTGATTGCTTGCTTGCTTGTTTGATTGTTTGTTTGCTTGCTTGCTTGCTTATTGATGATTGGTTGATTAATTGCTTGCTTGCTTAATTGATTAACAGTTTGATTGATCGATTGGTTTGTTGATTAATTGCTTGCCATCTTGATTGATTGATTGATAGGTACTAACAAACCGTTAAGCCTGGTTTCCATGTGATCGTTACGACCGCTACGATTACCGCCAAAAAAAACGTTGAGCAATCGTTGACTGGTTTCCATACGATCGCTACGATCGTTAATATAGAACTGAAATCTATCTCAGTGATTGTTTTCGCTGCGATCGCTGGAGGGTGCTTTCCATATGATCGCTTCAGTCGCTAAACTTTTTTCTTATCTATGTTGATCAGTGTTTAATTTCTCATTTCTCATGAAAACGTTGGCTTGAAAACAGGGGAACAGCGGACGAAGAGCATTCCATCAAAGCCAGAGTACATGTCATCCGGGATACAAGGGAAGCACCTGTCAGTCAAGTGAGTGGAACTGGGCAATGTTACGTAGCTTTCATTAAATAAGACGCGAAGAACTCGTCATTCGAGAAAATGTTACTTTTTGCTTTTGTTATTTTTATCAATAGTATATTTTTGGTTCCGCGGAGTCGGTTAAATTGAATCATGCAGGCAGTCCAGATATTTTCATCTTAACCACTTGCTTATCATCAGGACAGCTCACGCCCAATAACCTTTCTAAATGGCGTTTTCTACGTTAGAAACTAGCAACAATCTTATCGATCAAGCCCTTTCAATTCGAGTGTAAAACAAAACGTCCTCGTTCGTGTTTAACTACCAAAAGGAAGTATTGCTGTAGCCTGTGTGGCAGGCGCTAGA
The DNA here is from genome assembly GCA_024195265.1 of Dendrophyllia cribrosa. Classification (NCBI taxonomy): domain Eukaryota; kingdom Metazoa; phylum Cnidaria; class Anthozoa; order Scleractinia; family Dendrophylliidae; genus Dendrophyllia; species Dendrophyllia cribrosa. The sequence continues at coordinate 9,657,739 of JAJLRJ010000014.1, read as the reverse complement.
AAAGGAAGACGAAGGGAAGATTTTAGGCTCGCGCGAAATTCGCGCTCTCCGGCCACGCGCTTCGCGCGCGCCCCAATCCTCCCTCCCCTCCCCTCCCCTTTCGGGCACTTGCCACGCAGGCTATAGTACCGCTGAAGAGTTAGGATTTCATTTGAATGATCACACTGTAGAATTGCATCCACAGACTTAAAGGTAAAATCAGATTGCACGAGCCAAAGCTTGAATCTGACAGTCAAAGGGTTAGTTATTGCAATAGCAAAGGTATTAATCTAATACCAGTAAAAGAGATTTATTACAATAAATTGTATTTGTTTTTGCATGTACAGAAAAGCTCGGTTATTTTCCTTCAAACCCTGGAGTTTCCTGTAAGCACATCCGGGACGCTGGAGATCCAAGAGGGAACGGGGAGTACTGGATTGACCCTGAAAACAATGGACACCCTTTAAAAGTGTTCTGTGACATGACAACTGATGGAGGTACAAGTATAGCTATACTTTCTATATTCCTTTGTATCTAGAAAAGCGCAAAAGAGATTATCTCTGCAGCTTCAAAGGGAAAAAATATTCTTCGCTTTGAATATCCTTTTACAAAACTAGCCCTATTTGCTTATAATGATATAACTTAATTTTGATTCCCTGTTTTAAAATCATTGTACTTGACCCTTTGGCTCATTCATTTGTGAGTACGCCAAGCGTTTAATAAACGAGTTATGGCAGTGGGACAATTTCACTCGATCGCTCGATCTGCTGTTAACATTGAGCCCGCGATATGTAATGGTCACCTACCTTGACCGTTGCGCAATTTTCCCTATCACGGCTCTTTCTAGAATGATTAGCGACATATATGAGATAGGTGCAGTGGTACCGAGTCTCATTATGTTCTAGCTACGGCACACTGACGAGGGCCAATCAGCCCGAAACAGCTGTCTGTGTCTGCTTTCTAGTTTTGAGCGCTGATCAGGTCAGGTTTGGCCGACCGTAGTGCCATTTCGACAGAATGCCTTTTCACATTGTTTGATCGGTCTTTGCAGTGGTCTGTTGCTTATCACTGTTTCTATTTGATCCAATGTGACGCAATAGATCGTTCACGGTATCTGCAGTTTAGTTGACTTATCTGACGGCATTGGAGGGAGGGTGGGGAGGTAGACGTAGGGGGGGGGGGGGGGGGATGGGGGGTCGGTAGAGCAAAACGCCTAGGAGATGGGAGGGTCAGTGAATATTGAGCTCAACGTGATATATAGTGGTCACCTGTCTTACCGATATGTACGGCATTGGAGGGTGGGGAGGATGGGGAGTTGTACGCTTGGGGGGGAAGGGGGGGGGGGGGGGGGAGGCGTCGGTGAAGCAAGACGTCTAAGGGAGGAGAGGGTCCGAACGTTCTGTATTCACGAGTTGGCTCACAGGAGCCTTTGATTGGACCAAAATTAATATTGTCTTGCTTTGACCTATCAGTGAGATAAACGCAAGGTTGGATGTTAATAAGTAAAACGTTCTGTTGGTTTCAGGGGGCTGGCTTCTTGTGGCCAATTTACTTATGCAAAGGTCCACTCCTCCCTCTGCCTGGACCGCTGAAACATCATACCTCGGGATCAGTAACTATCACAATAACTTGATGGGTATCACCAGTAGGGCCATGAAGCAGCTAAGAACACATTTGAATTTCACTCAACTGAGATTTCACTGCAGTAAACAACAGGGACGTACATTCCACGTGACCACCGCTGCTAACAGCTCTGGTGAAGCTGTAGTCCAGTACTTCAGCGGTCAGACGAACGTCCTGCCCAATGCATGTGGTTCATTTGTTAGTATGGAAGATAACAATTCTTATCTAGCTCTGAATTGCAGCAGGTGGGGAAACGATGGATCTTGTGTGGGAAAATGGGGACACAACAAGAGAAAGAGTAAATACAGAATGTTCAACCACGCGGCATTTGTTGTTTCAAAATATCACTGGGTTGCCGTTAATGGTGTTTGGCTCTGCGATGACGTGGGACGCAAACGTTTTCCAATATCTTCAGAGGATTTCTGGAAAATCTATGTTCGTTGAACATAACAGATTGCAAATGCTAACTGTGTACAGAATAATTTGGCGTTTTTCGTAAACGCATATTTTTTTTATCTAAAACGCTCCCGTCCACATGAAGCCATCCATCGTTTACGATTCGTTTTCACTCGTCCACACATAAACGCTAAAACGATACGTTAACGCTAAAAATCTGCATTGAGTATGCGTAGATAAGAACTTAGCCTGAATCTGTGACGTCAGCGTTTACGGAAATATCCATTTACGCTGTCCACACGTAAACGGGGTAAACGGCGTTTTCGAAAATATCCACTTTGGAGAGCGTTTTCGAAAATATCCGTTTAGGGTGTGTGTGACGGTTTTCATCGTTTACTTGTGGACGGAAAGCTTAAACGTAAACGTATACTTGTGGACGGGGTCTAAGACAATATATTAGATCGATGTTCCATGAGGAATCTACATAGCCAATTATTCCAGATAAAAAGTTTGTTCAAACAACTTGTCAGACTTTACGTTAACAATTATACTTCACACCTGTTTGAAGGTTTTCATGTAGTAACGGGCAATTTTTCTTTAACTTTTACTCTAACTGACCATCAATCAATCAATCAATCAATCAATCAGTTAGTCAGTCAATCAATCAATCAATCAATCACTGAATCAATCACCGAATCAATCAATCAATAAATCAACTCAACCCGTTAAAACGCGCACGTGTAATAAATCTATCTATTAATTACATCTAATTTATGAAAACGAATATAACTAGGTTTAAAACAAATAAATAAATTGAATTAAAAGTAGAAATTAAGTTCAAAGGAGTTTTATAAATGCGCGTGTGTAAATAAATCTATCTATTAATTGTATCTGATGTATAAAAACGAATATAACTAGGCTTGAAACATATGAAATAAGTTGAATTAAAAACAGTTTTATAAATGCGGGTTTAGCTAAAATTAATTAAAAAGTAGAAATCAAAGTTTTTAGGAGTTGTATAAATGTGGGAAGCTCCACTTTATTAAACATTCTTTTGATTTCTTTATTTTGTCCATTTTTCGTTTTTTCGTTTTTGGTGTTCGGGCGGACGTCGCTCGCTTTTCGTGACTTCGTCGCGCTCTCGGGGGCTTCCCAGTCGACTTGTGGCAAGTCTACGCGAACTTAAGCGGGTAGATTGTTCCATGAATGGCCCCAGTTTTGTACCGAAGCCACGTCGGCAGCACTGAATTATACTAGAGACGAATTTTCCGTCTGGCCCCGGTTGTTCAAAAGATGGATAGCGCTATCTACCGGATAAATTACTATCCAGTGGATAAGTATTAACAAAACCAATTGTGTGATCCGCTTGATAGTGATTTATCCGGTGGATAGCGCTATCCACCTTTTTAACAACCGGGCCCTGACGGATAACCCGTCTACATATAAGTCCAAAGACGAATTTTGCCGTATGATGAGACAGATCGCGACGGATGTTTTGTTATGTTTAGACCGAGTGGAAGTCTGGATACCATAGACCTTTTTCATAAACAACATGATCTTCTCTCTGAATTTACCATTATCGTTAATTCTTAAATTGCTCTGAATTTACCATTATTGTTAATTTAGAACACTGTTTCCCAGGACATTTCAGAAAAGAAGAAATAAAAAAAGCTATGTTATTTGGACTGGATTCGAACCCGGAACTACCGCTACTAGGAACGTCTTCTTACCACTAGACCACCGAACAACAAGGCGATGGGAAATTATATCTGCAAGATATTTATTTGAGTCTTGCATAGAATAACATTGATCTACAGTGATTAGGCCTAAGCGCTGATTTCAAATGGTTAGCTTTTTGTTGAGGTTTGGTGATCAAGCTTTTCCATTTACTTTCTAAAATTATTTTCAAGCGAGTGATTTTATAGGCTTACTACAGGGTGTAGAATAAGCGCATGAATTTTATTATGTTAAAAAATTGAGGTTTGGTCAACCAGCAGCCTGGTGGTCTAGTTGCCCCCGCAGGGTTTTGGCCCAGAGGCCAAAACCCGAGGAGGCACCCTAGCATCCCCCGGGTGTATACATACAAGGACAAAGAATATTTGTTGAAAAGGTAAGAAATGTGTTTGTAGTGGGCGAAGCATTCTCGATTTGACGAAACTAGGCGCGCACGGTGGTCTCGGGTAATATTTTAGCAAGCGCGCACGGTGGTGTCGGGTACTTGCGCGCAACCACCAGGTCGCGTTTCGTCACCTTTAATAGCATCACCTTTCGCGATGCTTTCGCATTCACCACAGGTCGCGTTTCGTCACCTTCAGCAGCATCTTGCGGGTGTGCGGAAAACTCAGACCCAGCGGAAAACTCAGACCCCGCGAGATTACAAGAAGTTTTCTTCCTAGAAACCTTGAAATAATATTAAAAAACTGATTGTTGGACAAATCGCATGCTTTGAAGTGCTAAAATAATATCAGCCTCGGAATTCATCAAAATAAACGTGTTTTGTTGCGATTCCTGAATGGCGCTCTCTTCAGATGTTTGCTCAAGCGTAAAATACGCAACTTCGTCTAGACAAATCTGAGCGCTTCCGCTACACTCACAAACACGGGAAATCCGTTCTGTCTAGCACTGTGGATAACTATGAATGAATACAAGTGACTAAATTTGACTAACATTTTCGCGACTCTTTTTTTAATTTTTAATTTTTTCAGTGAAAAGTAACCGAAGTGCCGGCTGCTATTTTAAACCATGTTTATAGTTTTTCCCTGTTTGATCGAAAACGATGAACCGGGCAAGATAAATATCTCGCTGTTATCTTCAGTTGCCAATTAACAGGAAGTGCATTCTGTCGACGACTAAATTACAGTTCAATTGTTCTGGCAGCATATTGAATCAAAGTAAATCTGCACTGGTGGGGTGATTGCGTGACAATAAAACATTTTACGCGAGGTGAAAAGAATTGATCATGAGTGAAGTTTATTTCTTTTGTAATTTCGTGGGGTCTGAGTTTTCCGCTAGGTCTGAGTTTTCCGCTAGGTCTGAGTTTTCCGCTAGGTCTGAGTTTTCCGCACACCCGCATCTTGCAGCATTTGAAGGTCTTGCATTTACGAGTTCGCGTTTCGCCATCTTCGAGAAGCATTTTAAGGTGAGTATTTTGCACTTCAGTGATTTCTTTGAATTCAAAAGCATTCAACAGTACTGAATAAATTTGGTTTGTCAGACACAAATCAGCAACGGGGTCGACAGACTCGATCCAACAGATCGCAAATATCTCAGAACAGAATGATGAATCTCAACTCAAACGTTTGTAACACTGAAAACTCAGAGTTGCATCGATATTGTCAGATTATTATATTGTCTACAAATATATTGTTGCAAGTTTGGTTATTGTTGTAAGGGTTTCTGGTGACCTGTTTTTTGTTTCTTTTTTTTTTCAAAAATTACACGAATTTAATAACATACAATATGTTGCTGTTACACAGAATATAAATACAATACTATATGATTGTAATAGATTTCATTGTCAAATTTACAGATAAATATGTCGACTACTTAGTACATGGATGTTAACTTCAATGAAATGCTTGAAACGTTAATTTTTCAACAGTCGTATGCACAGTATTTATATTCAATACACATCCCATAAACAGGTTATCAAAAGCGGGGGCAGCTATAGTGAACACTATTTCTAGTGGTTAGAAGAGAGGATAAGTCAGCGAAGGGTCGTAGGTTCGAGTCCTGTCCGAACACTAAGGATTGTTCTTTTTCAACAAAAATGCTGACTTCTCAGAATTCCTTTCAGACTGTCAGTGTTCTAAATTAACTATAATCGTAAATTCAGAGCAATTTGAGAATTAACGATAATGGTAAATTCAGAAAGGAGAACGGGTTGGGCACGACGGCAATAACGCGATGACTTCGTCATCGCTTAATAATTTTTCAAGTGGTTTATAGCCTGAGCTGAGGCAAAGTGTTAGTGACGTCATATCAGTTGATATAGCAACTTCAAGCTCATGGATGATTGGATTTATTTACAACATAAAGAAAAAAGAAAATGACGCAGGAAGTTGGAAGTCTGAAATCAGAAGGTGGAAGTTGGAAGTCTGAAATCAGAAGGTGGAAGTCGGAAGTCAGAAGTTGGAAGTTGGAAGTCGGAAGTCAGAAATCAGAAGTTCCTCTTCGGCTTTCGTAGGGAAAAACGCAACCATAAAGTAATGTAATGTAATGTAAATCTTTATTTAAACACGGAGAATCATCAGTTAAGTTAATAATTAAAAATTAAAACTTGTACAACTGCTTTACATGATTGCCGTGTGGGAATCCGATATCTCAGATACTTTCTTAATACCCCGTTTAAACTGCCCAATAGAACAAACGCTTTCTAAATCTTGGGGCAAGTTGTTCCACAAACAGGCCCCGCTGTAGCAAAAACTTCGTTTTAGGTAATTAGTATTTGGCTTGGGCAGCGAAAGCTTTCCTTCAAGATTTCTTAGGTTATAATCATTAACGTGGCGTTGAGTGAAGAGACATTGAAGATAGTCTGGGGCAAGTTCATTCAATGTTTTATACATAATTAAAGCTTTCTGCTTTTTACGACAAAGGGACAGCTTCTCCCACTTAAGCATCGCGAGAAGGAGGTTGGAGCTCGTATCAAAGGGTGATTGAGTAATTACTCTGGCAGCGCGATTTTGTAATTTTTGTAATTTATCACTCAAACAGCCACTCATACTATCCCAAACCGGGCTGCAGTAATCAAAATGTGGTAATATTAAAGCATTGTAAATTTGAACTGCAACATCCGTCGGAATAAAAGGTCGTACACGTTTCAATGCACCAATGGCTGAAGAGACTTTCTTGCTTATCTCGTCAACGTGTTTAGACCAAGAGAGTTGTGCATCAATGGTAAGACCCAGAGATTTAGTATGGTCAACTCTCTTGATCATCCTGTCATCGATACTTATATTAATCTCCTCACATTGGGCATTCAATCTCTGCCTAGATCCGATTATCATTAGCTCAGTTTTGGCCACATTTAAACTTAATTTGTTGGCTCTCAGCCAACAGGTAAGATTGTTAAGTTCAGAAGTCACTGCTAATTTCAGATCAGCTAGGAGGGGGACATTGGGGGGTAGCCCATACCGCAATACCGCAGCATAAAATCAAAAATACCGCAATACCGCAACGAAAATCGACAAAATACCGATACCGCTAGTATGGATATCAGTCGGGTACAAATATTTTTGGAGGGATGTAGGATAAGCGATCTAGTTACGGTCAGTTGCGCGTTTTTCGTAGTCGTAGTAAGACTTATCTCGGAGAAGGAACTAAAGCTTTCGCAGCAAATGACCACGTGACACTCTCGTAACAGTTCCAGGTTGCATACCTAAATTGTTAATTGCTCTCTACAAGTGATATCCCTTTGTCCTCTTAACACTCCGAATTCACTATTATAATCAACTTTCGCTTTTTTTCCGAGAATGAAGCTCAGCAGTTGCTCAGCAGTAGTTGTTTTTTGTTACAGCAACTGATCACGTGACTCACTCGTAAGAGTTTAATACAGTTGTTACAGTTGTTTTTTGTTTAATTAATATCTCTCTCAAGTACCGTATTTATTCGATTAAACGCCGCGGCGTTTATTAAATTTTTCCTGATTCTAGTACGGCGTTTAATGGAGGGCGGCGTTTATTCAAGGGCGGCGTTTATTTAAAATCCAATTTATTTCTTACAAACAATAGCAACTAAACGTTTGAATTTTTTAAAAACAGAAACATGTTTCAGTGTTAATTTGTCTGAAATGTCATTTACTTTTTCGTTCTCACTTTGCATTTTAATACGATTGCGATGCATGTCATAGAATAAAGTTCACTCAATTTCAATGTCACGTCCTCTTCGTATATTATTCGAATAAACGCCGCATCATGGGTGCGGCGTCTATTCGAGGGCGGCGTTTATTAATATTTTTGCTCTCAAGTGCGGCGTTCAATCGAATAAATAGGGTAAGTTGGATTTATTTCCCCTGGTTTTCCTGTCTTCGGTACCATGTAAACGCGGTACGATGTACTACTCGTTTCGGTATCAAATCACTATTTTGGTATAAAACTGAAAAAAAAAACACTTTTGCGTAAATCATGTAAACTTGGTATAACTTCATACCGGTATACCGGAATGAAACTCATACCGGTGTCATGTAAACAGCCCCTTAGTTCTGCATAAAATTATAAGTGCAGCGAAACGTGACACTCGGTTCCGAACACTAGCCTACAGTCAAGCCGACCAAGGCATTAGTTTATAAGAAATGCCTGAAAGCTGAGAAAGTGTATCGTTTCTTGTCTTTCTTTGTGACTTTTGTGACCGTTGTAGAGAGAATTCCCATCATGTGATGTTACAAGCGATACAAACTTACTAAACACAGTTTCTAAGCTTTATAACCATTTTCTCTGCTTTCGGAAGTTCTCACCGCCCTTTCCCTCTTCATAAAAGATCGCCACAGTCTATTATTATTTCTCTTGTCTCGTCTGTCTCTGTGGCCGCCATGACAAAGGACACAAAGGTCATAAACCAAAACCATCCAACTGCAACGTGTTCGCAACTCCTTGTCAGTGTTTCAGATTGTCTCCTACTTAGACAACTCACGCAGAAGGGGTAGAGATTATATCTTGGGATCTCTAGGAGTGTTTTTTTTCATAATACTATTTGGGGAATGACAGCAAAAGTCAGCAAATCATCAGCCTGTCAAATACCGAAATACCGCGCAAAAAAACGTGTTTCACCGAATACCGCTGTCCGAAATAATCAAATACCGCATACCGCAGTCTCAGACAATACCGAAATACCGCGTTAAAAATTAAAATTTACCGAAACACCGCACGAAAAATGGGCCAATACCGCGATACCGCGAACCCCAATGTCCCCCTCAGCTAGCGTTTTTGCAGATAAAGTTATACTGGTGTTTAAAATAAGTCAAGGCGGGCATCTTCTCTGTCATGTACAACAAATAATACATCGTAATAATATGCCGTTTCTGCGAAAATAGGTTAAAGTTTTACGCGTTCACCGGATCGACTTCAGACTCTTTTTTTTATGTAGTTTAGCTCAAAGTTCGATTTCCGAACTCAATCGAACTAAACAGAACCGTGACCGTTCGATTTAATTCGATTTAATTCGATTTGGTTCAGACATGGAACTCACAAAAAAGTTTTGTGTTCGATTTCGTTCGATGGCGGAACTGCATCGAACTTTTTCGTTCGATTGAGTTTTTTTGAGTTCGATGGAACGGTTTGTTCGATTTTCGATGTGATACGCCGGGAATACAAGCGAAGGTGATGCGAGAGAGTGATAAGGCGAGAACAAAGGTGCTACACTTTTTTATTTAACACTGTGTGTTTAGATAACACCACCAACTATTGTAAGTAGGAAAAGCATAAACTTTGTTTAGTTTTTAATTTAAACCCGTTTTGTTACATAACAGTCCGTTTATTTCTTGCGTGAGCTTGCCGTATACTAATACATCCGGTGTTGGGGAACTCGTTACTTGGAGTTCCGGTTACCTTTGTCGTTTCGTTTATGTTTATGGTGTTGACGGATCGCCTAACCGTCAAGCTTGGTCACATCTAAGATAAAAAGCTGGCCAACTCTAATTCAGTTTTGTCCATACTTCAACGATGGGAAGAGTTTGCTTTGTTTCGATTTTAACTATTCTTGCACTGAGTTACAGCATGCAAGTTCAAGGAAGTGCTGGTAAGAGAAATACAATACAATACAATACGATAAGTTTATTAAGGTTACCAAACGGGATCTTAATACCTAACTTACAATGAATTTGAAACACGAATTCTTACTGTCTACTCCATTAAAAATACAGAAATATTTAAAACATAGTGTAGCGCGCTACACTGAATATTGATTTGCGCGTTATATGTATTCTTGATGTGAACCGAAAGCAGAAAACATTTCCTGCTGCTAAAATCATCCTCCATAAGCGTCTTATCATCGGCCTCAGTAATTCGAATTCATTTGTCCGAAGAAGCAGGCGATCAGGTATTAGGCATGTCGGCCAAAAATACGCTGAAAATAAGCGTCCTGTAACAACACTAAATAATTCTGTTAAAAGTACTCCGATAAAGCCGAGTGCAAAGCAGGTTAAAGTTAACGAAGAGATGGAATCAAATCTCAAGAAGATTTATGAACTAATAGCCGCAATGAACAGAAAATTGGACAAACTGGATCAGATCGAAATACATCTCGCTCGGATCGATGAAGATATTAAGGACCTGAAAGACTCTTAAGGCCCGTTTAAGTTATACACATACAATTTTTGATGCGATTTTAAATTTGTTGTGCTCTCCAATGCAACATTTGTCGCAAGTGTAAACTAGCGGCGATTTCCTGAGCGATTCTGGTGCAACATTTGCTTTGATTTGCTGTGATTTTCCAAAAATCGCCGCCAAGTTGCATCAGGTGATTCAGGTTTCGAACATGTTCGAAACCTCTACGACATCGCGCGACAAATCGTGCCCAAATCGCACTGAAATCGGCCCCCCTTCCAAAAATTGCACAAAAAATCGCCTGTGTAAACGGGCCTTTACACTTTTGTGAATGACACGACTGACGAGCTGAAAAAGAAGTAAAATACACAAGAAAATTCCATAAAGTTACTGGATGGAGGAGAATATTACCAGAATTAAAGCAAAAAAATTGCCATAGCATCAGGAGCTCATTGATGCGAAGCAACCTCGTGTTTTACAATTTACCCGAGGTAGATAAGTAAGATCCCTTTGCTAGTCAGTTCGAGATGTACTTGCCAATAAAATGGCAATCAGCGACGAAAATAATGAAGAGCACACAGCGTGATGATACCCCGGGGATGATAGAAAGCCAAGTCCCATCGTGACAAAACTGCTCCGTTACCAAGACAAAAAATTCATCCGCCCAAGCTCGAGTTTGCTGAACAATTTCCCAAAGAGATTGCAGAAACCCGGAAAAAGCTGTAGCCTATTATGGGGAAAGCGAAAGAAGATGGAAATACCGTGAAAATAACAAAAGACAAGCTATTCATAACTAATGGACACTAACAAAGGACATAGTGAGCATGAAGACCATGGAGAACCTATGGATTAAACACACTCTTAAGATAAGTTTCGCCTAAGGGCTTCGCCTAAGGGACTGTGCAATTATTATCAGGGGGGGGGGGGGGGGTGGAAAACCAGAGGGGGGGTGGTATAAAGTAAAATCAAAGCAAGGATAAGGGGGGCTCAAAGTAAAATAAGTCATTCAAGAGGAAGGCGGGGGGGGGGGGGGGGGGGGGGGGGGCTTAACATTTTATTTCAAGTGTTTATAGTTCTCACTGAAAGGCTTGATGATCTGTTCTGTTAGCTTGATACATATAACACTTCATACATATATCCTGGCCTAACTTAACTTAACCAGTCCCTTCGGTTAAGCCGTCCCTGTACTGAAAGTAGCCTTAAAGGGATAGTATCACGAGGTCGAAACTTGAAAACGTCGGCCCACTTTTCAAGTTTGATTCCGCAAATTCAAAAAGGCCGTCGAGAAGTGGAGGTATTTGTTGAATCAAAAAATCCGTTTTGATAGCCAGAAGAAAGAAAAAAATCACTTTTAACAGTGATATGTCCAAAATTCCGGTGCAAGAACAGTGAACAGTGCCGCGCGTGGAACCTCGTGATACTATCCCTTTAAGGTCAATACGCACTGAACACGTATCAGCTAATAAATGATAAATGCTGACGGCTGAACACGTATCAGCTATGTCCCCTGAAATTGTATTCCCTGCATTTCGTCTTTCGAGAATTCATTTGTCAAATACCGAACATTTCCCACATTTTGAGACCTCTTTTTGTCAAATTCCAAACATCATAAGAATTTCGTAAATCCCAGGATTCCTAACATTTTCCTTTGCACTGGATGGAGTTGAGACATCGGAAAAGTTGAGAGGGTACAAAGAACTCGTTTATATTAACATTTCTTCTAGTTTGACCACCAGCACATAATTGAAATGCTAAGTAATCAGCGTTTCATTTTCAGTTCGCCATTAATGATCTTCAAAGGGGGTTCGTTCGAACCCTTTGAACCCCCCTCCTACGCGCCTGTGTATCAATAGGATTGATCAGTAAAATATTTGTAACCAGAATCACTATTAATCCTCGGACGTACAGGGAGAAGAAGTAAGAGTAATAAAATCTGTTTCTAAATTCCGTCATTGAACCGCCAGCCACCTGTCAAAAAAATGTAACCTCAGTCTTTTGAAAAAGGCGCTAAAGTGGTACCAAAGGATGTTTATTAATTTTCTGTTCAGTAATCCTAATTGGCATCTTTTTTTGTCCCTTGCAATTAAAGTTATATATGAGGTATAGAATGCTTTCTTAAACATACATTTTTCTAGTTTCCTTCTCTACAGGCTCTTTCCTTAAAAGGAAAAAACGATAAACAGGGGCCGCTGTGATTTGCATAGTTTCGCTACTCTCGATTTTCATAGTAGCTTTGAAATTCGACATTGCACACTTCGGAAAAACTATCTGAGAAAGAAAATGGGTTCATTAAAACTCTAGTTTGTATACGGTAGATTTCTTCGCTCGGATAACGTTTATTTCTCAAATGTGCTATCTTTTCCACTCTATGTTTTCTTAAGGTAACTTTTCTAAAATAATTGGATTTTGCGAAAGTCAGACCTTGCATTAGTTTTACTATCGCCTCGAGTAACTCTTGCGCTTTCCCTGTGCTCTCCAACCTTTTAGCGTGTATCCATAACTCGCTATATACGCAAGCTTAGCATGCCAAACAGCAGATTCACCGTTTCCTTCTTTTTAGTTCCACCTAAAGTGAACCCGGAAATGATGAACCAATCAGTTCCGTTGGGCTCTGCATTTGCAATGGACTGCATTGTGGGCGGTAATCCTTCACCAAAGGTCAACTGGACAAAGGATGGAAGACATCTTGCTAACAACAGCACTACACTAAGCATCAATCATGTGACTATCGACGATGCAGGCCAATATGGATGTAGTGCAGAAAACAGGGCAGGAAGAATCCGCGCTAGTTTCTGGATGGATGTAACAGGTAAAATACAAAGACATGTGTTTCTGCTTTCTCTTTAAAGCATTGATGACACCTATTATGACAGTCGTGAAAATAAGTCCAAGCTTGAATTTAAGCATTGTGTGGAAGTCTGAGCCACTCGGACTTTGACTTTTAATATCAGTGGTCCGAATTAATAAATAATCAATAAAATAATATAATCATTATAGTTATATTTATTTATACATAAAAATGACTGCATCAAAACTCTGTAAACATATAATACTTGAAGTGTTGTTTCCTTTTAAAGAAAGCCCGACTCTTCTCTCTCCTTCCAGATACAATCAAAAGCTCCGATGAGTCAACTCGTGAATACGAAACGTTCTAAAAGAAATATTCTTCACCCAAAAAATTATGGTATAGGGATGATATCTGTTTACAAACATTCTTTTTGTTATTCAAATGTGCCAGCCACTGGAACAAAAGAACCCTTTGTTTCGGCAGCCAATAAGGCTCTGGTTGGCACATTAATAACAATTGGTGACGTCATTGATATCTTCCCTATATAGAGGTATACACTTAAGGAACAGATCCATATTAAAGTTTACATTCAGTTGCGTCACCCCGGTAAATGACTTTAATGACAAAAATCGCCACAGATTTTTCGAGTCGAATGTTTTGTGTCGCACTTTTAAAAATAAAGTATGCACCCAAATTAAGATTTTCGATAAATAAAAGAATGAAAAAAAATTCGACTTCACCGGGATTCGAACACGGGCCAGCGCTCCCGGTAGCACCGGCTGAGAAGTCCGTGTTTGTTTTGAAAAATCTATTTGAAGTCCTCAGATCGGTTTTAATTTTTCGTCAAAGGACGAAACACGAAAGATCAGTACAGTGTTTTTATTCACGGTTGATTATTCACAATGTATATTTATTTGCATTTGGAACGTATAAAAGGCCCGCACTGTCAGCGGAATTACCAATACAAGTTTACAGCAGATGGAAGGAGTGAAAATGTGCATATCTGTCCATGTCTGCGATAACTCGTTCATTACGCTAAGCGTATTCACGAGTTAAAAATGGGTCCCACGAAATGTTAGCAAACAATTCCAAGGAATAATCCCGGGATTGGGAAGCATCTTATCATTGTCAAGCTCAAATAGTAGTGTTTCAATTTTCAATCTATTCTCTTATAGTGTGTCGAAGATGCGGAAACGTTGATCAATCCCTAATTAATACTCATGCGTGAAGCGGCATGAGTTAGGTTGGCCCTCCATTTTTCCTCATGCGCGAAGCGGCATGAGTTAAAATTTGCCCTCCGTTTTAATTTATGCACACATATTTTAGTTTAATTATTCCCGGGCTTCCGCTTTTCCCTCGGTCAACACAGTACATATTTGACTTCCGGTTTTCAGGAATGACGTAAACAGTAACGCCACCAAAACAACGTCATGGAAGCGTCACACCGTCACGCCGCCAATCCCTAACCCACCCTACACTATTATTAATGTTCAAATTACTTATTTATAAGGTTCCAACGAATCGCTGGTTTCCTTGTGGTAGCCTTCTTCATAAAAGCAATTAGTATATGTAATCGCATGGGCCCGAGTAAAATTAAGGATTAATATCACGCGTGTTTTCAGAAGCTGTAGAAATTGCCCGAGTCGCGCCGTCACTCAGTCATGTCGTTTACAATACAATACAATACAATACAATACCACACCACACCACACCACACCACACCACACCACACCACACCACACCACACCACACCACACCACACCACACCACACCACACCACACCACACCACACCACACCACACCACACCACACCACACCACACCACACCACACCACACCACACCACACCACACCACACCACACCACACCACACCATACCATACCATACCATACCATACATACTCAGTCATGTCGTTTACAATACAATACAATACAATACAATACAATACAATACAATACAATACAATACAATACAATACAATACAATACAATACAATACAATACAATACAATACAATACAATACAATACAATTTTATTTTAATCATAACAATAGATATATACATTTTACAAGAACACACTAAACAAGAAAAACTACAGATAATATAATACTTCTAAAATATAGATTAACTTTAGAGCCTGGAGGCTAAATTAACCAAAAAGTTTTCAAGTTAGCCTCCAGCCATTTTATTTTAATACAGGAATAAAGGCTAAAGGAAATCAAAGAAAGAGTATTGAAGTTAATTTGATAATTTTATTTATTTATATAAGCGAGTACATAAAAATTGGTAGCTTCAATCAACGCGTCTTAGCTTCTAATGCGCATGAGTATAGGCTACTTGGAGCCTCTTGTTATTATTATTATTTTTTGTGTCACGATTTTGCATGCAAATTTATGCACGCATATTTTAAATTGTTTACTTCCTGTTCATAGCTTTGCCATTTACATTTCCGGTTTAGCGACTTCCGGCTACTCTCACTTCCGGAAAAACAGCGTTACTGAAGTGTCACGACAGCGTCTCCTACAACCCGACTTTCATTACCAATGTTCACGTTAGATATATATAACACTCAGAAGAATCACTGGCTTCATTGCCGTGCAGCCTTCATTTATAAAACATTCAAAGTAACAACGTGGTTTGCAGGAACGATGACTGAATGAGAGGAGTAACCCTTCTCCATGTCGGACATCTTCTTATGTTGTTTAAAATATATCATAGAACTTTCTTACGCATGCGCATGAGTATTCATTTGGCTACTTGGAACCTCTTGTTAAGGTACTTGCACTGGTAAATTTTCATGTTTTTTGGGAAGCAAGATATTACAAAGTATTTAATAAAATGATACTGCAATAACACATGTTGTAGTTTATTCCTTGAAGAATATATATTTTGTAAAAAAAATGTTCAAGTTAAATATTAATTGAAATATTGGAAGAACCCCTGGGGTGTCAAAAGATACGTTTTCAGTTTTTATGGTCCTCCTATTATGCCAAAGCTATATTTTTCGGTGGAATATTGTTCAGATAACAAAGAGGAACAGTTCTGTGCTTGCCACAGACAATCCACTGATTTCCTCTGTTTTTATTTCACTTTGTTTAAACCTGTTAATATTTAACTCACAACTTGGAAAATACTCACTCAACAATATGTGCCAAGCACAGATTTCTGTGTCATACGACAACAACGCATATACCCAAGTTTCAAGAGAAAATTCTAAAAGGTTTTGGAGAAAAACAGGTTAAACCGATGCTGTGCATAGTCCAAAACATTATTTCTTTTGAAAATTGGCCTCTCGCAGAACAAAAAAGTCGTAATTTGGTCGAAATTTGCGTGCTCTGTCGGCTGGAACCATTTTGAGAGAGGAAATGACCCAAAAAGACTGGAATCTAGCAAATGTTACACATTTTAACCCACCCCCCCTAAAATATGTTTTGTTCGTTTATACGTTGTTAGGTGTTTTCCATTTCCGGTTTCTATTGTGCACGTTCTTGCAAGTCACACGCACTCATCGCAAATATGGCGTCGAGACCGAAGAAGAAGAAACTTTCATCTTCAGAAAAACGAAAAATGCAACAGGAGAAAGGAAAGAGTGGTGCAAAGAAGAGAGGTTTAGGTGTTGCTGGAAGATTAGATTTTGAGCTGCCGGCAAATTGGAGAACGGAAGAGGTTCCTTCGTCGTCTAAAACTTCTTTGCATTTGATTTCACCGGGGAAGTCACGATACCGTAGCCAAAGAAGTGCGAAGGCAGTGATCAAGGAAAGAGGATTGAATCTTTGTTTGAATGAAGCTTCCGAAGATTCTGAATCACAAGAATCACAGTCAGATTTCGAAGGCAGTCCGAAGAAAAGTGTAAGCAAAGTCAAATCTGGACAGCAGATTGAACATCGTCTGTTTGTTTGCCAATCTTCCCAATTTGAGAAGCTAATTGACGACATCAACAAAACTTCAAAGTGCTCAACACAGGATTGCAATGGTAAGTTTTTCTCACCTTTCTTTCGTTCTCGTGCATGAAACGGGGGATAAAGTTCGCTTTTCACGTGCACTCACAACACAAAGGTGTTTTAATTTACGGAATTTCATAATATTCCAACAAAAGAAAGAAACATTTTCAAATCTTCACCGTTGCTCACTACGGAAATATATATTTATTATTTGCATTAGCCACGATGAGAGGGTGTATTTATATGTTATATGAATGTTATATAATTTTGGAACTTGGCATATAAATTTATACAGAACGTGTTCCCTGTAGTTTAATTTTTGATTATCACAAAGCTGCTCAAAGGAATGGATTTTGATTTATGAAAGACATTATATCCATCAAAATAGTCAACTAGAATTTACTGTTATAATTTCCTGGTGGTGTGTGCATGAACCATAGCTTGTTATTATTGCTTACTTTATATTTTTATTCTCTAGGTATCTTGGTGCCTACGAAGGTTGAACAGACTGGATTAGGCGGGTCAATGAATGTGACCTTTAGCTGCAACAGCTGCATCTTCAGGAATATTTCCTTTCAAGCATCAGCTATGGTGGAAGGATCTAAACGGACAGTTGTTGGCTTGGCTCTTGCAGTTGCTTTCGTAATATCTGGGCATGGATTTGCTAAGTTTTCTAGAAGCCTTCAAGAGTTCCTGGGGATAAGCGTCATTTCAAAAAATCGGTACTATGAGGTCATAAAGCTTATTTATCCCCACATAACTGACATTCTTGACGAAATGTGCAACGATGCCAAAGAAGAAATGAAAAGCATGAGAAGTGATGACCTTGGCAGTTGGAAGAGAGCTGTTGTTACGTCTGATGGTGTGTGGCACACACGTGGTCATTTTAGTAAAAATGGCTCTTTTGTTGTCAAAAATTACATTTCTGGTGGCCTTCTGTGGTATGGGCATAAATGCATGAAGGGCGGCGATGACGTGATAGAGGAGGAATTGTATCAAGGGACTTCGAAATCAATGGAAGGTAGACTAGCCGATGATTGTTATAACCGGGCAAAGAAAGAGGGATGCAAGATAGAGGTAGTGTGGCAGGATGGGGATTCCAGTTCATCTAAGTCGGTTGAGAATGCCTTTGGGCCAGGCAAAGTTTTCAAGTGTGGTGGCCATGTGGGACGAGCACATGCCAACAATCTAAAGGACATGTCAAAACAAAAAGTCTTCGCGGCACAACAGATAGCAAATCACAAAGCCAAGTTCCCTGCAGTTGAAAGTGCAAAATGCGAATGCAAACGTCATAGCCAGACATGTGGGTGTCTTTCAGAAACATTTATTAAATCCGCTCGTATAAACCACTTCTGCTGCTTGCAACAGTGCTCGACACCTGAAGAATATGCCAGAAGAATGCGAGCCCTGGGAGAAAAACACAGCCAGAACATCCATCAATGGGAGGGTGGAGAATGTGGCTTCCACAACCTGACCTCCTGCTCATGTGGCAGTTGTGATGAAGACAACGACATTGAATGCAATGGAAAACCGTATTCAACTAAGAACATTCTAAAGTGCAAGTTTCACCATCTGGCATATCAAATAGAGTGCGAAAGAAGAGCAGGAGATGCTGCTTCCGTGATCCACCGAGAAATGGGACGTGGACACTCTAACCTATGTGAGGCCCACTTCACTGTCCTGCCACATTTTCGAGCAAAAGAACAAAATTTGTCAAGGTTGAGTGAATTATATTGGTTTTATTCAGTGACAGTGCCTGTGTGCAAATCATACTATTTACTCGTGAAATTATTATGATTGTCAATGAGCTGAATTTTGAATGAACAGCCCCCAAAAAAGAGGGAACCAGAGCAATTTACATTAAAAAGTCAACAAATAGACCAATTTCAATAATTAAAAATTCAGCGAAAACAATAGACACAACTATGAGGCTCTGGGGAATAAACCCAACAAACTCTATAGAGCCTCATGCCATAGTCTTTTGTTTGAAGCTGAATTTTAAAATATCTAAATTTGGCTTTATTACTTCAATGAAATCCTAACTTTGACAGTAGATTGTTTACTTCAATTTTATTCATTCAAGAGTGTACAATGTACATTGTCTGGATTGTTGATTTGAATAAAATTTTCATCAAGACTGGTTCACATTGCCTTTACAATACATGTATAAGGGAAAATAAGATATTAATAGGTACAAGTCTCACAATTGACAGATAATAAAATGATACAGACAAATATTTAATTATTATTACTTGTGGTTTTGTCTAGGTTGCACTATATCACTTCTACCAACTGTGGCCTTGTTCAAGGAAATATGAGTTGGTCGATCAAATCTAGAGGAGAGGCGTACCACTGGGTAACCGATCTGTACGAGCGCTTAAAGTTGCCTATTTTTCCAGCTGTGGTGGAAGCATTGGTAAAGCAAGTTCAAGAACACATCAATACCACAGCAAGACAGCAGTCTGATGAAGGCAAGAAAAAGAGAGTGCAGCAAAAGATTGCCAGAGCTGAGGACCAGGCTGAAAGAAAAAAGTGGGGGAAGAGGCAGGCAGTGCAACATTCATATGGTGCTGATGATAATGATGATGGAGCAGGGGAGATCGAAGATCCAGGTTTGATTGCAGATGCTCAGAGTCTTATGGCAGCCATTGGTGATGCGAATGAAGTCACTATTATTAGTGGTAATAAGTGTCGATGTGGTTCCACCCAGCACAAACGCACTTCACATAGTCTCTGTCCACTGAACCCGAAAAATGTTTCCGCTAATTAGAATGAAATATAGGAGGTTGATAGGGGGATGATTACAATAACGTGAATCCATGCTAGCCTTTGTACAGATATTTGTAATAATTTCAAATGTTGATTTGGAAAGTGTACTCAGTTATGCCAATTTCATGTAGTCACTCACAAAAATTATACTTTTTGAGTGCTTGATAAAAACAGTCTGGCATTGTGGGGATGTACTAGAGTTCTTTGAATGATTTGGTATTCATCAGCATCCATACATGGTGGCCCAATTGTAAGTGAATTGTAAGTGAACTCCAGATCAAGTTGTCCAGGTTCAAGCCCTGGTCTCTGGGTTGTTGTGTTTTTTTGGCAAAACACTTTTTTCTGTTTTATTGAATAAATCAGTATTTTTGGGGGTAGGAAATTTTTGGGGGTGTAAAATTTCAGGCTCATCTAATTTTTTTGGTTCGCAATGTGAGGCTCCGTCTGACCCCCCTGTTAAGTATTCTGAGAGTACCCCCCCCTGACCAAAGGCAATAATTATAACATTTCAAAATGCAATGGATGAATGAATTTTTGAAACAATATCATATTTAATTTACACAGAGGTATATGTATGAACTTGTTTATTTTTTTTGGTTGGAAATAGAACTACAATCAATTTGTTGTGCATATTTGTCAATTTATAGCTACAGTGTAATAACTAGATTTTTATCAGGTACAATGTTTAGTTATTTCTTCTTCTTTATGGTGAGCCATTGGGCTACACCAAGATCTGCGCTGTTATCAAACAGACATTCAAAAGTACAATAATATATAATTCAATAAGATACCTTTCTTTTTTGGATCACAAAATCAAGAGTCCAAAAAGATAATTTGTACATAATCTAACTTACAATAACAAAATAATTTTTATTTGTTTTTGCTATGGTTTTATAGAAACAATGTTGCTTTCCACTGGTATGTGTAGATAAACAGGAACCCTATATACAATATTTTTTCAGTTTTTTATAATTTTGTAAATATTAATAAAAATATAATTGTATAAATTTCATACATTTGATTTGATTACTGATCTTTTAGTATTATACAATTTGCCTTTCGTAAAAAAAAATAAAAATTGAAATTTGTTGCTGTTGAAAAATCTCTATTTCTTTTTCTGCGAAGATTTCTTTCCTGCAGGCCACTTGGCAGCAGCAAGGTCACCTATGGTAACACGATAGACCTGCAAGAGAATGAAAAAAAATTCTCAACACCAATCTCATATCAGTTTAAAAATCAAGGACAATCTATAAATCCTTGTTTGTTTAGTGTTAGCAACCCACTTCAATGTAAAATTACTCTAGCAAATTTCAAAGCACCTAATGTCACCTTTGTGAACATATTCAAAAGCAAGTGAGGTAGACTCATCGACTTACAACAAAATTCAAATTATCCTGTGAAATACCATGTCAACATATACACGAGCAAATTATTAGCCACTGGAATGTTGAATGTTTTTCTTACCCTAACACCTGAAGGATCTGGCCTATCAATCAAATTTCCTTCCACAATTCTCCTGACAACCTCCTTCAGGCTTTCAGGGAAAACGTAAGTCGGGCTCCTTGACTGTCCAGGCCTTGCACCTAATGTCTGTTTGCTTCCGTACTGAAATGAATGACAACACAAAAACTAAGTACTAAAAGGAGGACGAGAAAACGAAAAACGTATGACAATGAGATGGATTTCCCTAGATTGCAATGTCTTTCCAAATGATAAATATTTCAAGGTAAGTTATCTACCCTGTGAACTAAGCTTTCTATCTTTCGAGTCCTATAGCATTTATCAAGTCTTTTGCCTTTGATTATTAAACGGGCGACCAATCCAAAACGAAATGCTCAGACTCCACAGATGGAGACGTCTTTTCGCAGGGAAACAAAATAAATCTAGCGGCGGAAATGCGGTATGAAGATAAAAGGCTTTGAAGCTCAGATCGATGGCTAGGGCTGAGACAATTGCTCACAGCGAACTCTCGACAAAACAGAAATAGTTCGTTCAAAAGAACAGTAACATTGAACCTACCCAAAGTAAACAGAATAGGCGTTTGTAGATTCGACTTCTTGCCTGATCCGGCGTCTCCCCTTCGTTTATTTTTTGCTGTCGCAATAGTGCCATCAAACCAGGCGGCGCAGATCCATAACTAAACGACATACAAAACACAACATTGTATGATGGCCGTAGGAAAAATAAAATATCTCAAAAAATACGAGTTTACTTACCCATTACGAGAAAATTCGGCATTAAAAGCCTCAAGAGCAAGCTCAAGCGTGGTGCTATTTACCGCCATTGCAGTGATCTCGTGGTAATTTCTCGTGTCCTCGTGTGCCAATAGTACTGACCGCTGGCTAATATCGCGGGCACGTAGCAACCGCTGCAATCCTTTCGGTCCCGACCCGGTCCCCCAAAGATATTTTTGCACGAAAATTCCTATATTTTAACCCCGGATTCTAGCCCTACCTTATAAGATATCAAGAAACTAATTTCAGATATTAAAATCACTAGTAAAGGTAGGTTTAGTGCCCAATTTTCACTTAGTTCTGAGGACCTCAAAATTTGCCAGTGCAAGTACCTTAATCAGTAGTTTTGTCTCAATCAGTCTCCCCTCAGGTTTATGTGTCTCCGACAAACCAAACTGTTCCTGAAGGCAAAGCAACCAACATCAGCTGCAAATTCACATCTGGTGTCCCAAAGCCATCATTATCCTGGAACTTTGAGGGAGAACGTCTTCCCGAAGAGGTATTTGAAACAGAGATTGACAACGGATCAGTCCTCCAAATGCAACACACTACAAAACAGATGGAAGGAACTTACCAGTGTATGGCAGTAAACAAAGCAAATAAAGTAGTTGTCACTTCAACCCTTCGTGTGTTGGGTATGTTTTCTTCTTCACTTCATTTTGGTCTTCATTTTCAGTATGTTTACAGTATGTTTTGAGTTTGTATCGTGTTTATATGTTGATTTCAATTTAATCATACACCTTTATGACGTCATAACTTTTTCAGTAACGTAAATTTTAACAAATCCATGCTACAGATTTTTTATTAGGATGTTCTTAAGCCGTTGACATTGGTTTTATTTGATGAAAATGCAAGATGTTTGAGTTTTAAGGGTTTTATGTTCTGGTCACATGACTTACCAAATATGGTTGTGTCTCATAAAATTTGGTGGAACCGTTAAAACAGAATGAACGTGACCAAACATCATAGCCGAGGAAGTAAAGAAACTCATTATATGACGTTTGGAACTCTTCCATAGCAACCACCTTGTAGTTAAGTTTCTCCCCCCTTTATAGAACACATTCTTGAAGTTTGAATTCTAGTCACGTGACATGTGTTCTTCAGAGTAAAATGGGGAACATAAAATCAAATTCAAGTAAATGTTTTTGGTACTTATACCTTACGGTGTGGGTGCGCATGTCAAAGCTTAATAGCAATGAGGTAATTTAGGAAAATAGGTCACGTGACTTGCGAAAATGCTTATTAACTTTTTAATTGCAATTACAGATGCCACCTTACAACAGGGTCGTAACGAGGTATGTGGGATCAGGGATCATAAGGGTGGGATCAGGGATCAGAGTTATAATCAGGGATCAAAATAATTTTTGAAAAGGAAAAAGTTAAGACAAATAAATGTAAAAAGATCAGGGAATAAAGTTAAAATAGGCCGCGTTGCATCTATAACTATAAAACATGATAAAAGCATGAAAAAGAACTGGAAAGATCATCTGTCAATGACTCTAATTATAACTAATCTGTTAAACATGAACGACTTTTGTATAAACCGCATGTTCATCTAATAAGTTTAATCGCTTCTATGCGCTTCGGATATCCGCTTTTTGGTCCTCTTTTCGTGTTTTTCAAACCTCAGCTTTTATAACAACTTTTGTGAAGTTTTGACACAGCTCCTTCCTGCTGCGTTGCGCAAGATGCTAACTAACGCACTTAGCCCAGTACTACACAACAATTACAAGCTTATTGTACAACAGATAAACAATGTATTTCCCATCTATTGAGATATACCTACAACGCCACTGTACAACTATAAAAGAGCCATTCCTTGTGTCAGAAAATATCTCACATGCTTAAGAAATCAGCTAAAAAGCCTACAAAGAAACACAACTAACATCCTGACTCGTCCCCAGTCGTCTCTCTTGGACGCGGGAGACGCGCGTGGGGGATAGATGCGGAACGAGAGAAGCACGACCGAAGGGGGTGATGGGAAGGAGGGTAAGGAAAGGGAAAGACGTCTCCCCTCTTTCCCATCACCCCTCGCGCTCCCCTCAGACTAACATCTGATCGAAAATGCACCATTGTCATTGGCTAAACTATACAAGCCAATGAAAAGATATAACATTTGATCCTCCCCAAGCGCTCATAAGTAGCTAACATTCTACAACTTAACGTCAAATCACTCTACGAGACCTTTCTACATGGGAGCAACTGATGAGGTTCACAAAAGAAGCGAAACTCGAGTCTTGCTTTAAGAGTGTACAAAAGTAACCACTTGCATCTGTAAGAATAACAAAACAGCTAACATGCTGGAGATTCAAATATTTCAAGCTGGATGTAATGACGCCATACGCCTGACAATGGACGTACTGCTTAACTCTGTGAAACACGTCAATTTTAACGCAGAACAAACACTGAGGAGCTGAAAAAAAAATGCAGGATGTCTCGATTCCAATATAGACCATGACTATCGCATGAGACTTGGATCTTAGAATCTTTTAGCCGTGATGAAGAAACACTATCTTGCAAGTTATGCTAACCGCAGACTTGCGCTCACATTAAATCACGGACTGGGAAATGAACTGATCCGAAGCAGCGGATAATTACAATTTAAGCGACCACCTACTCAAAGTGAGCCAAAGAAACTCCATTGTTATGCCAAGAGCTAGCAAACAAACGACGGCATAACTAAATATTCTAAACTGCTATGGAAAGCGTGAATTCCACCTGTCAGTAGCACAGCTAGAGATTTTTTTCCTAAGATCAAAGAAACGACAACATTTAAAACAACAGACCTGTTATAATCTTCATTTTGATCTAAAAGGAAAAATATCTCAGGCACGTACTTGGGATAGACTTATTGCCTTATTCTAAAGCTGGGCTAAAATTCTTTTAGCGACGAGCAGGATTTGTGCTGGGCCTGTCACTTTCCACCTTTAACTGTCGTTACATGTATGTGATTGGTCAATCCAAACTTGCACCACTTTCTTAGCCAATTACAAATAAAACCAAAACTATGCAGTTGTCTGAATTGTGACTTACTCATACACGTTTTCCGTCAGTTGACGCTGTCCGTGACATCTTTCTTTGCACATGGCATTGTTTTCTTCAATGTACGATATAAAGTATTTTCTTCGAATACGGATTAGTTCTCTGCGTCGATTTGATCTTTGTAATTCATCAGGTGCACAATTACTATAGTTAGCTTTGATTAAAAAATATACCGATATATTACTTTTTGGTGTATGAATTGAGCGATTTTCTTCATCGAGAATCATTTTTTTTGGATCATTTTTTTTTCGCCACGGGATCAGGGACTTGGGATCAGGGAACCCAAATCACTGACATTTTGGGATCATGGATCAGAAAAAAATAGGTAAAAACGGGATCAACAACTAAAAACATACCTCGTTACGACCCTGTTACAAGGCAGAATAATACTGCTTACACTTAATTAAACAACTTAATAACAAATAGTTTCAAAGTTACGGTGTGTAACCTTTTCCCGGCATTTTGTGACATCACTGACAGAGAAATGTCACGTGATCCCAACAAAAACTCTCATATGATAAGTTTAGTCAGAAGTAAATCATGCCTGGTCCATCAAACTATGGTGTTCATTTTATTGATAGATGAAACAGATTTTTAATTTCTTTGCAGGGGATTCTTATTGAGCCTCCTACACATGCCTTAAAGTGCCTATCACCCCTAGAAAGTTATTTTCAGAATCAATTCTATGTACATTGAATAGTTGAATGGTAAAATATTTCTTGTTTTGAATGTCGCGTTAGTGAGTTATAGAGATATGAATTTACAAAATGCTAATTAGATGACGTCAACCCGGGAATTTCCCATTATTTCTACGCCAATTTACAGTGCGCAGTTTAGAGTTGGAGGTTAATTGATTTGATAAATATTAAAAATAAACTGTGGATAGTCAATTGATTCGTAAAAAATATTACTCGGAGGTAAAAACAAGTAGTCCCTGATGAAGAGATAGTAATCTCGAAATGTCGGACGACTGTTATTCGTTTTTTGGTGCTATTTTTGTTATATTTGACATTCCTGTTTTTACCATATTAGTACATAGCACTACACAGTTCCCTTTTATTCTATTTTATTCGGTAAAAACAAGTAGTTGTATAATAAATGATTCCCGGGTTGACGTCATCTAATTAGCATTTTGTAAATTCAAATCTCTATAACTCACAAACGCAACGTTCAAAACAAGAAATATTTTACCATTCAACTATTCAATGTACACAGAGTTGATTCTGAAAATAACTTTCTAGGGGTGATAGGCACTTTAAGTTGCCTGAGTTTGATTTATTAGTTCGTATTGTTTGTTTGTTCTCTTTTAATAATAGAAAAACCCACCGTTGAAATAAGCCCAGAGTCCTATCCTCCATTTCTGGCCGGTGATCAACTTATATTGATTTGCAAAGTCAGTGGCAAAATAGTGGAGGTCAAATGGAAAAAGAACGGTTCCCCAGTGACTCCAAGAGCTCGTATTAGTCGGAATGATGACAAGAGTACTCTTGTTATTGAAAATGTTGAGGGTGGTGACGGCGGTTTTTATACTTGTGAGGCACACAACGACGCGGGCATTACGTCCTCTACTGTGGTGATCGATGTTAGTGGTAGGACGACATTTGGTCACAGTTTAAGAGGAGGTATAATACAGACAAGCACTTATTTGTAATATAGCAATTAGAAAAAACACAAGTATATTGTAAGTATAGTTACTACAGATTAACATTTAATTATGTCTCAAAACATTGACGTTCTTGAGGATTTCGTTCACGAGATCAAGAATAACGACCGACATCTGATTGGTCAGTTTGAATGACGTCATGTAATTTTAGAGTTGGCGGAGTTTATTGATTTTCTTAGCCTCTCACACATTACGCGCTGCACAACCAAAAAAGCCCCAGCACTGATGACTCGATGAAAAGAAATAGAGACCGTGTGGTCATGGGACCGAGAATCCAAATAACCTTCACAGCATAGTCGCAAGCTAATATTAGATTAAAAATAATTATCATGGGGAATGGGTTCTGTTCTCTTTGGTCATCTCCTTTTCTTGGCCACACTAGCTTAATAAAAACTATAGAATGCAAGAGGCTGCAAAATATCCGTGGTATTCCCAGAGGCTTACACTTGCGCGAAAGCGAATTACCCCGTGGAGTGGCAGTGATGGACAGCTGTTTACTATACGCACGGGCCAGCTGCGGGCCATACCTTTGAAATTAATTTGCAGTGTGACACTTGCAGCCTGTATTCTAACTATCTTAATTATCATAATCCCAAAATATCAGGTAGTATATTAAGTGGAAACATATTACAGTTCCCTGTTTATACGCTAATCTTACCGTACCTGACTCATTTATTTACTTATGTATTTATGTATGTATTTTTTATTTATATGTTTTATTGCTTTATTTTTTCATTAATTGGTTTTATATCGTTTTTATCTCCTGTAAGTTGATGTTTAACTTACAGGAGAATATTGTGGGCTAACCTGCATTCTTTGTCGATCCGGTCCATCACCGCATTTTTGTTGCATTTTTGTTCACATTTTTGTTCGCATTTTTGTTCGATACTATTACTAGATTTTATTCCACACGAGTAGCCTATTTTAACCTTATTGTTTATGCTGATCCTCGATGGTCAATTGGTGTAGTGCACGGTGGTTTCGCGTTCGAACGGTATAGGGTTCGAATCAGCATGAAGTGCGTTTTGTTATGTTCTTTTGCTTTCTCTGTTTCCTTTTTCTTCTGTCAGGTACATTGTGTCTACGTTATTCTAATACAGTGATTCGTTTGTTAAAAAGGCGACGTCACTTTAAAGTGCCAGTTTCGATGATTTGCCTATTCTCACTGCATACGTAATTAGCGCATCGCGGAATTCATCTTTTATCCCTCAAATTCCACCGGGCGTTCATGCTTTTTGGCAAGCATGATGCTTTGCGCCCCCCTTTTGCATAAATTCCGTGTCTCGGCCTCGATCGTCCTCATTTGGCCGGCGTTCCCGTCGAGGAAGCATCTATCTCTTTTTCTAGTCAACCGGCACCAGCATACTATGGCTGATCTTCCAGACCTTCCTCCTCCGCCTGCTGCTCCTGTTGCTTTAGAAGAACCGGCCGGCGCTGTTCCCGCCGCTGAAGTGGCCGTATAAGTTGTTCCAGCTGCCCCGGCGGTTCAGCCTCCGGTCGCTGACGCTTAGGTATTTTTTCTTTCCTGCCATTTTGTTATGTCTCCTCGTCTTGCCACGCGTTTTGTTCGCAGCTTCATTTTCGTCTCTTTCGTTTGGTTATTTTTGCTATTTTCTAGCGAGGTGCTACCGCTTTATGGCGAGAAATATTGTTTTATCTGCTAATTTGCTTTCTTTGTTTTCCGCTTTGTAAGCGACGTGTTAGCGTGTTACCGCCCTAGGCGAGGAATGTTTATTTGCATGTTGTTTTGCTGTGTTTATTGTTTCCGCTGTTAAGCGAGTTGTTTGCCGCTACATAGCGAAGAGTTTCATTTTGCCGCCGTTTTGCCGGTTTTTGTTGTTGTTTCCGCTTGTAAGCGTAGTTTTAATGTGTTACCGTCGTAGGCTAGGAATGTTCATTCGCATGTTGTTTTGCTACGTTTTTTGTTTCGATGCGTACGGAGGTGTTTGCCGCTATATAGCGAGGAGTTTCATTTATGCCCTGTGTTGCTCATGTTTGTTGTTTCCGCTTTGTAAGCGAAGTATTAGCGTGTTGCCGCCATAGAGCGAGGAGTGTTCTTTTGCATGTCATTTTGCTGCGCTAATTCCGTTATTGTTCCCGCTTCGTAGGCGAGATGTTTGCCGCGGGATAGCGAGGACTCTTTTTATTTCCGTGTTGTCTTGCTTATATTTGTTGTTTCCGCTTTGTAAGCGAAGTATTATCGTGTTACCGCCGTAGAGCGGGGAATGTCATTTGCTTGTTATTTTGCCGCGCTTATCGTTCCCGCTTCTAAGTAAGGGTGTTGGCCGCTGTATAGCGAAGGGTTTTTTATTTTCAGTGTTTTGAGGTGTAACTCGCCTTCGATTTGTTTTGTTGGCGCAGCGTGTACTCTTTATTAGCGTTTATTTTTGGTGTATGTTTGTGTTTTCTGTGCGTCCTTTTCTTCGCCATTCCCGTCGTTGACCCTGGGGGGCCTTCTCAGTGTCTCTAATATCTGGACCTGGTTCGGATTCTGGGGTCAACGGGGGGTTGGTTTCCCTGTCGCCGCCTTATCATTTTTTGTTTCTATTTCCCATTTTATTTTTTGTTTGCACCCGTTTAGGCTTATCATTCTCTATTCGCCGCTCGAATTATGGCGGCGCGGGACTCATTTATAAACAAGAGTGGACCTGTTCCTGTATGTTCTATATCACAGGGAACCCAACCCTTCGTTGGCCCCCTGGCTTCTCCTGATATGGTCGCCTCACGTCCTGAATTGGGGGTATTGTGTCAACTTCGTTTTCGTGACCCAGACCATTTTCTAGCTGGCACTATTCACCCATGTTTGCCGGTATGGGAGCACCTCCTAATGGCCTTGGTCGCCTTGACCAAAGCAACCCCGTTGCACATCCACGCGTTAAGGAGTATTTAAAGTTCGTTCGCGAGGAACAAGCAAGCCTGGCCGTTACCCCTTCCCAAGCCGTGCCCCTTTTCTTTGTTAAGTTCCAAAAGTTAGTCGCTCATATAAGGGGAAAGATTGCTAATAGTAAAACTCTTTCCAAGATCAGTAAGTATATTTTGGTTCGTGATACTACATTTTTTGTCGTTGATTTCTTTACTGGCGATAGAGCGTCCGATTTGGGTCGTCTGTTAGCCGACCAGGTTTTTCACTTAAAGGACCGTCGGGGTTACTTGTTGCGTTTTACCCTAACAAAAACCCTGCGCAAGGGGAACTCTCGTTCTTTCGCTTTAATTCCTTTTCGCTATTCGAACGTGTGCCCGGTTAATTGGATAGCTTATTATCTTTCAGTGTGCGGTTTGCTTAAGATTCGCCTGGCCCCAGGTTTTTTCTTTAGAACGTCTAGCCGCAATAGGGATGTCAGTCCCAAGCCTTTTTTGGGCTCAGCCTTTAATAACCGGCTCCGTGGGTATCTCGTGGAGGCAAACATCCATGGTGGGGAAACCCCACACAGCTTTCGTGTGGGCCTGTCTAACACTTTAAGATTGCTAGGCTGTTCTCAGGATGATGTAGCGCAATATATAGGGTGGCAGAGTGGGGAAATGGCAAGCCGTTACTCCCGGGTATCTGGCACAGCGGGCTCTCTAGCTATCTTGGAGAAAGTCCTCCCAGAAGCAGTTGGCTTAGACAAGACCCCGGTCTCTCATCCTGGGAATCTCCGACCCGCATGTGACTCTTGAACTTTTAATATAGCTTCGGTTCATTTTGTTTTTGTTTATTCTAGGCGTTTTGTCTTTGTTATTATTTTCTGGGCGCGTTTTCATGAAGGTAAAGGGATTTCTGAGAGTTGGGAGAGGTTACATTAAAGGTTGTGTTTCGCACGGTTGTCTTGCGATTTACTTAGCCTGAGGGTGTCCTTTTCGGTTATAGTTGGGTAGCTGTTATCCAGCGTCGCGGGTAGGAGCGGACTCCTCCCATAACTTAGTCTGCCGCGATGTGGTAATGGGGATGCAGTGAGAATAATTTACTATTCTCACTGCATACGTAATTAGCGCATCGCGGAATTCATCTTTTATCCCTCAAATTCCACCGGGCGTTCATGCTTTTTGGCAAGCATGATGCTTTGCGCCCCCCTTTTGCATAAATTCCGTGTCTCGGCCTCGATCGTCCTCATTTGGCCGGCGTTCCCGTCGAGGAAACATTTATCGACCCGCCCACCTCCCCTGGTGCCGGTTGACGGCCCTTATAGCCTTTCTTCCGCTGCATACCTGCTACCACAGTAGTCGCGGACTCCTCCCATAACTTAGTCTGCCGCGATGTGGTAATGGGGATGCAGTGAGAATAATTTACTATGTTGCTTCTTTGTTTAAAATTTTCTGAAGCGGGCACTGTTACGTTTACTTACTACTATTAAACGGTCACTACAATTTGTCTCATAATGGAGTTTTATTGCTCTGATCTAAGGTCCGGCCAAACGTTGCGCGCATCGTGTTACACGCTTTTGGCCACCTTGTTGCAACATGTTGCAACATGTTGGATGGTGTTGGATCAAGTTTGAAAATGGTTAAATTTGATCCAACACCATCCAACATGTTGCAACAGGCTTGGCCAAACGCGTGTTAACACGTTGCGCGCAACAATGTTGCAAGATGTTGCGTTCGTTTGGCTGGGCCTTTAAGAAAATAAGATCAGGGAAATTATTATCAGAAAAAAATTGACTGTAGGCTTTAACTCCGCGAGGATGGAGCCCTCAGCATACGAAAATATTGGCCCTAAAAAAAGTACTCTGGGTGCCCTATTCTCGCGCTCCCATTTCTCTCATAAAATTATTACACGTCTCTCGTGTCTCTTATATTTTCGCCACGGAAAGTTCACTCGCGGCTTCGCTCGTTGCCGGCCTCTGGCCAGTCGGTCGGTCTTCGGCCGTTCACTTAGGTCACAAGAACATGAAACCAAAACATTTAAAATATGTTCATTATTTGCAGGAGCTTATCACTGTCGCCGGCGTGACATATCTCACGTTTCACCGGGCTCTGCTACGGTGATGCTTTATATCTGTCATCAGTGATCCACGTGATCGAGAATATTCCGGTTATCAATTTTTTTGACATACCTCAAATAGAACCACTTAGTACAGCATAATAAACAGTGCCATAGGACATTTGAATGATCACACATTAGGATTTCATCAACAGACTTAAATTATCGCAAGGTTACGTGCCCGGTGTTGACCGTACCCATTTATACACCTGGGTGAAGAGAAGCAACGAGGAGTAAACTTTCTTCAATGGAAGAGATCACACTGGAACCACTAACAACTCAATAAACCACGCATCCTAATCTAAATGCCTAATTGCGACGTAAAAAGAACAATATTCGGACAGTTTTGCATGATGGGAAAAACTTACAGGAGATAGCCCAAAGGGCACTTTGATGAATACAGGCTTTTATGATCTCATAAAAGTTTTGATT
Organism: Dendrophyllia cribrosa; assembly: GCA_024195265.1. Lineage (NCBI taxonomy): Eukaryota > Metazoa > Cnidaria > Anthozoa > Scleractinia > Dendrophylliidae > Dendrophyllia > Dendrophyllia cribrosa. The sequence goes on along the minus strand of JAJLRJ010000014.1, from coordinate 9,625,658 downwards.
TCAATATCACGATAACATTGAAATTCAAGTTTCAGAAGCTTGAATTCCAAAGAATTAAGACCTCTAAAAGGTAGCACGATCACCGTTACTTTTATATGGAAGTTATATGGGAGTTCCCCCGGGGATATTCCTGAAATCTTACTGATTCTTTTTATTGTTTTATAGGTTTTCTGGAGTGTACAAATAATGGAATGATTGTTACACTGGATCACAGATCAATTGCCAATATTGACCTAGACAAAGTCACTCTGAACGATTCTTTTTGTGAATTGTCTAGATACGGATCTTCAAACTCAACACACCTTTCGATGATTGTTCCTCTTGATTCGTGCATGACTAAACATTCTACGGAAGGCGACACAATCACTTATGAAAACATCCTAATAATTAAGACCCGCGAATATACAGGCGCCGCCAATATTTCCAGGGAGTTTAAAGCCAGTTTCCCCATCAGATGCTCCTACCCTCGCTCTGCTGTGGTGTCTGTCGCCAGCTTCTCTCCACGACAGAAAGTCATCCACATCAAAACAGGTATTTATTGCTTAATCGTATCAATAACAAAATCCTCGATTGTGATTAATGGTATGCGTGCCTATTTCTTACGAAATTAGCGCGCGGTCACATAGGTGTCCAATTACAGCTATCCAAATACAACTTTTTGTAATATTAATTGGACACCTACGTTGCGCGCGTCAATCAGGTGCACTTGAATGGCTTCTTTCTAGCTGTTTCTCTAGTGGTTTCAAACTGATAGAAAATATCCCTGACGTTTTTAGTAAAATAAAGTCTACATAGATTTTTTAATCTCAATTTTTGTTGTTGTTGTTGTTGTTGTTGGTGGTGGTGCGATTAATTTGGAATTGGACTTCGTGTTGTGCTCGTAATTTCATATCGTCCTCGGGCTACGCGTGCGGCCGATTGTTATTTGTGTCGCCATGCAACGTTTCTCCCCACTAATTGTGGAGGAGCGTTGTGTGACAACCCAAGCCACGGCTGCGCAGGAGACTACCCTCGATCATGCTGCCTCCGATTGTCACAACAAATGACGTTTAGTTAAGTCTTTCATTCCTAGAGTCAATTATGGAGACATGTAAAATAGTTCTGTCGATGAAACCCTATGGTGTGACCATTAAAACGAAACCTCTTCGACAGTACTTTCGCACAGTACTATTTGTTTTTCAATATTTTACAAAAAGAAATTTGGGATTTTTCTTGAATTTTGATTTTTGGCGCTCTAAGGAGTTAAAGAGTTAATTGACCACCGTTCTAAGATCTTTTGTTTTCAATCAACAGCTGAGTATGGTAATCTTACCATCGCGATGGACTTGTACGAGACGGGTGAATATGAGACTGCATACGTCGGCTACCCTGTAGCATTCGATCTCAACGAGAAAATGTACGTGGAAGTCAAGATCACATCAGACGAAGCCCAGTTGGTGATAATTCCTTTAAAATGCTGGGGTACTCCTGATCCTGACAAAGCCGATGGCATGTCGTATGCATTTATCGACAAAGGGTAAGGACTATGCCCATTCTCAATGCCATCTACATCTCCCCACGATGGGGGGTACTCTCCAAAACGTTTGTTGGGGGTGGGGGTGGGGTGTACCGCTGGACCCTTACCTTGTACAAGACCAGAAAACGTCAGTTTAATGGCGAATCTGTTTCAGACTGAATACCTTAAGTAAATACCCTGCCTAAAGTAAATACCTAAAGTAAAGTAAATACCCTGCTCCGAAAAGCCCACAACTTCATGTTCAACTTTTTGTAACTTTTTATTGAACATCTGCAACGACTGTTTTTATAAACAGCACCACTAGAAAGTACAGCTCATTTTTTTTCATTTAAATGGTCACATTTTAGGATTTCATCCACAAACTCAAAAGTTAGAACCACCTTGTACAGCATAATAAACAGCACCACAGGAAAGTACTGCTCAATAGCTTTCATTTGAATGGTCACACTTTAGGATTTCATCTACAGACTCAAAAGTTAGAACCACCTTGTACAGCATAATAAACAATACCAGAGGAAAATACTGCTTAATAGCTTTCATTTGAATGGTCACACTTTCGGCGGATTTCATCTACAGACTCAAAAGTTAGAACCACCTTCAGTTGTACAGCACAATAAACAGTACCACAGGAAAGTACTGCTCAGTAGCTTTCATTTGAATGGTCACACTTTAGGATTTCAGCCACAGACTTAAAAGTTAGAACCACTTTTCACAGGATGATATACAGCACTACAGAATAGAACTGCTCAGAAGCTTTGATTTGAATGGCCCGGCATTGGAGGATTTCATCCACAGACTCAAATAATTTAACCCTGTCACACGAACGCAGGTTTGATTCCTGGTGTGAAAGAGCTAAAATTTTGTTTGCTTTACGCAGTTGCAAAAAGGATGACACTCTGGTTTATGACTACAAAGAGAGCGCTGTGCAGCGGTTTACATTAGACGCATTCCGTTTCCTTGGTGAAAGTGCAGATGCTGAAGTTTACCTGCGATGTAGTGTCGAGGCCTGCCTGAAGGGTGACAGTGAATCGCGCTGTGCAAAGGGATGTGAGGAGAATTCATCCAGGAAAAGGCGTGATCTGTCTCTTGATGCCTTGGCTGAACAGACAGTCACTATCGGGCCTGTGAGCAAACGAAAACAATTTTCAGTAACAGTACATAAAAGTAAGTAGCAAGTTTATTATTTCTAAAATGCAAAATAGCCGATTTTCTCTCTTATGTTGAATGGTAAGGGCGAAACGCAAAGGACCTGAGGAAATGCGCGATGGCGCGAAGCACCGATCCCGCGCGATCCCGTGCGTGCCTCAGACGCCTGACTCATCTTCTTCAGGCAGACTCTCCCAAGGTCTCCTTATTTTTTCGCCCCTTTTTTCGGTGGATTAGCGCAAAAATACGGACTGTTTTGAGGTCTAATTTGTTTGTCAGAGAAGGAAGATTTTAATAGCGACTTTACCTGTCAATTCTACAGGACGAATCCGCCCGATATCATATGAGAACAAATCGATAATTCATTTCAATATTGTTCTGCACTCTACATGCCTTATACTTGCCTAATTTTCTATTTGAAGTTGTATATTTTTCTGTGAAATTGTTTATATTAGGGAAACAAAGAAAAGTAGGAATGGCTTATATCCGGGGGGGCTTATAACGAGAATACCAGGGCTCCTGCAGAATACTTGTTTTGTTTACAGGTAGATGGGCCTAAATTAGCGGGAGGGGGGTTGTGGGAGGGGGGGGGGGGGGGGGTGCTTATAACCGATATTTTACGGTGTAGAGTTAAAGGAAGACGAGTGAAGGTTTAGAAGAAGCAGAAAAGCTGTTGTGGAGATACGAATCAAAGGAGAGTGTTGTTGCAGCCATTTAAAGTTCTCACAAACTTCCACTGTGGTTTTTCATAACAGGGGAAGAACGTTTTCTATTTCTTTATTATGAAATATGCGCTCAAAATAGTTTTCATTATTTCCATGTTACGGTTAATGGAATTCCGCTACTCACCGGGATCTTAGAATCTCGCCGGTTTATTTTTATTTATAAAAATCGATATCACTCAACTCGAGGCGTGACTTTAGAAATGCAATAATTAAAACATTCTTTGTTTCGTTGTATCTCTCCAGAACAAAAGTCCAAAAGTTCGCTGTCCGTTTTCGCCGTGGTTGCCGGTGTTCTGGCCGTGGCAGTGTTGACCGGTCTGACCGTTGCCTTGGTGATGTTGTACAAGCGTTACCGCAGCGCCCAGACTGCTCCACGGGTTGTGTACTCCAAAGCCTCCAGTGAGGATCGCGTCTAAGGGGACTGGAAGTTTATTTAGTGCACATCGTCGCGATGTTAAAAGCTGTCTTCCTTCACTTTAGTTTTTTTGTGTTCTTTTACTTTTTTTGATTCTTTAGCTACTAGGAAGGAAGTTCCTTAGTTTTCTTAGCTATAGCCAACAATTCGGCAACAAATCGGAACGAGCATTATTTACAAAAAAAAAATAATTCAAATCACATTAAATGAAATAACCTTATGTTTACTTTAATGCTTTTGTATCAGTTATTTTAAACATTAAAAAAATGTTTTAAAAGATAAAATTAGATTCATTTTAGTAGATTTTTTTAAATCTAACTTAACTAAAGGCCCGGTTCAAACGTCGAACTTCACATGTGCCGAATCTAATGCAAATGAGCAAAATCTATTGTTCTTGCTCATTTGCATTAGATTCGGCACATGTGAAGTTCGACGTTTAAACCGGGTCTTAGGCAAGCAGTGATCGAAATTGATATTTAGGAACAAACAAAATTGGGATAAATTCATGATTAATTCAAGTATAAACACCTAATTGAAAATGTTGTCTCATAAAAGTATAAACGAGAAGTCCAAGGACTACTGCAAAGCTGATACAACTAGTAAACCTATTCTGAAACAATATTTCGGCTGGCCAGACCAGCCTGCTTTAGGTTTAAGATGTTCTCGTAAAAGGAATGAACTATGAACGATACGACCGAATGGTTTTCTGTGAAACGGAAAAATATTACTGTGTTCTCAGATAAATTGCACTTTATTATAACAAAGCAGTAGTTCTAAACCATCCTCTGCCGAACAACTTTTAAATATAGGAAGGAATAAATGTTAAACATCAATACCCCCAAATGGAATGTTAGCGAGCCTTATTTGCCTTGTTGCCAGAATGCCATTGTGTCATATTGTCTATATTTTACGCTTTTTCTAGCCTGCGTAGCAAGCGTCGGCCGGGGAGGGGTGGAAAGGACGCCTGCAATAAAGACCTTTTCGTTCATTTCTGTGGACGTTGAGGGCCACAAAATTCCAATTGGCTAATTCGCGCTGGGCGGTAAATATAGTAAATTCCCACGTGAAGTCAGCCATGCGTAAAAGCGCGAGCCAGTTTCTGATTGGTGACAGTTGACATAATTCGATTTCCAGGAAATCGGTGGGCGTAATGCGAATAGCTCGGTTATTGAAGCAGGCGTTCCTTCCCTTCCCCTCTCTCCTTTTTCGCGCCCCCTCCCCCCTCCCCGTTTACTCCTGCCACGCAGGCTAGCTTTTTCCCGACAACATTTTACATAATAAGTAAAATAACAGTCAGTTTATCAAAGATTTTTTTCAAGAGGTGATTATCTGCCTTCAAGCACAGTAAATACACAGATTTTGATGTTGAAGCTTCAGTTATCGGAAATTTCACCCTTCTGTCGACCCTTGTAGTTTACTGTTCAATGTTGTTAAAGTACTGCATGTGTTAGCCGCCAATAAAAGTGTTTGAACCGCATTTCAGTAGTTTCTTTTTATATAGTTTATCCTTTTAGTAAATCCAGACTCAGATTTAGTTATTCTAGGAGGGTTTGATTGTCATGATAAACGAAAAACTGTCAGGAAAAAGCCGGATCCATGCTGTCATATTTGATGTTAACCTGGTCAACCAAAAATCGGTGCCACCGCATGCAGGTAGTGGATCATGGATCATTCATTTGTTTGTTAAGAGTGCTGAAAAACTGTTACAGATAAAGTCAGAAACCCATAAGTGGGTTGAAACGTGTAACGCGCATTCACAGCTTCCAAATATTCATTTTTTCCTAAGTACCATATTTGGAAACCCCTCGGTCCCCTGAGATTGGAAACAAGTTGTTCTAGCAAATGGATTGGTTTTACTTTTTATCTTGATTTTCCAAATATGGCTGTAACAATTTCTTAGCAAATTGAATAATCGGAAGCTTGTTTTGAAGCGTACAAGAGACAGTTGCACCTTTCAACTCACTTATGGGTTTCTGATACAGTCATGTTTAGCTTGTCATTAAGAATGTAGTCTGTTAACAGGCTCCTTGTTGGAGGCAGCGAGTCGAGCGCGGACTGGGGAGGGAGCGCTGCCCCTTCCCCCTCCCCTATACCCCCACCCCCCCCCCCCCCCCCCCCCCCCCCCAAAAAAAAAATAATTAATTAAAAAAAAACGACGAAAACGCAAGTCGCACTTTGTTTTATTCCTGTGTCAGAATGTAAGTGACGAAAATGGGTCGTAAACTGGAAACTCCCTTCTCTTCTCTGGGTGGTTTTCGTGAAGCCGAGCAATGTGTGATCCAGACTTGCTTCCAAGGGGGCTTTTAATGGGGAATGAAAAGTTGGTGGAGGGGAACGAAGTGTAAAATAGATGGGGCGGATGAAAATGGTTGGGAATGCCATCGGAACTAACATTTTCTGCCCTTCGGGACTTGCAATAAGGTAGGGGGCGGGGAAAAGATTGTTTTGTTGAGTTAATATTACTAAAATGAAAGACGGGAATTTATATTGTTTCATCTGACCTCGCAAAAAGTGAATCGCTGGTTGAATGTCGACACAAAATGGCGTTGCTAATAACAACCAATTTGATTGATTGAAGTTAAAACTTCAGGGTACCTTTTTTGGTCGCAGAGGAAAACGTTTAGACGGTGAATCATGAAAATTTGGTTTTATCAACAGAGTTGAAAAGGTAAATGGGTCACCGTACACATATTCAAAAGCTGACGTTTCGAGCGCTTGCCCTCTACAATAATTTCTGCATCACGAAAGTAATTCTCGTTTCACAAAATCTCTAAGCAAATGAAACTACATGAAAGAAATCGTGCATCACAAAGAATAGCATGGAACAACTGAGGAATTACCAGTTGCCATCGTTATAGAAATTCTGATGTAAAACATGGAGGAACAAGCCCTTGCAAACCACAAACATTGCCACTTTACATTTTGTACGTACTGGATAAACTGCTGTTCGCAAAAAAGAGAATGCCATGTAATGCAAAGCATAAAGAAAGAAACCTTTGGTTACTATACGTATTGGAGGAAGGAGACTTTCACTGCTGTTGATAAAAATATTTTGGTGCAGAAAGCGTAAAGCGCTTTCCTTTACAAAATGTATGTGCAAAAAAACATTGAACAACATTTCGATGGTCATAACAGCATAATTGTGAACATCTGAACATCTAATGATCAATGTATAAATATCAAGATGTAAGAAACCCTTGTTTATCATATTAGGTTATGTTTTAAATATTGTAACGGATTTTACTGTATAGTGCTCGTTTCTGTAAATTTACGTTTTTTGTCTATAAATATCTCATTTAAAAATAAACATTAATTTACGTAAACTTTTTTTAGTGATACTTTTGCATTTCTAATTTCTTTCTTGCCTGGTGCGTGGCAGGTGCTCAAAGAGGAGGGCGGGAACTAAGGGGTAGGGCGCGCTCCCTTCGCGCGTGCCCTCTCCACGCGCGTCGCGCTCGCCCCAAATCCTCCCTCCCCTCCGTTTTCTAGTGCCTCTCATCATGTTTGCTTTTTGTCACCCATGCCTTTAAGTTTCGCATACTATTTGAATTTTGCGGGTGTTTGCATTTTGTTTTATGCTCGAGTATCCCAGAGAAAAGAGAGAGACCACACGTAGTGTAGAGAACAATGAAGCTACAATTTTATGTTACTCTTGTATTGGTTCCTCTGCTCTTTGTAGAAAGCAAGAGAAAAGAATAACGCTGTTCTCCTTTTCAAGACCATCTACAGATACAAGCGAAAAAGCAGGTGCAGGAGTTATCGTCCTCTCCAAGCTCCTGTGTATAAAGTCCTGTGCATCCCAATGGTCCATGACATTTTTGACATAAAATATCCTCATATAAATCAGGTCACAGATATTAATGTTGTGTTGTGAGGTGCAACATTGTAACTCGCTTAAAAATATCTCCATGATTTCCTCCAAGTTGCATTCAGTTGAATCCGATTCTGTGAAGTACGAAAAGGACATTGAGTTCAGATGGGAGTACAGATGGGGACATCATTTTTGGGACTATGAGTGACGCAATGCGTGACGCAATGGCTGATGCAGACTTCCTTGAGTGAAGGTCAGGGGAGGTCCTGGAGTGAAAAGGGAGCCCATCAGGCCTTAACTTTTTCGTAAGATGGGGGGGAGGGGATCCTCCCCCACCACCCTGACCCCTCCCCTAGATCCGCTTATGGCACGTTTGGAATCTATTCTGTTTTTGAAATGAAACATGAATTCATTGTAAATTATTTTAAATGTTGATGGTATTTAGTGTAGAGTGCTACATGGGGGCACTATGCAGACCTAATGGGAATTTGGATGTGTTGTTGTGATAGGAGAGGGGGAAAATCCAGAAAACTGTTCCTGGAGAAAAAATCGTTGGGAGCAAGGACTGAACCAACAGCAAAGTTAACCCACATAACCATGCTGGGTGTGGTAATCATTGGTGGGGATCGAATGTCTCACTACTGTGCCAGTTCTGTTCACCAGAATAGAAGTGTATCTTTTCCACTCTCAACAAAATTATGAATGGAATGAACACAGTACAGTTTGTGCACAATAGGCAAAACATCATTCTTTTGGTGGGAATCATAGGCACCTGCCCTCTGACCGAAAATTGTCAATAATAAAAAAATAATTTTATTGATTTTGTCAAGAGTTTGTTTTCTGAATATATGTTCTTTTGAAAAACGATATTCAACACGTTTTTTTTTTTGTTAACTGAAATACGGTTGGGCACAATAATCCTAAAAGAATACGCCACGTATTACAGTTTAAATGGAAACTTATGTTTAGGTCAGACCGTCTACCCTCCTTTCTCCTTTCTATGTCATATCATAAATATAGTGGAATCCTGTTAACGAGGTTTTTCAGAATAGGTAATGACTGCATAAGCACTTTTTGGTGCCCCAATAAAGTAGTCGTAATAACGATGTGGGCATTATGGTGGGGTTCTGCTGTAGCACAACAAACTTACCAACTTCAAGGTTAATAGCAACGCTGTTATTACTATTTCCCTTCACACCAATACTTTGTACACCAACACGGAACCTGTCACTTGACATGGACGTAGAGTCATCTAAGAAAATGAGGGCAGGCTATCAGAACAGAGTATCACAACATATGTTCTACCACAAACTGGCATAATAAGAAGTACTGGTAAGTGAGTATAAGGAGCATAAGCATAAGTTATTTGGTAAAATTCTTATAATGTTACGAAATGATTGCATGCATGCAAGCAGTTTGAGCATTATTATGGCTATTCCATTTCACATTTCTGTACTTTGTATTACAACATACATTTATGTTGGATATGATTCTCTTGCGCCACGACATGCCACTCCACAAGAGCTCCCTTTGGTAAAGCAGGGACAATGATGTATGATATTAGCCCCACTGGTGTCTTCATGTCTTCTTTCATGTTGTCTGTGGTCTATAATTTATTACGAAACACAGTTAACATAGAGCAGCTTTCTGTTCAATGTTGAACATAATTTTGCATTTACTACGCCTTGTCATTCGCTAAAAAACTCATGCGCCACTTTCTCAACCAATCCGAAATAAAACCACAACCAATTATAACTTGCATTCACGCGTTTTCCCGCGCTTGGTACCAGCATCATTTGTTACGAGTTTTGATTGGTTGATTAGATTACCTGCATTTGTTGTGATTGGTCAGAGTAATAACTTTGGTTTTGGTTTTACGACGATCAAGTATAAACCGCTCTATATCCAAAAGGACAAAGGTCCCAAACTCAATAACAATGATAAGAAAGAACTTTTGTTTTCTTCTACAATATGAGTTTTACCTAAAAAAAAATACAAGTTTGGAGTAGGTATCAAAATTTGTACAGTATGTAGCTAGCGCTATTGCTATCAGTGGAGAGCTTCGCCAGCCACCAGCTTTTTGTGAAAAGCTTTAGTCCTGAGATCTAGGCATTTTGATGTACCTTGGCGTGTGATGCTTGATGCCAAGCATTCCTAGCAACAGACACATGTGACGCCGAAGTTACAAAACAAAATCCATGAACAACACTTTGAAGTGATTCCCCAGGAGACATAGCTGATATAACTCTTTCAACATGTCGCAAAGACAAAGGTGCCTCTTTTGATATGCCGCCTGAAACTATTGTCATTGTTGGAGGCCACAAGCCAATGGATCCCGAGACAAACAAGGTGTTTTTGACCTTCAAAACAAAACAAAATTACTATCAATGAAAGTTTCATTTGGTTTGAAGGGATGACTGTCAACCTTACGTTGATTTGAAAATTGTATTTTTGTTTTGGAATTTGTGCACAGCCTTCGATTAAGCAGAAAATACTGCTCAATGTAGGTTGCTTTGTCTGATCTGGCCTCTGAACTTCCACCAACATTGCCAGTAAACAAGCATACCAGTAAGGCAGTAACCAAGGGCACCTTGGCTCCCTGGCAATAAAGACCAAAATTTGTTGGAGCCCAGTAACAAATGCTCCATAACCTATCCTTTAAACTACCAGAGGTCTTGTTGCCTCGGTTGTTTGGCTGTAAGAAACAATAATAGCTTTAGTGCACTGACAAATGCTATCAAATAACTTGTATCTAAAGCTACAAGGCTTTTTTTTTTAAATTGGATGCTTGGCTGTAAGGATCACCCTTTTTTGGGAGCCCGGTGCAGAATACTCAGTAACCTATCCTTAAAGCTACAAGGCCCAGCTTTAAAGGCACAGGGCTTTTTAGTACCTTGGTTGCTTGGCTGTAAGGGCCAATATTTGCTGGAGCCCAGTGAGAAATGCTTTGAACATGCATAGCCTCTCGTAATGAGGCCTCTTCACTTTGAGGACTATAAACAAGACAATCAACCTGTATGGCAATGTCATCAGGCAGATTTAGCTGAATACAGGCCCTGTGAAGCAAATCAGGATTAAACAAAAATAAGTACAGTAAGCAAGCAAGCTAGTTAGTCAGTCAGTCAGTAGTCAGTCAGCCACATCAGTCAGTTAGTCAAGCCAGTCAGTCAGTCAGTCAGTCAGTCAGTCACCCAGTCAAGTTAGTCGGTCAGTCAATCAGTCAGTCAGTCAGTCAGTAAGTAAGAAGCTTTATTTATTGAGGGTAACACTAAACAGTACATTAAAACTGAAGATAAACTTGTGGACCCTTGAGAAAAATATAATACCTTAGACAACTGAAGGCGGTATGTACAGTATAACCTACAAATATTAGAAGTAACAGCTGCTGTACAGCTAAATTATTTAAGAATTGAACAGTAATGAATTATGGAAGGTTAAACGCTACATGTTTTTTCGCTATGTCGTCCATCCTTTCAGATGGTCATGGGTTAAGGATGGGCAGCTAATACAACATTTTAATGGCTGTTTGAAGGCATAACTCAGTATAGCGTTTCTTTTCTTTTCTGTTTTTGCAGTATTCTGAATGCCAGTGGAACCTAAGTATGTATGTCCTTTACTTTTGCTCCCATCCCCTTCATCCCCTTTACAACTTCACTATATCCAAGGTATAGTTCACACTTGATGTGCATCTATTTCACTAATGCCATTTCTCTCCCATCCACTAAGGCTGAGGGAGACGAAAAACAGATGACAATACATCATTTCTTTTTACACTGTAACTTGCCTTGCAGGAGGGTTAACTGTCAGAAAGGTTTTGTAAACTGAGTTCACTTTAGCAAAGTCATCCATATTCTTCACGAAAACATGAACTATCATACCATTACTCAAGCTTGTTCTCAAATCAGTAAGTGTCACTGTGGAAAATAAAAAGACAAACTTTGTTCAAAACTGTGCCGCCTTTTAAGTTTTTGTATTGATTCCTAAAGAGTAGCAATAAAGGAACAAACTAGTATTCATACTCTCCCAAGGTAGAACCAACTTCTGTAGGATGTGATCAGTTAGTACTTCTGGAAGGTTTGACAATAGGGCATTTGCACGATGGCGTCATTTGACTACAACTACCAGAATTCATTTCGTTTTTCCTTTCTTATTTAAATTTTTTAATCCCAGTGCGGTTTAAATAACAATAGCCCTAATTTGCACAACAAAACAAAAAACTGAAGGATTCTGGTAGTTGTAGTCATATGACGTCATCATGCAAATGGCCTATTAGAAACTTCTCAAGGAAGTGATCAGTTAGTATCAACTTCTGAAGATTGTTGTCACTTAATATCAGCTATTGGAGTGTGTGAACAGTTAGAACCTACATGTTTATGTACTTCTGGAGGATGTTAAACCTTAGGATCTCATTTGGAGGAAGTGGCTAATTAATACCTGCTTTTGGAAGATGTTATAACTGGAAACCTACCCTGGAGGGAGTGTTCAGTTGTTTATGTACTTTTGATAAGTTAGTATCTACTTCTGGAGGATGCAGTATGGTCAGTTAGTACCTTCTAATGGAGGGGTACCAGTTAGTACCTACTTCTGGAGGATGCAGTATGGTCAGTTAGTACCTTCTAATGGAGGGGTACCAGTTAGTATCTACTTCTGGAGGATGCAGTATGGTCAGTTAGTACCTTCTAATGGAGGGGTACCAGTTAGTATCTACTTCTGGAGGATGCAGTATGGTCAGTTAGTACCTTCTAATGGAGGGGTACCAGTTAGTATCTACTTCTGGAGGATGCAGTATGGTCAGTTAGTACCTTCTAATGGAGGGGTACCAGTTAGTATCTACTTCTGGAGGATGCAGTATGGTCAGTTAGTACATTCTAATGGAGGGGTTCCAGTTAGTATCTACTTCTGGAGGATGCAGTATGCTCAGTTAGTACCTTCTAATGGAGGGGTACCAGTTAGTACCTACTTCTGGAGGATGTTGATTAGTTGGTAGCTACATTTGGCAGTTATGATAGGTTAACATTTTCTTCTGGATTGTGTGTTAAGTTTTTACCTTATTCTGGAGAGTCTGATCAAGTAGTTCCAACTGCTGTATGGTGTGATCAGTTGGTACTTATTTCTGGAGGGCGTGATAAGTTAGAACCTACCTCTTCTCTTGAAATGGGTGCTTAAACATTGATTTAACATTAACTTACAGGTAGATAAGAGATGGTAAAACTGTACTTATCAACAGCATTAACCTACACTTGTAATTCAAACACCAAATAGTGATTATAATTGAGTTTCTGGTGGGTTATGAGTTTGTGGTGGGTTATGATTGATAAGATAGACTTTGATGTTAACTTTTTCACTCCTGAAGTCAAATCTTGAGTCATGTAATATGATATGTTCTAGCTTTTGCTGATGAAATCCTACACTGTGATAATTAAAAGTAAAGCTATGGAGCAGTACTACCCTGTGGTACTCTTTGCTGTCCACAATAGTGAGGTGTCCACATTATAGAGGTGTCCATATTATAGAGGTAAAGATTGTATGAATTTTAATTTGTATCCTTGGGACCAAGTGAGCTGTCCGCAAAAGAGGTATTCGCATTATAGGTGTCCATATTATAGAGGTAGACATTATGAATTTTTGTATTTTGGGACCAAGAGAACTGTCTACAATAGAAAGGTATTCGCATTATAGAGGTGTCCATATTATAGAATTAGACATTATGAATTTTTGTATCTTTGGGACCAAGTGAACTGTCCGCAATAGAGAGGTGTCCGTATTACAGTGTATGGAGGTGTCCATATGATAGATAGAGGATATTACATGGCCGCTTGAAGATACGAAATTTCTCTTCGAGTGTTGAAAAATATTTCACAAGTGAGCGCAGCGAACGAGTGAAATATTTTTCAACACGAGAAGAGAAATTTCGTATCTTCAAGCGGCCATGTAATGTTCTGTTTATTATATAAACACCAATGAAATCAAACCATTTCGTAGTCCTAAAGTAGAACAACGTGAGCAACGGTGATCTTTTCACGTGTGAAGATAACATGTTATTCTCACGTGTGAAGATATGATGTTTACGCGCGAAAGCTCACCTGGTATTTCATTGGTGTTTATATAATAAAGGTAGAGATTGGATGAATTTTTGTATCTTCTGGACCAAGTGAACTGTCCCAATAGAGAGGTATCCATATTATGGAGGTGTCTGTAAGGAGAGGTTCGACTGTACTTTTCTAGCATTTTGATTTTGGCCACAAAGAGTTGATGAAGTGGTTGCACACTACTCACTGAACTAGTACTCACCTATCAAGCTCTGTAAGACGTTTCTTGTTATATCTTCAATTGAAAGTGTTTTCCCTTCAATAGTATAATGGCCATAAACACCAGAAGCCCAAATATAATCACCACATCTGCTGTGGTACACATGAGCTGTAAAAGAACAGTATTTTAGAGCAGTTGTATTGCATGGAATTATGATATGCGACCAATTTTTTATGACATCTGCATTGCCTTGAAAAGTAATTTATAATTTTGATCATAACTGCATAACTGTTTTGGATCAGGGTTGGATTCACAAAGGCTTCCTAAGTTAGATGTAACCCAAGTATTATTTGTTGACAATACTCTACTGTCAAGAAACAATGCTTGGGATACAACTTCACTCAGGAAGACCTTTATAATGTTCAGTCAGTAATAACTACAATGTACACTAGGAGACTTCGTGAATCTGGCCTCAAGTTTCTGTATACATGTACAGTACATGTTGTGGTTAAAATTTTTATTTTGTTTGAAAATTTTCAAACCAGTTTGATTTTTGTTTTTCTTTGTGTCAGATTATAGTAATTCAAAGCATGGTAACAAAGGAAAATAAAAATTGAAGTGGTTTGAAAAAACAAAAGATTTGAACAACAACATGCAGGTACGAAAATGACCACTTTGTGCAACCTACAGCTGTACTTCAATTTATTGAAGGAGTTTGGAAAGATTTCAAAAGTTCTTATACATGTACATGTAATACCTTGCCTGTAGCTTGGATTCACATAAACTTTGGAATTCTTCTACCTTGTAAATGCCTTCTCATGTCTGCATCAGGTTATTTAAGCTCACACATATTTTGACAATTTCAATCCCAAAGCCACATCTTGAGTCATCTAACATAGTTCTAACTCTTGAGTCTATGCATGAATTTCTATGGTGTGACCATTCAAACAAAAGCTCTTCAAGAGTACTCTCCTATGGTCCCATTTGTTTCTCAGTATTTTACAAATTTAAATTAATGAATTTTGGAATTTTTCTTGAATGTTGATTTTAGGCATTCTTGGGAGTGCAATGCAAGTTTAGGTTAATTAGCAGTGATGAGACAGATTTACCTCCTTTCTTGTGCTCTTGTGATCTTACAGGGATATTAATTTTCTGTGTCTTTTTATCAGCTCCTGTAGGTCTCTCAGTACTGTTTACATTATCTGACTTAGTAAAGAAAAAGTTTATTAGTTCATCCTTTGTACAACTGGGAACAAAACATACCCCCTTCCAACCAGTTATAAAAATAGCTTTAATTTGTTTGAGAATTTTGTGAAACTTACTGAAACAAGCTCTCAAGTATCCTAGACTAACCATCTGGGACAATTAGTGTTTGTTGTTGTGTGGAAACATTTTTGCATTCACTTGTTCAGTTAATGGCAAACCATCTGTTACATGAAGTTAAATAACTATGACAATGAATGACAATAAAAGGGTAGAGAAGAGTTAATAAGTAGGATTACTTTTCTCTACTCAAAGTCTACCTGTATCTGTAGCTTGTCAAAAGTTTCCAAACAACTGTGATTTTTAAGACATTCTGAGCTGATCTAGAAAAAATGTACAGACTGCAGTAAGTGTTGCATTAACAATATAATTTTCATGAAATTTTTTTTTACCAATGTACAAACAATTTATCTTTTGATATCATTGATCCTGATGGTCTATCAAAGATAAACATTTTTATATGAAAACCCTCTCGTTTTATGAATGAATGTATGAATGAATGAATGAATGAATGTCTACAATAATCATATAAAAGAGATTACTAAGCAGTACTTATACAAGAGAACACACACAAAAAAACAGAGTTTGAGAAGGGGCTAGCAAACAGACACAAGGTCCCGACAAGGCAAACGCAGCAAACTATGTGTACTACTATATAATATAATAATAATATAAAGTTAACGTAAATTATAAATTCATAGGTAAAAAAAATTCTCAGCACAACAATGGTGTGCCAAATAATGGCCCTATGATATGGACACACAGTCTTCTAGGATATGAGTCTGTCGATCTGTATCAAATACAGTGTTGAACTTGTTGCTTATGACAATAATATTTGCTTTTTTTTTTTCAGACTACCAAGAACACTGAGAACAGTTAGGTTTTTGTAAAAATAAAATTCTAAATCAGGTTTCACACCTGTTCCTTGTCCTCTACATGCATTTTCTTGAAGCGCAGAAAACCAACAGGAGCAAATGCATCGTCAGAATGAATGACAACTTCACTTTCATCTCTGACAAAAAATAAAATAAAGGCAATAAATTATGTATAAACTAACAGCTACTGGAAAATGGTTGTTCGAGGCCTGGCCTTGGCCGTCATGTTGCTTGCTTCTAGACAGGAAACTTTACACCATGTTGTCTCTCTTCGCCCAGGTGTATAAATGGGCACCGGCGACAAAATGCTGGGGGTAACCCTGCGATGGACTAGCATCCCATTTGGGGGGAGTTAGCAATATTCCTAGTTGCCATGTGTTTCTCATGTATGACTTTACCTTAATGGAAAATGAGATGGGTAGTTAAAAATCCTGTTAAATACATGTTGCAGAAGGCTACAAAATGCTCTCACTTATCTCTAGTTTACTTGGTGTTAACAGCAGAAAGCAACACCACTTGGAAACCTCTACAGTATAACTCATTCAATTTCAATATTCCTAGTTGCTTCATGCTGCAGAAACTGGGTTCAGCTCCAGCCATGTGGGCCTCGGGCATGACTTAACCTAAATACATTTCTACAAGATATTACTGCTGAAGTGCTTTCATCTGAATGGTCGCGCCTACAAACTCAAAAGTTAGAACCACCTTGTACAGCATGTTAAACAGTACCACAGGAAAATTGTGCTCAATAGCTTTCATTTGTGTCATCATACTTAAATGAGAGAAAAAGAAGTTAAGGGGATACTTCTTCCACATACTGTCATATCCTAAGATAATTACCTGAGACATTGGGTTAACTTACATGAATATTTTTTTCTTGAACAATGGACAGTCTAGAGTGAATGTTTCATACTCGCCTCCCTCACCACAGACATTGGAGCCATACTTGCAGTTCTACAAGAAAAGTCAAATATTATTTATTGATGCAATAAGTTTATAGGCAGTGCTAGCAGGCTCAAAGATCTTATATAGTCATTTATTATTATTGTAATTGGACTTATTTAATTTCATTGTTATTTTGCCCATTACTTTCTTGAAGGTATTAGCACGTACTTCAATCTGCTATCTTACATTCTAGTTTAAAGGTTATTGTATTATATTATGGGCAAGTTGAGAATGAGTGAGTGAGTTTGAAATACAGTCAAACCTCCGCTAACGGACACCTCCCGTAGGCGGACACCTCCCATAAGCGAACACTTAAGCGTGGTCCCAGCCACATACAAACACAACATTTTTAACCTCCCATAAGCGGACACCTCTCTTTAGTGGACACTTTTTCTGGTCCCGGAGGTGTCCGTTTATGGGAGGTTCGACTGTATACTTATCCTGTGGGGAGGGGGTGGGGGGGGGGGGGGGGGGGGGGAGCTCACATATAAAATTGAACATCATACCTTGTTCGGGTTAAAATTTCTGGTTTGGTACCACTAAGAGTGTTTAAATTATAAATGACCAGTCAGAGCTATTCTCACTGATATACCTTTTAGGGTATTAAGTAAAAAAAATTATGCTGACAGGCACAAACTTTCAGAAAGATTTGGTCCCTTCAAGGGGTACAAATTAATGTGAGCCACACCCACAAAACAGATTTCTGGTTCCTTTCAAAATTTCCAATGTTCAATGATCAATCAATCAATCAATCAATCAATATATCAATTTTATATGGGAGTGCCCCCACCCCCCCCCCCCCCCCCCCCCCCCCCGATACTTATTACCATGGTGCGGTGGTCTTGTGGTTGGTGCATAATTTGGACTTTTAAATCTTTAAGTGGCAATTTTGAAAAATGAAGAAAATTTTGGAATACAAGCCAGAGGCAAGTGGTTCTGTTAGAGGTAGACACTCAGCCCACCCCCCACCCCTCCCACCCAAAGTTTTGCATTGTATTGGTGATTTTTGGGGGAAGAAAGAAAAAAAAAAGGTTAAAAAAGCACGTTTTTTTTTCATAGTGTCATAATGGAAAATGTCTTTCATCCAGCCCACAATGGTGTGGGTAGAATCTTGTTTATAGTGCAAATCACATGATTTAACTTATTTCCATCTCACTCTTTCTACTCTTGGCCAGGCCAAACTATTGTTTTTTTTTGCTGACAGTACAAATGTAATTCAGGAGAAGCTGAAGTTTGCCTGTTGTTATTCTCTTACCAGGCTGCACATTAGGGAATAAACTTCGGATATTGGCAGGCCTAGGTGACGGTGTGGACTTAAATCTATGAAAGAAAACAGAAATTGATTATAGGCACAAGGCTTTAAAGATAAATTTAAAGTAAAAATAAAATATTTTGACATCTTGTGAAATGAATTCCACCAGAATTTAAAAAAAAAATTGACAATCTGTAAGATAGAATTGAGGCCAAAATTCGATGGCTAGTGGTTCACAATATTATAAAAGTGAAACAGATTAAGGTCCATTAAGGTTTACAGTGTACATGTACGTACCCATTGCAGCCACTTTTACCAAAACAGCCTTGACTCCAGAAGAGATCATTTCACTGAGTAACTCTTGTTGGTTACATCTCCAAAGGTAAGACAATGAAGAAAGTCCTAATCTGGAACACCTAATCAAAATATATAAAGAAACTGTTTGTCAAAGCACTGTCAAACTTATTCTTAAAGTGCCTCGAACCCTTAAATACATATTTTCAAAATAAACTCGCATTCGCATATGTTGAATTGCTGAATAGTGAAATATTTCTTGTTTTGAACGTCGCGTTAGCGAGTGACAGAGATTTGATTTTACAAAATATTTATTAAATGACATAAATTCAGTGTTCGTTTAATATACAACTACTTTTTTTCACCTCCAAGTAATATTTTTTTACGAATCAATGGCTTACACACAGTTTATATTCAATCAGTATTTCTCAAATTGATTATCCTTAAGCTTTAAACTGTGCATTGTAAATTGAAGTAGAAATAATGGCAAAGTCCTGAATTGACGTCATCTAATTAACATTTTGTAAAATTCAAATCTCTATATTACTCACTAATGCATTAACATTTAAAACAAGAAATATTTCACTATTCGACTATTCAATGTATGCAGAGTTGATTCTGGAAATATGTATTTAAGGGTAGGAGGTACTTAAATGATTGAACAGTGAAACCTGTATTAAGCGGACACCCTCAGGACCCCCGCTAGTGTCCCCTTTATAGAGGGGACCACTGAATCAGGTTCTTTTTACAGTAAATATGGGAAGAAAATTTAGGGGCCCGAGCAACTGGTGTCTGCTTAATAGGGGTTATCCTAATATGGGGTCCACTTAATAAGGGTTTCACTGTGCCTTGCCAATTGACACCTTGTTGTTATAACATAATTAACGATTAATGCAACACTGAAATTCCTGTCCACTTTAAAAAATGTAGTGGTTCAGGTGGTATTTAAACCCAAGACCTTTGTGTAACTAGTGCACTATACCATCTCAGCTATGAAGTCATGATGGGAACAGTATATAGTTAATTCTCTATGATCTTTTGTTGCACCAGGGTTTTCTGTGACAGATCTGCATAGCATGTACTACATGCAAACAACATATTATAGAGGAAACAGTGCTATGTATTGTGAAGTTTCAACTTACCCTCTGTGTCCATAAATTTTTATTAATTTTACATGTAGATAAACAATGTACAAATAAAGAATATAAATGGCATATAATCTTATCAAAGGAGGATTGGCTTGATAAGAAAACAGTTGGCTCTAGGCCATACTGCCAGCTGCATTCTGAGAACATATGTCATGACCTTGTCTCAAATACATGTAATACCAATCCTGCCCAATTATATAATAATTTTATATAATTATATTTATAATAATTATTACTATGAAAATGTGGTGACAGCTTACACATGTTCCACTCTGACTCTTTGGTAATCTGACAATATTGCTCCAACTGACACTGCATCAAATGCAATATCCTCCTGTTAAATAAAATAAAATATTTAGAAGTCAGATAATGGTAAAGAATTTTGTATGTTGGAGATGATGTGGGTCTACATTTCAAACAAGAAGTAGACCAATCATTATATGGCACTATTGAGAAGTAGCGCTTGCCAGCTCACCAATGCAATATTGTACGAATCATACATCAGCTGCCCAGTTTGGCAAGAAAGATTTCACTTTCCAGTTAAATAGTTACTCCTTTGGGTAAGTGAAAACTAATTTGGGTGAGTGCAAGGGTGCTTGCCTTGTACATAATATGTAAAAAGCATGCCATTATTTGTCAGAAATGGGTGGCCAGACTTGTCAATTTGTAAACAGTATGCACCATGCTGATGGACTCTTGGAATAGGTCTTACAAAAGGTGAAAATCTATTTTTACTAACGGACTGGTCTGGCTGACCAACTCTGACAAAAGGTAAGTGCCCCAAATCACACGCCCAACTGGCAAGTGCATGCTCTATGGATTTACTTTGCAATGCTGATACAGTAACTCAAACCCCAGTTTGCCCAAACTAAACATTCAGTAGTTGTTACATACTAGAGAAAACTCATACTCACAGTACCTTTATCTTCTTCAGAAGTTTGTACAGGTCTTCAACTTCATCTTGTTGGGTTGCTGTGTAAACTTTTCCTTGAGAAACTGATGAACCCTGAATCATCCCACGATACAATGGCAAGTCCATGGCTTGTGCATACAGGTCAATAGCATTGTGACCAACTGTTTGGTACATATAGCTATCAAGCTCATCAGCTGTTACAATAATAATTAAAAGAGCAGAATCTATTCAGATAAATGCGGTCTTGCATAGATATAATGAGTATGTCAACAGTATTACAAACTATTTGGAATATACCAAGAGAAAGTGGTGTTAACACACTGTTTACTGTAGTGTGGTAAATGTGACAATGAGATCTGATGTATCAGTGTTAATCTTCTTGACTTGACCACTGTTACTGTTTATTTGTAACATAACAGGGTAGGGGCTCTTGAAGGCTCAACAACTATAAATGTCAAATGCTGTGAAGATAATTCCAGCATGCACTCCAAATTAACCAAAAATGGGGGTCGGGAGGAGGGGTGGGGGGAGGTTGGGCAGGTCCCTTAGATTGGCCACTGTAACTCTGAAACTTACCTCCATCTCTAGGCTTAAGATTTGCCAGTGCTACAATAGTGTGACCGTGTTGTACACACTGCATCATGTTGTAACAACTGTCCTTTCCCCCGCTAATAGAAAAGATAAAGAGAGTGATCAAATCAATAGATGTTTCACGTGAAATCACCCCAAAAAAGTCCTTTGAAGCAAAATGTTACATCATGGGTAGTGGGTATAAAAAAAATTCAAAGGTTTCAGTGGGAATTCAATGTAGAAACCACTTGTCTGTTTTGGTTTCAAGACTTGTTTTCACAACCAAACTTAAGAAACTTGTTCAAAGTTGAAGATTTTGAGAATTTGGGAGGCTTCAATATTGCAGTGAAAGCTGGACATAATTTTGTCTTTGTCGTATGATTGTCTAATTTTACTGCGATTGATTGCATTAAAATTTGAGGTAATCTGTATGGCGTAAACAGAATTTTTTACAAACATTCTGGAATATCTGGCATCTTTCATATCTCATCCAGGCAACTTTGAAACAATGTCTTCAATTTCTCAGCAAAGAAAGATTTGGAAACGAAAGCAGGCGATCAAACTTCAACTTATAAACCTCTGAATAGCCCATTTCCAAGTTGCCTTTAGACTTTTTTTCAAAGTGAAGCTTAGTGCAAAACCGTTCATACTGGTATTTGTTTTCATTCACCTGCAAATAAAATTTTAATATGAATGGTTTTGCACTTCACCTTGGGCAACTTGGAAATGGGCTATTCCTGCCATATTTATCTCCAATACCCATGATGCAACATTTTGCTTGACACAGCTTTATATTGATTTTAAAAAGTGCCAACCAGAGGCATATTGGCTACTGAAACAAATAATTGTTTTGTTTTATGGTTGGCAAATTGCGATCGTCATAGTAACCATCACTGAGCCTACAGTCCCAGGCGCGACTGGGTGGGGGTTTGCCGCTGGGACTCTGAAACCCTTACCCAGACCATGTTCAGCTGATTTTGCAACCCTATACTAGACTAGACACTGAAAATCCCTACCCTATCCCAGACTCTCTGATTTCTATTACCTATCCCAGACTAAACTGCGTGAAAACCATACCCTTCCCATATAGCTTATATATGAGAGTACCCCCCCCCCCCCCCCCAACCCCTATCCCAAACCTACAGTGTACATGCACGACTTTCAGCAACAAGTTAGCATTTTACTTAACTTGCATCCAATAATTAGTAAATAGAAGGCTACCTGATTAAAGCAACGACCCTCATAGTTGTAGGAATGAGAAAAGCATTAACGTATTGTCATGGGTATAACAGAAATATTCCTCAGCTTTCAAAAGCGCAAATCACTGATGGAAGCCGCCATTTTGAAAGCTGGAAAACACTCAGCGGATGTTCACAAGCTGCATGCGCCAAGCGCACGTGGAAATGCGCATGTTTATTTTCCCGGCACATTCCCGCCGTATTTGAATGAGACCCGAGAGAGATTTCAATACTTATTTATAAAGACATTCAGTAAATAATGGTTGAAAATCCTAGCTTGACCGATGAACAAAATGGAACTGCGATAACTGAAGATGAAGCTGCACTGTATGACCGACAGATTCGGCTTTGGGGGCTTGACGCTCAGAAAAGGTAACTTCCATCAATACAGATTGATGTCGACCTCGATTGGATTCAAAGAGGTTCTCCCTTTGCTTATACAAAAGATTCGCGTAAATTTTTACTGCAAAATTATTTTACAGGTTTTAAAGTTAAATACCTTGATCTCGTTTGTTTGTTTTGATATGAAGAAAGGATCGTGTTCATGTAGTTGGCGGAGTACATTGTAGTTGGTGACCGGAAGTATCACCAACTACAGTACACTATCTTGTCCAGCTGTCTGTACGCTCTCCATTTAAATACTACTCTAGAGTCCAGAGCTCAAGTACAGGTTATTCTCTGTTAGTTAGTAGCCTGTTTAAGCCACAAGGTTTTGAAATTAATAAATGCAAACTTGACAGATACATGTATCCAAGGTTATGAGAAGCTTGTGATGAACTCCCATAACGTTGAACTCCCATAACGTTAATACATAAGGCTAAACAGCAGAATACGCCGCAAGTTATTTGCATCTCGTTGAATAACAAAAATGCGTATTGTGTTATGCCTCGTTCCACAAAGCATTCCGACACATGTAAATAAGTACCGGTATAAAATAAGGAGGAAATGGCTTTAAAAGAAATGTGTACGAAAAAAATAGCCTGAGTACATGTAATAATGCATCAGTCAATTCCAGCAGTATCCACCCCCACCCCCACCCCAGCTCGTTTCTAGTATAAAATGGGCCATTTATAAAGGACAGACACTAGAAGGGGATACAATTCTATGCTTCCAATCAGTAAATCTTAATCCAAACACATTTCTTGTAATATGTCATTAAAAATTGCAAGATGTTGATGAAGTCATGGCATGATGTACCATTTGGTACTATAAGGGGTACCCTTTAAACCTCAATATCAACATGTCTATTCTCCTCACTGTTATCCATACATCTCCTGTGGTACAAGTTGGAAGAATTTGTTTAAAAATCGAGGGGAGGCATCGGTTTTCAGACTGATGCTTTTCTAAATCACAGAACAATCACCATAGGCCAGCTGGCTTGTGGGGTGCAAGACATACCTAATGTACATGTAGATCACATTATATTTCACAATTTCCTGCCATACATGTTGTAATCCTACATGGCAGAATAAAACCATTAAACCCTAAACATTAAGCATTACAGCGTTAAGGTTACCGTGTACCTTCAGATCGAAAATTTATTGAAATTTTTTTTGGTGTCAAAATAAAGTTTACAGAATGAACTTTCATCCAAAAAAAAATATCGAAAAGTAGTAAAAATTGATGGAGAAATGACGGAGTTTGTTTATGAAGTGATATGTTTTTCTAAGTGCTGTTTTCTCAAAGTTACATGTAATTTTTCGCTCGTACAGCTGTAGGGGACACTTTATAGAGCTACAACTCAAAGGGAATTTGTTCGATTTTCCTCAAATTTGGACAGAAGCTAGGCTAACATATAATCAACAAAAACGTGTCGGCGAATTTCTTATTTCCGAAAACTTTTTCGTCAAGAGCCATTTCCATGCGATCACTCCAATTTTTTTCTCCCTTTTTCGAAAAATAATTCTGTAACTTTTCACTGCAATTGAATATGGGAAATTGCCGACAGATTTTTTTAGCACTTCGTGTCCGGAAACCTGAGAACAAAATACAATAATTGCTTTGAGTTATAGCGTTTTAAAGCTGATTCGGATGTTCGAATTTAGACGTCGTAAAAAATTCGACAATTCATTTTATTACCAAATGGTTTCCATATTTAGATAGCCAGCTCTATGAGCTTTAATTTGATATCTGGGTTTAGGTATATAACAGTGTAATCTTAAGATGCTTGAGCTGTTATACTGGAGACACCCTCGAAGGTACACTGTAACCTTAAATGACTATACCTGTAGTATAAGATTGTAGGTACTCTGTGACTTGGTCACATATCAAGACTAGACATAGTAGCACTATTTGGCAATTTACAGGCATAGTATTTATCTCTGCAATCATTTTATTTTTTCCCATGAAATCTACATTGTACATTTGATCAAGTGGTGATATTGAAAGAAAGAATTAGATGCTGATGATTATTGGGACTTAAGGACGTTCGCGCTAATTGTTTATGCGCATCCTTACTGCGCATGCAATTCATGTCGCAATGCCATGCTACGTCATGCACGAGCGCGCGCGCAAGAGAAGAAATCTAAGCACCTAAAGAACTGGTAGCTGTTGCGTTAACTTTGCTTAGATTTAACTCGCTTGGATGGTCGGTGACCCCAAATTTTTTTTGATAGATAATTTTCTTTGCCACTTTTCGACAAATTGTGAAAAAATGAACAAAAAATCAATGTAGGAAGTTTATTTTTTTCCATTTTTCTAACCGCGTGACATCGAATCCTGCCAATTTGCGGCTGTCAGAGTTTGCAAATGCTGTTGTTTAAAGATTAAATTTACTTTAAAAAACGTCACCAGTTGAATGAATTTGCTGAACAGACCTACTCACATAAAATTTGGTAAAGAAAGTTGCATTTTAGAGATTTATTTGCAATATTTTTAGACTAACAGACATTGGGGTCTCATCCCGTAAGGAAGACCAATTTTTCAAAATTAGGGTTGCCTTTCAGATATCTTATCTCGGAAACGAAGTCGGTGACCCCCCTCGTTTTTTTTCATTTCTGACACAAACAACTCATAACCTAGCTGTAGCAAAAGTTTTATAAAAATATCAATGTTAGAAGATTTTCGCGCGAACGTCCTTAAGGGCTTACAGTGCTGTTACTGTTACCGGGGCCACCTAGACAAAGTTAACCAATCACAAAACAGAACAGGAACAATAGATTCCAAAATTTGCGACTTGAATAATGAAATGTCGAGTACAGAACAATGAAATTTTAACTTTAAAATGTTGGAATCTATTGTTTCCGTTCTGCTTTGTGATTGGTTAACTTTGTCGAGGTGGCCCCGGTAACAGTAGCAGCACTGTAAAGGGTTGCAGTTGTGTTATCACCTTTGTCGATTTTTTTCTTTCAGGCTAAGAGCATCCCGTGTTTTGCTGGTCGGTATTAAAGGACTGGGTGCTGAAATATGTAAAAATCTTGTGCTGTCAGGTGTGAAGTCTGTAACAATAGTGGATCCCAACCCTGTTACTGAGGAAGATTTTGTGTCACAGTTTCTGGTACAGCGGCAGGACTTGGGGAAAAATGTGAGTGGCTTCACAATTAGATAATGTTAACCTTACAGTATATGGAAAATTTCCAGTTTTGTAAATGTTTGGGATGCTTACAATAAAAGGGGGGATTCAAATTCAAATTACTCATTCATCCCCTTGAATCAGGAGACATTCAGCCTGTGAATGTGGGGATGATTTCATAATATTCTAATATAATTGCTTCATGTATAATGTAATGCAAATGAGTAATATTTTTTCCATTTATTATTTTATCAGTATTATTATTATAATCTTTTTGTAGCGCGCAGAGTCTTCCCTCCAGCGTGTTCAACAGCTCAACCCAATGGTTGAAGTGAGTGCTGATTCTGAGGACATGTCCAGCAAAAGTGAAAGTTTCTTTAAGCAGTTTGACTTGGTGGTAGCAACAAATTGTTCAGCAGATCAGTTGGTAAATAAATAGTTATCAACAATGACCGCCAAAGTGGGCGATTAAAGTGCACCTAAACCCCAATTTTTTTTTCTTTTAATCAACTCAATGTACGTTGAAAAGTCGAATAATAATAATAATACGAATATTTTGCCAGGATAACCCATCAGTGCAAAAAGAAGCACTGTTATCAATGGGGTCCTGTTACAATAAAAATAAAAAAAATAAAATATTTAGCCTAAAAATATAAACTGTACAGAGTTAATAAAAAAGGTAAAATATAAGATAATTAGATTATATAAAAAATTCGTTCAAATGTTGCTTAAATAAAATTCTATATTCTAAATTTCTAATGTTCAAAGGTAATTTATTAAAAATTAAAGCACCTAGGAAAGAAAAGCTTTTGCGGCCAAACTCTAATTTCATTTTCGGCAGCTGGACGGAGGATTTATTGTTTCTAGTGTTGAAAGAATGATCGATCTTAATAAAATAATTTAAAAAGGGGGTACACAGATTGCCATGAAGGCAATCAAAAACGAACAAACAAGTTTTCCTCTTTAAAATACTGTCTATTGATGGAATACGGAGGTCAATATTGCGGTTAAGGTTAGGCTTTTTTGACGGAATTTTAGCTATAATTTTCAAACTTCTGCGTTCAAGGTTTTGAATTAAACGTTTGCGTGTATCCGACCAGCCAAGACTGGTTGAACCACAAAATAGTGAAATATTTCTTGTTTTTAACGTCGTGTTAGTGAGTTATAGAGATTTGAATTTACTAAATGCTAATTAGATGACGTCAAATGCAGACTCGTTTATTATACAACTACTTGTTTCCACCTCCAAGTAATATTTTTTTACAAATCAATAAATTGACTATAAACAGTTTTTAATTAGTATTTCTTAAATTTATTATCCTTAAGCTGTGAACTGAGTATTGTAAATTGAAGTAGAAATAATGGTAAAGTCTGCATTTGACGTCATCTAATTAGCATTTTGTAAATTCAAATCTCTATAACTCACTAACGCGACGTTAAAAACAAGAAATATTTCACTATTAGACTTTTCAACGTACATTGAGTTGATTAAAAGAAAAAAAAATTCGGGTTTAGGTGCACTTTAAAAATTCAAACATGAGAGAATAGCATCAAACTCGGAAAAGAGCATCTGACTAGATACAGTGTATGGAGGGTCAAATCCCATCTGGAACTCGGAATTTTTTTCCGAGTTTGATGCTATTCTATCAACAATAACATTGTAAATTAAATTGGGCTTGGCTCAAAGCCAAATGTGATCTTGTAAAATGCAAGTTCTTAAGGAACAGATTTTTATGATAAGCATCGTCGGTTCACACTAGAATAAGAAAGTAAGTGCCTTCTGTAAGTAAGTTCTGAATTTGAGTCCTTTTAAGATATTTTGACCATTAGCGTAGTGGGTTCACACCATATTTACTGTATGCCATGGATCGTTTGAGAAACAAAAAATATTTTCTTTATTTGTTGCCAAGGAAGGCTGGCTAAAAAGGAGTATAACTTTAGGATATAAGATAGCATGCCATGAGTAAGGAACCATTTGACCGAAAGTTTAAAGTTCTAATTTGAATTGAGAAGTAAGTTGGCCTTTTGTTCGATCATACATGTAATGGACTGGTCATGGCCATTCTGTCATCATTTAATAGCCACGTGAGATCTCAGGTACATGTAACTCACGCGCACATTCAATTTGACCTCATGCACATATGGTATTCACTTTAACCTCGTGCACATATTCACTTCGACCTCACACACACATTACTTACCATGTATAACTGCAGTAGTTGTACAATGTAGTAGGCTACATGTACAGCAGCTGTAGTTGGAACGGGGGAACATTAAATGGACCGTTTATAAATGTACATGCTTCAAGTAGGGGTTGAAACTTTAGAAATTTTCAACATGTAATTACATTAATGTAATAGTGAAGGGGTGCGCGGAATAAGGCCCTAAGTGACTTGTGATGTAACGTCAAATTCTCCCTGTGTTTCACAAGAGAATACAAGGCAATTTGGAATGAGAATTTAGCAGTTTATCAGAAGTCACTTAGGGCTTTTTTCCAGGCACCCCTTCATTATTATTGTTATCACTGACTGTATCATGCCCTTGCATTTCTTATTTTTTTCTAGATTCACATTAATGAAGTGTGCCATGCGAATGGAGTCAAATTCTTTGCTGCTGATGTATTTGGCTTCTATGGATTTATGTTTGCTGATTTAGGAAAGCACAAATATGTCGAGTAGGTTGAATGTACTTGAAATCATTAGTACATTTAATTTTGTTAATAATTGTATAATTTGTATACATTCAATTAATATTTAATTTTTCTGTGTACTTTCTAAGGGAATGTAACATGAAATTCCACGAAACAATGCTAGTTTTTACCATTATCCTAACCCTAACAGTGGCAGGTCCAGACTGTATTGTAAGGGAGGGGGGGGGGGGGGCACAATGAAAATGATTGTTAGAGACTAAAAATAATGTCTGCCCTTTGGGCCTTGCTTTTTCCAAGATAAGGGGGAGGAGGGAAGAGTCTTGCCCTACATGTAGTCTGCCACTGCCCAACTCTTAAATGCGCTATCAGTGGCAATATCATAAAATGTATTGAAATTTTATTTTAGAGAAAAGCCCAAGGTCATTAAGGCATCAGAAAAGAAAACTACAAGATCAGATGGTGAGCCAGAGGCAAAACGACAGAAAGTTGATGTTAATGAAACCACTATAATACAAGAGGTACATGTACATGTGATGCTTGTTTGCTTCTGGTCCCTACAACATTTTAGAGATTTTAGATTACTTTTAGTATGTAGTGATCCACTAATAAATAATGATTTTTTTAAATAGATTTAAGTTTTATTTAGTAGTACACAATGTATGTGTATTTTACATTGCAGTACTGCTCGTGTGCATTGCAGCATTACACCCACGTAAAGCACATGCAGTACACTCAGTTGAATGTAAAATGGGCCGGTGTATTTTACACGCATTTTGATGCGTTTGTAACACACAGTTACATGTACATGCAATACACCACTTTCATAATGGCGGCCAAATTATTTATTCTTTTATATGTATGTTAATTAGCCTCACCGGCCTCGTTGGCGTGTGCAAAATTCAAAGGAATTTTTACTCTAAAACGATGCCGGTGAGGCTAATTAACATACATATAAAAGAATAAATAATTCGGCCACCATTATGAAAGTGGTGTATTGCATGTAACAAATTACACCCAGCAGATATGAAATTGTGTGTATAATATTACACAAAATCGTTCAACTGGAATTCATTTACATGTAGTGTGTGTAACAAGGACAACACATTTACTGTATCATTCGCGGACTTGCTTCCTGATGTGAATGTTGCTGTATTTATTTTATAGACACATGTTTTCTGCAAGTAGCTTACTGGTAAACAAAATTCTGTTAACGAAAGTACATACATTAGAACCAACTGGTGTCTTACTACGGCTATAGACATTGATAATACAAACGACCAGTATATAATAATTTTTTTTTCAGATGGTTAAAAAAACTTGCATGTATTTAAGTTATTAGTTTGATTAGTTTGCAGAGTTCTACAGATTGAAAGCTGCATTGACATCCAAACTGGACAACAAATCCCAAAAGATTTTAAAAAGACTACCTTCTGTATACTTTATAGTGAAAGGTACATACATGTATATTTCTGTGTAGTAATTCTCGTTGCTGAAATGATTGCCTTACAGTGTTAAAACCTGGACCTCTGGTCGCCTCAAATTTTCATTAAAAAAATTAACATTGTAATGTTTAACATTGTAAGTGAGGTCCCATTATAGTCCCCTACACCAATAACGAGAAATCACAGAGTCAGGGTGATTGGAGCTTGGCATAGTTACTAAAACAAGGAATGACTTACAATGAGTGAAAATGATCTACAGTGAGCTACAACGATCAACTACAATGAGCTACAATGACCTACATTGTACAATGACCTACATTGTACGACGATCAACTACAATGACCTACAATGATCTACATGTACAATGACCTACATTGTACAACAATCAACTACAATGACCTACAATGATCTACAATAAGCTACAACAAGCTACAATGACCTACAACGAGCTACAATGATCTACAATGAGCAAAATGAGCTACATTCAGCTACAATGAACTACAATGGCCAACAATTATGAGCTACAATTTTCAGCTGCAATAAGCTTCAAAGACTTGGGAAGTGTTCCTAACAACATGGGCACCCTAACCCTTCGTAAATTCCATCCCTGAGTGGTCATAGGCAAACAATGAATGCCACTTCTAATTAAAAGATAACTCAACATGGAATGCTAAAGTTTTTAAAAGTGCAGCCTTAAATTGCAGCTTCAAGTGGAGAGTTTCACTATTGTTTTATTTTTGCGGGAACTGTGCAGCCGTCTTTCTTCTCGGTGACCTTCACTGTAAATGTGTTACTTCCGGTGATTTTTAGCAGAAGTGATCGGGTGGTTGCTAATTATTCTCCTCTCGCGAATTTACTTGAGGAGTGAATGGAGTTACATGTCATGTATTTAAGAGTGCTAAAGAGTATACATGTAGTTACATGACTGATAAACGTTTATGGATATACATGTAGGTTTAACGTTTCCATTTGCATTTCAATGTACAATGTATTTTCAGTCTTTCATTAACTTATCTTCGGCATTATACTTTTAGTTATATTAAGGTTTCAAAGTCAGTATGGGCGTCTTCCACAAACTACCACAAATCCTAAAGAAAAAGAACACTTGTTGGTGCTAAGGGATGAAGTAATGAAGGAGCTTAATCTTGACCTAGCACTTCTTCCAGATGAATTTGCTTGGTAAGAAAGCAGGACAATTATTATTAGCTAAGCTAATAGTAATCTTAGGGTTGGTCCAAAAATGGGTTTGCTAAAGTAAGATGGTTTTTTTTTATGGCTTTTAATATGCTTCCGTAGGAAGTAAGGGCTTGGGAGTAAAGTTTATTGTGAATTTATTTTTCACAGTTTGAAAAAGGATCTTCAGAGTCTGTTTCGTCTCATATTTGTCTTGAAGTTTACCAGAGTCTCAGTTTGTCCTTTATTACTTTCCCACTTTATTATAAGGTCCCACATACATTAGACAGTACCACCCCCCCCCCCCCCCCCCCCCACCACCCTAGGCATGGTTTCACTCGCCACAAAAACACATGGGCAAAACATAAACATTACGGCTTGAAGCAATCAAGGGTCTGAGTTTTCGTTACACCGAGGGGTCTTAGTTTTGAATACACTCATGGGCCCGAGTTTTTAGATATATCCATGGGTCTCTCTTCTCCACAGAGGCTCAGAGGATGTTGGGAGAAATCTGCTGAATGAGGTGAGTGCAGGTGCAAAAGGAGAGAAGATTGATCAAGGGCTGACTTCACTCAGCATTATTCTCCCTTTAGCAAAAATTTCCTTTGTGCCTCTGTGGAGGCGAGAGCCCAGGATTCTGGCAGACATTTTTGTGTCTGAACTCTAAGGGTGCTTACCATTTGTCAGAACTGGCAGGCCAGACCAGTCAGTTTGATAATGGAATGCACCTTTTTGAAGACCTGTTCCTACAAGTTTGGCCAGTCTGGATGGCCAGTTCAAAAAAATAATGGCATAGATTACTATTTACCAATTGACCGACCCGGCCAGCCAGTTCTGACAAATGGTAAGCGCCCTAATTTTTCGACATACTTGAGAATACACAAAGATGAGTGAAGCGACTTTTCATTTTGATTTCCGGCCTTAAAGAGTTAACAAAAAATGAATGTTTGAATTTGACAGCCACTGTACAGCACAAGTGAGTCCAGTGTGTGCTATTGTTGGTGGCATTGTGGGACAAGAGGTTGTTAAGGTACAGTGTGGTTATTTTGTATATTATGTTTATTAAATTAATGATTTATCAGTATTCATTTTAGACAAATGACAGTTAAAGAGAGGTGACTGCACAGGTTTACCAACCTCTGTGAGGTTGACTGTGCAAATATATCCCTCAAAAATACTGCTCTCATGAGGGAAGGGAAGTTTACCTGCACAATCTCTGCTCAAAAGTTGGAATCTCTTGAACAACATAATAAAAAGATTACCATGCTAAAGTACTACTCAGTGGCTTTTATTTGAAAGGTAAACTTAAGGATTTCATCCACATGGTTAAAGGTAGATCCACAGGACATTTTCTTGAATGAAAGGCTAATATCCGCATCGAGTGGTTGGTATTTGTTTGTCATTTCTTTACTTTGTTTTTATGCATGTAAATTATTTTTTGTAGGCTGTATCTGGGAAAGATGCCCCATTGAATAACTTCTTCTTCTATGATGGTTTAGAAGGACATGGAAGTGTAGAGTGCTTCAAGTGATGTTTGCAGTTGTTTTGTGTTCTGTTTGTGCACAAGAACACTTAAAGACGCCAAACTACAGTGAACTTGCAGTTAAAACGGTTTTCAATTGGGTGTCGTAAAACCAAAACGAAAGTAATAATTCCTTTGAACGCAGACCTCGCAGACAATCCGATGAACCAATCAGGACTCAAGGCAAATACACACGTGCAACTAGCGCAGGAGCAAATAACAATTGCTTTTGGTTTTATTTATGATTGGTTGGCTGAGAAAGTGGCATGGAATTTTTTAGCCAATCACAAAGCATAGCAATGGAAGACCAATGCAAACTACTTTGACTCTCAATTGCAAACCGCCCTAACATACAATCTACACTTCTCATAAGTGATCTATGGAGTTGGCCACTGCAGCACTTTTGTGAATTTGAAAGTTATGTTTGCTTAACCCCAGGGTGAATTCATCGTGTTGCAGTGGCTGTATGAATTTTTTTTTGACATTCAAGTTTTGTGTCCGTTTAAAAAAGTGGTTTCATTCCAGGTTACATTAAGACTGTTTTGTTCAGGGATTTAAATTCCTGGGGTCGATTCAATAAAACTTTTACAAGTGTAATTTACAAGTGTAGCTATTGTTGTCAACCTCTGAAACAATGGCCACACTTATAAATTACACTTGTAAAAGTTTTATTGAATTGACCCCTGGTTTGGAAATTTATGGCATCTATCTGTGCCTAATACGTGTATTTAATTATCAATACAACTGGGGGTTATTGCTTCAAATTTGAATGGTTTTTGCATGCACTGTGGATCTGTATTGTTCATTTTAGGCTAAAGTTTTAGCATTGTACCGCAGTAAACAGCCAGTACAAATTGTTATCAGTTTAGCCATTAGGTGAAAAAAAATAAAAATCATTCTTTTTTGACCAGGAACGTGATAAATGCCTCTTTCACCTCAAGTCATTCGGTCATGAACACTTCATGACACTTCATGATACTGCAATAACGAAAAAGAACGTCGAACAAATGTAAATCCCTTGTTACGCTTTATTTCTTATTTTAAGGTTAATGTGAAAAGTTAGAAATATGTATTCCAAAAAGAAAGATTAAAATATGCCAAGACATTAAGTGATATGTGTAATAATAATAATACTTTAATACTCGACTTTGGCTAAAAGAATTGCATCGAATTTACAATTAAAAAGATAACAAAAAGCCAACTTTTCTATACTATATACAATATACTTGTATGCCTTTATACTATTTACTTGTGCAGCCTTGCCCCGCGCTGGATAAATGAGTCCCTATTTCTATTTGTACGCGGTACGGGCACATGTACCCGTTGGGATCTAAGACGGTACGAGTGCGTAGCCTCATTAATGAATCTCCTACATGGGTGGTCCTCTGAGGCTAAAATATTATTAAAAGCTTGCACAGTATGTTTATCTCTCCTAACATCTAGTGGCTCTAGGGTCTTTCTATCTAGGCCTACAATGTCCATACATCGATTTTGTACGCGCTGTAAATCCTCAACCAGATAATTCGGAATACCACCCCAGATGGGCGAGGCATACTCCAGAAGTGGGCGTATCTTGGTAATATATGTTGTCAGTCCAACTTCTGTAGGCAGGTTAGCTTTGCGGCACGCACGTAGGAAATAAAGTCGCTTGTTCGCTCTAGTGTTCGCTTGTGTTCATAATGGAGTAAATATCTTCCTTCATTGAATCATACTGTTGCCTATGATGAACACCCAGCTATGAAAAAAAAAACGCAAACGAAACGCAACATGTAATGACCATCTCTTCAGAGTCTTAAAGAAATGTTCAAGCAAGCTCGACTGCCGAATTTATGAAATGCTGTTTATCTAGGACATTAAGCCTTCTCTTAACGCCCAAGCTGACTCTGTTCGTGCCAAACAGTTTACCTAGCATTTTATTATTTTTTAATGTTTACTAAGGGTAGTGTCGACCGACATATCGGTCGATGTATCGGTCGATATATGTCATGTATGATGCCATCTCAATGTTTAGGGTTTTATATAACTTCATTTGTCCGAAATTTACCAGTGGTGTTTTCCCGTCGGTCCTCCATAAACATTTTATGGTATTTAACAATTATTCTCCACTCTTCACCAACACTGAGGTGAATAATTGTTTTAGTTTATCGCGTTCGAAGAACGCAATCCTAATTTCCTGTTGGTTGTCCTGTGGTTTATGTGCAGTAAAATTTGAGATTTTTTGGTAGACGGTCTTCCAAATGGCCGCCCCTATTGGTTTTTTTCAGGGGCTCATTTCCGCCGGAAATTCCTTTGAACGCGTCTCCATAATCTGTGATTACTGCTAGTACTAAACCAGTGGATAGCCAGCCAAAAATAATTACTGTATTTCTGACAAATAGGGAAAAAAAACCTTGGGCGCGAAATTCGGAACGATGCCTGGAGGTGAATAGCAAATACTGGTTAGTTTCTAAATGACGTAAAGCAAAAGATTCAAAAGACACTGAACAATACCCACACCACAACACAAAAACCAACCAATAATGGCTTCCGCAACACCCAGAAACCCCCAAATACTGTCCCGAGTTTGAGTAGCCAATCAGAGCGCGCGAAAAACACTATCTATACGTACTTGTTTGGTGGAGGTTTGGTATACAGCTGTTTCGAGAAAGGTTGTCGGAAAACAGCGTAAAAGTGCACGCGACAACCCAGAAACGTATTGTGGGTAGTCATCTACGCTATATCCTAAAAACTCATTTATCCCAATGGCCCGCCATCTAAGATCGTCCCTGTACGGACGAGGCGTCGCGGGTTTCGTGTATTTATTTGACTTATTAAAATTCGTTGATCATATCCCATATTATTTTTCGGGATTGTCGCGTGCACTTTTGCGCTTTTTTCCGACAACCTTTCTCGAAACAGCTGTATACTCAAATAGAATAGCGCGTGCGCAATGAAAGTGACTGAAAATACGCTCATAAAATCTGGACGAATTGCGTGAACTGAAGACTAAAGTAGAAAAGTTTTTATTCTATGAAATTTCCCTTTTGGCCAAAGTTTCGAAAGTTCGACAGACTGGTTCTACCACAAAATCATTTCAAGTTAAGGTTTCTGTTTGAAAATAAATGAAAAAGAATAGAACTCTTTTCTATACGCGCGCGCTAATCGTCATCAATGCGCAGCTATTGCGCCACAGAGGAATTCCATGACAACTTCAGTTGTTTGATGGTAAACTTACAACTACAGTTTACTGCGTTTATAGCGCGCAAAAATATACATTGTGCTTCGTCTTGTGTGAAAAATCGTATAAAAAATCACAAGAATGAGTGTTAACGAGAAGGTTTCCAGTGAGAGCAATTTTCCGGAAAGAAAAAGAGAAGCGGTTAATGCGGAAATGGAATCGAGGATGAGCGATGCTTCACATGAAGCGAAGGTTCAGACGTTTTCTAACTTCAACCTTAAGCTTTCAGAGGAGCGTAACTCGCCGAACATCCAACCGAGAAAGATCCGAAAATTACCGAGCGTCCCAAGCCTTGAGCCGACGGAAGTACGAATTACGCCTAGAATTCCGGTGAATGAGATTAGAAAAGTGCTACAGAAGCCCAGAAGAGTTCTACCGTGCTTACCACCAATAGTTCAGGAAATTCTTCGATGGAGCATCCATCCGCAAGAAGTTTTGCGAGGTGCAGCTTCAGTCAAACATGTGTGGAATCTTCCAACGATTAAAGAGGAAAGTGTTCAATTAACTGAAAAGAAAGTGCGAGCGAGTGCCCCGAGAGTGAAACGAATTCTGCCGAGCGTTCCGCCGACGGCGAACCGAACTCTACCGAGTAACCAACAAACTGTGTCACGCAAGCCGCTGCCAAAATTTAGAGCTGAATTCCGAGAACGGATGAAGCCTTCTCTTCCTACTATTCAAGAGCAAACATCTCCGAGGTTTGTGAAAGTGGAAAAAACAGATGAAAATCAAGCCTTTGGGAAGAAAGAGGTAGGGCAAGATGTGGGACTTAGAGATTTAGAAGAAAAAGCGAGGCCGAGTGAGGAGGAGATTCAGGGAATTAAAAAGAGAAAGAAGAACAAACATCAGAGACGAAAGCTCAAGATCCGAGAAAACGGAGAAAATCTGCCAAGCGGTGAATCTGTATTGGTGCAAGATCTTCCAGGAACTCCGTCTGGGAAGGAAAACAGGGCGAAGCACATGAGAAAAGAAGAAACAGTTTTGTGCGATAAACGGCAAGTAAAGCAAACTGGAAAAAGTCGCGAGTCAGAAGCGAAGAAAGAA
Source organism: Dendrophyllia cribrosa (assembly GCA_024195265.1). Classification (NCBI taxonomy): domain Eukaryota; kingdom Metazoa; phylum Cnidaria; class Anthozoa; order Scleractinia; family Dendrophylliidae; genus Dendrophyllia; species Dendrophyllia cribrosa. The sequence continues at coordinate 9,588,742 of JAJLRJ010000014.1, read as the reverse complement.
ACGTCACCAAACTATGAAAAAATACCGAAGCCAAAGGTGCCAAGAGCACAGGCCAGTCTACAGAGTCCAGAAAACGAAGATCTGCCGAGTGTCTACCCGAAGATGAATCGAACCTGTCCGAAGCTTTTATCAGTAGACAGTTACGTATGGCTTGACAGTAAAAAGAACGAATGTGAAGAGATGCCGCGCCTTCGTGCAACATTAGCGAGAAGAAGTAAGACAGTATTTCAGCCTTCCTCAAGAGAAAGCAGTTTTCATCCTCTAAACATGAAACAAGTCTTGCCGAGTATTCCCTCATCAGAGAAAGTGATGATTCCCAAACCACCTTCAACACCGAAAGGCCTACCGAGTGCGCGACCGACTGTGACACGATCGCGCCCGACAGTTAACCGACCGTTGCCGAGCATCCAGCCAGCACAAGAACCAATGGTGCCAAAACCACCAACAACACTGAAAGGTCAGTTGAACGCTCGGCCGTTCGTGACCCGAGCACACCCAAAGGTACAAGCGTCAGTTAACCGACGGCTACCGAGCATTCCGCCAATGGTACCAAAACCACCGTCAACTCCGAAAGGGCTCTCGAGCACTCGGCCGATAGTGGCACTAGCGCATCTAAAAGTTAACCGACCGTTGCCGGGCATTCAGTCGGCTGCAGAACAAACTCTACCAAGCCTTGGTTCATCGAGCCAACAAAATCTGGTGAAGTTTCCTCTTCCAAGCGTTCATCTTGACGAGAAGAACTGTCGTTCGGCGGCTAACGATGGTACTGCTCAGCCGACATTGACATCGAATTTTCAGCCTTTGGTGAACGACGACAACGAAAACCAAGCGAAGTCCTCAAGGAAAGAGACCGAGTGATGAAAGGCAGTAAAAAAGACTTTGTTTTATTTAGGCTTTAAAGTAAATACATGCAAAGACCATTTTACTGTTATGATATATTTTTGTCGGCTTTCAAACCACCAGTAACTATAAGAAAAGTAGACAAGGTTAGTATTTCGTAGTTTTTGCGTCTCGAATTTTCAGCAAAACAAACAAACAAACAAAACATCGTTGATAGGGAACCAGATAAACAAAACTCTTTAATAGTTTAAGGCTTCAGTATAGTCTTGAGTTAAACTATATGTAAATGAACAAGTACTTACTAGTTCAGAAAATTGGTCATGGAAAAGATGGGATCGTTTTGTAGGATAAAATGAATTGAATCAAGATGTATGGTACCGCAAGCAAGAATGGCCGTCACTATAGCAAGTGAATCTCAGTGAAATTTTACTAAGCTGGCAACGTTTTATTTTGCAGTAGAAACTAGAAAAAAGGAGAGATTTTCTGATAAACTCGTTCTCAGAAATTTGGATAATCGTAAACAAAGATCCGTGAAAGCAATCTGATAAATTTTAGTATAATGTAGTATACGCAGCTAGCTAAAAAAAAGGTCTAACTTAACCAGTGATCAGGCTTAATTTTCGTTTCCCTTGGTAAACCATGCCTGCGGGAATTTAACAGCGCTGGTAAAAGTGGGCCTCATCGCAGATTAGGTCTAAACCTGGTCTTAGAGCATTTGATGTAGCTCTAAGGCCACCTCAAATAGTCCGTTATAAGCCGATCAGCTTTAGCTCATCAGTTTTTTAGTCTGCGTTTTATGTCACATTGATAATAGTAGAAGACATTTTCAAGTTGGCTAGGTTGTGTTTGGTTTAGACCGCGCTTTGTTTAAAAAAAAATAGGCCATTACTGAATTTATAACTTTTGTTGTTCAAGCTTTATTCATAATGCTATACTGACGGCTATTTTTGCGGACTCGTGATCCTCTTAAATTCAATTCAAAGGAGACTTTTTCAGGCGAACAAGAGAAAAGCAGAATACTGGCTTCGGTGTTTGGTTGTAAAAACTCTTCAATATTTACCCGCCATCTTGATTATCTGTCCAAACGACCCCAGACTCACTAGCGGGCTTAGCCGCAGGTGGTTCTCATGATCAGGCGTATACGTATCAGTCAATAGAAAATTATGACAATAAAGCTTCTAAATAATATAAAAGTGGTTAACTCTGATTTCCATAGCATGAAGCAACAGAAAGCGTTTCTCTCCCTCAACTTACTTGTATCTTAAATAGTTTAAATTCATTACTCCGCAGTTGAGCTTCTGTTTTGTTATATTGAACGCTGAATTAGCCGGTTCCGGTATAAAAGGCCAGGCTCCTCCCGCAATTCGCGCCTCTGGTTTCGAATTTGAATTGAAGATGGCCGTTACGGCCCGCGTTACGACCGGTTGGGAAGATATGGACTAAAATAATTGCCTAATCAAATATATTCCCTTCTATTTTTATTTTTTTTCTTCTATTCATAAGAAACACATCGAAACGAAGAAATCGTTGTCCGTGATATCAAGCGATCCAAACGCGTGGGGGCAAATTCGCATCCAGTTATTATTCAAAACGGCCATTCCAAGTTTAAAATCCAATTGCCCAGTGGTGCACAATAATCGTGATATGTACCCGATCGTTTTATATTCCTGCTGCCTGTTTTGAATTGAAAAGACAACCGACATAAACGCTTCTCTTACGCTTTCGTTCACCGTCTTTACTCGGGTGTACACTTGCACGCATATAGCAAAGGATCCCAGCCACGGACAATCGGAAGGACTTCTTCGTTGTTTTCTTTGTGTACTTTGACTATGATCAATGCAAGGTAAGAATAAAATGTTTGAAAATTGCTTCGGTGTGAATAATGTTTTCAATTGATCTCAATTGTTTTGATATGGCATTCGCCTAGCGAACCAGCGGGTAAATTCGAACACAGAACGTTACAAAATAAATAACAGAAAATACCACAGGTAGCGCAAACTCAAGTGATGTTTACAGGTAACTGTTGCGTAATAGCGAATTTATAAGGATTTGTATGGGGAAAATTCACTTCGAATTTGAGCGTAAAATTAGGAACGATATTTGAATAAAACCTGCTCACCTGAACTTATTTGTGTGTTTACTTGTGTTTGAGTGGTTTTGGGGTCGATTCGAAGCGATTCCAGCGAGTTTTAGTTCAACTGTTTCTTCCTCCCTAAAAGAGAGAGTTGAACTAAAACTCGCTGGAATCGCTTTTACTCAACAGTTACCTGTAAACATCATTTGAGCTTGGGCTACCTGTGAAAATACAACAATGTGTTCATAAAATATCTTTTTTTAATTCATCGTAGCTAAGAACGACAAATGGATAGAATTGGACTTGTTAGTGATAAATATTTTATTTTTCGTCTCGTGCGTGACCTCAGCGGGCTTGCGGAGTTATGTTCTCTACCAAGGTTGATTGACAACTGAGCTGTCAAGTGGCCAGGCCAAAGTCCTTTTATACCGGAACTTCGTGTTTAAAGAATTTGCTCCAGCCTTAAAAAATTAAAATAGCTGTTTTAGCGGGTGACAAATATGTTATTGTTGTTCCTGACTAACAAAGTAATATTTCGAAGATTAATTAACTAAGGTGACTCATTATTTTTCTAACTTTATCTAAGTTCTCCGGGAGTTTTTTTCGATTTTCTAAAAACTGCTAGCAAGCGAAACGTTCTACTTTGCTTTCTTCATTGTCGTTGTTTTTAAGAAATTGTGTTATTATCCAATATTGGAACGATCCACTTCCAACTACAACTAAGCGTTTTCCAGACGAAAGAATATTCATCTCCACTATAGCCACAGCTCCTTTATCGGTGATTTTGTATTCTGAGGGTTGAAAAACAATCGGCTTTAAAGGAACTAAAGTTTCCATTAGGGATTTCGCATGTTTCCGCGCTGCTTTCCCGATTTTTGAAGAAGATCCGAATTCTGTGAAATCAGTCGCCAAGAATACTGGAGCATGCACCGTTGTAACTTGCATAATTGCCTGGATTTGCTTCCTTAATTTTGATAAACACCTTATGACGTCAGAAAGACTTTTTCCTGCCTTTAAAATATGTTCTGTGCGAATATGCACAGAGATGAAGTCTGGAGCGAGATTTTGTGCAATGAAATCCCGCGCTATGTTAAGGAGTTTTGAACTAAAGAAAACGCTTGTATCGCGATACGACATGACGTTACTAACTTCAGATGCAATATTAAAATGAGTTCTATACGGCATTGTTTTGCTTGTTCCTCTCCATTCCAAAATACCAACACATGGAAGCCTTCCAAGAACTTCATCTTCAAGCCTCTCAACTGAATCCAGGGCATTAACGTTCACACAAATTCTCCTTCCAATTTTGATACCACGAAATGTGTTTTTGCGACGATGTTTACAGGGAACATAAGGCGTAGCTAAGCTGTAAGTTGTTGTTTTCTTTAGATCTGAGTAATCAAAATATACCAAAATATCTAGAGCTCCTTTGCAGACGTCCTGAAACGCTTCCCAGCTTATTAAAGTCGCATGGCCGTGTGAACGAAGCGTTTCATTTAGTGCGGTCAAATTGTAGTACAGTCCTAGCGTTTTGTATCCCTTCGTGGTCGCTACACCGCGAAACTGCGAATCTTTCACAAATGGAACAACAACTTGGCGTCCTCCATGAGTAGCGAGGGCTGTGAGATGAAGAAGGTTATTTGTTGCCATAGATAGCTGCTCCCAATAGAAAAAGGCCATAATAATATTCTTCTTTTGTTCCTTATAAATCTCATTCTCATTCACATGGAAGCTATTGGATTGGTTGGTGATGCTGTGTCGCAACTGATCTGATAATCCTGGGTGGATGTCGTTGTTGTTGAGTTTAAACTTGCTATAGCTTCTTCCGAATTCTAAATAAATACAAACAGTCACTGTAATTACAACCAAAACAACCATTGCCTTGAATAAGGACTGATTCAATGACCGACCGGGTAAAATAAACGACGACATTTCCGCAATTAGCGCAACTCAATTCTTGCCCTGAGTTATGCATCGGAGTTTCGTTAAGGTCAAGTTCACGTTTTAACTCCAAAATTCCCGAAGCGTGGACTAAAACTCAATACTGCTTTTTGCATGACAATTTTGACCCTATGAAAACAAACATTCTGACAGTACGTATTGAATAACACTTTAAATGTTTGTAGAACTGAGTCATTATCAGAGCGGCGTTTTTTAATGACCATCCCAATATAAAAAGAAACATGGGAACGCAGCATATGACGTCTTCGGACGATATTCGTAAATTTCCGGGTGTTCGTAAATATCGATTGGACGTACATATATAGTTATTACCGTGTTATTCTATAATATGGAGGGGGCTCCCATATAAAAGGTACGTGGATGCTTAGGGATGTAAATTACGAATTTTAGTACAGTTGAACCTCTTTAATACGGACATCAAAGGGACAGAGCAAAGTGTCCGCACAGCAAAGGTGTCCATCAAAGGGACAGAGCGAAGTATCCGTATTAGAGAGGTGTCCGTATTATCATGGAGGTCACCACGATGACGCCACTTTTAAGGCTCCACTGACTGTTTTAAGTGTTCAGTAACTAAAAATGTGGGAACTTATTAAGATGGAGTTACGGGGCATTACGATACCCTTTTCCAAAAAGAAAGCAAAAATGCTTCATAAACAAGAAAAAGACATTTAAAATAGATTGCAAGTGTTAGATAAGACCATATCTCAGTGCTAGTCCTGATTTAATCTGCATTACACACCTTGTTCATGAATATGATAACTTAAAACATGAAATTAACCGAATCTACGAAAAAAAAGGGAAAGGAAGTATCTTGCGCTCCAAGTCTCAGTGGTTCCAGCAAGGCAAAAAGCCGACTTCTTACTTTTTTAATCTTGAAAAGAGATACTATAACCGTAAGACAATAAAAAAGCTTGAACTTTTAGAAGGCCCCAACTTAAATAATGCCGGAGGACGATATATTACAAGAAATAGAAACCTTCTACAAACAATTGTACACTTCCGAAATAGCACCCGACAACGACTTCTTCGAGCTGTTTGTATAAGGTCTAAATACTCCCAAACTCGAAGACCAACAGCGGAATGAATTGAAAGGAGAGATCACGCTGTGAGGAATGTAAAGATGTTCTGCAGACTTTTTGCAGCCGGAAATCGCCTGGTGAGGACGGCTTCACTTGGGAATTCTACAACTATTTTTTTTTTACCCGTTAGGTCAAGACTTAGTTAACTGTTTTAATGATGCATACGGTAAGTGGGCGAAATGTCGATTTCCAAATCACACTCGGAAGAGGGGTCCGGACCTCCCCTTTCGGACCTGTGTCTCCCTTGTGGTTCATAAAAATAATAGATTAAAATAATTTTATACGTAGTTGTTTCACTTCCACCAATTGACGGATTGTCAATTTTTTGACTTAACAAACGCTGATGGGCAGTCTACTTGTAACTCTGGACGCGTCGTCCCTTGATACCAACATACATGTACCACACAAGGAGGGAATCCAAGCCTGCAGTGATTTCCTGGACCAACGACTTGACCAAAGAGTCAAAACTACAAGAATTGGCGATCTTTTTCGCATGATTCTCACACATAACACATTTACTTTCAACGATCGATACTACAGACAAATTAATGGTACAGCGATGTGTACAAAAATGGCTTCATCTTACGTCAATCTCTTCAAGGGCAAATTCGAACAAACTTCAAACTTCAAGCTTTCTTTATTTACTCATTTTTTACAACTATATTTTAAAAAAATACCTACACACATTTTGAACTAAGTACTAATAATTTAAATAGTTAATACAATTTTGAGTCTGGGAGCTAAATTAACGGGTAAGTTTTCTAGTTAGCCCCCAGCCACAGTTTGTTAAACATTTACAGCAGGTGAAAGAATTAAAACAAGTGAACATATTTACAGTGAAATAATTTAACAATATGAATCCCTAGCAACTGCTCCAAACTCCCCCCTTATTTGGTGGCGTTATATTGATGATACATTCCTTCTCTGGACTCATGGCGAAGATAAACTTTATGATTTCATTAAATATTTAAATAGCTTGCATCCTACTATCAAGTTAATTTATCAGCTCCTCCTCAGACACTGAAATCCCCTTCTTAGATGTTCGCGTTTTCCTTTCTATAACGGGAAATTAGAAACTGATCTTTACGTTAAACCTACAGACAAGCACCAGTATTTCCTAAAATCGTCCTGCCACCCCTCCCACACCAAGCAATGTATCCCATATAGCATGGCTCTTCGACTACGCAGAATCTGCTCAACAGACGCCCCAGTTTCAGCTAAAGAACCAAAGCCCTTACAAGACATTTGGTCAAGAGAGGGCATAATTAAAGTAAATGCGATCCCACGTACAGTGTAGTACAGCCCTGGAAACAGCAATTAACACGAAAGAAACAAACAGGGTACCATTTGTAGTAACATTCAATCCAGCCATCCCTATCATAGAACTAAAATCTGCAAAAGACCGCAAACGATAATGCTGTAAGCGATACGTAGGATCTAAGAAAGACCTTATCAGCCAAAAAAATGAACAAACATAACCGACAAACTGCAAGGCTGATCTACTGGCTACGTAAAAAGTAGACTTCGGCGAGACACCAAAACGACAGAAACCGATAAAGCAGAGTTTCTGTCGTTTTGGTGTCTCGCAAAGTCTACTTTTTTACGTAGTTAGATCAGCCTTGCAGTTTGTCGGTTATGTTTATCACTATCATACCTAAAGTTATTCAAAGAAATCTTAACATCCTTCATTCTTCTAGAAGATGCAAAGAAGCATTCCCTTTCCCTTCTTTGATTTCCTATCGCAGATCCAAGAACTTGTGTGACATTCTTGTCAGAGCTGTACACGGCAGACCACCTCCTCAAACACCTGGAATTTTCCGTTGTAACAGAAATCGGTGTAAAACATGTCCTTTTATCAAAGAAGGAACCACGTTTTACACCTGTTTCTCTATAGGTGGAAAACGACAAATTTGACATCGCATGATCTGCTACAAGTCCGACTAACGTCATCTACATGATCCAATGCGCCAAATGCCTTTCACATTACATCGGTGAGACAAAACGACAAGTCAGCGATCGATTTGGGGAACACTGACGTGCAGTTGAGAAGCCCTTGAAGATAGAACATCTGGATCAACCAACTGCCGTGTCAGAGTACTTTGCTCTCACCGGACACTCCATTAAAGACCTACAAATCATCCCATTAGAAGTCATTAATTCTAATAGAGACATGATCCGCAAAGCGAGAGAATCATATTTAATCACTATAACCAATACACTTGAACCTAATGGGATGAACAGACGCGACGAAATTTAATCTTCCACGCGTACATATTTATTGTAATAATTTTACCAGCCGTTTCTAGTTTTCAACCGTTACTTTTTGTTTATTAGCCTATCACGTGTCAGCAATTTAACTTAGCCCTTTTTATATATTGTAACCGTTTGTTTCCATCTTCACTTAGCTTTCTTAGCCCCTGATGAAGGTTAGTTTTGTCTAACCGAAATATTGGGTGATTAAAAGAAACCGAACAAATTCAGCTGTTTGATCAGCCTTGCAGCTTTGTATTGTAAAGCGCGTTAGAGCATCTCCTTATGACACACGCGCTACATAAGCATTAAAGTTATTAAAGTTATCATGCAGTAAGGTTTTTTATGAATTTTGCTTGCTTATCAAATGCACATTTACATTTTACAAAGGTTAAGAACACGAAATGATTATAGAACACCAAGAGGAAGAGAAATTCAACCAAGCTGGAAAAGTTCAATTTTTGTCAAATGAACTGAACACAGACCTTCGGCGAATCATCTACAGGCAAAATGTTCCGCTTATCGACTTATCTTAAAATTAATCGACGATTTTTCTCAATGCCTGTGTTTTAAATAGCAGTCGTGACGGCTGGTTTACTTTGAAAGACCGAGCGCTTTCTCGAATGGCTACACATTTAGAATTATGTATCGTGCTGAAGCGTTTACCGAAGTCTTGAAAAATCTATTTGAAGTCCACAGATCGGTTTTAATTTTCCATACTGAGTTTGAAGTCAAAGAATTGCTGACCACATAATGAAGTCATATCACTTGACATAACAACTTCAAGGTCATAAGAGATAGCAACTAATTGATTTCCAATCTGTCACAACTCGTTTTGTACATGTAGTTTATTATTAACAAGAACTCTACGAGTTGTGGAACCGGGCTTTAAGCGTACATAAGAAATTAAGAATTCGAAGCATAGCCATTAGTGTAACTGCTCCACAATCGAAGATTCACTGTGACACTGTAGAATCCATTGACTGTTTTTTCTTTATTTCGTAGTTGTAATAGGAAGCTTTTACATATACAGTAGAACCTCGATTTAACGAACCTCTATATAACGAAGTCCTCGTTATACGAACGATATTCTTCAGCCCGGCGAAATTACAAGTAAAATGTATGGAACAGAACCTCGATATAACGAAATCCTCGTTATAACGAACACAATCCGGCAGCCCAAACGTAAAATCTACCCCGATATAACGAATAAATGTCAACGCGCGAGAAAAGATAATTGCGGAACAGGCCAACAGTGTGTGTTATAGGGCAAAGGTATAACCTGTACAGTTTTCCAGTGTCGTAGTTATATTTACAGTGTACTGTAGCTTCATACAGGCATTAAAGTGCAAATGTTATTTGTTAAGATCCGGAAATACGTAACACCGTTACAAAACAATTATAAACTATACTTCGATATAACGAACATTTTGGTTGTTTTTCCGCAAATTCGTTATAACGAGGTTTTCGATAAAACGAACACTCGATATAAAGAATCAATTTCCCCAGTTCCTTGGCACTTCGTTAAATCGAGGTTCCACTGTAGCTGTGAAAAGTGAAAAACGGCGGGAAAATGATTATCACAAAGTACCGTCTGGAGTTTACGTGATCTATACTCCTCGTATTTAAATAAGGTATTCAAGAGTGAAGGTTTAGTTTCCGTGTGCAAACTATGAACATGAGATGAAATCACATCAAACATGAATCGAAGACGATAGCGTATATGAGGCTCTTACTACATATTTTGATAGTAAACCAAATGAAAATCCCGACCCTTAAAAGCCCGATTTCACTACTTGTAGAGTTCTTTTTTTAGGATGCAACACAGTTGTGGTGCGCACATCCCTGGTCAATCCCTACAAGAGGCCTGGGGACGAGGTCGAGCAACGTCCCAGATTGCATTACGAGCTCAGCCAGACGAGATTTCAAGATGGCGGCCGAAGACGGTTCGCTTGTGCTAAGAATAAAACGAAAGAGATCAGAAGATCCGTTAGATGCACTGCGTAAGTTTTTTAGTTTTCTTATTCTTACACCATTTTTCTTCCCTTTAGTTTTGTTCTTTAGCTCAATGCAAGCGAGTATTGACTGATTTCTTACCTTCTTGTCATTCTTGGCCTTTACGTAGTTCTTACGTTGAAATCGTTCTTGTTTGTTGCAGTTGTCGCTCAAGTTTTTAAGAAACCGCACATTGAAAAGAAAGAAGACAACGACAAGGAAAATGATGATGCGAAGCTTGATCACTTATCGTCGACCGGTGAGTATTTCCGGGTTTCCGTTTGATCGAACAATGCAAGTTTATCATTTGAAAACATAAAAAGCTATGAATCATCATCAACGCCTGCATCGAACCCCGTCTGGGACATAGGCCGCCAATCCCTCCAGTAATCACAGTCCTGGGCCAGTCGTTCCAACTCTCGCCATGTGCAGCCAGTCCTCTTCATGTCTGCAGCCAGGTCACGGTGCCAAGTGTTTCTTGGCTGGCCTCTCTTCATTTGTGACCCTCCACGGGAAAACCAGCAAAAATGTGATGACACGGGCACGCTATTATAACATGCTAAACAAAAGAATAACGCGTGTTCATGTAAACAAAGAAGTGTGACCAGTCGTGTGACCATGCAAAATGACACGCCAGTGAGCGAAGTGGCATTTCAGCCGTGTCAAAATGCACACTAGAAATATGGCGCATGCTGTCAAAGCTGTTTTTTTTAAATTTTTATCCCAGCCACTGTAGAGCTCTTGCTTTTCTCACTTATCACTGAAGCGAAATTCGCATTGTACACTTCAGCTTTAAATCTTCTGCTTCAATGGTTTTTAAACAAAACTCCATCGCAAATGCCAGTGTAAAGACTGCAGGTTTCTTTTGGAAAATATTAACCTCAGTAACAGTAGAATGAGCGAGATTGAAAACTGATAGTGTATGCAAATTTCTTGTTGAAATCTGACGCCGTGTGAGTTTGAATGCAGCAAAGTTTTTTTTTCTTATTATGAATTGTTGATCCTTCATATACAGTGTCATATATCATTCTGAATTACAGAAAATATTACCCCATCCCTGTCCAAGTACATTGTATCATGTGATGAATACAGCAGTACAGTTTTTAGCCAAGAACCATCAGTGTTTACTTACTTACTTACAAGGAAGTGGAACATTTTATCACCTGAGATTAAAACATTGGAGTCGACAGAGTGCTTCAAGTTGGCAGTGAATGCTCACCTGCTTGTTTGAATTTTTATTTTATCTAATCTTTAATTAGCCAGTATTGGACATACCCCTGTCTTGTTGCACTTCTTACCGCACATGCAAACTGTCCTGGCAAGGATTTGCAAGTTATTATTATTACTACATGTATGAACAACACTGTAGATGTAAAAGGGAGCCCTTTCTGTTAATACATGTATGATTTCTCATTCAATTTTAGTTGAGCGAGTATTTAAGTTTGTTGGAAGTGTACCACAAGGAGATGATATTAAAAGGAAAAACTTACTGGTGAGCAATTTAGAGGATCATCTTTACATTGTATTTGTTATCCAAGTAATCATACTGTACAAACCAATGGTTACAGTGTAATTAGTGACTTTTATTTCTTTACTAAAATGTTATTCTGTGATTGTAATTTAAGGCCAAGATTCACAAGCAGTCCATAAGCCATGAAAACCTAGCTAAATCTCATATCCATGATCAACAAACAATACAAGAAAGATTGCGACAGAAGAAAAAGGTACAGTTTGTTGCACCCTTAAGCCTATTACATTGTAGGTCCAGTTCAGATGCAGTACTTACTTCACATGAGCCCAACCTGCATGTATTTCATTGAATTAAGTTCATGCAGAGTTTGGGTCTGAATCAATTCAGCCGGGATTAATTACTTTGGATTTGCCTAAATAATTCAAATTAGGTTCGGCTCATTATTGTGAAGTACGGCATCTGAACCAGGCCTTAGTTCATTGAACTCTTTATGTTAATTGGTAGAAAAGTGAAAAGCCTAATACTGTAGAACTCCTCTCTGGATGGGATACAGATTTGCATGTACATGTACAACTTGTAAGGCAATGCTTAAGAATTTGCATCAAAGGTTAACCCATCAAGACAGTGATTAGTAGTTACATGTATTTTCATAAGAATAATGGAAATTTATCACTAAAGATAAACTGTCTTGATGTTTAAATAAGTACCACAAGAAATGTACATGTACAGCTGTACATGTATGGAGATGAGGAACTTGGAGAATTAACGTACACTGTATGTCGGGCCTTATAAGATAAAAAAGGGTAGAAAATGTGGATCCTGGCCTTATGTTGTGGCCTTTTTTAAACATCAGCATTGTTTTAAGATTTTCAGACCATCACAATGTCTAGTACCCATTTATGTACTGTTCATTTACCTGGGTAGTGTTATGTAAGGCCAGATCAGGGGCGGATCCAGGATTTTTCTTAGGAGGGGGTGCACCTCTAAGGAATGACGTAACTGAAGGGTGACGTAAACAAATTTTAAAAGCGAACAACGCAGACTAGGTCATCTCAGGGGGGGGGGGGGGGGTGCGCACCCCCTGCACTCCCCCCCCCTAGATCCACCCGTGCAGATGTTGAACATTATGACCTGTTTCAGACAAAGTCCAGTGATTTAATTTTCTTCCTAAATGAAAGTTACTGTTAGAGAATTATTTGTTTGACCAATTTAGCGGTTCGTGACTGCTACATGCGCCAGATATATAGAAGCACATGCTGATTTTCCGACAAAATACATCTGAAAGCAACATGCTAGACCATTCAAATCAACAAAGAAATATCAGCAATAAGGAAAACAATGAGCTAGCTCATGTACATACTAATGAGCTTTGCTTCATACGCATCCTTGACGCATATACATGTACACAATATGCAGACGCGTATATGCATTTGGTGCTGACGCATTATGCACGTATGTTTTGGTTCACTTAATTCTGACCTGCACTCATGTATGGAAATTCAGCTAGTATATGTATGATTTTAAATTTCTCCCTAAGTTGCAGTCAGTATCTGAACTGAGTAAAACTCCCAATGGTACCCCCCATGGGGGGAGGGGGCATGAGGGGGCATTAGGCTGTTGTACTGTAGTACCTGTTTACAACTGTAATGTTAAGGAAACCTTGTTCTTTTTTCACCAGCTTTTGAATCAGGAAGCAAGATTTAAAGTTATTTCTTCAAACAGGGGAAATGAAACAGAGTTATCCAGGTACATGTATGGTGTCAATATATTTACATTATTTTGTACATGTATCTCCTCACATGTATATCATGTGGCAACTGGCAAATAGTGCCTTTACTCATTTGCAAGTGCTCAGACAGGAACAATTCATTGACGATTTTACAGTAAAGTTGTCATTTTATTGTTTGTTACATTTTATTATACCACAGTCAGTCACATGGTGACAGCAGATTGTCAGATCAAGGTAACAGTTGCCATGACAATCAGCCTGAGGAAGCTGTTGATGATGTTGATCTGGAAGTGCAGAGGCTGTTGAGTGTTTATGATGTGGTCAAAGATGATGAATCTCTTAACAGGTCAGGTTTTAATTTATCAAATGGGGAGGAGGGAGGGGGAGGGGGGGGGGGGGGGGGGGGGGGGGTGGGTAGCGGATGATAACCAGGGAGAAGTCTACAGTACATGTATATAATGGTAATAGGACTGAGTGGAGTCCAATTCGGTCTGTAATCATATGAGTGATTAACAAAATTTGCGGTCGTCCGATTTGTTTAATCACGAGTATGATTACAGACAGAATTGGACGGCACAAAGTCCTGTTACCAATTAATCATAACTATAACAAAATTTGAGGATGAAACGTTAAATGATTACACGTTTTGGTGATTAAAAACATAACAATTGAGTGTTTTTGACCGAGATGCATGCAGGGAAAAAGGATAGCACGCGCAAATGATGCATACTGTCCAATTACATCATCCAATTACAAGCATTACATGTAAACTGTCCTATTAATGCTCTAATCGTATCAATAACAAAATTCTCGATTGTGATTGGTCATACACGCGCCTATTTCTTACGTAATTGGCACACGGTCACGTGGGTGTCCAATTACAGCTATCCAGTTGCAACTTTTTGTAATTGGATAGCTGTAATTGGACACCTACGTTGCGCGCGCGTCAATCAGGTGCACTTAAATGGGTTCTTTTTCTCGCTGTTTCCTCCTGCTTTCAAACTGATAGAAAATATCCTTAACGTTTTGAGTACAAAAATCTCCACATAGACTTTTTAATCTCAAATTTTGTTATTGATTTGATTAATTAGTAATTGAACTTCGTGTCGTACAATTCAGGGGTAATCGTGCTCGTAATTTCAAATTGTCCTCGCGCTACGCGCTCGGCCGATTTGAAATTACTCGCCCGATTACTCCCTGAATTGTACTCCACTCAGTCCAATTACTATTACTAATCGGGCCTGCTGATAACCAATCAGATTCGAGAATTTTGTTATAGTTTTGATTATTACTGTAATAAGACTTCACCATACAAATAAGATGCTTATTCAAGTAAATACGGTAAGTCAACAAGTAAATAAAAGAATCAAAGGCTCATATGAGCAAACTCGTGAATATGAAAGGCTCTAAATAAAATATTTTTCACTGAAAAATATCAAAGCTTTACAATGTAACAGAAGAAAGTGGCAAAGCCACTGGGCACATTTTTTTCCCAATATACTGTGCTTACTCTTTATTTTTCAAGCATTTCTAGCATGCAGTTAAAGTGGTACAACATTGGAAATTTCCTGAGAGTTGCGAGGGCCTGGGAGCTTGTGGAGGCTAACATGGCCATCTTAGAACCCTTTGATTTTTACCTGCTTGAAGCTGGCCATGAAATTACACTGTTTGCTAAGTTTTAGGTGTGGTCGGTGATTTTTGAATTAATGTTTTGTAAAAGCAAGTTCCACATGTAAGTTTGTCATAATGGCCCAAGGCATTGTTTTAGTAGAATTAATATGGAAAAAGAATGAGCTGGGATTAGTTCCTTAATTACATGTTCATGTGTATTGTAGTACAAATATATGTTGTGGTACAATTTTGTCCTTGTATGATAATTAACAACTATTCACCAAAGTGGAGGTGGGTAGTGGTGGATATTTACCAAGCCACGAAGCAGCGAGGTAAATATCCACCACTACCCACCTACACTGAGGTGAATAGTTGTTTTAGTATATACTGAAACAGTGAGATAATATAATGAAAATGGTGCTTTTTACATGTAACTCATTTATTCCTGTCAACAATTACAATTTTCGCGCGCAAATTGCTGGGAGGTGAATAGCACTTGCTATTCCGAGTTTCAGTAGCCAATCAGAGCGCGCCAACAATGCTACAGGTATCCACTGTTTCAGTATATACTAATATATGATAATGAGTTTTGAACCAAGGAAAATAAAATTTGCACCAAAGACAAAATTACACCACAACATACATGTACACATGTTTTACTCAGATTCATCATTATCAGTCTAATCTTGCCGTCAAGCGATGTCATCATCTTTGTTGTGTTTTTTTTTAATATGTACAGTGAGGCAAAAAGAGAAGAAAGAAAAGCTAGAAAGAGACAACAAGCTGGTGATGTAAATGCAATTCTGTGTAACTCTGTGAAGATGATTCGTGAAAAGTTAACAGTGTCTGAGGGTAGGTTTGATTAGATTTATAGTATTAATATAAATAGTAAGACAAACCAGGTTCCCAGAGAGTATCAAAAGCATTTACCCTATTAGAGCTGATTTGATTTTATCAGGGATTTTGTCAGTCTCCACTCACATCGATATAATAGCTTAAACACTGAGTGTTTGTTAATAAAGTCACTGCCAAAAAAAATAATGAAATACATTGAGTTCTTAACTCAGCTTGGCATGGATAATGAAGAAAGTGGACCTTCCCCCTTAATTCCCCAAAATAGTTAGTATATTATCAACAGACATCATGAAAAACCTCACATTGACAACATAATTTTTTTTCTGTACCAAGATTACATTTACTTGAATAAGTTACATGTAGAATAAGTTACATTTTGACGTACTGTAATATACATGTACCCTTGAGTAAACTGCAAGGAACACTCTTTCATTTCTTAATTAACGCCTTTAACAGGATCCCAAACAAAGTTGTGAAGCCTTAAAGGAGCATTGTCATCGGGATTGTGACCTTGTTTGGTCAAAACCATGCTACATGTACATGATGTACATGTACATGTACATGTACATGTGCAATATCTTTACTTATTTACAAGAAAGAAATCAACCAATTATTGAAAGATCAAATCATGGTCTGTTGAATCTATTCCTTTTTGGAAATGAAAATGTGAGAACGTGGAAAAAGTTAGACTAACTTTTTTCAAGTTGCAATTTATTCAGCCCCAGTCCGTGTATGACTAGAGACACTCGTGGACAGTTTTGGTACACAAGGGGACACACTAGGGTGGTAATTTATCACAAAACCAGACCATTTTTTTGGTTTTTGAAATAACACCACATCCATCAGTGACACTGCCACTTTAAACCTGTTACATGTACTTGTCAGTGTGCCAAAGGAATAAAATGGGCACTTAACTAAATTACTAGACTAAGTCTTACTGAATTGTTGCCTACATTGTGCATACATGTATCTCTATTTTTTACAGAACCTAAAACAGAACAGAGAACATCAGAGAAAGAGGGATATGTTTATGACTTTTATTACCCAAGTGATAATTATGGAAGGCTTGGAGATATGTGAGTATTGAGAAATAACAATATCATTTGTTATGTAGCTGTACATGTAGTTTTTTCAATACAATGCGTGCATTCATTGGCTGATTCATGGTCACATGACATCTAACAAACAAACTGTTTTCCGCCAAACCTCCTTGAGCAGGCAACATTTGCAAAAGCGGGTAACATTTTTGATGTCAGAGGGTAACAGTGCACTGTTGTTCGCTAGCGCACGTGATTAGACTGTGACAAAAGGTGGCATGATTATGATGCGATTGACGTTTACCTCGAGTGCTCGGCGCATATTTCAAACTGTGGTTTTTTTTGCTAGTATAAAAATTATAACAAATCACTCAATGACTGATCCCTCGGGAAACAGTGAATTTTGTTTCCCTTGAATCTTAATGTTTCCCTCGACCTCATCTTGCGAAACATAGAGATTCGTGGTAAACAAAATGCACTGTTTCCCTCGGGACCAGTGATTAAGTATTTAATATTTTTCAATATGTACATGTAGTTTGAATCCGGTGTCTTGAAAATTAATGACAATGAGTCACTCACATTTCCATAGGAACAAGATGACATGAAAGCATTCTAGGCATTAGTAGAACTTGTACTACGCATGTCTTTGGTGCACATTCAACATTGTACTTGTCAGTTGTGGAAGAAAAAATGTTTTGCCAAAAACAGAATTTTGTGAAATAGCAAACTTTGGTTTTTCCTGAAAGTTGTACTTGTGCAGCTCAATAGAAAGTCGCACAAGAGTGCACACTCAATTGATAGATACAATTAAGTTTGTATTGCAAGTATGTACGAAATATGTACCATCAACATAATTATCCTTCATTTACAAAAGTTAATGGCAAAACTAAGGATTTATCACAGACTTTTAACAACCCTATAACCATCTTGGTTGTGCAGATCGTAAACTCTAGCATTTTATTTTGTTTTTCTTATAGCGTTGAGGTTTTGCCTTTTGACTCAGAACTTGTTCATGAAACACTAGCAGAAGATTTTGGGGAAATTTATGATGACGAAGATGATTCTAATGGTTAGTATGGAGGTCTACAGTAGGAGAGGACCCAGCCTCCCCACTTTTCCCTTTGCATAGAATAAAAGGCCCAAAGAGCCAGAAATTTTTCTTTATCCATAGCCATTCACATTTTGTCCATAGCCTGTTCCAGGCAGTAACATTATGGGACCAGAAAGCTGAAAACTGGTGCACAAACAAGCAGGGAAAATGAGGGGAAACTGGGGAGGAGATGATGTATGAAGTAACACCTGTAAACATTCTTAACAAAAAGTCATTCCGTTATATCAGATCCTGGTATATCCTCTGATTGACACTTCTTCTCAGCACTCAATCATTTTCAATGTTTATGAGAAATACGATATGGCCAGCGCGGCATGGTGGAGGCAAGGTATCTTTCATTGACTCATGCAGAGTTTCAAAGTCGTTGCCTGCTGGTAGATTTTCGAGTGCCTGCGAGCGAACTAATTTTCGTTAAAAAAATAATGAGTTTTGTTCCCCATTATGTGCATATCTGGATCCACCGCATAAGATGACAGTTGATACAGTGACTGTGCACGGCTGGCTGGGTTGCGGGCAGTGCCAGCCTGTTGGGCAGTTTTCCATCTTGGGGCTAGGGTCTCACCACTGGCTTAGGTTTATCCCCGGGTGCCCAACCTCCAATTGCGATGTGGTTGTTTACATGGATAAAACCAAAGCAATGTTTGAATTAAAAAAAAAAAACATAAATACACAAAGCCACACCACATGCAAACCATGGGCAATTCTGGAGACATATTCCCATATTTTGGCCAAAACTGTGGTAATGCCCTTTTGGCACCAAGCCCTTCAGATGTAGTTTGTTGCAATTTTTTTCCATTTCTCTCAATTGCCAGCACCGTGGGGATCCCACTTCCTGTCCTAGCTCTTTGTTTCTCATCTCCTCTGGAGACTTGCCTCTTTTTCCGCAGGGTCCCCCACCCCCCAGTCACACACCTGGTAGACCTTTATCGGCTTTAGTTTGTTTCCATCAACGTGGTCGCCATGATATTGTTTAGTTTAGTTTATTGAGTTTGTCACAAAAACAAACTAATTATAAATAACCTTACGTCAAAAACAAAAACTACAAAAAAACTACATAGCATAAACATGTGACAGGAGACAGTAACCAGACAAAGTCCCCCCAAAAATAGTTATAATAAATAAAATGACAATCAGTGTACACACGGTGGGTAAAAGTAGTTAAGAATGTGGCGGGAAGTATGTTGGGAGTTTGTTTAGTTTGTAATTTAAATCTCTGTGAATTGATTGCAAACTGTCAATTATTTGCAGATGAAGGCAACTGGCGAAATGATTACCCAGATGAAGATGAAGGCTTGTCAGACTCATCACAGGAAAGACGATTTTATGAAGATTACGGCTTTGATTCTGGTGAGCAAATTATTTAACAAGCATAGATTTTTTCTTTTGAACTTTTCAATGTCAATGGTGAATGCCCAGTCGTTCGTCAAACACCTTTTGGGTGAAACGTTGAGTAAAACAGAATTGGAAAGAGCATTTCAGACTTCAGCCTGAGAAGTTCAACAGCCTAATTTTCTGGTAGTCGAATGTTTTAAAATGTTTAGGCTTGCTTGGGGTAGTCCTGCAGACCTGCACTTGTCCAAACGATGTCTGTGATTGGCTAAGAAAACAATACATTTGTCCCGCTGGGACAGTGATTAGGGATAGGGGCATTGTTCAAGTGATATATCAATTGTATCGTTCACCAATCACAGACATCGTTTGGACAGCTACGACCCTGTACCTTGCTTGTAGTTTGAGGTAGGCCATGGAACCTCAACTGCAAAGAACCATTGTCACCATACTCAGACTAACAGTATGTTTGTAACAGAATTACAATTCACAATTCAGTACTACAATAAACACCATTATTGCACCCTATAAACAAAGTTCATATCAATAAGCATGTTCTTGTTTGGTATTATCCCAGTAGTCAATATTTCCCCAAAGCTCACGAGTACTGTATGTAAAGTCCTGCCCGGATTGGTACGGTAAAAATGTACCTGTAATACGGTCTGTCATTTAGTGTTCTGGTTGACCTAGGGTCACGACGCCATTAGAATGGATGCAGTTTATCGGTCATGTGACCCCATGCTGCTCTCTGATTGGTCAGGGACCATACCGAGGCCTTATACTACTAAGGCAAGGCTCAAAAAAGAAGGGGGCTTAATAAATTTTTTGCTTCAAAAAGGGGGCTTATCAGAGAGGGGTGCTTTTTTGAGAGTGGGAGAGGCTTTATTGAGGTATCAGTTCTGATATCAGTTCTGAATTCTCTTTTATTTTCTAGATGAAGGATACAGAAGACACGCGTTTGATGACAATTTGTCAGGGGATGATAACTATTAGGAAAGAAATAAAAGAAAACTGAGAGACGCTATGATTTGAAAAGGCGGATCGTTCAACATCGCGGGAATTTAAGTTACTTAATGGACAATAACAAGAATAAAAGATCCACCAGGAAAGAAAATATTTTGAAGGAGTGGAAGAAGTGGTAAACTTTAAAAAAGGCAATTCAATGAAGTGTAAGCAGGAAGAAAATGGCTAAGAGAAGCAGTCGGACGACAAGTTAACAAAAGGATTCAAGCATAAGATATTTATATCTCAAAAGGCAATAACTGGAAGCTAGTACAGGACAAGATAAAATCGACGGGTGCTATGTACACACTAGATGTATAACTTATAGGCCATTAGCGAGGTACATTTTCAAGGGTATTCAGAAATGTCTACAGTGGAACCTGCATTAAGGAGACACAATTGGGACCAGGGCCTGGTTGCATAAAGCAACTTAAGATTAAGTAGGATTTTCTGCAACCGTTCCCTGTGTTCTGGGGGATCTTCTTGTGCGCTATAGATAGATAGAAAACACAAAAAGAGCGCGATAAAATCTTCCGGGACGCAAGAAATGGTTGCAGAAAATCCCACTTAATCTTAAGTTTCTTTATGCAATCGCGCCCAGGACCTTAATTAATTAATTAATTTTATTTATTTATAATCACAGGGTTGTCCATTCAGCTGGAGCTGGTTTAAGTGGAGCCCTGTTTAACGAAAACGCATTACATCTTACAATGACTACATAAATAGATATGATTACATATAGGAATTAAACGTATTCAGTATTTGTTGGGCGTGTTGGAAGTGCGTCTTAAGCTTTCTTTTAAACTTTCTGAGTTCAGTTACATTGCTAAGGTCGGACGACAGCATATTCCCTACTCTAGCTCCGTTTATCCTAAAAGATCATTGATATATTTGTGTTTGCAAATGGTGGGCAGAGTAAATCTCTATTTCGAGTATTATACGAGTGTGCACTATACACATGGCTAAATTCATTAAGCAGGTACGCTGGAGCAAATCCATGTAAGCATTTAAACACAAGCAGGCAGGGGTGTCCCTTTAATAGAGGTGATAATTACAAAGATTATTTGACGAGAAGAAGTGTGTCCCAACGTAGAGAGAGCTATCGTTTGAATAGTCACACTTGAGAATTTCATCCACAGAATCAATCGCTGGTACAGCATATTTAGTAAACAGTACTGCAGAAAAGTCCACCTTCCCACCCAGTTGCGTTTATAAGAGCAGTCACACTTTCGTATTTTCTCTGCAAGTTTTGATTCAAGTAGCTCGGCTAACGCTTTAACTGTAGGTGCAAAATTATGTTATATACATGTACAAATAGTTTAATTTAATTATAACTATGCAACACTTTATTTTCTTAATTTTCGTCGTTATTCACTATCATAATAGAGGTTAACCACCGCGTTTGTTTTGCACGCGAACAGCGAATATCCGGCCATTTTTGCCGTCTGCCGTTTGTCGTTCCCACGTGAAAGTGAGTAGTTTTGCGTTTGTCATGAACATGTGAATTATTTTCGATTTGGTTTTCACTAGCGACGCAAGCACAAGCGCAAGCATAAGCGCAAGCACAAGAGCCCTTCGCCGTGAAAACGAGCTTGACGCAAGCATAAGCACAAGGATCAAAATATTTTGATCCTTGTGCTTGCGCTTATGCTTGCGTCGCATGTGAAAACGGAACATAACACAAGCACAAAAAAAAAGCAGTGAAAATGTAGAGGGTCATCCAATGGCCGCCAAGCTTATCAGTCAAGGACGTGGACGACCTAGTTTTGACATTAGGGAAGAAACGTTGTCATTTTTTCTCCAAAACAGCTTCAAAGTTCCGACCATTTGACTTTTGAGGGGGAGGGGGATTGGGTGATTTCAGAAAAAGATATCCTGTAGACTCATTCTGAGAAAAAAATCTTGCAAGGAAATACCTCGGAAAAAAAAATTCCTATACTGATCTTGAGCAAGAAAAAATTCCAACAAGGTCTTTTCATGCCAATGCATTGAAATTTGTTTGGCACCTTCTGTACACTTTGTAAATCAAAGAACAGTGAAATGACTAACATTTCACCGCATTTTACACATAGCACCGAAAATTCAGTGGCAGCGGTTGAGACCAAAATCTTAAGGGCGACCGCGGAGCTTAATGGGGCTGGGTGGGCTATAGCCACACCAATAATTTTAAATTTACCCTTTTTACATGTTATTTACAGGGTCTAGATACTGTAAATGTGTGTGAAATAATTTCCATGTTATTTACATGACACTTTTTTTCTCACTGTAACAAGAACCATGTAAATAACTATTTACAGTAGATTTACATGTGTGCCCAAACCTGTAAAATTCCTGTAAATTTTATTTACAAAACTCTAACATGTAAATCGCAGTTTACAAAGTATGTAAATCCATATTTACATGTTGTAAATTTATTTTTACATGTGCATGTAAATTTTCAACTTTTCCTGTGAATTAGCAAGCATTGGGAAGGCTTTTCCCAGAAATTTGGGTTAATAGATTGTTTAGTCAAAGAGCATGAAGTATTTAAAATTTTAAGAGAATTTGAGGGCTAAATTTTGATGGCGTTAATTCTTCCGCATTTCTGCTCCAACGATTTTGCTGAAACTTGGTATGGGTATGTATTAAGTCAATGGAAGCTGATTCCAGAAATTTAACACAAATATAACAGCAAAATTTTTCACGGGGTGCGATTTTGTTCAAAAAGTGGGGTTCGTTTAAGCCTGATTATCACTTTTTCCCATTAAAATCGAATTCTATCATATTATTGCTAGATAATAGCTGTAAGCTTTCGCAAAGTTTTAGAATCATCGCTTTAGAGCCGGAAAAGTTATGAGACAAAGTTTGTCATAGACGAGTGCGTCCAAAATAACAACGGAGCCACCTTAAAAAGCAAACCTAAAAAAAATCAGGCCTTGCCATACCGGTGCATTGCTCTATCCACTGATACTGAGCTACCAAGCCACATATATAGATGGTCAATTGTGAGTTGTGAGCTGTAATACTTGCTGGAAGCGTGCTGGGCCCATAACCCAAGGGTCCGAGGCTCAAAACGGCTCGCTCTGCTAATTATACTTTTTCGTATTTTTGTGTGTGCGTGTTGATGGTCAAGTTAGCAATTTGAGTTTCAAATTTACAATAGTTAACACTCCTTTTTACAATAATTTACTATAAAAACATGAGGTTGCAGTATACTTCAACTCATATTTTTATTCTGATTAAAGACTAACGCTATTTTAGTTAGCTGTGAATGTTTAACCTTTGTCGTTTCCATCTCAGTTTGACTGTCAGATTAACTTTAAAAAATTTATGACCTTTTTCTTTAGAACATGAAGAAAGTTAGTGCTAAAACACCTCTAAAATAAAATACAGTTATGCATTGTTCAATT